>OX456524.1:0-1247500 GCA_949748255.1 Eustalomyia histrio | reverse complement strand
TTTTTATTAAACTACAAACAGTTAACTACATAATATTCTGAGTAAACAACTACATAATATTATTTTTTTTATTATACACGAGTACGTATCCATATGTAGATGGTTTTGTATTTGTTGTTATTGTTCTTGTTGGTTTTTTTCTGTTAAATAGCTGACGCCCACAGGAAACACTAAGCTTTTATTTTCCTGTCAGTCGACGAGAACGCATGTAAAAGAAAAATAAAAAGAAAGAAGATTAATTTAAACTTTCATATAAAAATTGGTTTTCTTACAAGCAAGGTTGGCAGTTGAAACGAATAACAGTATTGGTATGGATTTTTTATTATTGATAGCGGTAACGGTATTACCGTTACAGAAACGTCAAAACCGGTATGTTTTAGTATTATTAAAACATTGCATTTTTACAATAAGTTGTGCTAAAGAAAACACAGTGTTGCCAACTGTTAGTTCGTGAAGTTAGAAATACGAAACTTTTGCTAACAAAAATCGGTTAAGTCAAATTTATTTACAATTATGAGATTTTGTATTTAAAAAATATGTTTTCTTTTTTTTTTTTGTTTTTGATAAAAAGCCCAATACACTGATTTTGTTGAAAACCGTTACGAAACCTATGTTGTGGGAATGGTTATAGAATACCGGCTTTTTTATATCAAGAGTTTTGGTATTTGTATTGGTTAACAATTTGAAAGGGGTTTGAAATGGATAAAGGTATTAAAAAAGTATCTGTTGCCAACCTTGCTTAAAATTCTTTATAATTTTACAATTACAATATGTACTTATTTTATTCTGTTTACAGCGACTCATGTCATAATATTTTTATTTTGCAGTTTGTCGACATTGGTATTGTCACTTCGATTGAATCAAATCATAAACAAATTGAAAGTGCACGAAAGGGTCAAGAAATTTGTATCAAGATTGATCCTATACCCGGCGAATCACCTAAAATGTATGGCAGGCACTTTGAAGCAGATGACTTTCTTATTAGCAAGGTACGTATGTGTAGCTCTGCGTGAAGAGCTTTTCTCTTATTCTCTTACATATAGATCTCGTGCAATTTTTTTCAACGAAAATCGGTTACACATTTATAAAGTAATTATATTTATTATATTAATTATACTACCAAATCTTTGTATATACAATGCGATACAAGTGATGTTATTACTTTAAAGTACTGTTGGTTAAAGCTTGAAATCTCTGTACAACAGTACAGTATGAGAGATAGAGAGATTTGTAAGAGTTAAAAAGTAATTACATTACGTGTAATGTTATATGAGAGAGAATTGAAAAGTTGCACATTAAATGACTTATTTATGGTTACTTTATTATATTGCATTATTTATATGTTAAGTACTATTAAAGCTTTTTATATACAATGCGGTAAAAGTGATGTTATTACTTTAAGTACTGTGGATTAAGCTTCAAATGCCCACAGTACAATATGAGATAATTGAAAAGTTTACAATTTATTATGTTACTTATATATTTTTATTTTATATTAACTGTAATATTATAAATGATTACACCAGAAAATACATTAAATCAAAAACATCAATACATCATACATTTAGACGGTTTAGAAGAAAGGAGGGTCTTAAAGAAAACTATTATAATTATAACATATATTTATTAATTATTAGTTAACTATAAAATTAATTACAAGATTTTCAATGGGAAGGATAGGATCGCAATAAAATACTTTTTTTTTTTTTTTTTTTTTAATTTTGTATCTTTATTTCATTTTCATTTTAACAAAAAATTATATTTTTGCCTTAGCGCCAAATAAGGCTTTATAGAGGCCAGTAGGCAACATAAATATTTACATTTAATCTACAAATGAAAAATTAACTTATTTTACTTTATACAATTTTCTATAAAAAATAAAAAGTTTTTAAGCTTTCAAGATGCAAGAAGTACTTCAACATTTTGCAATAAGAATTCTTTTAAACTACTTTTAAAAGTTGATAAAACTGAGATATCTTTTAAGCGGTTAGGTAAGCTGTTGTATTCATTAGGTCCAGCAAAAGAAATTCGCTGTTTAGTTAACTCAAGTCTACATCGTACTAAATTAAGGTCCATCGCCTGTCTTGTGACTCTTTGTGTGTGTGATATATTACTACTGAATTGTATGGTGTGAGAGCCAATACCTCTAATACATTTATAAACATAAACTAATAAGTATCGTTTTTGCATAATTTTTAAACAATTCGGTTGTTCCAAATTGTAATGAAAGGTTAAACACAACTTTCAACGCCTTATTTTGTGCTGATTGCAGTGATCCCAGGACTGAGTTAGCTTTACTACCATAAATTACTGGAAGATAAGTCAAATGCGAGTGAATTAAGGATTGGTAAATCAACATTTTCGTATCAACATTGAGTTTATTTTTAACACTTGGATTCATTTATTAATTGACCATCAATATGGACACATGCAGGCTCTTCATTTTTTGAAACATATGGCTTAAATCTTATGAATTTTGTTTTGTTAGCATTCAAAATTAATTTGTTTATTCTCATAAATTCCGATAAAATTGCAGGATCATATTCTACTTGTGTTTGAAGAACTTATCATGTGAAAATATCGAACATCGTTTTGTTGGCGATACTGGTGTGTGTTGGTTACAAAAAGTGTATTTTTCACAAAATTAATGTCATTATTGACGACCACGTTACAAAAACTGGTAAAAGTCGGACAAGCCGACCATATGATAGTGGCAAACTGCCTTATAGTGTGTAAGGACCAAGTATAATTTGGTCAAACATCGGAAAGCTGTCCAAATTCCTGAAAGGATCCTGATCCGTTTTTATGAAAAGGTCGGGAAATATAGAATGAATTTGCGCAAAAAATTCATTAAGAAAACACAGTGAATGTGGGTTTATATGGATACATATATTCTTTATTTAAATTTGGAGGCATTATTTTTTATAGTCCCAAATTGTATCCAAATATTTTAATATTTGCGACCTGTAGTTAAAGCAAATATCGGGAAGGCGGGTTTATATAAACGCTAGGTCCAAATATAATTCGATTTTCTTCTATTTTTTATTTTTTATTTTTAGACTCATAAATACTCCGAGATGATTTTTTGCTTCCCTTAGATAATTTTAAGATTCTACAGAATTTTATGCCTTCTAAAACGAGCACAATCATTTAAAAACCAGTTATGCTTTGTCGGTTTCGGGATTCCGGTTTCTTATCATAGATTTTTTCTGAGAAAATGGTGGAAAGTGAAAAAAGAGCACACAAGCTGGCATGAGTCGGTTATGAAGAGCATTTTCGCTTCCGAATCCTTTTTCAACCTAACCCCTTAAAGAGTTAAGTTGGTTTCAAAGGCTCAAAAAAAAGGTTATTTTTACTGATTTTTTTTAAATATATTAAATGAAATATTTTATTCAAAAAATTTAGCATATTCATATTTCATAGTGAGAATTAATTTGTTTTCTTGGAAGAATAGATGGACACACCAAATCAGGGAGGAAAATCAATATTATTTTTAGATTATAGTACAACAATAATTCTTCATTTTATGTAGCAATTTAAACTTTGTTGTTGCAATTAAAAAAAAAAAATAAATTAAAAAGTATTATAATTTCCAATAGTCGTATGTGAATAAAAATAGGGACAGTGAAGAAAATGGTTTGAAATATTATTACAGTGGTATTCATAAAAAAAACCTTAATTCAAGTTTCAAATGCATTTTAGTTAAAAAACATTTTAAGCCTATAAAAGGTTTATTAAAAATTCGTATTCATAATCAGTATTTTAACTAAAATACGATTTAATGTTTGTTTAACTTGAGGATGGCAACACTGTATTTTTTTATTTGTCACATTAATCGGAATGATGCAAATCAATGATTACTAAACCATACAGTACTCGTTTCTATGTATTTTTTTTTGTAATTTTTCAGAAAAATATTGTTTTATTAAAATAAAAAATTTATGAAAACTTGTTTATTAAATAAAAAGAGAAAAAGAGTCAAAACAAAATGCCCAGTAAAAGTGTTACATAGATAATGATTTTATTGTAGATAAAAAAGTATTCAAATAACCGGTTTTATTTTCTATGTTTTGATTAAAAACACACAACTAGTTTACTTTCAATAAATAATATCAAAAAATATTATTTCTGCTTAAATTCTTTATCCGGAATTGAAAACGGGTCGATCCTCTTTTTGTAAATTTTCGTCTGACGATTTTTTTAAATTTTTGCCATACTTTCTATTATGAACAAAATACAATTAAAAATATCACATTTTGATCAAATATAGATAGAATGTCCATTATTTATTAAACAAAAACAAATAAATTCATTTGATTAAATGACAATTTTTTGCAAAAATGTTTAAAATGAAAATAAACACAAATCAAAAATGTCATTTTAAAATAGGTTTAAAATAGGGTCGAACCAATTTTAAAATTCGTTTATTTACACAAGCTTTAGAAAAGGTATTTTAAGCTAAAATTCGTTTATGAATACAATTTTAGCAAATTTTGCTTAAAATTGGTTTGAAACACTGTTTAAAATTTTTATGAATACCGCTGTTAGTATTTTATATATATTTTTTTTTTTTATGGAAATAAAATAGTGGTCATTGTATCTAATAGATTTACCCATTTCTGCATCATATTTATTTAAATAAATATATCAAGTATGGAGCCAAGGGTGAAATAGGTATGGGATAAAGAAAATCGGAACTGATTGCCATATGTATGGATTTTAAAATTTTGTTTGTGCCAGACTACTTCGTTGTTATTGTTTATCAATTCTAAGCAAACCAAAAGAAAACCTGATCACTATTAAACCCTTAGAAAGCTGATTTCCTATTGAAAATCGGTAATTATTTACAAATTTTAAGGAACATCAAATATTAAATTTTGTTTTTTGGGGTTATTCAATTTACATTGCAATAATTAGTTGATAGTTTTTAAAAGTAGTAGACGTGGTTAGCTAACTGAAGGCATCAATGTTCTTATATGAACATTTATAGTTTTTAATTGTCAGACGTTGAAAACACTTTTTGGTATTCTTAATTGTACTTAATTCTTAAAATAGTATAAAAATAACAAAAAAAAATCATGATGATGCAAAATAAGATTTAAATGCATTAAATATTTTAAATGTCTTACTTACTTGATAATAAAATTAACAAACAAGATTTATTTGATCGTTTCCGCTTTAATTGTATCATTTATTATCCGGTTGCTAAGGAATATAGTAAAACTCTACTTATAATTTACTTGGTCTTGAAATTTAAAATTCCAAAGCATTTTGTAGCTAAACACGTCTACTTTAAAAAACTATCAACTAATTATTGCAATGTGAATTGAATAACCCACAATAAACAAAATAAATTTTGCAATCCTCTTTAAAATTTGTAAATAATTTCCGATTTTCGATAGTAAATCAGCTTTCTAAGGACTTAATATTGATCAGGTCTTTTTTTGTTTGGCTTACAATTGATAAACAATACCAACGAAGAAATTCCATGCATATGACAATCTGTTCCTATTTTCTATATCCCATACATTTTCCACCCTTGGCTTCATACCTGGTACACTTACTTACATAAATATGATACAGAAATGGGCACATCTATTATATTTCCACTATTATATTTCCAAAAAAAAAAAGTATAAAATACTAATAATATTTCAAACAATTTTCTAACCGTCCCTATTTTTATTCACATTCGACTATAGGAAATTCCAATACTTTTCAATGTTGTGTTTTTTTTTTTTCAATTGCAACAACAAAGTTTAACAATTCAAACATAAAATAGCTTGTATTTTTATGTTTCCAATTGATTTTCTTTGCAAGACCAATAGATTTTTTGCAAGTCCAGTTGGGTTTTACCAGATGTTGCTGAAATTTGTGCAGAAATGAGAAAATTTTGCTTTGAAATAAGCAAATTTTTTTCGAGTTACCGAACCTTGTATTATGTACAAAATTTTATTTGGCGGCTTCTTTCGATGAAATCTCTATACTTCTACTTCCTCTATTATTAATTATTACCACACTCGTAATATTATTTGGGTAAAAACAACCAAAAATTTACTTAGGTTTTTAAAAAACGCTCAATTGCCTTTTTTATTTAATTTAACGCCTTTTATTTTTTTTCTAACATTTTCTAAAAAAGGAGTCATGAAAGATTGATTTACACAACGACTATCCTTATCTGTTATTACTCAGTATTGGGTTTAAAAATTTAAAAATAATAAAAACGTTAGAAAAAATATATGTGGTTTATTGTTTTTAAATGTTTTATTTTGTGTGAGCGGGCTAAATAAAATCTAAATTGAATTAAGGTATTCAAATTTCTATGAAATTTTAAAAATTGTTCAAATATTTTGTGAAAGAAGTTTTAAAATAAATTATGTGTTTGTTACTAAATGTAGAGCAGGGCATACAATATAATTGCTTTATTTCGTGTTCCGTTGAAGTCCATGTATGAAAAGAAGTAGTTATAGATATAGCGATATAAAAATAATGCTTTTTTTATAAACAAAATAGATAAAATTGCCCAAAAATGACAATTAAAATTAAAAAAAAAAAAAAAACCGAAATGAAAGAACAAAAATTAAATTAAAAAAATTACAATTTAAATTAAAAAATCCCAAACGCAATTAAAAAAATTATTGAAATTCAACAAATATTTATTTTTTTTAATTTGGTGTTTTGGAATTTCAATTGATGCTTTATAAATTACATTTGAAGTCATTCCAAAAGATTTTGAAACAATCGTTTTTGAAATGGTCTTTGAATGTCAGTAAAAATTTGAACGTAGCTATTCCACGTTCCCATAATATCACGGTAGCGTTGTGCAAAATGGCCCCAAGAAATATGACTCCAATCTTAAAATGTAATTTTTTGGCTAAAAATTTCATAATAAAAATTTACACTACAAATCCCAGCAAAACTTTGGTAATGGGTGCGATATTCTCATACGTAACCTTGTAATGATAGCTCGTTACCTTTTTTATTATTTGCAAGCATAAAGTAATAAGTTACTCATTATTGATTACGTAATATATGATTTACAAATGTAAAGTTATAATTAAAAATCTATTTTTAGATACATTACTTTGTGTGTTTTTGTAAGCAAAAGGGTAATATATGTTTGTTTTGACAACACTAGCGATAAAACGAAGCGCAACAATTCATTTAAGTTTAAAGCAATCAAATACTATATGCGTCGATAGCTCAGTGGGTAGAGTTCTTGGCTGGCAACCAGATTTCCTTGGTTCGATCCCATCTTGACCACATTATTTTTAATTACAAATGTTTTAAATAAAATATTTTTAATAATTTTTTTTAATAATTTTTTTTTAAATTCCTCTTTTTTTAAAAATCTATTTTTAGACACATTACGTTTTCAATTCTCGTAACCATATAAGTAACCCCTTACATTATCACCTCTAAAGTAATGGGTATATACATTACTTTGAAGCTCATCACCTGTAAAATTCATCAATGAAGTAAGGTGTAAAGTAATCCATCGGCCCTTATGGATATACATTACTTTACCCATTATTTGGTAATGTGTGGTTTTGCTGGGATATAATGAAAAATTACCCCAACCAAATGAAAATTAGCCCCAAAATTACGTTTGAGGCATATTTTCACTTATTAGATTGAGGCTTTCATTCATTATGCAAAATAACACCAATTTAAAGAAATAAAAAATGCCCAAATATGATGAAATAAAAATAACCCCAAAATATGCAAAGCAAAGAAATGTTGCTTATGTACAGCATTATACGCATTTACATTGCATGGATTCAATAACATCCAAATGTACTCCTTATAAACATTAAAGTTACCTGGGCCAACCTAAATTGAAATATTTTAAAGAATTAGAATAAAAATCATTTTATATAAATCACATATTTTAGTGATGCGCAACCACTGAATTCCAAAATTGTTCGAGAATTAACTTAATTTCTGCCCTCCGTCCATGAGTGTGTTCTCCCAGCTTGTTCCTTTTAAATTTGCTAGTAACAATGGAAGAGCCATCAATTTCCAATATGCTGTTTTGGCAGCATCCGACGATCTTATAAAATTTAAGAGCGAATGGTTTTCTATGATATTGCGTCTTAGAGCTTGGCAATTTTGAAACTTATTTAGAATTATATTTGTTTTTAATGTACGAGAACAAGAATTTATAATATATTGCACCAAGCCAAGTCTTTGACGTTTCGTCAAAAGAATTTTGTATCATAATAGATTTTTATCAAAATGATCTAAAAGCGTAAAGAAGCTTTACAACACAAAAACAATCAAAATTTACTTAATGTTAAATGTATGACGACAAGTTGTCATTTTGGGCCGTGACTAAAATAAAAATATACAAAAAAAAAAAACACATAAAACACATCCCATAGGTTCAACATTGATTTTCGATATGTTTATGTTTGTTCATACGCTACAGGTCGCAAATATAAAGATATTTTAATGAAATTTGATACACTGACTTATAAAGTCGGTCCATGTTTTGACCTAGTGCCCATAAATATAGGTCCTTAATATTGACTGTTATGTTTGTTTCGGAATCTACATGTCATGTAAGACGAACATCATTAAATTGAGTTAAAAAGTGATTCTGAGGCGATCGGTATACTAAAAGAAGTGTCCAATATTTTTGGTTGTAAAGGGTATAACAATTTAGGGCTTCCCAATGCAAACAATTTTTGATATTTATTTGAATATACTGTACAATTTAAGTATTTCGAAAATATATTTATAGTTTACATTATCGATGGTTTATAGTACAAATGACCTAACTCAATTTTTTATTTCTTTTTTATTTTTATTTATTTAAGAGTTAAGAGAGAAAACTGAGTAAAATCGGAAGAACTTATTTAAACTCTACAGGCAACAATAAAATGAAAGATTCCAGATTTTAAGTTTATTCTATTCCTTTACCTCTCAAGAAATAAAAAATGGAGTTATGGCCTTTTTACATTCAGCCACCGATATATGTATATACCATAAACATTTTACAATACTTGTAAGCAGTTAATGAACGTTTGCAAAATGTTTGTTTTTTCCACAAAATTGTTGACGTCATCATTAACCTTCTGGGTACAACAGTATTAATGGGCAATGACTTTTGGTATACAATTCTTTTATAGCATTAAAAATATTTTAAATTGACACATTGACCCACTTATTTTATGTGTTCATATAATTTCTAAAGATTTTAAAACATAGAATTTATGTATAGTTAAAACATGACCTACAAAAAGTATCTACGATAACTGACGTTATTGTACTTTTAGTGCATGACAAAAAAAAATACAAAGAAAAAATACAAAGAAATTAAAAGCAGACAGATACAAAAACGTCCTTAAACTCTATGATTGAGTATGCGTCATATTTAGTATTTTAAATATTTTTTTGTTTTACTTTTTCATTAAATGGCAAAGTTAAGTTTAAGTAACACAAATGTCCTTTTTTAAATACATGTATGTATATAACATTTTTGCTATCTTTTTAATTTCAGATTACACGACAAAGTATTGATGCATGTAAGGACTATTTCCGCGATGATTTAATTAAGGCTGACTGGGCTCTAATGGTTGAATTGAAAAAACTATTTCAAATTTTATAATTTATTTATTAATGTTTGGACTTAAGTACTTTGCTGTAAGCATATTATTATTTCGATTGACTTTTTTGTCTTTAACAATAAAAAAGCAATTTTTTTATTCTTTTATTTATTTCCAAATGCAGTTTAAAATAAAATTAATCTTTAGCATAATAAAGGAATGCATTGAATATGAATATTAAGAATTATTTCGTACGTACGTATATCCACGAAACTTGTAGTCTTTTCTTTTTGGAAAAATAACGCAAATTTTAATTGTTTATATATATGTACAGTGGGCATACATGGGACTAATGCAGTGGCTGGACTAATTAATTGTTAAATTCATTACCATATTACATTAATAGCAATGGTAATGAATTAAATTTCATTACCATTGTTTGAATTAATGGAACTGATTTCATTGATCAATGACAATGTTTTTGAATTTAATTACCATTACTAATGCATCAATTAAAAGAAATCATTAGCATTTTAACCGTCATTTTATGTGTAAATATTTTTGTTAATATTTATTTATGCGGGTTAACATTTTTATATTTGATATTTTATTATTTTCTGCATAAAGCTACTTTAATAATTTTTAAATCGTAAAACCTTTTTGTAAACAAATAATTTTTCAATTAATTACAATTAGTTTTTTTATGCACTTGTGCTATTTCATTACCATTAGTAATGAAATTTTTTTCATTTGCATTAGGGTCAGCTAATGGTAATGAAATTTCAATGGTAATGAAAAATTCCCAAGTATGACAAGATATTTGAAAAAAATCTGGTATACATGGAATAAAGACAATATTGATGCCAAAACCAGAATTAGCTTAAGTGACTTAAGCTACGAAACAAAAATTCTAAATTTTTTAAAATTTGTATATCTTAAATTTCGTTTCATACCAAAACAGAGCTTAAGTCACTTAAGTCAATTAAAGTTGATCCATTAAATTCTAAAAAAATAGATCTTTAACAGTTCTACAATTTTAACAAATATTTAGAATTTAATTGTTAGCAATTAATTGCCAAATCGTTTACTGAGAAACTTAAAAATTATGCCTATTGCACTGATCGTGCACTGATATAATTTTGTACGCAGTGTTAATGAATTTGTTCATTAATACAATGAATGTTTCACGGAAATAATCCCAAAGAATAGTTTCAGTGATTCAATGTAACATGTTTCGTTAAATCAATTTTAATGAAGGGGATCATTGTTTTAATAAAACTTTTACTATCAGTATGCAATTTGTTTATTAATTTAAGCATAATCATAAAAGTTTCATGCAAATTATGAACAAATTCATCATTTTTTTTATTTTTTTTTTTTTAGTTTTTCACGATTAAATTTAATTATTAAATTAACTAAGGCAATTAATCATCAAAAGTTAAATTATTTGTTCATATTATTAAAATCAACAAAAAATTGTTCCAATCCCAACATAAATGACAAAGTCCATTTGCAAACTATGCACCGAAATAATTCTCGATGAAGGCCTTTCAAAACAACTATTTCAGGGAAAAACACCCAAAAAATGTCATATGAAAAACAAAAACGTAAAATTGCATATAAAATCAATTTCAAAAGTTAACAATTTTATTTAGCAAAATTTGAAAAAATTTCCTAAATAGAATTATATATTTTTTTTAAATTATGAATAAATTGAATGAAATTTTTCACAACAACAATAGCTGTGCGGTAAATTGTATTTGAAAATCCCATATAAATTTGACATAAGTTCACGTTAAGAATTAACGCGTAACCTCATTTACATGGGTGCATAAATACAGCAAATGAATGTTTAAATAGTTAAAAAAAAAAAATTTATTAAATCAATAAAACCGATTCAATAATACTAAAAAAGAAAATTCTATCAGTGTGGAGAACAATTGCTTACGTTACTGCTAAGAAATATGCTAATTTTTTTTTTTTTTTTTTGAAAAACACAAATTTTTACAAATAATAATTAATTAATTAAGTCCCCGTTTTTATTTGTGTTGTTTTTTATTGAATGAATTAAAATGAAATCTAAAAGTGACCTTTGCTCTAATTAACAGTATAGTATTTTAATGCAAATTTTACTCATCGTTAAGTTAATGGTGTTATGATGTAGGCGTTTTTCTTACTATTTTTAAAATTGTTAAAAAGTACAAATATTTATGTGCCAAATATATTTTATACACAAAAAAAATATATAAGTAATATTGCCTGAAATTATAATAATTATAATAAAAGTTTGCTATGTTTTACGGCAATATTACAAAAACTTTCATTTAAATTTTATATTCGGCAAAACACAATGTATGGTGAGTGAGGGTATATATCAGTGTGTTTGTAACTTTTATGAAATATAGGTCTAAGACCCCATAAAGTATATATATTCTTGGTCGTTATATGATTTTAAGTCGATTTAGCGATGTCCGTCTGTCTGTTGAAATGGTGATCACGGCCCGACGACGCAAGCGGTGGTGCTTATATATTTAATGGACACCCCTTTTTGAGAAGTTTGGAATTGAAAATGAGAAAATGAGCAAAATCGGTCCAGCGAATAAAAAAATATAAGTGAAAATGTAAAGGAGCCTCTAAATTTTCCATACAAATTGCTGTATTTAAGAACAATGTCATAGTAGCGACTGGTTATTTAAAAAGGATTTCACAAGATGTACTAAGTATTGCATTGTTAAAAAAACAGAGTTGCTAATACAAATGTTTTATTTTTTTAAATTATGTTAAATTTAAACAACTCTGCTTCCAATAGCACGATACAACACTTAGCGCACCCCTTGTAAACAATCTCAATATATTTTTTCACCAGTCGCTTAAAGGTGAATAATATTTTGTATTCCCCTCAAATATTTTTCACGTCAAAAATTTATTTCATCACTAAAATTTTGTTTTTTTTTACATCCAAAGAAGTTATTCACATTAAACAATTTGTGGAGGACAGGGATGATCAGTTTGTATTTAAGTACTTTTTGTGGTTCGATTAGAACATATAAAGTACTATGGTACCAGACTCATTTGGTACTATTCATAAACGTTCTCCATTTTAATTTTTTATTTAGTTTTACAATTTTTGTGATATAATTTCATTTAAATGCTGTTTTATAGAAAATAAAATTTTCGGTGATGATATAGTTTATACTATACTACATTTTGTGGCACGATTTTGAACCTCAAACGTACTTTTGTGCCTCAAAGAGTTAAAGATATAAATGTGTCATTTATTACAATTTTTAATTTCTATATTATAATAGATATCTGAAATATTTAGGGATTACTGTGTTTTAAAGAAGTTTCACTCAATACTGGGAAAGCTATGGGAATATGTGCCTTGCTTTTATTTAAAAATTGTGCCAGGCCCAAGTGTGCATTTGATTAGCTGGTTCTTTGGTAATTTATTGACTTCTTTTAGCTCCACTATATCCCAATAATTTATTGTTTTGGATACATTTTCAATTCTCTAAGATAAATATTCATAAGTGGATTCCAGAAACATGTTGAACACCTTTTGGTTTAAATCGTTGTATCTGAAAGTGATCCTAAGATTGAAAAAAGGACGCAGTACAAATATGTTACAATATATTTTTACCGAAAATATCGTTTATGGCCCTGGTAACTTATCTAATAAATAACCAGAGCAAAACGTTAACCACAGATATTTCCATATAAACTTGACATTCGTAATTATGATCAGATAAATTAGCAGGTTTAACTTTTGAAATATTATTATAACTTTTGTAATGCAGTATTTGTGATTTGGTAAATCATTGTTTTCTTAGCTCATGGGTGGATGATATTCAAAGGTTTGGCACTTGATTTTTATGTATATGTATGTATCTCGGTTGCTTAGAAAATTGCATTACATATATTTAAAATTGTTAACAATATCATTGATACGAATGACGTCATTCATGATAAATGAAGGTTTTCTGGTGCAATGTAACAAACAACATTGTAGCCGGTAGAAGCCATAGAAGAAACAAACAAGGATATTGACCTAGATGAATGAATATTTTTAGTACGTATGAAGTTAGTATGTTCAACAGCACAGCAGTCAATATGTATGAATGGATTTCTTGTTTTTTTTTTCTTTTTCTTTTATTGTTATTTAACAAGGCTAAGAAAGAAAAATAACATGCGCATGCTTTCATTCATAAAAACTATGTTAAAATGTGAATGAACCCAGCTGCACCAACCTTGCCACAAATGGTAACATAAAATGCATAACTCAATGAAAATAAAAATGAATGGAGTGAATAAAGAGAGTACTAGTTACTGCTGAATGAGTGTGAATGTGTGTTTGCTGTGGCACACGTACATACCCTGTAGGAAATGTCGATAGTGAAACTGTACTGATTCACTATTGACTTTGTCACCAGTACTACTGAGGAATTATGCCCCAGCCAACGCTTTCTGCTGTAGACATTTAACAATGGCGTGTCATTGCGAATCTACACAACTATTGACTAGGTGTTGACATTGGAACCAGAGATTCACTAGTACATTTTAGTAATTTAGTAGTCTACACTTTTGGAACTTTTTACTTGATTTCCACACTAGAAAGGAAATAAGATTAAACAGGTGCATTTATTTTGTTAAATTAGAAATTTTATTAAAAAAAAAAATTTTTATAAATTTCATTAAAGTAAAAAAAATTTTCGTGCAAATTTAATTTTGGAGTAGACAAATCTTCAAAAGACTGTACAAAATCATCCACAGGCTCCATAAAATCTTCATCAGGCTCCACAAAATCTCTAGAGTTGCAATTTTCACTAAAAATTGTTGCATCTTTCTTGTTATTTTTATACAAAATTCATTGTTTTTTTCACTAGTTTTTTGTAATTTCTTTTGCTCATTATATATTTTGTTCAAATTTATATATTTAACTTTTAAATTCATTTTTCTTAATATTTTTATTAAAAACCTAAATTTTGCATGCAGCTGTGTACAAGTATTTTCAACAAAACAATAAAAAAATCAAGAACAAGCACAGCATTGAAGCTGCAAAAAAGGAATGTAAAAAGTATAGACGCTTTGTGGACATGTCACCAAAATAGTCGAAAAAAGTAGTGACTTGACCCCAGACTTCCCACAGGGTATTGTTAGAAAACTCAATGACTATCGTATTTACTGCATTATTGAATGAATTTCGTTTTGTTGCCTTGTTGTCAAACTAGCAAGCCAACAGCCAACCAGCCAGCCAAGCCAGCGAGCTTTTATTTGGGTCAACTTTGGCAAGAAAAGGCAATGAACCTTGGCGTATGACTAAAGGACTACATTTGCGTAAATTTCTTTATAGGTACGGAATGAATGGTTGGTACAAACATTTCGAATAGCTAGCTAATGACATGTTTAATTTTATATGCATACATACATATGTACATATTGTATGTAAATCCTTGGTATGAATGACGCAAATTTTGTTCATCAGAAAAATAGAATTTTACCTTCAGTTAAAAATATGTATATAACTACAATTAGGAACAAAAAAAAAAAGAAAGACTTCAATTGAATCTATTGGACAGCCTTAAAATTGAGGCCTCTTACAAAGCCAACAATTATCCTGAATTAGTTTGGGTCAGTTGCAATACCAGTGTTCACAGCGTGCTATTCACTAACTTGTTTAATAATTGAATTGGCGAATCGATCTCTAATTTAATAGTTGCGTTTACACAAACTATTGGCTCGTGTGAATAAAAATGATATTTACTAATATATATATATATTTTTAGTTTGCTGCCCCCCATTCAGATGGCGCAGCTCCCCAACATATTGATATTTTGGCAGAATACCTTTTTTATTAAACTTTTTATACCCTCCACCATATATGGTGAGGGTATATATCAGTTTGTCATTCCGTTTGTAATATGTCGAAATATAGGTTTAAGACCCCATAAAGTATATATATTCGTGATCCTTATGCAATTTTAAGTCGATTTAGCGATGTCCGTCTGTCTGTCTGTTGAAATGGCGATCACGACGCGAAGACGCAAGCGGGGGTGCCTATTTTTACCCAGATTATTGAACATCCTCCCGAGCAGTTTGGTATTTAAAATGAGCAAAATCGGTTAAGCGGTTCAAAATTATGAGTGAAAATGTGAAGGTACCTCTAAATTTTCCATACAAATTTGTACAATTTTTCTGTATCTATTTTTGTTTTCTGTTAAGTAAATAAAAATGTTATTAAGTCTTATTCTTGTTCGATTACATTTACTGTCTTACATACTATGAGAATAATTTTAGTTTAGAGCTATATGTGTCTTACTCTTAATAACTAAGTTAACGTTAAAAGCAACAATGTTAAAGTCGCTAACAGAGCAGACCTCTGTAAATAACATTGCTAAAACTAAATAAATAACATTACTAAAACTAAATAACAAAAGTTCGTAACATAAATTGACAAAACATATTCATATTACAGTTCATGCAAAATTTAGTATATACGTATATCATCTTCAGCCCCTATGGTGGAGGGTATTCAAAGATTCGGCACAGCCGAATTTAGCCCTTTTTTACTTGTTTTACTTCCAATTGGTTACAGTTCAAATGAAGCATGATGACGTCATCAAAAAAAAAAAAAAAATACATTGAACAAATTATGTTCCACATAGTGTGTGGAAATTGAATGAATATTCATTCACGAAAAAATTGAGTGGAACTAGGTCAGCACAGTGTGTTTGTGGCATACTTGGGAATTTTTCATTACCATTAGTTGACACTTGTGCAAATGAAAAAAAATTTCATTACAATTTAATGGTAGTGAAATTTTTTGCATTAAATATTTCATTACTCATAATGGTTATGAAATAGCATAAATGCATAAAAAACTAATTACAATTGATGAATTATCATTTGGTTACATAAGATTTATACGGTTTAAAAATTATAAAAGTAGCTGTATACAGAACATAATAAAACATAATATAAAATGTACAAGTAAGGGAAATCTCACATAAAACTACATTTAATAATGCTAATGTTTTTTTTTAATAGGTGCGTTAATAATGGTAATAAAATTCGAAAACATTGACATTGAACAATTATATCATTATCATTAATTAAAACATTGATTATGAAAATTATTCCATTTCAATTGTTAACAGTGCAATGGTAATGAAATTATCAAATAGTCCCATGTATGGTATGTGGTATACATAAATATCATAAACATTTTTGAACGTGAATCCTCTCACTTTGTGACTTTATAGTTGCCCTTTAGAATGTTAACTTGTAAATGGGGTTGATATCAGGGATACCAGTTGATTTTTGCTAAAAAAAATTAGAAAACTTTGTATTATCCGCAAAATATGTGCACCGTAAAAAAAATATATCATTAATAAAATGAATTAATACATCTACAACAGAGGAATACTTCACATAGGGTTAAAAGAAAATCTGAGATTTCATATTTTATAATAATATGTAATCATTTTCAAGATGGGCGTATATTTACTAAAATTGAGTAGAATGTCTTGCCATTTGTGTATGTTCGGGTTTGTATTATCTGAACTGCAAATATACTAGTGTTTACAATTATTCGACCATGCCGGTTAACCGGTTAGGGCATTATTCGAAAAATGAAGAAAATTGAATAATCGGTTATTCGGGTCTATTAATCGGCAAAATTGATGCTTTTCATCAATAGGAACACAGTGCTGCATTTTTTGAAATACAAGTTATAAAAGTGTTTGTTCAGGGAAATTCAAAGCAATAACAGACTTTAAAGAATCAAGCCTAAGAATGTAGGAGTTTTTGGGAGGAATCTGAGACTCTTTTAAATGAGAGTGTGGTCACACATTTTCAGTGGAAGTAAACCCTTAAATCTAACACAGATAAACGTAGTATAGACATTTTGTTGATAAGGTCCGGTTTTAATTTTCGAGAAACTTGAAAATTTTATAATAAACAAGAACTGCCTTCGAACACTATTCATTTGGAAATTCTTACAAATATTGTGTTGTTTTTTTGCGAAATTTACACTGTTTGACAGAACTGTTACTGTCAATTGTAATTTCATAATATGCGAAATACAAAATTTCATATTTTGTAGTCTGTAAAATTTTTGAATACGCATATCCCCGTCTAGTTCTTACCTAAAAGTTTTTGTATGTAGTTTTTAACGAAACTTTTTTTTTAAAAAATAATATTTTCGAATTGAAAGCAATTTTATAACGTCATAGTTCTTGTTAGAAAAATATTTAGCCACGTGTTTGATTGATTGAAAGAAAATATACATTTTAAACCGTTTTTTGTTTAATCTCTGCCTCTTTTGGAGGCTTCAGCTTTTTAAATATATTCTAAGGGTGAAAAAGCTTTAGAATACACTCAGAATATTATGTAGTTAACTGTTTGTAGTTTAATAAAAAAGTTTTCCGTTACATTTAAAAATAAAGGAACATACATTTATTTTTTAAAGAAATATGCATATTAACTTTTTTATATATTTATTCGAAATAATTTACTATCATTAACCATTTTTTTCAGTTTCATTTATTTTTTTCATTTGTTTGAAATTTAATAATAATTTACCCACAAAACGGAAACTTGTGGTTTATTCAAAAAATTTCAATTTGTTTTTTTATTTAAATTGGTTGTATATATACAAAATTTTTCAATACAAATTACAAGAACTTCATAAACACATATACATAAACAAATACATTCACACAAAAAGTGTTTATAGTTTCATATTCATACATACATTTTGTATTGTACATATGCATACATACATTTTGTATTGTAAAACAAAAAATACAAAAACGGAAATTATTTCAAATAAATGAAAAAAACATTTATTTTTTAGGGATTGGTAGGTAAAATTTTGATATTTATTTATAACATTTGTTTCTTACGGATGTGTCAGTTGATTAATCAACATTTAAAAATAAATAACAAATGACATTTAATTTAAATGAAAATTAAGTAGACCGGTTTTTAAATGAAATATCATTTCTTTTAAATGATATTTTCAGTTATTTTAACTTACAAACTTTTTTAAGTGTATGAGAATTTTTAGAGAGCAAATTATTTTTCAGAACATGGATTTAATGTGTTTTTAAACTTTTCTTGCTATATTCTTGGCCAAAATTAAATAAATTAGGAAGATTTTAGAAATAATAACAGAAAAAAACATATAAAAAATTTAACCTGTTAATCGACCTGTTTTAACCGATTATTCGGGTGGAATAATTATTTTAATTTTAAAGGCGATTAATCGAGGAATCGATTATGCGAATTGGAAGCACTAAAATATACACAAAAATTATTTATTTATTATTTTTATTAAACATATAATTACAAATTATATCCTAATACCCTAACCGAGCACTAGCAACGAAGGCTATCGGCTCGTTGTAGCGAAAACAGACTAGAGCCTCTGGTGGGAATCGAACCCACGACCCCCGCAGTGATAAGCTAGCACGCTACCAAACATCCTACCGGGGCGCTGCTACACAAAAATTAATTTTTATTTAAATTTTGTTAGCATGGAGAAGCCCTTAAAAGTAAAAAAATATGAAATTTTCTATTATATTTGCTGTATTTGGGCGACAAGGTGTTAACAGGAACATTCACTATAAAAGAGGTTGAGAATAACGTCAATAATTCCGCGTGTTCATATTTAACGAGATTTTCGAACATTAATTACCGAACAAACACTGCTATATTAAAATCATGTCTGTTAATTATCTAGTTAAAATTATAAGTAGATTTGCTGTCTTTGTGCAGCAAGGTAACAGGAACATTCACTATAAGCTTATAAAGTAAAAGAGGATGAGAATAACGTCAAAAATTCTACGCGTTAACTCTTAACGTGGACAAATGTCAAATTTGTGTGGGATTTTCAAACATAATTTATCCCAAAAACACAGCTATTGTCTATTTCTATTGTTGTTTTTTTTGCAACAATTTTCTTAGATTTTTCGCAAAGAAACAAACAGATACACTCAGAAAAAAAAGTTAGTAGAAAAATTTGTAAACGGTTTTCAATCCCACTTTACTATTTTTGTACTGATTTTTAGTAAAAAAATTATTATTTAGCAAATCTTTTTGCTATTAACATTTTACATATTACAGTTTTTACAAATTTTTGTTGCTAATTTCAGAAATCATTTTACAAATTTTTGAAAAACGATTTGCTAAAATTAGCAAAAAAAAATACTAATTTTAAAAAAGTGGATATTGAAGGAAATGTTGTTTCTAATTAAAACTTACACCTACAAACTTAAATTGCCTTAAAATGTTACATAGATTAAAAAAGGGAACGGAAGTGAATATACCGACTCATGTCTGAAAATAGGACATCCACTTAAAATAGCACTAAAAAGTTTTTTTTAGTTCTAAAACTCAGCCCTAAAAACAATTAAAATTTTACCTTAAAAGTAAAAAAAAAAATGTATTTAAATATTTTTCAAAACAGAAATTACCAAACAAAAATTTTATGATTAATTCGTTTATGTTTTAAAAATTTTTAAGATATTTAAGCCTTTGATTTTTTTTAATTTTTTATAAAATATTTTTTGAAAAAATAAATAAAATAAAAGAATTTTGATAATCGATAAAAAAAGATAAATTTAAAATTTTGTACTAAATATTAGTAAATTTTTTTGCTGATTTTAGCAAACAGATTTTAAATTCCACTTTGCAAAAAGTATACTAAAATTTAGTAGCAAAATTTCGTCTACGAATTTGTTTGGTCATGCACCTATCATCGATGTTGTCTTACAGACGTGGACAACAGAGAACATATTGTTACAACACCCCAGCAAAACCACACATTACCAAATAATGGGTAAAGTAATGTATAGCCATAGGGGCCGATGGATTACTTTACACCTTACTTCATTGATGAATTTTACAGACGATGAGCCTCAAAGTAATGTATATACCCATTACTTTAGAGGTGACAATGTAAGGGGTTACTTATATGGTTACGAGAATGGAAAAAGTAATGTGTCCAAAAATAGATTTTTATAAAAGAGGAATTTTTATTAAAAAAAATTATTACAAATATTTTATTTAAATTATTTGTAATTAAAAATAATGTGGTCAAGATGGGAATCGAACCATAGAAATCTAGTTGCCAGCCAAGAACTCTACCCACTGAACCATCGACGCATATATTATTTGATTGCTTTAAACTTAAATGAATTGTTGCGCTTCGTTTTTTCGCTAGTGTTTTTAAAACAAACATACATTACACTTTTGCTTACAAAAAATGTATCTAAAAATAGATTTTCAAAAATATTTCAATTATTACTTTACATTTATAAATCATATATTACGCAATCAATAACGAGTAACTTATTACAAATAATGAAAAAGGAAACGAGCTATCATTACAAGGTAATGCATGAGAATATCGCTCCCATTACCAAAGTTTTGCTCGGTAACATATTGTTACAACATATTTCACATGCAAAAAAAAAAGCCCACCACATTAAATTTACAATACCAAAAAAAAACAATCGCTTATTTTTAAAGTCAATTGCCGTCAACAGCAGAAACTTCTACAGAAAAAAAAAACAGCTTTTGAACCCAAAAGACGACTATCTTAAATCTTTGCAAACATGTCAATTTTATAAACCAGTAAAAAATAAAACTAAACTTACAGTTATTTTTGTAAACATAATCATGTTTAATCACAACTAATGTACAAAATCAAACAAATTTCAGAAGCTGTGACCGCGTTGTTAAGGTTTCATTATATTGATGGCCATAGGTTGTAACCTAATAATTGCCAATATGTTTGTAACTTGAGAGGAAGCTAACAAAAGACTGGAAAATGTCTTAAGGCATATTTTAAGCTACAAAAAAAGTATTAGTTACGAGTTGTCAACTGGTGTTCTTCGATATTTCATCTAATTAGATTTTGTGGTATTTGACCAAATAGTACAATTATTTTGTGTGTAATGACCGTGAATTCTTCTCTGTTTCTTGTTATGTCTTTGTCTTTACTTTGTTTTGTTGGAAAACCAGTCCAGTTGTGGCTTTTCAATGCACTTGCACACGCATAACACTCACTTTTGTGATTCAGTATTGATTTCTCTTTGATATGTTCAAATTAAAGCAAATATTTTGGGTTCAAGTTCAGGGACGCATAAGCAAGCAATGCAACAAGAAGTGTCCAAGCAAAAACACACCTTACCAAATAATGAGTCTAGTAATCTAAACTCCAATGTTTTTACATATAACTCTTTATATTATAATTCTAACTTTTTTTAAATGGGATGTGCCAAAAGGTAAGGTAAGCTTACGAAAAAATAAAGAATAATGGGTTACCTTAAAAAATTTTACCTTAAAAGCAAAAAAAAAAATGTATTTAAATATTTTTTAAAACAGAAATTACCAAATAAAAACTTTATGATTAATTCGTTTATGTTTTAGGATTTTTTAAGATATTTAAGCCTTTGATTTTTTTTAATTTTTTATAAAATATTTTTTTAAAAAAATAAATAAAATAAAAAAATTTTGATAATCGATAAAAAAAAGATAAATTTAAAATTTTGTACTGAATATTAGTAAATTTTTTTGCTGATTTTAGCAAACAGATTTTAAATTCCGCTTTACAAAAAGTTTACTAAAATTTAGTAGCGGCAGCTAATTTTTCTACAAATTTCATTGTACTACACGTCAGCAGACATGGATTGCTAAGATTAGTAAAAATACCGCTTGGCTCAAATTAGCAAAATTTCCTGTAATAACAGCAACATTTGCAGTTGTCATTACAGACTTTTTTTTGGTGAGTGTGGGGTCTAAGACCCCCATAAAGTATATATACTCTTGATCCTTATGCGATTTTAAGTCGATTCACCGATGTCCGTCCGTCTGTCTGTTAAAATGGCGATCACGACGCGAAGACCAGAATTTCAATTCTAAATTTGTTTGCATTATTTGTAACAAAAAGACTGTTGATGACAGGGATGACACTTAAAAACTTTAACAGTACCATGGTACTCCTTTGGCTCAATTGGTACTATTTAAAAATGTTGCCTTTGTATGTTTTATATTTTTATGACATTTTTGTGATATAATTTCTTTTAAATGATTTTTGTGATATAATTTCTTTTAAATGATGGTTGATAGAAAATGATTTTTCCTCAAATGTACTTCTGTGCCAAAAATGTGAAATATATAAATGTATGTCATTTCTAATAGCATTAAAGGTTTTTAATTTCTATAACATGGTAGATATCGGATACATTTAGGGATTTGTTGGTTTTAAAGTAGTTTCACACACTACAGGAGAAGCTACGGGAGAAAGCGCCTTGTTTTTTTGTATATATATATTAAAATGGTATCACGCACAAAAGTTTGCACGTACTTAGCTGACAAATCTAGCCGTTAAAAAGTATTTTTTTATAGTTTTGGATTTTAACTTCTTTTAAGTTGTGTTGGCTTTTTAGAAAGGTTTGTTTTAGATAAAATTTAAATTTATTTTTTATGTAGAAATGCTCTCTAAGTTTGTAAGATAAACATGTGTAGAGTGAGCAAACATGTTTAACACCTTTTGTTTTAAATCATTGCTCCCAAGATTATATAAAAAAGGACTCAAATCAAATATTCAAAATATTTTGTTGACATGTGTAATGCATAATCTGCAATTTTTTTTATGTAAAATGGTAAGAGTTAATTTATATTTTCCATTTTTTTTTTTTTTTGCTTTTAGAATCGCTCGCATATTATGTAAGGTAAATATGCGTGAAGATAATCAACATGTTCAAAAAAAAGGTAAACATGTTATGTTAAATTTTATCCAAAATATCGATTCAATTTGCAAATGTTTTGCTGACATGTGTTATGTATTATCTGTGGTTTTGTAAATCATTGCATTATAGGACAATTTTTTTATTTAATAAAATATGAAATAAATAAATAAAAAAAATAAGAATTAATTTATTAATGTACGGGGTCAATTTTTCCCTAATTATGAATTGACATAATTAATACTTTTTAAAAACTCGCTTTTTATTTATGAGGATAAATTCCTAACAAATACTTTATAAAGTTCTAAAGCGACAATTTTCGCTTTCAGGAATGAAAAGACAATCATTTTGTGGAATTTTCCTGGAAAGTCCAATTTTTTTTGAAAGTTACAGAAAATAAGTCCACTCATAATTTTTTGAACCAGGGATAAGACATGAGATTAAATAAACATTATAAAATATTCGTCATCACTAGATGCTAGAGATATGGCCTCAGCTAATATAGAAGTTATAGCTTATTTACGGAGCTAGAGATACACAAAATTTTTTGAAACAATACTATTACACCTAATCCTGTTTTTACAGAACTAAACTTATCCTGGTTTTAATATTCTTCTTTAAGTTTTTAAAACTAAAATTATTTAATTTTTTATGATTCTTGAAGATATGATTTTGTTTTAATATTTAAATTGTGTTTTTATATGTAAAAATATATGATTTTTTTTCTTTAAAATTACAAAATGATTACAATATGTGAAATAAAATGGACAATGGTGTGAAGAACAAACATCTAATATTTTTTTTTTAATGGTTCTCCCCTTTTTTTGGCACGATATATTGTAGAACGTATGTATGTACCGTGTAAAAACAGGATTAGGTGTACTTTTAAAAAAGCAGAAATAATTCCTCTAAGATTATACATACTAAATATATATCAGAGAAATATAGTGATGTTTTATCTCTACAAAATAATATCGTAATCTCTGTTTTAAACAACGTTAGGCTTGAAATGGCTAACCAAATATGTATGTCAACTGTTGACGTTATCGGATACTTACTTTTTTTTAAATGAATTTTGAAGAACAAGAATTATGGCATATTAAAAGATATTGAGTTTTTATATACTTGGAAAATTTTCAATAATGCATTTACCAAAAATATGGAATTGGACGATTTACATGAAAAAAAACTAATGATTTTTTGTGTGGTTTGGGACTTGCTTGATTCTTAATTGAACCAAAGACTATCTTATGAAATCTTGTCTTTACAGAAGCCAATCGGCCGCAAGCCCGGAAAAAATGCCGAGTGAGAAAAAAATTGGTCAGTAAAACTTCGAACCTACACGAGAGCGTACAACAAGACGACTTTCGAGCTTAAGAGTATGTCCTATTTTTGGACATATGTCGGTTGTGAAGAGTATTTGCTCTTTCGATTCCTCTCTCTAAATCTAACTTCACCTAATGATTTCCTAAGGCAAGAATTAAATCCGCATAGGGACCAGCCTAAAACAAATATTTTTTACAATTTGTAACATTATTGCAATTAGTATTTTTCCTGATAAAAATAAATTTGATACAAAAAACATACAATTTTACAAATTTAGTTACTTAATAATAAATACATATAAAATTAAATAACCCAGCTGGAAATTGTGTCTTGAAGACGATATCATTAGCACCTTTTTGGGGATACATAAGTCAGCAGGCGTAGTTATTTACCAAAGACGTCTTAGAGACATGCCTGCACTTTTTTGCATTTTCTAAAATGACGCAGTATGGCAAGAAGTTTTGTAAGCTTCACAAGAATTTGTTCTTAATTCACGTTGACTTACTTCCTATTTTTTGGTATCACTTCGATTTTCTAAATAAATCCATAAATTTTTTTTTTTTGGTGTCTGCGAATTGAACCGCGAACTTCAAAACTAAAAACACCGATTTCTATGCATCCAGAGATATACACCATAATCGGTTTAAAACTTGTATGTACTTAATTTAAATTTAAAATTTGAAAGGAAGTTTCAAATAAAACTAATGTAATTTGAATTTGAAAAATGGAATATAAGTATTTTATGGATTTAGGTGAAAGGATAAGGTGTTGTTACAAAATGAAAGACTTCTGGCTCAAACCTTGGTGAGTGTGATACCTAAAAAAAATTTAAACTTTTAATAATAATAAAAAATAATTACAATAATAGAAAAAAAGAATAATGATTTAGTGTCGACTATCTAAAGATGTGTCCACATCATCGTGCTGACATTTTCAAACTTGTACGAAGATGTCAGCAGGTGTCATAGGTATTTTGCATGGGACTGGGTCAGCACGTAAGCATTTTAATAGATTTTTATTCAAATTGTACATTTACAATAAAAAACAAGTAAAAAAAGGCTAAACAGACAGACAGACGGACAGACAGACAAAAAGACAGACGGACATCGCTAAATCGACTTAAAATTGCATAAGGATCACGAATATATATACTTTATGGGGTCTTAAACCTATAATTCGACATGTTACAAACGGAATGACAAACTGATATATACCCTCACCATATATGGTGGAGGGTATAATAAAAATGTTTGTTCTTGCATCTTTTGAAACAATACAAACTGCATACAATTTGTACTAAGACAATTTTTTAACAATTCGTAACAGTTATTTTGTTTTATTATTAGTAAGCGAAGAGAAAACGTTTGCTTTGACTAATTTGTCGTTTATATTATTAATAGTCAAAAACAAAGTTGAATTGAATGAAATGTTAGTGGTTCTATTTTTAAGTGGAATTTCTTTTGTTTTTAAATACATTTGCAGCTTGCAAATGAAATATTAAAGCAAGTGAATTTTTGACAGTTGATGCAAGTAGAATGACAAAACAAACAACAGAGTTGTCGAGTACTGAGTTTTATATCAATTTATTTATTTGTTGCAATAGGATTTAATATTATAGCGGATTTTGTGCACATATATTTATAAATATAAGAAGGATTACGAGAAAGGATATAAAGTCGCCTTTTAAAGGTAAGTTTAAATAATAAACTAACGTTTTTATAAAAGAATTATAATAACGTGATTTAATACTGTAATTCCTTTAAGACAGCCATTTTGGATAGCACTTCTCTTTAAAAATTAACTTGTACTGTCGCTGGGGATCGAACCCGCAGTTTTCTATGTAACGCTGTAACGCCCTAACCATTGCACTACAACGCCCTCGAAACTGCATCCCTAAGGAGCATACAACAAATCAACCAACTTGGTTCAAATTTTTATAAATTTCTGTTTGACGAAAGAACTAAATTTGCAAAAAAAAAAAAAAATAATTTTAAAGAGCAACTAATGAAATCTAGTTAAATACAACAGTAAATGTGTTTTTTAGTTCTCCTAAAAAATGTGTATTTTAGAAATAAGTGCTTTTGTCTAAACACCACAGATATTAAAAATAAATTCAAAATATTAATAATCATGTAATGCAATAGAAGAGGAAATTTAATGCAAGGCCGGCATTAAATCTCTTTCTTGCCAATATTGTTGTTACTATTTTTTATAATTGCTATGGCGGTGTCAATATCTAGGACGCGCCCTAAGTTGCTCGAATCGAAAATCATTATCTAAGCCCAAACTTCAATAAAAAAGGATGTAGTATAAGAGCAAGTGCATACAACTTTAGTTAATAAAACTTAAAAATGGCCGCCACTACTACATATGAAATATGTATATAAAACAGAAATGACCTTGAACATGAAAATCTCATTGGTGGCCTTCGTAATGCATTCATTGTCAAGGAGAGTAGGTGGTACATACACACATACATACATACATAACCCCACTGCACTGAACACAATGCCAATCCATCTATGTATGTATGTACCTTTAATATTTGGCTGTATGTTTGTCTGTCTGTCTTTCTAACTATATATTTGTTTGTTCGTCCTTTCTTCCATTAAATTGCTCTTTTAATGTAATTCGCATCCAGTCCTCCTGTGTGACAGTTTTGAACTACAAAATTTTAGTTTTAAAATATTCATTGACATGTATGTATGTATTTATGTACCTAAACTTATGAATGTATGTATGTACTTATAATTATTTTATTTAACAAAATTTGTAAGCTTGTTAAAGTACCATTTATTAAATAAATAATAAAAAAAAACAAAATAATATCCATTCATAAATTGAGGTTAATATAAGATTTTCTGGTGTTTGTTTTTAAATAGAACCGACGAAACTATTGTGGAAACAAATTTTTTATCTGCCGAAAATGTTCGTAAGTTTTTCCTGAAAGAGAAGGAATTTAAATAACGATTGATTACTCGGGTTTATCCCATCGTATGTAGCGAAAGGATGAACAAAACTACGAAGTATAAGATTCGTCGCTATTTGGTATTTCTGTTTTTTTTTGCATTGTCGCTTGTATAATTCGGTTTCAACTTTTAGTTGCAGTACAAGTCTTGCACAAGTTGATTGTAGTTATTTATGCTTATTCGAATTGAAGTGTTAAAAAACTTTTAAAAAAATTTAAAAAAATATAAATGTCAATCAATTATATGCACAATTAATGAAAACTAAAAGTTACAATTAATATTATAAAAGTGTTGAATGCAGTTGTGGCTATAAAACAAAATATTTCAACAAAATTATACTATGTACTGTTTTATGTTGTGCAATTAATACATAAAACATAAAATATTATAATAATTTACATACATACATACATACATACATACATACATACATACATACATACATACATACATACATACATACATACATACATACATACATACATACATACATACATACATACAAACATACATACATACATACATACATACATACATACATACATACATACATACATACATACATACATACATACATACATACATACATACATACATACATACATACATACATACATACATACATACATACATACATACATACATACATACATACATACATACATACATACATACATACATACATACATACATACATACATACATACATACATACATACATACATACATACATACATACATACATACATACATACATACATACATACATACATACATACATACATACATACATACATACATACATACATACATACATATACACATTTGCATAATAAAATGCACAAATCAAAAAATATGCAATTTTATTCTGCATAATAAATATGTACAAAATTGAATTGACGATAATCTGTAATTAAACAAAGGTAAGTAAAGTATTGTAGTTATTAGAATTATCTCTGTCATATAAATATCATATTTCACAGGTAAAGAATTATAACGGTTATGATCGCAAATAATAATGTACATCCATAAATTCGAACATTGGATATGACAAGCATACCAAATATGTTATTTTAGATTTTGTTCTGCCGAAATGACTTTGAAGTTATTTCAGGCATGTAATTTTCATGGAATGTTATTTTTAGCATTATATAAAGAACTGTCTTCCTGTGACAAACCAAAGTTAAATTTGGAAAGCAGCATTTTTACTTGGAACAGAAACATGCAGAAACATATTTTTCTTTTAATTGGTAACACTGTACTAGTAGAAAAAATCGACAAGCGGGGCACCCGGTGGGTTAAATTAAATCAACTACGCTGAATCCAATGGCGCTAATCGATTTCCTAGATTAGCTTTTACACTCACCAAAATAAGTCTGTAATGGCAACTAAAAGTTTTGCTGTTATAGCGGAAAATTTTGCTAATTTGAGTCCAGCGGTATTTTTTGCTAATCTTAGCAACACATGTCTGCTGACGTGTAGTACAATGTAATTAGTAGTAAAAATTAGTAGCCGCTACTAAATTTAAGTATACTTTTTGTAAAGTGGTATTTAAAATCTGTTTGCTAAAATCAAAAAAACAAAAAAAATACTAAATATTAGTACAAAATTTTAAATTTATTTTTATTTATCGAGCATCAGATTTTTTTATTTTATTTATTTTTTTCAAAAAATATTTTATACAAAATTAAAAACAAAATCAAAGGCTTAAAAAGTCTTAAAAATTGTTAAAACATAAGCGAATTAATCATTTTGTTTTTATTTGGTAATTTCTGTTTTGAAAGACATTTTAGTCAATTTTTTTTACTTTTAAGGTCAAATTTTAATTGCATTTAGGGCTGATTTTTTAAACCATAAAAACTTTTTAGTGCTATTTTAAGTGGATGTCCCATTTTCAGACATGAGTCGGTATATTTACTTCCGATCCCTTTTTTAATCTATGTAATATTTTAAGGCAATTCAAGTTGTAGGTTTAAGTTTTAATTAGAAATAACATTTCCTCCAATATCCACATTTTTAAAATTAATAAATTTTTTTTGTCAATTTTAGCAAATCGGTTTTCAAAAATTTGTAAAATGATTTCTGAAATTAACAACAAAAATTTGTAAATATTCTGTAAATTGCAAAATGTAAATAGCAAAAAGATTTGCTAAATAATAATTTTGTTTACTAAAAAACAGTATAGTAGTGGGATTGAAAACCGTTTAGAAATTTTTCTTCTAACTTTTTTTTCTGACTGTAAAGTTAGCAAGATGAAAAACTAAGTACATAAGCTTGCATTGAACACAAACATATTTGAAATAAATAGAAATTTAAAAATAAAACATTTCAAGTTTATCGTTTAAACAGGTTTATTTTATAACTTGGAATCTAAGGACCAATTTTTTATCCATTTACTTCGGATTATCATTTGGTTAAGTAAATGCTAAGCTCGCACTGTAAAATTTAGCATTAAGTATATTTGAATACTTAGGTAATAAAGTTTCAGACCAACTCCATTTTATTTTTTTTTTTTAAATTTCCTTTTTTTAATTTAATCAAAAAATTAAATACATGTATTTAAAACTAAAATTCATATCATCCTTTTTCTAAGGCTGATATGAAACGGAAGCAATAATAATTAATATTGCGTTTATACGGAACCCCAAAATACGTATTATATTCCATATAAATTTTAAATCGAAAACCTGGAAAGAACGTAACGAAAATACGTTTTGAGGTTCAATAAAATACAGCATGATTAGTGTGCACTCTGCATTCAGAAAATTCTTTAGCAAAGGATAAAAAGTATGTAACATAAATTTATTTTTGTTTTAATGCTGTTTGAAAAGTAAAACAAAGAAATTTACAAATTCATAAGTTGTTTACAAGATTGCAGTCAAAAATGAATTAGTTCATACTTTTCAAACATACAAGTTTTCAGAAGTCAATTGAGCCAACTCCCATAGAAAAAATTTTTACAAAATTAATTACAACTTTTGCTACAATTTGTTTGTGTTTAATGCCCACGAAAGCGATAAAAATCAAATACGATACCTGTTAACTTATTGATACTTGTTTTTTGTCTTTTATTAAGTCTTATAGAAAATACTTCAATATGTATGTATGCGACAATAGATGTAGCGAAAGTATTTGTATATTATTATACATAGCTCGTCATGTTCACTCGGCTGATCAGGTTCGTTTGTTGTCATCTTTGTCCTCATCATCATCGTCTTTTTTATTAATGGCGTTTTTTAGCCTCTTCTTCATCCGTCTTTCTTTGTTCTTCATCCTGAACTTCTTTTATTTTTTTTCTCCAGATTGTGTATTTTTTACTTCTGCTGCTAGTTTTGATGCCAGCTCAATATCATCGGTAATAAGAATGTTATCAAAAATGTTTCCGGACTTTACTTGTCACAAATCAAATCCTATTGTGCAAATTGCCCGATTCTAATTGCTCATTGTCTATTAGAACATCGTAAGTTTGTTTCGAAGTGCATTGGAATAATTAAATATTGTGTACATTGTTAATACTACGAATTTACAGTTTATCATGTCTCCACTTCAGTTCAAGTTTAGTGCTTAATTTTGTTTGAAATATCTGCACAGAGAAAACAGATTCATTGTGACAACCAAATTTTTTGCCAACCGAATGGTTCGGTTGGGGCCACCGATATATTCGTTTGTGGCAACAGAAATTCGGTCAATACAACAGAAATTCAGTTATTACAACAGAATTTCAGTTAAAGCAAAATATTTCAATTGAGTCAGAATATATTTGATTTCCACAACCAAATAATTCAGTTGCTGCAACCAAATTATTCAGTTGGTAAGGAATTCGGTTGTCACAATGAATCTGTTTTCTCTGTGTGAGGATAACATTTCCCTGCAAACATTGGGATATGAAATTGTTTCGAAATCGTATCGCCTGGAAGAAAAAACTTATTGCGGCAATAATCATTTTCTTATTGCGGAAGATCCTCCCTTTCGGAAGGAATGTCTCATCCAAGGCGATACTTCCAAATAATACGAAAGCAACACTTCTGGAAGATAAATCGGCGATATTTCCAAATAATCAGTTGGAAGAAAACTAGAAGATATCGCTAAGTAATCATTTGGAAGACAACAAGAAGATTTTATTACCCTGACGAAAAAAAACTTTTGTTTTTTGGTGTTTTAATTTAGATTAAAAAAAATAACATATTAGTACTTCGTTATTGTTTTCTTGATTATCTGAAACTTCATTATGTGGACCTAAATTTGTTAAAAATTTATGAGCCATTATTTTAGAAGCTTCCCTCTTGCTGGGTTTCCTTATAGCTTGTATAACACTAGAAATTGGTTTTAATATTGCTAAAATATCCCGATATTTAAAAATAGACAATTATGTAGGTAATTTTTTTATTGTTGACAGATATTTCTCAATATTGCTTAAATATCATCCAACGGATATTAAAAAGATATCAAAAATCAGCTAGGTGATAAATACACGATACTTCTGCAAGAAAAAATACTTTATAAATGATATTTAAAAAAATTAAAATTTTCGTTTTATTATATATCGCCCATTTTTCTTCAAATTGATAAAAAGATTTATCTTCTTTGGAAGATATCTTCCAAATGTTTGCAAGGTTAACTCGGGTTATTTTACATATCGCACTTGCACCTCTAAAGGGGGTCAACTCAAAATTTTTATATTTTCAATAGAGGCAAAAAACTGTTTTTTTTTTTTTAATATTTATTATAAAATTTAAAAACAATTATGTCATTGTAAAGAAATACGAACAAGAAGTATACGACGGTAGTTGTTTTTGCAACTTTTTTAAGTGATTTTGAAATATAACAAGTTTTTTGAATTGTTACTCTTTATCTAAAATTTGCTCATTTATTTAATGACATAAATTACAGGCACAACTTAAAATATTTTCCTTTGGTTGAAACAAAACTGATATGAATTGAGCTTCCATTTGGGGACAACTCTACATATTTCCCTTTAGTTGATTCTAAAGAAGCTACTCTTATATCACAAAAAGAAAATATAACTGTAGATAGAGTAGAGAAGTGATGTAAGATTTTTACAGTGGGCAGATATGATCACTGTATATCGTTTTCTTGCAAAAAGTGAAAGTTTAAAAATTTTGAGTTGATCCCCTTTAGAGGTACAAGTGCGATATGTATTACACAGCGCTGAACCAGGCCTCAACACGCAGGTTGGGGTAATCATATTCATACATATATTATGATTGTGCCAACTATAGTCGTTCAATAATATAGTTATCATAATATGATAATAAAATAACCATAATTTTACCATAAAATGGTCCCTACAGTTATAAAGGGTGGTTAAATTTTAAGGGCCTATGTTGAATGTGAACCACACCTAAGCGTTAAGTTTTTTTCTGCATTTCATTTGACATTTAGTAATTTCAGACTAACTCAATTTTAACCATGGAAAGAGACACAATCGAGCAACACGTTACAGTTATTCAGGCTTATTATGAAAATGGGCGTTCAAATCAAAATGCATTTCGTGCACTTCGTGATTTTTCCGGTCAATTTAATCGTCCAAATGTGCGTACAATCGGAAAAATCGTGCAAAAATTTGAGCAAACCGCATCTGTAGGAGATGTGAAAACACCAGTGCATGCTCGTTCAGCTTGTACTGCGGAAAATATTGCTGCTGTTGGCGATAGTGTGGCTGAAGATGTACGTCGATAAGCCAGCAACAATTCAAGAGCTAAAGGATGAGATAGTTCGGCACATTTACGGCATAGAACCTCAATTATGCCTCGGCGTCATCGAAAATTTGGACCATTTGATAGAGATGTGCCGCCAAGGTCGCGGCGGCCATTTGGCCGATATTTTGTTCCATACATAATTGAACCATACCATATTATCACAATAAAAAGAAATGACAAAAATTTCCTAAATAATTTGTGTTTTATTCAAAATCAACATCGGCCCTTAAAAATTAACCACCCTTTATTATGATTCAAAAATATTAAAAGGTTCTTTAAATTTAAGAATATTTCTTTCAGAAATGTTTTTCCTAAAGCAAAAATTTGATATTAAGGCCCTTTTAAAGTAAACTTTTTATTTATTTGGACTTTAAAAAAAAATACTTAAAGAATACTTTTAAGTTCTGAAGACTTTTTTAATAAAAACATAGATTTTTTTTTTTTAATATAAAAATTCTTAGATTTAATGACATTTTTAGGATTTTTTAAATATTCCTCAGAGTCTCAGAATTTCTCTTTTAAAAAAAGTCCTTAGAATCTAAGAATATTTCTAATAAATAAAGTTCTTAAATCTAAGTATTATTTATGATAATAAGTCGTCAGGACCTAAGAACTTTTTAGAATCTAAGCTTTTTAAATATATATGAATTTTTATCTAAGAAGCAGTTTGCAGAATCAGAGAATTTAAAAATGTTTTTTTAAATTAGAACAATTTCTAAATATCTTATAAAAAATTAATATTTATTAAAGTTATACTCGCAACGAAAAGTAATCGATTTGACATTTAAAATTTATTTATTTTTTTTTTTTTTGAAAAATCCACAACATTTTTTTTAATTCATTTTGTAAAATAAAACGCTTAAAAAGTTTATGAAAAAAAATCAAAATTCCGAATAATGCGTGAAATCTTGGAATTTTTAAGAGCAATGAAAGTATGAAGACAAAATTAATTTACCCACATAAAGCTTTTTAGCGTTTTTTATGTAAATTGCAACGAAGGTGTTCGTCTGAATTGTGAGTAGGTGGCAATAAAAATGCTGATTTACAAACTTATGCTAATATTCAAAAAATCTAAAAAATATATAAAACAAATTTTGTATAAATAATTTGCTTAATAAACACATTTAAATTTTGTTAAGCTTGTTTGATGAATTTTGCCCTTAATATACAGTTACATAAATCTTTTAGAATGTTTAACCCATTGGTGACTAATGCTTGATATAAGTGCCATTTTAGTTAGTGAGATTTCCCATCCAATTTTTGATAGAGGATAGTTGTAGCTTTAGGAGACCTCATATTTTAAATATATTTTTTTTTCGTAATTTCCGGTATAAGTATTATTGCATATATGGAATCAAAGCTTTCGTAGAACATGGGATATTTGGGGCTGATTCATTTCATTTTCTACAGGACGCTGACAAAGGTAAAAAAGAGGAGGTTTTGTTCAGTTTACGGATTTTGTTTTTGCGTTGAAACTTAAGTAGTTATTTTATATTCTTTATAAATACATTTTTATAAAGAAAAAGTGCATAAAAGTGATATTTTCGTCCCAACTTATTCAAATTTGTTGCCATATTCATCGTACCAAATTAAGCAGAAATGATGTGCAACAAACCTAGTGTTGCCAATGTAGCCATTTTAAAACGCTTAGCCAGAAAAATTAGAATTTAGTCATTATTTTAGCTATTTTTTGAAAATGATAAACCATATTTTATAATTTTTGCGTTTTTAAACAAAATATAACTTTGAGCATGAGATTATAAAAAAATTTTATGAATTTTGTTCAAATCTCAATGAAAGTTGAACGTGTCATAAGTGTCGATACAAATTTTAAACGAAGATGATACGAGTGCAAGTCAATAAATATTTACTAAATGATATAGTATCGGCCCTGAATAAAAACGTGATTGCATGTCATTGTTGCCACGAGAGAAACCGCGTCCAAAATAATGACGTACGACGGTGACTGCACAAACAGTCATATTAATTTTAGTGTAAAGAGTACCGTAGAGATTCTTTACTCTCCAGTGTCTCCTTTCCTTTTTGACGAACCATTTTTTTTTTTTTTTTGGTTTTTCCATTTTATAAAAACAATTAAAAGAAGTAATTATTTTACTAAAAATTTAGAAACGATCTTACTAAGATGGTTTCTAGTACGTTGTTCATTCACGAGTATACAAAGAGAACATAAGAGCCATAGAATATCGTATGCTTTTTTTACTGATCATATGTTTTTTGTTTAAAAAAGACTTTTAAAATTCGGGAACTCTGTTAAGAGAATTAGATACAAAACAAGGGAACAAGGAAAAACGTTTTGAAAATAAAACAGATTCTATTTCACAACTGCAACGCTCGGAGCGTTTTAATTGTCAATTTGTATGGAAAAATATTTATTTTTAATATTGTATGGAAATCTCCCCGAAGAAAGCAAATACTGTGAAATCTGTTTGTAAGTTTATGGCAACAGTTTTTTGGGATATACATAGAATTATATACATTGAGTACTTGGAAAAAGGGAAAAACAATAAATGGAGATTATTATTCATCATTATTAGGCTAATTAAGCGAAGAAATAAAGAAAAACGGCCCTATTTTACAAAAAAAAAAAAAATAGTGATCTACCAACAAGGTAATGCCCAGAAGCACATTTGTGCAGTTTCGATGGCGATGAGGTTCGAATTGTTGCCACATCCACCTACTTCTCTAGAGTTAGGTCCCAGCTGATTTTTTTTGTTCTCAAGTTTGAGGAAATGTCTCGTCGGAAAAAGATTCGATTCGAATGTCAGCTCTACAACACAAGCCTGTTTGGAAAATCGCTGGTGAAGGGTATCTAGATAAAATGAAACAATGTTGAAAGATAAAACACAATCATCCAAAAAAATAAATTTTTCTATGTTTTTGTAAAGACTTATTGACTTGACCTGTAATTTTGTAAATAACGGAATTATGAAAAAGTCGAAGAACAAAAGTTGCTGCTGAAGCCCCAAAGAACCATTTTTAACAATGAAAAAATTCTTTTTTTTTTTTTTTTTTTTTTGTAAAAAGTCGATTTTGGCATATTCCGCAATATCATAAAATAGAATATCATATTATTATCACACATACTATTATCAAATTAGGCATTAAGAAATATTGCAAACAGAAGTGGTCCTTAAACCGATCCCTATAGCACACCAGATACAATTAGCAGGAGACAACTTGAAATTATTAACAAATTCTGATAGATATATCAGGTTTTTATTTTCGACAGCTTGCCTAAGTCTTTCTCCGATTGAATTCCAATGTACTTCAAAATATTTCAAGTTAAGTATGGTTTTTCTTTTGCAACTAATCTAAAACAAAATATAATTTTGACTAAAGAATTGTACAACTAAGCAAGCAAATCTTTTGCCGTTGTATTTACCTAAGAAAATACTTCAATATTTTTTCTTTGCGTGTACATGTCACATGTTTTTTTCCAAAGTACCAATCCGCAAAAAATTAAATTTTCCGGCAGTTTACGTTCAGTCGTCAGAGGGTTAAATAAAACATGTTACATTAACAATTTTAAAGATTTGCATAAAATATGTGGTATGATTTATTAACGACAGTGACGTATTGTATATTAGAGTAGTCCAAATACAAAGATCTCAAATTTATCAGATGCACATGGTTGCTCTTATTTCGTTCATGCTAATGAATGTCTTTTCGAAATTTATACCGAAATATATTCAAAATTCCAACAAATGTTTTTATTACTTTTCAAATGTTTTTATTACTTTTCAAATGAATATTTTTGAATTTCAATTATAATTTTAAGTGAAGGTGACACAGTGTTAAATATTACACAGAAAAAGTTAACTTTAACTGTAATATTTTAAAAACCTTTTTTGTATATTGAAAATTTAAACTCAATAATATTCGAGATATGTTGAAACTGACATTAGATACCTACTATTTCGAGAATCGCACTACAGGTTAAAGCCACATTTCGATAAAGAATATTTATTGTAATTTTTAAATTGTGCTACAGACACATGTGCTAAAAAAACATAGCAAATTTTATAGAAATTATGTTAAGGCAAAGGAAAGCTTTGGTTTCAGAATTCAATTATTAACGCTTTTTATTAAAGACAAATCATTTAAGGAACATTGTATATTTTTAAACACATAATGTAATTATACAGGCTGACTGCTTTATGTCAATGCCCTTTAAAATCTTTATTTATATAATTTTATCAAAAAAGCTTTCTAATCTAATCTATACTTTCAATTGGAAAGAAAAATTTGTTTGTAATTTCTTAAGTCGGCGTTTTGTTTTAAGTAAACGCTATACACCTCCAAAAAACACCAAATGTATATGTACATTAAAACCATTTATATTGGTTAGTTTTTATTTGATTTAATTTCGAGAGATTATTTAATTGCGGGCTTTCAATTAACTTGCATGAATAATAATTGAATGTTTATCATTCCCAGCTACGTAAAACGATAGTACTAGTTCCTTGGGTGTAGTAATCAAAATCGAGGGTTTAGTAACGCAATCTCGCGTCTCTTGTCACAAGTTATTATAAACCGAATTTTATCTCTCCTGAAATGTAGTAGTTTTTTAGATACGAAAATGCGTAAGTAAACCCTCGAAATGTACTTTTGGGTATTCTAACTATAAATAGTGAAAGTACTCACGGTGGTGTTTTGTACACGACGCAAAAAAGCTCAGCTTGCATCGTCATAACTACCCTAGTGTGAGAATATACAAATAACAGGCTGAGCTTTTTAGCAGTGTGTGCAAATTACGATCGTGAATAACTTTAGTATTTTGTTAGAAAATTATTGGCGTCTCGAAAGAATCGCTGAAAATGTATGTAGCCTTATAACTCTGCAACGACCTTTCAATTAGAGATGGGCACGTGAGCGATTTTAGAATCACGTTCACGCACTATCACGAACCAAAAATTATAATAATGCACGAAGATTTTTTTCTACTCACGCACGATCACGTGAGTAATTTAATTTTTCCCTCACAAAATACGAATTGAAAAAAATGTTCGAAAAATTAAACAAAAGAATTTATTTTATCACTTGAACCACTTGAAGTGTTACCATGCTAAATACATAAAGAAAAACAGTCCTCCTACATTACATGTAAAAATAAAAAAATTTAAAAAAAAATCGTAAAAATAAGAAAACGAATAAAAGTAATAATCACGGAAAATCACTATAAAAAATAGATCCACGCAAGCTTATGCACAGCATTTTTTTGCCGCTCACGCACAATTTAAATTTTGGCTTATGCTTGATTCACGTGAATCATGAAATTTCGTGTCGCGTGACCACCTCTACTATCAATTAAAGTTCATTCACTCACAGCATGGCCAAATGTTAATTTTTCATTGGCGAATTTTACTTGCTATTATGGACATGAAGATAATAAATTTGTCTGGCAGCACTTGTGAAAATTGATGGCATTTGTGTAGCGACGGTAAGTAGAGTCTAGAGTGCTTAGCAGACACGTTTAATAGAGGCATTCTGTTTATGTTTTGCTTGCGAAATATGAGACCACCGGATATACGTAGGCACGTATTCTACATATTTGTATGTACTTTTTTTACACAACAACATTTTTAGTACTCAATGAATGAATGTGAGTGGTTGAGTGAAGTAACGAATTGAATAATGAATGCTGATCAGTTGTTAAAATATGGAATTTGTCATTTGGTGAAAATAGTAATACACATATTATATATGAATACAACTGAAAATTTAAATCCATGTACATATTTGTATACAGGAACTTGATTAGCCCACGGCAAAACAAAATAAAAGAAATCGTTTGCTTTGTATGATATTGCTTTGGTTTTTGTTTTCCAAACATAATCGTTGAAAATATACGTAAAACATTTTTATATCTTATTATTTAAAAAAAAAAAAAAAAACTGATGTCCAATTTTTATAGTGGATAAGTCTAAGTCGACAGAGAATTTTATTTTTCTGTGAACTTTTCCAATATGAAAAATATCCGATTTTAATAATTTTTATAATTTGCAATATTATTGCAAATATTATTAGCAATTTTATTATCGTTTTGATTGCACTCAATTTTACAATATTTTTGCACAAAACATGCCACAAATGAATGTGACCGTGTAAAAAAGATCAGATCTGAACAGATTTTATTAGATCCAATTGCACCTGATGTAATTAGATCTCAATATTGGGAACAAATTAGAGATCTAATTAGGTCTGATCAAATCTAGGCAGATCTGTCATTAAGAAATTTATTAAGAAATTAAAAAAAACACCTTTATTTTTATTTTGCTGCCTTTGAAAATGCCTTAAATGGCTACAATATTGTACTAGATATGAACAGATCTGGCACCGAATGACCATATTTGCTCATATCTGGCCACAAAAATCAACAAGTTTTAAAAATTCCCTTAAATAAGATCCCCTTAAATAAGATCTAATCATATATTACAACATATGGCCTAATAAGATTCAGTGCTATCTAATTGGATTTTAGCAGATCTGATCAAGATTATACAAGTTAATAATGTCGATTTGGACAACAGATGGCATAACTATCACATATGGTTTATGTCAATAATGACAACTATGGTATTTTGGAGGGTAAACATCTGTCATTATAATTCAGTATTCGATAGACGCCAAAGTGTAAACCCTCATTTTTTTCAATCGCTATAATAATATCGAATTTTGTGACAAAAAAAGATGTTTTTCGGGGAAGTCTGCTGAAAGTTATCGATTGTTGGTAGAAGCTTACGGTCAACATGCATCAACTCAAAACACTTGAGAACGATGGTTTGCGCGATTCAAAAGTGGTGATTTCGACACAGAAGACAAAGAGAGGCTTGGTCAACCAAACAGTTTTGAAAATAAGGATTGGAAGCATTACTCACAAAGATTATTGTCAAACGTAAGATAATTATCATTGGGAGTCACACAACAAGCATTGGGATTCAACAAGAATTGGGATTCAACAAGCATTGGGATTCATTCAAAAGCAAGGAAATTGGGTCCCATATACATTGAAGTCGAGAGACGTTGAAAGGCGATTATGCATGTCGGAAATTCTGCTTGAACGCTACAAAAAGAAGTGATTTTTGCATCGTATTGTTACCAGCCAAATCTACGTCGAAGCCGAATATCCAAGGTAATGCTCTGTATTTAGTGGTATCAGAGGGGTGTTTTGTATTATGAGCTGTTGAAATCGGGTAAGACAATCACAGGGGACCTGTACCGCACACAATTGATTCGTTTGAAGAAAGCAATCAACGAAAAACGACCAGAATATGCGACCAGACAAGATATGGTCCGATTTTCTTCGAATTTGTAGGCGTGATTATGGTCACATATAGCATTCCCATGCCAAATTTTAAGTAAAATTAAAAACTAATTCCGTCCAGGAATTGTAGTCTCCTGCCGCGAAGCATAGAACACACGCGGATTATAACGTTCATTTCGAAGAACCTGGAGTTTCCACTAGATGGAGCGATGAGTCTCTTCGCCTGATGCTGGGCAATGGCAGATGGACATACATAAATCGACTCAGAAAGTGATTTTGAGTGAAGAACATGAATTTATAATACTTTGGAATAACTGAATTCAGAAATGCTTTCAGTTTTTTTTAGATCAGCTTTAATTTAAGAATAATAACTATAAATTATGGAGATGGTAACGAACTGTTTTTTCGCTAAAGGTATTAAGAGAATTTTTTTTTTTTTTTTTTTAACAAAAGAAATTTTCTTCAATTATCAGTTTAAAGTCTCAAAAATTACGAAAACAGCAATGTTTTGTATTTACAATTACGATTTTTTTTTCTCTATAACGAACTAGTGGAAAAAAAATAAAATTTGATTCGGAATTAGCACGTCGGTATCCGTAAGAAAAACCTATAAATGGACTACAAAAAAAAAAAAATTAAAAATGTTCAATATCTTAAAAAAAACTCAAATTCGGGGATAAATACGAGTATAATAAATATTGAAATGTGGCATGTCTACTTACATACGAGTATTTTATTAAACATTTCCTAGATATACAGTCAAGTTTTGCATTAACATTTGATAAAGATACTGACTGCCTGACTGATTAACATGCCCACACAAATGTAGACGGATGAGGAGTGGGAGGATTTTCACAATATTTTATCACACATGCACACACAATCCAACTGATGTATGTACTCTCAAATTCTCTACCAATATGAGACAAGCAAGGTTGCAAACTCCACGACACAAAAAAATCGCTGTATTTTAAATAGTTGGAAACCACTCAATTCTCAAAAAAAAAATGCAATAAAGCTTTCTAAAAGCTTTCGCCTGTCACCGTAAAATCTAAAAATATATTAAATAATATACAAATATTAAGTTTTTTTAAAACCAGTGTTGAATTCGAAAACGGTTAACAAAAAATTAAATCGTAAAATGGAAATACAAAAAAGCTTTTTTACAAAAAAAGTAAAAAAAAAGCAGTTATCAAAAACTACAAAACTCACTTAATGGCCAAGAAGAAAAAATTGCTTAATTATTCTTAATTTGTTTATAGATAAAAAAAATCGCTAGTTCTAGCCGAAAAATGCCAAAATTGCCAACCTTGGTCGCAACCCATACATAGAGTGGAAGAGAAAAAACAACAAATAATATGAAAGCAATAACCACTTTAATGGTATCTCGTAAAGACCTCCATTCATTATAATGACCATGCTTCATTCATAAAAACACAGTCGATTTCATCCTCTGCCGTTGCCATCGCTACCTAAAACGAAAACATAGTCGCAGTAGTACAAACAAAATACAGCTATCGACAAACAACCACACATATACATTAGGGTTATAACTTTTTTAAGCGAACACAAATTACATGTCACAATATGGACAATAATGCACTGATAAAAAATTTTTTTTCTGGATCATTTTGGACAAAAACATTCCGCACCGAGACTAATTTCTAAAATATCACACTTTTAGCGCAGTTGCTGCACGAACCGTTTAATTACCGCTACAAGTCTTTTACAAAGCAAAAACTTTCATTATCAATCGAATTTGTTTACTATTTATAATTTGGCGTCAGTACTAGTTATTTTTATTAGACGGTCGTTTTTATTTAATTAATAAAATAATGTGATATTGGTAACTACTTATTTGTAGTTACTGATGAGTATATTAGCAAGCCTTTTTATTTACAAACTTGTAAGCTTACTCCTAGAAAAAAGTATGTGGGAAAATCAGTAAAACCGTTAGTAACCCAACTTTTTTATTTTTTTATAAAAAGAAAGAAAACAGGAATTTCAAATGTGTTGCCTTTTTTGAAAAGTGTATAGTGGAGATATGAAACATAGTGAAAGATGAAGGGCTTTAAATATGGAAAAACTCTAATTGCGAGAGATGATAAATTATTGATCAGTTGTTGGGCGCCATCTGATGGAGAGTTGGCGAACTTCAGGTTTTTAGTCATAGGTTATTTTACTTCGGTGGAGTTAAATACTATGGGATCACTGAAAGAGTGCGTTGCGATGTGTGTGAGGGACAGAAAACTCTTATATTTTATTTTTCTGAACTGATGTTACCGTTGCTGGGGCAGTAACCATTATACCACTTGAATTGCTGAAGACACAAGAGTTATTGAAGCTACTGAAATTGTGGTTTCAATACTTTTAAATTTTAAAGTTTTTCTCAAATGAAAAATTAACTGTTTTGAAATCCGCGATTTGCATTGCGGTATCTCTAAAACTTGTTATTTTATTTTTAAAAACTATGGCGCATAATCATAAATAAATAAAAACTTTAGGAGTTCTAAAGTCGACTTTGTGTATTCTTTAGCCCTACTATAGACAAGTAAAAGTATACTCTGCTTTAAAACTAAAACTACCTGAAGTTGGTTTTATCCAATTTAACAACAAGAAAATTTTGTGGCAAAAATGTTTGAATTGCAAAATATTGAAAGGAAAATTATATCAATAAATAAGGGATTTTTCATAATATTTATTAAGTTAATAAATTTTTATAAATATAAATTACACTTTTCTATCCTTTCTTTTATAAAGTTTTTCTTTTCACATTTTGCAAATATTTTATTTACACACTTTTCTTTTTTTCCGCTTATATAAAATCAGCTGATCAATGTTGTCACTTGCTTATTTTTTAGTACAAAATTCAAGCGGTCATTTGGTACATTTAAAGCCGGTTTAACTTAAACTGGCTTTGATTCTGACTATAACAGCAAAATAGACAATGGCAGGTTTTTAATTTAAAGCCGTTAAAAAACCGACTAGTGCTTGAATATGATTACGGCAAATCTTACTTAAGTACTCTAATGGGTTCCTTAGTTATTCAAGAAATGGTCGAAAATACACCTTTTTTGTTAAAACTGTTGAAAATCAACAATTATAAAAATAGTTCTGGAACCCTTAGGAGTACCAAGTTAAATATAAATAAATAAATAAAAAAAAATATTAAATATCAAATATTCAGCTTCCAAAATGCGGATTAAGCAAAAATTTACATTTGTCTCAGTAAAAATTTTGAGACCAATAAAAATGTTTTTGTAATTCAAATTCTTTTTCTAAGTTACAAAAAAAATTGTTTGCATTTACTAATTTCATTGTTTGTTTACATTTACAAAAAATGTACCTGAACAAAATTTTACACATATATGCATATATCAAAAATAAATTAATTTAATTCAAATTCGATTTCAAAATACTTTTCATTTGGAAAATACAGCGAAGTAAAGTGACTTTTTGATAAATGAGATGGAAGACGCTTATTGTTTATAATAGAGATCACAGTTCTAAAATAAAAATTACGAATCTAGTTTCAGTATTCAAAATATCAGCATATAACCATGTATATAAGGTAATTTACCTGGAAAGCTATGAAGCTTTAACAAGTTTTAACCAATTTTAATAACAAGGACTTGTTTTACTCACTAATAAACTAACTTTCAAACAAAAATACCCGAGTAAAAACGTTTAGATAAAATCATACGTGGCCTTATCTAATAATATATGAATACATATATAGTTACAGATTACATTAATTTGTTTAAAATTACCTTTTATTTCATCATATATAACCATATATGATGAATATGTTGATCTTTATAAAATTATGTATGTTTTATATGATAAGATATGATATATATTATATCATATAAAATTGTATATAACACTATATATAATTATATATGTGTTACACGCAGGCGCTAATTTAGCTCAAGTTTTTGGGGGGGACTTTTGATTTTTTTATACCCTCCACTATATATGGTGAGGGTATATATCAGTTTGTCGTTCCGTTTGTAACATGTCGAAATATCTAAGACCCCATAAAGTTTGTATATTCAAGGTCCTTATGCGATTTTAAGTAATTTAGCGATGTCCGTCTGTCTGTTGAAATAGCGATCACGACGCGAAGACGCAAGCGGGGTGCCTATTTTTATTCAGCGGTTCAAAAGTTATGGGTGAAAATGTGAAGGTACCTCTAAATTTTAAATACCAATTGGTGTTTTTTTGTACAATTTCATAGGAAAAAAATTTTTTGTGAAAAAAAATTTTAGTGTTGAAAACAAATTTTTGAGGTGAATATAAGATATTGTTTAATTCTATGCGAGTGGTAAAAAAACAAGTGAAAATATTGCCAGCTGCTACTATGAAATTGTATTAAAATACACCAATTTGTATGAAAAATTTAGAGGTACCTTCACATTTGCACTCATATCTTTTTAACCGCTGGACTGATTTGCTCATTTTCAATACCAAACTTCTCCATGTCCATTAATCTATATGAAAATGAGCATTCCCGCATGCGTCTTAGAGTTGTGATCGCAATTTCAACAGACAGACAAACGGACATCGCTAAATTGACTTGAAATCGCATAAGGATCACGAATATATATACTTTATTTTGACATGTTACAAACGGAATGTCAAACTGAATGTCACTATATATGGTGGAGGGTATAATAAAAATTCAAATTGAATTCCGTAAAACAATTTATATTACTTAGTATTTGCAAAATAAACAAAAAAAAAACAAAATAATCAGTCTTTTTATAAAAATTAAAAATTCATATACTGCAAAAACAAAAATGAATTATTAAATTAATAATTAAAATTATTTTAATTTTAATTGTTTAATAAAAAATTCATATAAAAAACAAAAGCACAACAGTTAAATAAATTAGTTTTTTCATAAAGAAGCTGCATAAATGTTTTGAAAAAATATTCCAAATTAGTGTAAAATAAAAGTTTAAACAATAAAAATTAAAAAGAAATAAAATTGTCAAAATTCAGTAAGATTAAAAGATACATATTTTTCTAACTAATTTTGGTTTCCATTCTGAAAATAATTTTCTTATCTTTCTTTCTTTTTAGATGAAGCATTACGATTTTTATTTCTTTCATTACAGAATCTTTATAAAAAAATCTCAAAATTCTTTTTTAACATAAATTAAAGCTTAACTAATTCAGCTTTTGTCTGTGTTAAATTAAGCATTTGAATTTTTTTTTAAATTCTGTAAAGAAAAAAGTTAAATAAAGAAAGTAAAAAGTGCTAAATCCACAAAAAGTTGACATGCTATATCAATTGACCGGACTAAAGGGTGTCCCTAGAAGAACGCAATTTTTAAATTTTAAATAAAACACAGATATTTAAAAAAAAATCGTGAAACTTTATTATATCGTAAAGTAGACAGAATGAGGTTATGTATGGAACAATATATCGTGCAGATGGCCGCCGCGGCTTTGCTGGCATGCACGCGATCTTTTAATGAAATTTTCAATGACCGTTTTGCATGAATGCTGCGGTATTTCATTAATGCAGCGTCCAATTTCCTCTTTTAAGGCTTGAGTCGTCGTCTGCTTATTCGCGTAAACCATCGACTTCAAAAAACCCCAAAGAAAAAAATCTAATGGTGTTAAATCGCACGATCTAGGCGGCAATTCTGATCTCCAAAACGCAAAATAACACGACCGGGAAATGACTGATGCAGCAATTGAATTGTTTCTCTGGCTGTATGACATGTGGCGCCGTCTTGTTGGAACCACATGCCCTGCACATTCATTTCTTCAATTCTAGGCAAGAAAAAACTGGTTATCATTTCACGATACCGAACACCATTGACTGTTTACGCTTGACCTGCCTCATTTTCATAAAAAAAAGGTCCAATGATTCCTCCAGCCCAAAAACCACACCACACAGTGACACGTTGAGGATGCATTTGCCTCTCGTGAATCACTCGAGGATTTTCCTCACCCCAAATGCGACAATTCTGCCTATTGACGAAGCCATCAAGATGAAAATGGGCCTCGTCACTGAAGATGATTTTATCGGCAAAATCAGCATTTTTCACCGTCCGTATATATACATTTTTTTCTTACTTTAAATATAATTATTTCTCTACATTTTTTCTTAATCAATCAGATATAATTATATATAATTATATAATATTAAATATAGTTATATAATTATATATTTAATCAGGACGAATTTAGTATCATTAATTCAGCCATGATATTTTTCCCAAAATTCCGAATATATAATTACGTTATATGTATTAAGTCCCGAAGATACAATTACAAATATATAACACAATTATACGAAAAATAAGGTCTAGTAAAGTCAGCCATTATGTAAAACAGTGTGTAACTGAGTGCTTACATCACGACAACTCCGGCAGACCGAGTTCAATTACTGGTAATTTAATTTTTTTTTTATTTGTTTATACGTTTTTTAATAAACTAGTTTCCGTGCATATTATATTGTTGGATATAATCTGATACAATTCGATCGGACTATTTTCAGATAAATTTGGATAATACTTTATTCCTAAATATATTTTTGGGTATAATTTGATCTGCCATTTTTCGGATCAATTCAGATCCTTCTAAATCTCTAAATATATTGCTGGATCAAATATGATCTACCATTTTTTGGATCAAATAGGAAATTAAGGAACATAAAATTGGATATGATTAAATATCGTTTTGTGAAACGGTGAAATGAAAAGCTTTTTCACGTTTTCATAGTACTTTTGATTCGCGTTCTGTAAAAAAATGTAAAGAAATATCAAAACGTTTTCATATGAAAAAAAAGTGGAACGAAACAAGATTTATTTACGATTGCACAGCACTGGCGTTTCTTGTTTTGTGTAAGAGTGCAAACAACTGTCAAAATATTTTCATATGAAAAAATTGTTTACACAGAATATTTATAAGTGAAATAAACATGGAGAAGGTTGTAAGAGGAAAGCGTGCCAGCGAAAGCCACAAGGGGTATTTAATTAATTATTTAAAAAGAATGTGGACATTGCAAACGATAATTAAGTAGTCTAATTACCATAATCACACTTTTATTAATCCCATATTTACAGATTTGTAACTGCAGATGGTGCAAAAATTAGACACGAAAAGTGTAACGAATTAGCGGCGAGCCCTAACAGTTTTAGTGGGACCCAAAAGGACGGTGAAAAATGGAAAAGGTATTGGAGGTTTATTTATTTATAGTTTATTTATATTCTTTATTGAATGTTTTTTTTCTTTAAGTAATATTAGACTTCATACTCGCACCAAATGTTGTTCACTTAAGCAAGCCGATATAAATCCATGAAGTGCTCGTCGGTTGTTATCTCGAATGGATTTTGGCCATCACGAAGTATGCACTCTCAAAAAAATCCTATAAATTATTAAATTATTTACAGCAATGAAATGCTTGTAACGTCATTGTCTTACCTTTGTTCATCCCGAATTCTTTGAGTAATATCCAATAATAAAATTAATCCAGACATTTTTATATAATTATTTAAAATAAATTGTACGAACTTAATTCACTTTTGTTTACGTTTTTCTCTGTTTTGACATTTGCTTTAAATTTTGCATAACACAGTTACAAAAGTTTCATGGGTACAGTGCGAATGAAGCATTTTTTTCACAATACAAACGAGAATCGCAAATTATGTATTTGTGAAAAGTTCGAGTGAAAAGCGCTTATGAAAACGAAAATGAAAAGTTTTTTTTCACTTCACATTATCACAGAACGAGAATTGACCCCCAGATTAATTTTTTACTCGGGTATACACAATTTTTGGAAAGCTTAACCATTTGTCTTTCTAAAATCGTCCAAAAATTTAAAATCGGTTCAAAACTGATTTATTTAAAAATATTTTAAGCCGTGAACTGTTGACTTCAGATTTTGAGGAAGTATTCAAAATTCTGAAAATTGAAAATGATTAACTCAGCAAGACCTACACTAGGTCTTTGTATAAGTATTCTTTCACTGTAACAGCGTGTTATTTTTCCACTTAGCCAATTTAAAACATAAATTCTTTATGTGTGATAGTTATCGTAAAAACAATAATAATTGAACTTGAGTAGAAACTTCATTCATGTAATCGAAATTAGGTTTAAACTATATTTTGAGCGTAATGTTAGTGCAGTTTAAAACCTAGAAACCAAATTTACGACGATAGCACATAAAACTTAAGCTTAAATTAGTTTAACGGTAAAGTGCGGCAATATAAGGTAGTTTTCAATAGATTTTCTTACTTCAAATCAAACATCTGACACGATTCTTTATGATACGAACAGACTAATGGAATCATTAATATATGAATTCCTTTAAAAATAAAAACAAATTTACTTAAAAAATAAATAGTAACAAACAAAACAAAGTTTTCTATGAATTGAACTTGAGACTTTTTGACTGCAAAACTTGTTCCACACTTCAGTCAGGGTTCATAGTTTTTATAAAATCTGTGCATTAAATTTTTTCCGGTACATTATTTTTCGTACCGCTGGCAATTTCTGTCTGGGTATGTATGTATAAGCACATACAACAATTCATTAACATATTTCCCAATACGAACAGCAAATACACATTTTATTGCTCATTCAGAAAAACAAAACGTTTAAAGGCAAAAAAATTCATACTTTACCAATAAAAATCAATTTTAGGCGTTTTGCCAAAACGATAATCTCCTCAACATTTACAAAAAATAACAACTACCACGAACTTAACATACTACTTGAACAATATTAGTCTGTTAGACAGTTCGTCTTTGCAGAGCTACAACCAACAGCTTTTGCGAACTCCGAACAAAAATTCTATAGATTCACACTGCTGGCACAAAAAGGAAATAAAAAACATGAGGTTATATCAATCTGTCAACGTTTGCGAAAAAAGGAATCTCCTCTCTATAAAATAAGCAAGAACACAAATATTATTGCGTTGCGTTATCACTTCTGAATAGTAGAATAACAGAAAGTTTAATGGAAAGTAACTCGGACTTATTGTTAGTTACTACATTCAATGCCTTGCTTGCATTTCATTTTCTTATTTTTATTCCTGTGTTAGGAATAATGTCAAATTGTATCAAATTATGTATAAATTAATCAAATTATATAAACCCATTTTTCGCATTAGATAAGACTATGATTCAAATAAGCTATAATGTGTATGACTATATATAATTATAAATAAACATATAAAATATTTTTTATGAAAAGTATGAAATCTCTATTTATTAACAGACTTATAAATCAAATTAACATGTAAAACAACAACAAATTTTCCTTATAAGACTGTTATAAGAATCAACTAAATGTCTATGCATAGGGCTGTTTATATTTACTTCATTAATATGATACTAAAAAAATATTGTAAAATATTTTTTGTGTTTTTGGAAATGTTTCATAAATACTATGAATCGTTACATTGGCCGAAAATCTATGAACCATTTCATTGTTATGATTAAGCTTTAGCTTTGAGTTTACCCCATGGGTACTCCACAGAATGTTTACGTGCCGTTCAAGAGTTGACGTACCCACCATTAGAGGTTAGACCATCAGTCCCCTACTCGCCGGAAATCCAACCTAGTGTAAGCGACTCGACTCTTCCAAGTCGATTGAGAGTCTAAATGCACTCCATCACCAGTCCATATGAATGACCAGTATACCATGTGTGACCCCAGTTACTGTCCGAAAAATCATATTGCCATATCCACAAAAACAGGTATATATCGGTTACTTTTTTCCTCAGGATCGTCTTAGAAAAATAGTCCTGTCATCCCAGTCGACAAAAAAGATGACAATATAAACGGAGTTGTGGTGTAATAGCTAGCGCGTTAAACTGTTACACAGAACTTTGCGGTTTCCCTTCCCAGTAGCGGCAAAATTAATTTATTTATGAGTTTTTTTACCTCATATATATCGCAACGTCTTCCTTCGGTGTTCTCATAGCACTTCACTCTACCGAAGTAAAACAACACCAACAGTTCTAAGATTTATTATCTCGTGCAACAGTGTTGTCATATTTGAACCCATTCATCTTTCCCCACATTTCACATCTCCTCTATCCCCTTTCCAAAGAAAGCAACACATTAATTAGTAGGAAGAATTTCCTAAGTAGCTATATGTACTAAAACCCAAAACGTTCAGACCCTCGAGCAATCCATCAATGACCAGTGTTACAGTAATGGCGACAAAACAGCGCCCTGACGGCGTATATAACCAAAGCGCAATGTTCTTTATCTCTCTGCCTTGTCTATCATCATGACATATAGAGATTTCGGTAGATTTACCCCATTTATACGCAAACTATCGGAATGGATATGCGTTTAAAGCAAGTGTCTCTTATATAGTGCTTCAAAATATTGTTCACTGTCTTAAGAAGCAACAAACTGAAACTAATCGGTCTGTACGACTTATTTATTTATTCATAATACTTAAGAGCTGTACAGCGTTGGTGCATTACCAAATAAATACTAGATCTAAATATCTTCACCAAATAGATGCCGTCCGGCCTGGAGATTTAAATGAAAAAAATTCACCTTTTGCCCATTTTAGCCAGTTCTCCGTTAGGTATGGGATTCTCTGAATCGCAAAATACACACAGGAGGAAACATAACCTAGGAAGTGCGTGTCAAGCAAGAGTTCGCAGGTTTCATACCAATATATTACCAAGGTTTTGCTGGTTATCTCTTTTGTATGTACCTGTTCAAAATAGATATTAAAATAACAAAAAAAAAAACAGAAGAAGATAATAAATTTTGGCATCTTTTTACCTCCTTAACATCGAAGACGGCACATAAAATTTGCTCGCCTATGTCATAAGCGCTTCCTTAACATACAATTATCTGTTTTGAAACTTAAATAATAATGGTATTCACGATGCAAAAATGCACAGTTTGCGTCGGCATAACTGCTCAAGGCTGAGAAAATGCATATTAATGTCTGTGCGTTTTTGCATCGAGTGATCCTATTGTAGCCACTCTTGGAAATAAAATAAAAAAAATATTATTGAAGATGCAGATTTGAAAAACTCTTTCGATTGAGAATACTGCTGCTCTTTTTTGTACAACTGCCGAAAACCAACCAACAACCTAAAACAGATGAACCATTTGGGCTAAGAAACGCACATATGAACATAAGTACTTTAAAACAGTTGCAGGAAAATCAAAAACCAATGAAGAAACACAACCTAAAACAGCAACAACAAATTATTTCATATACGTTTTGCTATCCACACCCATTTGTAGAAAACTTGTTCGACATCCGCTACAATAAAAGAAGAAAAATGCAGCCAAACCGTCAGTTGGACTGTCACACTGATTGACTCACCAGATAAATTCGCTTCGTATTACAGAAACAAAAAAGAGAAATAAATAAATATGTATGTATGTAAGTATTTCACATCATACACCATACACCATCCATGCATACATTTTTAGATACATGGATGTAAAACCCAATTAACCCCCCGCGCAGCTAAACCCAACAGTAAACAGCAACAACCTACCCACAACATTATACAACTGAAAACATTTTGCTCTCGCTCTCTCAGTTTGGTATTTCGTTCAATGCATCTCGTATTTTCATATAAGTTGGCAACACTGTTTTATAAAATCTTAGACAGCCTCGATGGCAATTATTTTATTATCATACGAATTTAACTAACATTACGAACGTCCCAACGAACATACAAGAACGATGAACAACATACATGTTTTCAACAAACAATAATATACACATATTTATGTACATACATAGCTACATACATATATTTAATATTCTGACATAGTCGATTTAGTGGTATTCTTTATGAATAAAAAGTATCTCCTCCGCACACGAAGAAGTATCTATGTATGTATGTATGTATCTTCATCCAAACATAAATGACGACGTGCTTTTAATTTGTTTTGTAGCTCGTTCAAAGAGTGTTTAAAATAAAGAGGAAAAGTTTCTTTGCAGAATTTATTTCCCTCAAAGAACATGAACCCTGTTTGCATTCACTGTCTCTAAATTAAGTAATTTTCAAAGATTTTACAAAATTTTAAATTCATTTAAGTGCTAACCGAATTTTTCATTACAAAGTACAAAACTTTAGAAATACAATGAAGGCTTGTACACCGAGAAAAAAAATTGTACCAACTGAATTTGGTTTAAAAAAAATGAAAACTCTAATTTGGTCATAGACAACCGAATGTTTTGGTTAGAACCAAGTTTGTTTAAGATAATAATTTTCATTCAAATGTGACTCAAGGGCAATTACAATTTACTGTCCCAACCGAAATGCTGTTGTATAAGCCAAATTTTTGTCGCAGCAAACAAATTTATCGTAAAACTTAAAGTTTAAGGAATAAAATAAAAACAATCATTAGAATTAAAAAGATACATTTTATGCCAAGGAGGAAAGAAAAAACTTATATTATTTTACTTCTAATAAGGTAAACAATCCGCGTCAAAATGCACATAACGTTAACACAATCGTCCTCAACATGGATGAATCTGACGAGAAATACTATACCTCCATATTTAAAGTACTCTTTGGTTCGTCGCAATGAGAAAAATACATTGAACTGTAAGAGCAAGGAGACGAAAGTATCTTACTTGATGGATTTACATTTAAATGAATGAAGCATGATTTCGCCGTATATTGTCCATATGTACCTCCTGCCTCGTCCGTCCCGCATTTAATTGAGTAGAGAGCGCGCGCCCACAAGTTGGCATATTTTCAATTTCCGTTTGCTTTTTGTTGTTTTTTATTATTTTTTTTTAAAACAAAGGCAAGCAAAAAAATTTGAAAATAAGGCAAATCATGTTGTAGATACATCACCGTATGTCTGTCAGTCAGTCTGTCTGTCTGCAAGTCATACGTATGTTATTTATCTACGCGAACACAGAGGGTAAAAGGGTGAAATATGACTGGCCTACATACATATGTACATACGCTGTATGAGTGACTACATATTAATAACGTGTAAATAAAATTTCCTTGTTTTTTATCAATGAAATTTTTGCTCGCAATATTTTTTTAAGGTTGCAATTGATTAAATTTGCCAAATAAAAAATAATACATATTGATATAAAGAATATGTATTTCCGAATACCGTATTTCAATTTAAATTGAGTTAAATTCGCCTCAGTTATCAATGAAATAAATAGTGACTTTGCTCTCGCAAATGAAGAGAGGTCGTGCTCTCAAATAAAAATTAGTCGAATGCCCAGCAAACCAAATAGAAATGTCTACGCTAGACGTGGACATATAAAGTCAAGACATTTAAAATTTAACATATATAATATTTTTTTAAGTTTAACATACATATGTACATAATTTTCTTGTGCTAATAATTTATTTCGGCTTTAACAATGATCGTTCCTGAGCTGGGCTTTAAAAAAAAACTACATTTAAAATAAGTCTCGAGATAAAATATCTGATACTCATACGAAATTCTTTTTCAGTATGTATTTCATGAAATAATTCCGACACAAGGAATAAATTCGCACAGATTAAACGAAGTTAGTTTTTCGTTTTAAAAACTAAGACATCTTAAAAAATCATACATCTTTCGCCAACGTTGGCAGAGCACGTTTTATAAATATTGCCAAGCCCAGCTCGGTGTAATTTTTGGGTTGGCAAAGCACTTATTTCATCATCATTGCTTGTTTCGCCAGTACTTTACCACTATTATTTTCAAAGTCTTTAGTTCTGCCAACGTTGACACCACCGTTTAAAGCTCTGGGCCGCCGCTATGCCGTTCGCATTTTTCTAACTGGGTATGTATACAGAGCAAAGAGATTCGTCAATCAAATGATTCGTTAGAGAAAATCAGTTGAGAAAACAGTAATATGACTGCGGCAACAGGATTGCTGTAGTTTTAGCAGTTTGTAAGGAACGCTCACACGGTTCCTGTAGAAGAAAACAATACGGTTATTAGCAATCCCTCAGTCACATTTCTGAGCTTATAGTGTATTGTGATCATCCGGTATCTTGCAATAAAATGAGAGCAAGAAATTTTAAAATGATTCTATCTCAAGTGAACACTTAATTTTAACTTTATTGCAATATTCTAATATGGTCCTAATATGCCTTTCTTATCATGATATCATATTGTATATTATTGTAGTGGGTGATTTTTTTGCTATTTCGTTTTTCAGTGTAAAAAAAGATTCGTGACATGTGGCAATGTCAAAAAATGTTCGGTAAGGATTGTCATTTCACCATGAATAGACTAACCAACGAACAACGCTTGCAAATTATTGAATTTTATTATCAAAATTCGTGCTGTGTAAAAAAATCGAAAAATTTACTTCTGCGACGAGGCTCATATTTGGCGCAATGGGTACGTCAACAAACAGAATTGACGAATTTGGTGTGAACAGCAGCCACAGGCAGTTCAAGAGCTGCCAATGCACCCTGGGCCGGCGGCATCATTGGACCGTTCAGAACAATTAAAATTGCAACGTTAGAGTCAATGGAGCAAGGTACCGTGGAATGATTACCGACTTTTTTTACCAAAATGAAATAATTGGACTTGGTTGACATGTGGTTTCCATGAACCTATTGAAAGGCCAGTTTGGTGAGCAATTAATCTCACGTTTAGAAGCAGTCCATTGGCCGCCAAGATCACGCGATTTGACCCCACTAGACTATTTTTTGTGGGGATACGTGAAATTTAACGTGGGCAGGGACAATACAGCCACCATTCCAATCCTGGAAAACAACATTACAGCTGCCATTGGTGAGATACCGGCCGAAATGCTGGAAAAAGTATGTAAAATTTGAAACTCACGGATGGACCACCTACGGTGTAGCCGCGGTCAACATTTACATAAAATAATCTTTAAAAATTAAATGGCATTGCAAGTGCAAATTTTCTGTTTTTTTTTTTTAATTTTCACAACCCAAACGCCTAAAAAATCACAATTTACATCGATGGGAATGGGAAATTTTCGAAAAAAAATCCACTAAGGGTATTTGACACATTTACGACATGTGTCTTTTCTGGAATTACATATCATAAATCAAATATCTCTTCGTCGGATCTTTATATAATGTATATCGGTGGAAGACTTATGAAATTTCTCAATGGGTTCACAGCGCATATAATATCAAATTTAATTTCTTACTTTTTATCCGATATGCTCGCCAAAACTTGAAACTTAAAAACGAGGTCAATTTACAACAGCATGACATGTCCGAATATGGCAAAATATAATAAAGTAATTATAGTATATCCATATTTTGGTTTGCTGGGTTATATATTTCAATTCGCCTTACATCCACACTAAAACCACCCATTCATACAAATACTTTTATTGCTTGTATTAAAGTTTGCCAGAGAGCCAGTGTGTGTGCGAATCAGTCGTTTTTCATATTTCCTCCAAAGCGGATGGTATAAGAAGTGCGTGTTTGCGTACGTTTGGATTTTTTTTTTACTTTTCTTATTCCACATAATAACAATTTGTTATTTTACCTTTTTGAATTTCCTACAAAATTTTCATAAAAGTCTCGCTGCAAACGACAACGGTTCGTGTACACTATTTCTTCTTTAAACGGGTACACTGAGCAAAACGTAAAAAAGTGTATATATAATATATATAGAAACAATATTCATAAAGACTGTTGTTACAGTGAAAAGTTGACAATCGGCAGACACGTTTGTACGTATACATATATAAGAACAACCTTATCGAACTGTGTACAGAACGTTTAAAATTCATTCATTCATTCATTAAAAAAATTTTCGCAAATGAATTAGTAGTACGTTGTCGTGTTGCTGCTTTCGAAACGTTCAATAAATTCGCCGCATTAAGAAAAATAAAACTCAATGAATAAAAATATGTATATATATGGATTTAAATTGTAAAACTATTTTTATAAAGTTGGATAAAAATATACATATATGAAAATGTTTACTAATTTCATTAAACAATTATTAAATGAAAATGTTAATAAATCTAAGAGTAAATGAGAAGTGAAACACATAAGTGAATAAATATTGAAAACATTTATACAAATACTTCAAGTTTTAATATGCCTGAATGTTGAAAGTATCTTTGATTATAAATTACAATAAATAGTATATTAAATTTATTTTAATTAATAAGAAGCAACAACAAAACTGACATAAACGGTTAAAAGATCGACGTCATCGATAATCACGGCGAAGGAAAAGTGAACAGACAAACAAAAAGTTAAATATCTTTTAATATAACAAAAAAAAACTGTGATCTTTACCTTGTCGCTCTCACGAGCTCTCTTGAAAATGTTTACCCACACAAACAACAACTTTTTTTAACAGCGAATTAATTAATCTATGAAATGACATTCTCCTTTTTTAGATACTTTGCTCTTTTAGTGGTGTCTGTGTGGTAATCATTGATTCTCTGTCGCTCGAAACACGACGAAGTCTCCCGATTTGACTTGCTGTTTCAACTTCAGGCACCGTGGCTCGAGAGTGGCACGCATGCAACCAACCACCTCGGTTGACATTAGTTCGAGATAGTTAGCGTGCTATACAACCACTTGGATTAATTTCGCTTGAAAGCGTTTCTAACATTTTAACGCAAACGTCCGCGCGTAGCACCATCGCCATCGATCCGTACCGGAAACGTGTGCGGGTGTATCTCCATATGTATGGCTAAGTAGCGAAAACGTTTTTCTTATTAAATTATCGTTGCGCCTCAAGCATAATTTCAGTATCCTGCTTATACTATTAAATTCCAAACGAAATTTCGTACAAATTACAACGATCACAACACAGTCGTGTGTGTCGCCCTTAAGTTTCGCATATGTAAATGAAAAAAAAAATAATAATTTTTAAATGAAAATCTATTAAAACGAATCGTTATTATTGTTCATAATTCAGAAAACAACAAAAAAATTAAATGAAAAAGTTCATTCAGTGCCTAAAAATAACAAAAATAAGAAATAAAATCACTACAAAATAAAAAAAGTATTATAAAAGAAGCAGAAAAAAAAGAAGAGAAGAAAAAAATATTAAAAAAAAAATTGTGTGAATAAAATAAAAAAAAAATCTATATATATATATATACATATGTATATACATATATTGTACAAACACGTATACAAATTCATACAACCAACCAACCAACTATAAATTGTATAGATATTGAAAAAAATTTATGAATGAATTAAAGAAAATAAATATGTAAAATATACAAATCAAATAAATATATACAAAAAGAAAACAAAAAATGTTTAAAAAAAATTAATATTTTTTACACAAATTTGTTGAAATTATAATATACAAACTTTATAATCATCATCATATACATACATATTTAAGAAGAAAACATAATTTTATGTAAATGTACATACATACATACATACATAAATATCTATACAAATTACAACAACATATATGAATGTGTATATATCTTAGAAAAAAGAAAGAAAGAACGAAAACAACAACAAAAACCACAGCGGCATATTCAACCATCTGTCATTTCCTGTCTGGATTTGTGTGGATTATTACAAGTTGAAAACTAAATAAATGATTATATGAGCCAACGTTTTGTCGTTTCGATTTGTTTCGATTTGATTTAAAATCATTGTGGATTTAGCAGATTCATTCAATATACAAAAAGGATTACAAAAACACTGCATTTGTAATTGGGTTTTTGGATTGCTTTTTAAAAACAATGTGAGTTTTATTTTCTTTCAAATATATGTATACTTAAATTGAATTCTAATAATCAGGAATGAAAATAAATCAGAGTTCCTAAGATAGTACCCTGCAACAGTAGTTAGGTATTGTGGTAAAACTGCATTTTAAAGGAATTTGAAAGACTCAAAATATGCACTAAGTGTAATTGACTAAATTATTAATTTTTCTGCTATTTGTACAAATTTATTTCTATGGGTGTACAATGCAATGGGGATTTTTTTATTGTTCTGCAATTTAAACGTTTTTTTAATTTATTGAGTTTCCTTACATCTTTAAATAATATTTACAATCTCTACTTTCTATTTCATGCCCCTTTTTTTTTTTTTTTGTTGCAAATTTCAATACATAGTAAAACTAAAGCGTTGGATACAAATTTGCTTTGGTCCTGTAGACGTCGAGCTTTTAGTTTTAATTTATGTACGCTGAAGACGAACAAACACATGACAAGTAGAATTATTAAAAAAATATTATTATAAAAATTAAAATTAAATTTTATTTTCATTTACGAATTAAAAATAATAATATAAAATTAGGAAAATATGTAATGAAATTGCTTTAATCTATTCTGAACAGCGATTGTTTTCTCTTATTTTTTAAAAAAGTTGATTTTAAAACGTCATCTCTTTTTAAAACAAAAAAATATATGTATGTATAAAAACCCTTTTATTATTTTCGAGAGTTTTATTTTCTATTTATTTATTTATTTTTCGAGAGTTTTTTCATGGCAAAATTTAAACTTTATTAACAATTATTTTAGGAAAAAGCCACTGCTGATCAAATAATCTTATAAACATAAGTCAGAGTTTTTAGCGACTTAAAATTAGTTGTTTTTCTTAAAAAATATTTTTGTTGTAATACTTAAATTGTTGTTCTTAAAAAATATTTTTGTTGTAAAAGTTGATGATACGCAACACATTTAAACGGCGGACTAATCATTTGAACAAACATTTTTAGTTAAGTTTTTACTTACCCTTAAAAAAAAAACAGCCGTCGATTCACATTACTAAAGTTCGAAAAATTATCAAAATATTTTTTATTGAGTCATTTAATTAGTATCCAACGTTAAACTAGATTTTCTGCTGTAAATCTATAATGAAAAAACAGGCTTGTTTTCTACAATAGGCTTGTTTTTATTCGCCGAATTTATTTTTGACATTATTTATTTCGAAAAATATTCTATATTTCGTTTTGTTTTTAGAAATAATTATTTTTTTTTATCTAAATCTAACATCGTCTAATTGAATCTGAAAGAAAAAACTTAAATTTAGCAAAATGTAAATTAAGCTAAATCCAAAACAGATTTATCAATTTTTTAAATTTATTTTTATTTTTTCTTTCACATTATTTTACCGAGAATTATTAGATTTAGATAAAAATACAATTAATTTTTTGAAATTTTTAACGAAATAAATCAAAAGAAAAATTTTATAAAAGATAATTAATATAAAAATTTAAAGAATTGAGGAACGGTTCATTTTAAACAGTAAATCATTATTTTAGCAAAACAAAATTAAAATAATGTTTTATTTAGTCAACACAAAATTATGAAACTTTAATTTCTGGATTTCGAATTATGTTATGGGGATATACCAATATGCATCTTTTTTTGGACAATTTTGTTAATAAAAATATACACGCAGAGAATAAACATAGTTGCAACATGATCACTGCTACTATATTGTGCTTGCTGCAATCGGGTATGGTTGTCACAACCATATTATTGGTTGTCTAACCATCAACATGGTCGCTACCATCATTATTATAGTAAATATTTCACTATTTTATGATTGCCACCTTCTATTTTATAATATGATTGGCTGTAACCATACTGTGGTAACAAATATTCTGACTATGAAAAAAATATGATAATTATGCAACCATAAAATGCTGGCAACAATCAAAGAATAATTGTACATCAAATAAAACATGACTTTGACATTTACAGTCATAATACGAGTATTGTCTTGTTTTCATAAAAACCAAAATGTCTTAAAAAAACAATCATATATTGTTTTCTAAAACTGGACAAATATCAGATGGGTAGAAAATACCTTTCATGTGGCATTAAAACATTTCATCAATTGACCTATTAAGATCCAGTTTATTTTTTTTAAACTTTAGAAGATTTTTTTCGATGGTTTTTTCGAAAATTCCTCATACATGTAATATTATTTACAATAATCAATTCATTGTCAAAAAGATTCTATATAAAGATTTTATATGGATCATATTATGATAATCCAGAAATCATAATATAGTTATGGGGACCATAATGTAATAAAATTTTGAGCATACTATGATTACATGCAATCATATTATGATAAATTCAACATCATAATATGTTTATTTAGAACCATAATATGTTAATTTTTGGATCATAATATAACTGTAGGGTCAGTATTATGGTAAAATTATGGATATTTTATTATCATAATATGATAACCATAATATAGTACGACTATGGTTGGCACAATCATAAACCCAAAAATATATGATGCTCTTCGAATATGATTCTCCCAACCATGTTTTTTCTTTGCGTGTACGCAACATAATGTAAACTAACAATATACATACAAAAATCACTGCATACTTTTTAATTGAAAGATATTTTCCTCAGGAGTGGCATAGGAAAATAATTTTAAATAATGTATCAAAATCTGAATAATTTGATTAAATTTTAGTATTATACTTACCAGGGATGCGAAAGTTGGTACAATTGTACCATTTTTGGTACGATTTAGGTCTTAAAAGTACGATGATACTACCATGGTTTATTTGGTACAATTTTCAAATTTTCCCAGTTTGTCCTTTTCTTTTTTCTTGGCAATTTATTTTGCTGTCACATCTTTGTGACATCTTTGTTGCATATAATTATTGCCTGCAATTTTTTGATTGTTATAGAACGGGATAGAGAATACAAGCGGGGTAACAAAAAAGGCACAGTTTTTGTTTCTCGTGCATGTTTCTGTTATCTCTCTTTCACACTCATATGTACTCTTATTTTGTTGCTTAATTCATATTCAGTTTTCGTGCAATTAAAGTCACCGTATAAATATACATAACTTTGGAAGCAACTTTGAAAAGGAAATTAAGAAAATTGCACGCAATCAATTGCATCGTATAAATTGTCAACAGTTTCCAGTCTAGTCCTAAAGAAAAATTTGTTACATTCATCGAATTCTTGTTGCTATAATTTTAAAATAACAAATAGTTTGTTACCTACTTAAATATGATATTGATCTCATGGAATTTTGTACCTTATTTTACATATTTTTATTATATACTTTTAAAGTAAAACTGAATTTTCTGTACAGATTTTTTGTTATGTTTATTAAAAATAAAAATATTAAAAAAAATTCTATTGTTGGTGTTTTTTTATACTAAAAAAATGGTACAATTGAGTTCAAAAAAGTACAATTTGGTAATGACTTTTGTACGAAATTGAAATTCTCATTTCGCATCCCTGATACTTACATATATAGTTTGGAAATTTCAATACTCGTATATAGCAGAGATACTCTTTATGATTTTAATTTTTGTTGTTAAAAATAAATAAATTGACTTACAGCAACAAAGTAAAATGGAACCATTCATTAACAATTGGTTTATTGACGTCGACAAAATAAAAGAAAATAGAATAGAAGAAAAAAGGCACAAGAAGAATCCACGAAAAACTGTTTTATAAATTATGTTAACGAATGTTCGAACTAAGAACGCTTACATTGCCATCAAAATGAAATATGTATTTAATGTAAAATGAAAATAATGTTTATTATAATGTTGATGATGCATGTATGCCGACTATTGCCGTCATAGATTTGATAATTTTTCGTCGTTTTATTATTAAAATTTTTTATTATCAACCCATTTTATATCGCTCATTAATTACCTGCAAATTTTTGGATTAAATTTGACCATTTGATTGCTGTTTGCATTATAACACAGCAAAACTATGGTATCAACTACTTACCAGCCTATTTACTCGCTTAATTACTTTAGTTCGCTTACAAAAAACACAAAGTAATAGGTGGTCATTACCATCCTCTCGCTTATGAACAGCCAAAAAATAATGTGTACCTATTACTTTTTGGGCATCGCGAGCAAAAGTTATTAAGCGCGTAAATAGGCTGTTAACATGGTTTTGCTGGGAAGGACATTAACAGGAATCAAAAAAAAAACTAAAGTTTGAGTTTTATAGAAAAGTCTGCAAATAATTAGTCAGGAAAGAACAGCAGAAAAAACTGTTAACTTTGCAAAATTCTTGTTAAATTTGAGTTTAATTGAAAATGACAATTTACCTGCTTAAATCTGGAAAAAAAAAATGATAGACTAAAAAATAAAAAAAATTTAAATTTTCAAAGTTTTTTTTAGAAATTTTTATTAGCGAATAGAAATACAAAAATCGGCTTCAGCAAATATTCAGCTAAAAATAATACAAATTTCTTAAATAAAAAAATTTTTTAATTTTACCAGGCTAAATTGTCATTTTTAATTTACTCGTTTGTAACTAAAAATTTTCTATCACAAATTTGCGTAATGACGAGGCATTTACAAAAAATTGAGTTTTAAAGACATGAAAGGCATAGATCCTTACCATACAAATATGTACTTAAAGCAGACTTATATTTTAAATTTAAAATAATGGATAGTAAACATCCTGATTAGTTGATTTTTTTTTTTAATATTAAATAAAATTGTGTGTGGTTCTGTGCACAAAATTAATAAAACCGTATGTTTAAAAATAAAGTCGGATTAAAATTTAAAATGCTCTTTTGTAGCAAGGCCCCTAGCTTTTTCTAAGTTATTTCATTTTAAACGCAAATGTGGGCTAAAGTTATTCCGTAGAGCAAACATATGACATATTAGGTGTGTTCGACGCACGTTACCGCGAGTGCCCGTGGGAACCCAATCTTACCAGAAAGCGTTTCTTGTAACAAAAATTGGGTAAATGAGAGCGTTGATGAGAGAGTAATTGTGTTTCTCATTTTACCAGAACTTACCCGTACTTTTTGTTTGGGTAAAATGGTAAAATTTTCAAATCATCAGCTGTTGCTTATAAATAAGCTGTTTTGCATTTTTGAAAAAATTAAAGTTAAATTAAAATTTACTATAAAGAACTTTTCCTTCTTAATAATGAAAAATAAATTATAAATTTTGGGTATGAAATGTGGTTTTGTGCGTTCGCAGTATTTTGGGAATTTTTATGGTTTTGTGAGAGAATTTTTTGCTTACTCTTATTTTACCAGACTTTACCCAAAATTACCTCGTACAGGCCTATTATCTATCGTCAACGCGCAACTTATAAGACGCATTTTGCAAAAAGTTTCAAAATCTGCATCTTAAAAATTCCAAAAGTTACTCTATGAAAATATCTAAAATGCATTTTTATTAAAAGTCTTTGCCTTACGCAACTTCTGATACTAATTTTGTCAAAATGCACTAATATCGAAATCTTTCATTTCTGGTTGGGAGTTAAAGATCTCTCCCTTCAATCAGTTTCCAAGAAAGCCACTTATACAGTTTTTCTCTTTATACAGTTTTTCTCTTTAAAATTATCGCATCTAAAAATAGGTATTGCTTTAATGCAACGGCAGTATCAAATGGGTTAAGGACAAACAAACCCCTTACCAACGAAAAATATCAGCCATAAACATTTAAATTCGTACATTTGTACAACAACGTTTGTATAGTTGATATTTTCAGTGGATTGACGAAGAACTTACATACATCCATAAATATTCAGTAAGTTCACCTATAAGAATCCACCCAAAGAATGTTGTAGGTATAATTAAGGGGACCGCATACAAAATTAAATAAAATTATTTAATGTAAGATAAAGTCTGTCTGATTTTGAATATGCTAGAAAATGTCATTTGACCTCCACCAATTTTGTTCCCACGTCTCCACCCATACGCCTTCAAACACGGAAATCTGCTCTTTTAAGATCAAAAGCTCTTTGTTAATTTTGATTTTCTGGAAAAATTTTGCGGATTAATATTCCCTTATTATTCTAGATTTGAATCTTGTCCGGAAAAAGTATTAGTCATTCTATAGAGGTAAGTGGTTACCTAAAGTTTACGAGTATACACACAAATAAGTCATTACCAAGAAGTACTGAAATAAGTAGTTGCTTGTAATATTGAAATCATTTGTTAGCTATAGGGGATCCAATAAGTAGGGCAGATTGGGATAATTGGCTAACGTACAAAGAAATAAAGGGACTAATGCTGTTTTAAAGAATAACGTCTTTATACAGGCTGGAAAAACTCCCTGCTGGAAACATAATTTTGCTGATAATATACATATCGCTCATTTACTTCAAAACTATCATAACTCTTAAAAAAAATTGATTTTGCAGAAAACGCTAACTACTGAGAAAATTACAAAACGCTGTTAGTCGCCACTCAATGAGGCAAAGAGATATCAATACCATTTTTGGGATATGTTTTAGATTATGGTGTGGCCCATATTTCTGCATCATACAATCAAAAATCAAATTTTTTGAGTTATGACAGTCTTGTAGTAAATGAGCTATATGTATGTTTGAAAAGTTTATAAAATATATCTGCGGTGTTTCTTATATAATTTGTTTGCCTGCAGTAATATAAGTCATGCCTCTGTGAAAATACGACACACATACAAACATTACAATGTTTGTCTGGAAACATGTGTATAATAACCATAAAAAAATATAAACGTCTGTAAATATATTCAACATTTTATAATTTCTGCATGTAATAGGAAATGCATACTGTAAATCTAATTGCTTTGAAAACTATTTAAAAAGTACAACCTAATTTTAAAACAATGAAACTTTTAATATATTAATTTTTCCATCAATTTCCAAACGCTAGAACCCAATATTTAGCGGGCAAATTTTTAAAATTTTGCTTTAATTCAACTGAGTACTGTTGCTAACGTTTAACAAAAAATCTATAAAACTTTTTTGAGTGTATATAAGCTTTAAACGAAAACATAATTTTCTGAATACCACAGTTTCATTTACATGAATACGTAAATAAACGCGCAAATTAGAGAGGGTCTAAATACATTTTTGAAATAGTTTCCGTATCCTATCGTGTAAACGAATTTCGCTGAAAAATCATAAATTGATAGGAGTTAAATGCAATTCAAATTAGTTTTTTTTTTTCCTTTCTTTAGTTTCGGTCCGCTCTATTGTGTAGTATGCATTGAATGGGTGGATAAATATCGTAGTACATATTCATTTAAACGAATTTGTGTATTAGGAGTACAACAATATTTGTCTACAATGTGCAACGCATTTGAAAATAAATTCATAAAATATAATGACAAAAATATTATTTCGTACTGCATGCATGCATGCATGTCTTTCCGCCCGTCAGTCTGTTTGTTTGCCAGCCCGTCTGTTGTATGTTCACATTAAAGAGCTAACTATATTATACTTTTGCTAGCTTAAGCAAATGTGCGAATACACGTAATCAAATGTGTATGAATATATTGTACTTAACAAACTTTTCGTTAAGTTTCGTCAAGTGTCATTTGCTTAAGCAAACAGCGAAACTGACCGCACTTTACTTAAGGAATCATGTGTTTTTAAAAAAAACTGTTTATGAAAAAAAAAACAAACTGCAATGTACGCGGAAAATATTTTTATAGAAAATTTAATTGAAAATGTTAAAAAACAAACGTGCATGTATAACAAAAGGGGTGGGTTTTGTATTTGTTTTTCGATTAAGATGCAAGCACTGTTGCATTTTTTAGTACTTTTTGATTTATGTTTTTATTTGTTTCTTTAAATTATTTAAAATTAATATAGATTTACTCGTTAATTGTAAAATATTTATAAATTGAACACATTAAATAATATTTTTCGAAAAGACACATATATTTTGGAAATATAAGAAGAAAACTGTTTTTGCAAAAGTACAAATATTTGCAACTAAGTGTAGTAAGTATTTAAGTTTAAAAAGTACATTGTAGCCACCAAAAATTCTTCAATAAGTTGATTAAGCATTTGACAGACTTTTCGTTGATTTTTGACAGTAGCTTAAGTTAGCAAAAGTATAATATAGTTAGCCCTTAACAAAGAAAAAAACAGAAAACGTATAGATTTGTGCATAATTTGAGGAGGTGGAGACGGTAAAACGACATCTTTCTGGTGGCAGAAATACTTTTCGCGCAATAATCTTAAAATAGCATAATGTTCAATAAGTATGATAAAAATAGTTTGGTTTTATTTAGTTTATTTTTCTTTACCAAGAAAATTGCTTACATTTTAAATGTTGAAGTAAATTTTTTTTTTTTTTTTTTGTAGAAATATATTCATTTCATTATGCCTGCATATACAAAATACAGTCAAGCATACACATATCTAAACACATTATATTCACAATAAATACCTATGAGGCTTTCCATGCCAACTATCAAACAACCAGTATTTATGTATTACCGTTATACCGGGCTTTGACTGAATATCCACACAGATATTTAAAGAATTAATTCTTTTTTGCATTAATTCGCCTTAAAAAGAATTTAATTTTAATCTAAAGTGAACAAAACTCTTTTTGTTTGATTCAAGTCAATTCGTTCAAATCCAATATTGATTAAAGAATTAAATCAATTTTAATAATTCTTTTTATCAAATAAAGATTTAAACCACTAGTAAAGCGTTAATTTTTCTTTTTTTTTAATTGAATGGAGAAAAAGATGAACGATAAAATATTGATTTTAAATTACTAAACGGAAAACAAAATTTTAATTCAATGAACGGATTTTTTTTAAATCACTGAATAGATTTTTTTTTAAATCACCGAACGGCAGTATATTTTTTAAAATCACAGAATAATTAAATGAACTATTGAAAAATTAAAGAGAAATATAATCCCTCCAAATGCCTTTTTTATATACATTTTTTATAGAATGATTTATCTTTGGCCTCAAAATAGGGTATGAGCCAAATCTGGCGAATACGGTGGGTGCTGAACAATTGAAAGTGTAATTCGTGCAATTTTGGTCATGGGTAGCCAACGACGACAATTTAGTAAGTACAGTATGGAAAGCCACATATATATCGTAGGTAGTACACTGCATATAAGTGCATATACAAATTTGTAAATATGTACATATGTATCTATGTATTAATAAATAAATCTATATTGTCATGCAATCAAAAAATAACGTGTCACATGCTGTGTGCAATATTCGCATTCAATTTAGTTTGCTACTTTTTTTTATTGTTTATTGTCAGCCAAAAACACTTTTTTATGAATGTGTTTGGGTGTGTTTTCATTCAGTAAATTAGAGAGGAGATTATTGAATACGAAATTTTTTGTGTGTTTGTTATTTTGCTTACTGTGCTATTTTTTTTCTTTCTTTAGTTCCATTTTTTTTTTGCTAAGACCAGCAATTTTCACTTTTTTATTTTGTCTAAATTTATTAGTCTATACATTAATATCTACTTGATAGTTTTTATTTTATAAAAATAGGTGAATTTATAGAATTAAAAACTTATAAAGACTTAATAAATATTTATTTTTTAATAATAAATTAGTTAATCAAAAAATGATCACTACGGTTCTTTCTGGCTAAGGGTCAGTGCCAAAAAAAAAAAAAATAAACGAACTTCATCCTTATTTCTGTATTAAAAAAATTTTTACCGGAATAGGGGGGGGGGGGGGGGGGGGGGGAATCTAACAACCATGTTTAAATGAAAATTAGAATAAATGAAAAAATAAGAACTTAAAAACCCGTCTACTAAATTATTTATTCAAGCCAACAGAACTTTTCATTTATTTTATTTATATAACTATCTATAAAAATATTAATTGTAACAAAAAGTTGAAATAAAAACAATTTTCGGATAATTTTTATTAAATTACTTACATCCAGTTAATGTAAAAATATTCTAAGTGCGTCTTATGTTACTTTTTTGTAAATTTATCAAATTTGTAGCAGAATAGTATGCGAGTGCATACATTTTCCAGCGATTTATGTAGAAACGAACAAAACATCGTTTTCCATTTAAAAATATTCACAAATTCAATGTCCCGCTTCTACGACAATGTCATGTAAAAGTGGCAGGCCCCTTTTTATATAAAGGGATCGGTTAGTTGACACACTGAAAAAATAATCTCTATGATATTAATGAAATTTTGCATAAAATCAATAAGGTTTTTATGCATGTGAGTAGTAAATAATTCTGTACTATTCTTTAAAGCGTTGAGGATAAATAATAAATGAAAAATTACGAAATTATCTCAAAGTCCCGAATTTTAATACACAGTTGAGGAGTGTCTTCTTCTTCACTCTGACAAATGTCAGCAAATAAAAGGTGACCGGTGACAAATATCTATGTTGCCACCTTTGTGGGGAGTTGAGGAGTGTGTTTAAACCTTATCACATGGGATAATATGTATAATTTTAGAATCATAAATATGTAATATGAAACTTTTCATTAGTTTTTACAAATTTTTCATTCATTTAATGAAAAATTTTATTATTTTTCATTCATTTAATGACAAATTTTATTATTTTTGGTCCAGTAGAATTCTTCCTCTGCAGTTAAGTTAACTATTTTTTACCTATTAAATTTGTTTGAGTGTATGTTATTTGTATTTATTTAGAATTATTTTTCTTCTTTGAACCATTTTGATTAGTTAAATCGCATGGTTTTTTATACCCTCCACCATATATGGTGAGGGTATATATCAGTTTGTCATTCCGTTTGTAACATGTCGAAATATAGGTTTAAGACCCATAAAGTATAAATATTCGTGATCCTTATGCAATTTTAAGTCGATTTAGCGATGTCCGTCTGTCTGTCTGTTTAAATGGCGATCACGACGCGAAGACGCAAGCGGGGGTGCCTATTCTTATTATTGAAGATCCTCCCGAGCAGTTTGGTATTTAAAATGAGCAAAATCGCTTCAGCGGTTCAAAAGTTATGAGTGAAAATGTGAAGGTACCTCTAAATTTTCCATACAAATTTGTACAATTTTTCTGTATCTATTTTTTTTCTGTTAAGTAAGTAAAAATGTTATTAAGTCTTCTTATTGTTCGATTATCTTACAAACTATGAGAATAATAACATTCTTAGAGCTATATGTGTGACACATTGTGTGTTACTCTAATAACTAAGTTAACGTAAAAACCAACAATGTTAAAGTCGCTAACAGAGCAGACCTCTGTAAATAACATTGCTAAAACTAAATAAATAACATTACTAAAACTAAATAACAAAAGTTCGTTACATAAATTGACAAAACATATTCATATTACAGTTCATGCAAAATTTAGTATATACGTATATCATCTTCAGCCCCTATGGTGGAGGGTATTCAAAGATTCGGCACAGCCGAATTTAGCCCTTTTTTACTTGTTTTTATATTTATATATTTCTTTTTATTGTTGCTTAAATTACAAATCAAGTTGTTGTTATTGTTTTATCGATTTAGTAGTGTTGTTTGTATTTTTGTTGGCAATGTGTAGTAGTGGTTCAACCGGTTTTTTTTCTTTTTGTTGTAAATATTAAAGGCATTCATAAGTACTAACATACTACGTATCGAAAACAAAATAAAGCAAACAATATACATACATACTTAAATTTAAAAATTAAAAAATTTTAAGCCTCTGCTTCCTCTATAATGTATCAAAATTTCATCAAAGTTTTGTTGTATTATATACATATGTATGTATACCAACAATGTTTTAACAACTGTTTTAAATTGTTAGGACGGTATATGAACCACCTTATTACTTCTTATTTGTTTCAATCACACATTATGTTCTAGAAAAACTTTCAATCCTTCTTTTAAAAAGGTGTGTTTGAAAATGATAAGTCTTAACGAATCTTTTTGTTAGACAGGGAATTTTAACTTTCCGATATCTTTTAGTTTAAAATAATCGAATACCAATCGTAAATGAGATTTGCACTTTCTTTAATAAATAAAGGGTGTCCCAAGAAGAACGCAATTTTTAAATCTGGCAACATTCGAAGTGTCATTGTTTGACATTTGAACAATTGTTATTGTTTGCTAGTAGAAGGTACGATGTTAGTAAAAATGGAGCGCTACACGAATGAACAACGCATTCTCATTGTGAAATTGTTTTACCAAAATGGTGAAAGTTTTGCGGCTACAGTTCGCAAACTGCGATCAATTTGGGGTCACAATAATGCTCCAAAAGAGTCAACTGTAAAGAGATTAATGGATAAATTTGCCGAAACTGGGTCTGTTAGTGATGTAAAGACAACAACGCGCCATCGACCAGGTCGATCGACCGAAAATGTCGCAGCTGTACGTGATGATGTCGCTGAAACTCCATCCACCTCAATTCGACACCGAGCTCAGCAAATTGCTGTCTCCAAATCCACTTTGCAGCGAATTTTGACGAAAGATTTGCATCTTCATGCATACAAAGTTCAATTGACTCAGGAACTGAAGCCAGCTGACCATGGACAGCGAAGGGAGTTCGTTAATTGGGTATTGGAGAGACAACATGAAAATGCTGATTTTGCCAATAAAATCATCTTCAGTGACGAGGCCCATTTTCATCTGATGGCTTCGTCAATAGGCAGAATTGTCGCATTTGGGGTGAGGAAAATCCTCGAGTGATTCACGAGAAGCAAATGCATCCTCAACGTGTCACTGTGTGGTGTGGTTTTTGGGCTGGAGGAATCATTGGACCTTTTTTTTTTATGAAAATGAGGCAGGTCAAGCGCAAACAGTCAATGGTGTTCGGTATCGTGAAATGATAACCAGTTTTTTCTTGCCTAGAATTGAAGAAATGAATGTGGAGGGCATGTGGTTCCAACAAGACGGCGCCACATGTCATACAGCCAGAGAAACAATTCAATTGCTGCATCAGTCATTTCCCGGTCGTGTTATTTTGCGTTTTGGAGATCAGAATTGCCGCCTAGATCGTGCGATTTAACACCATTAGATTTTTTTCTTTGGGGTTTTTTGAAGTCGATGGTTTACGCGAATAAGCAGACGACGACTCAAGCCTTAAAAGAGGAAATTGGACGCTGCATTAATGAAATACCGCAGCATTCATGCAAAACGGTCATTGAAAATTTCATTAAAAGATCGCGTGCATGCCAGCAAAGCCGCGGCGGCCATCTGCACGATATATTGTTCCATACATAACCTCATTCTGTCTACTTTACGATATAATAAAGTTTCACGATTTTTTTTTAAATATCTGTGGTTTATTTAAAATTTAAAAATTGCGTTCTTCTAGGGACACCCTTTATAAAATAAATTTTCAAACATTGTGTGCATAAGTTAGCACACGGTTAACCCATATTATACTAGCGTCGTCATAAGTTGAAATTTCTTTAGGAATCGATATACACATATTAATTAAATACATATAAATTAGTTCAGTTAGTTTTTAGCTGAAAAAAAAACAACTGAAAACACAATTTAAAAAAAAAAAAAAAAATTGCTGGAAACTAAGAAGTATAAATTTATATACATATGTACATACAACCCCTTTTACTTATTTTTCTAACACATTTTGTAAAAAAAAAAAAACTCTTATCAAATTTAGTTTCAACATTTTATTGAAGCTTTCCTTTAAATCTTTCCAATGAACGTTATGTGTTGGTAATCAAAAAATAAATTTCAACATAACACCTGTGAATAGTTCTGATAAGCGGCCGAGCGAGTGAGCGATCAAAATTGATCCATGCATAGAATTATCGATTGTCAATGCAACAACAAAAATAACAAATTGACTGTAGTATAGAACGCTGGTTGTTGGCCTTTCTAAAAATAGGGTTTTGTTTTTGTCTTCAATACAAATTACAATAACTTCACAAATACGCACACCATAGCCACACAGTTTTTTGTCAGTTTTTTTTTACGGATTGTCTCAGTTGTTGAGAAAATTAATTAACAAAAAGCTCACTTTTCCAATTGCGTACAATTGCAAAAGCCCGGTGCATTCGAACACAGAAAACTGACTCGACCTGACTTTGTCTTGGATAACTAAACGGTCGTGCTTAATTGCAGTACGAGTTTATATGTTAAGCAAGGAAAACAAATTTGCTTTGTTTTCCTTGCTTGCTAGTTTTTTTTGTTGTTTTAAATAAAGAAAACAAAAAAAGTGTTTTACCCAACTTTTTACTTTTGCTTTTTTGCCAAACAAAAGTCGGCTTTTTTAAAAAACGACTTTAAATTAAAAACTCTTATTATCTATCTTGCTATTATAGTCAGAATTAAAGACAGTTTTATGTAAGTTGGTTCAACTTTGAACAAGTGGCAACATTGCTGATGATCAGCTGTTTTTATATTAGCTGCAAGAAAAGAAAAGTGTGTAAATAAAGAATTTGCAATGGCAAAATGTGAAAATGTGAAAAGGAAAAACTTTAGAAAAAAGGGAAAGAAAAGTGTGTTTTTATAAGTAAAAATTTATTAAATTAATATAAATAATGCAAAATCACTTATTTTTTATTGATACAATTTTCCTTTCAATATTTTGCAATTCAAACATTTTTTTTGGCGGAAAACCGCTGTTGTAAGTGTTGATAAATTTGATAAAACCAACTTCAGCTAGTTCAAATTTTAAAGCAGACATTAACGGTTAAAGTATACTTTTACTTTTCTATAATAGGTCTAGTCTACTTTTGAGAAAAGTATATTTTAGAACTCCTAAAGTATACTTTATTTTTGACTATGATTACAGGCCATTGAATTTAGCTTTTCTTTTTGCCTTCTCTGGTTATAAGACAGCATCGGATCAAATTCCACAGTAATTGATTGTGAAAGAATTCAATATAGAGGCAATTAAACAATTTACAACATAAACATTAAATTTAAAACATAAGAAATATTACAAGGACTACTGAGAAGGGTTTATTTAATACCAGAAAGAGCCAGTCACAGTCTAGTTCAATAAAATTTACAGCGTAGTTATGATTTTTAGATATTTATATGGGGTTTCCCCAGCATCAATGTATTTTGTATTTTCGTTTATCTGGAAACACCATCTAAATTTGTGCTTCTCCACCACGCCCTTCACAATCATTTGCATATTAATTATACTATTAATTGCAGTTGTCGGAAAAAAGCCGTTAACAAAACAAAATTAAAAGACATTTTGTTTAATCGAATCAAATTTTACGTGAATTATTGAAGAATCGTGTTTTGAAGTGTTGAATGTAATAACAACAAAGAAAATAAGAATTACAAAAACAAAAATTAAAATAAAAATAAGATAAACATATCTAAAAAGTCTAAACTTTTTGGGGATTTTATTTCCAATATCAAGTTATAATAGTAGTGGGGTGTACTATAAACTTTGTGTTTACTTACTCATACATAAATACTTAATGGCCGACCTAAATATAATGTAAATGGTGTTTTTTTAGAGGTTGAGAACTTTTATTTAAAATAAACCACATAGAAACTTACGAAATGATTTATTTTAATTTTTTATTTGATAGCTCATTATTTTGAATTTTGGACACATGTGTACCGCAACCACCTTTTTTAAAGCACATTCGAAAGGACCAATTTTCAATTTTTATTCGGCTAAAATTTTTTTCCTCATGTTTTTTTTCCGATAATCTTGAACAAAAACAATAAACTTCATAAAAATGACTTCCATTTGAGAGTTTGTTTATTCGTACTGCAAATGCAGGGCAGTAGAAAAAAATTACGCCACTTCACCGTTTTTGCTCATAAATTGGTCCATGCAAGAGAATGAATTTTAATGATGAGACTTGAGTATATAAATAATTAATTTCAATTGGAAAAAACGCTTTTTTTTAATTTTGTAAGTTTGTTTTTTTTTAATAAAAGTTCTCAACCTCCAAAAAAAAAACACCCTTTATATTAAATAATTTCAATTTATTTCGATATTAAACAAATTTTTGTTTTCTTTATTTTCTATTGCAAGTGTACGCACGATAAGAGTAAGTACGTATATATATAAATTTATATTTATTTTTTATGGAGCTTTTTTCCTGCGTGTAGCGCTTAATTTAGCTTTTTCTAAAAAATGTTTTCGCGCAAAATAAATAAATATTTCGTCTATAATTGATTTTTTTACGAGAAAAAATTTTAAATTTTCTTAAAAAAAAAAAAACTAACCAAAAAATATTTCGCGAAAAAATTGCTTTATTCGCATGCGCATAACTGAGTTCTAATTCTGTATTAAATAGATTTTTTTTCCCTACTTTTCTATTTTCAAACTAATGAGTCAACAATTACGATACTTCCAAACTAATTTGCTTCCAAAATCGACAAGGCGTTCAAAATGTTTAAATTTTTTATTCATTTAAATCTTAATTATTTAATTTGTTTTTCGTATATTTGTTGTTGTAGTATTTTTAAAAGTACATAGTCTAAATTTTATACACTGATGTACGTATGTATTTACATATGTATGTGTTTGGTGTAAATTTTTTCTTTCCTTTGCTTATTCTAGTCGGCCTTTTGAAGAAAAACAAATGCATAAAAGCACAACAATTTATTTTTCCGTCTCATTGTCTGTAAGCTAAATAGACAGACGGTCGTTCATTTTGTCTCACTACGTGCCCGTCCGTCCGTCTGTCTGTCTGTCGGCCTGTTGTGGGCATTGCTTTGGATTCGCGTGCATTTCGTTTTTATGAATGCGCTGACGATTTTGTTGGCATCAGCGAACACAAACATGTGATTTGAATTTATAAAAATTTCAAAATCTTATTTGAATCTATATTTAAATTGTTGTCAATTTTAAAATTTTCCTAAGATCTATTTTGAGCTTAACACAAATTTTGCAGCAGCAGAAGCAGCAACAACTACAAAAACAACAACAACAACAACGACCAATAGACATATGAAAAATAAAAACAAACAAATTACCAAAATGAAAACATCCAAAAATAAAAATTGTATATTTTATACGTGCATAGTATACGTTTTACACTTGCAGCAGTGCCACTCATACTCATACTCATTCGTTCACTACTACTATAAGGAAATCCTTAGGCATGACGATAACTGCGAGTAAAATTTAACAATTTCATCGAAAAAAATTCACATAAATCTATGTCGTCAAAAGTGTTTTAAAAATTAAAGCATTTCTACATAGTAGCATCTAAGTCTACGTCAGGGATGATATGTGCATCTTTCAATTTAGTACCAAGCATCATTTTTAAATAGCACTTTACCGATTTCCCTCGTACCAAAAATATATTTTTTTGTGTTAATTTTCTCTCTTCTTACACCAGAGATACCAATGGTTGTTAGTGTACAATGCTTCGTTAGCTGTACTTTCGCTCTTACTTACACGCAGAAAAAAGATTCGTATTTGCAACGGAATATTTTACAAATTTCAAATTGTTATTGCAGATCAAATTTTTCCTTTTACTGCCTGATTATTACGGACATAAACTCTGTTTAATTTTTTTAGCCAAATTTTAAACTTAAATATTTTTCAGGTTTTATTCAATAAAAAAATATATTTAAAAAAAATGTTTATGTCTTTTGTGTGATTTGAACTCAAAACTCTTAGACTATCAGGTTGTGTGTCTGCCTACTCCACTACGGACACTTCTCTAATTTTGAATATAAACATGTGAGAAACACTTAATCATATTTATGAAAACTTAATAAATAAGTTGACAAACGAGTTAAGAAACAGTTTCATCAATATGATGAAACTCTTTTCCCCATGTGTACGTATTTGATGCTCCGTCTGTTATTCTTCATTCGATTTAAAACATGTTCGATTTTGAAGTTCTACCAGTGCATTATTGAATAATATTCAATATCGACAGACGGAATAAAATTTTCCTTTACTGAATTACAAACAGTTGCTTTGAACATTGTTTTTAAAAAAAAAGTTTTCAAAATATCTCTCTATTTCTAAAGAAAATAGCATCTGATCATGTTTCTAGAATTTTGCTTTAGAAAATTTAAAATTTTTTGTTTGAAACTGTCAGAAAAATCAAAAATTAATTAGGAAATTTATTTCTATTAAAAAAAGAAACAACTCGTCATGAGTCCCGAAATAATCGTTTCCCGGGAAATAAAAACTTTTATTTATTGAAATATTTTCTACAACTTTTCTGCAGCATATACAAGCAAATATTATGAATTGAAATTTGAGTGATCGACCCGGGTTTCTCAAAATGGTTTAAAAGGGGAATATCGAATAAACTGAGTATTTTATTGTTAAAACTTGAAAGTTTTAATTACATTTTTTTTTTTGTAGAAACTGATAGTTTTTTTTTAAATTGAAACATGAGATAACAAGTTTTTAGTAATTGAAATGAAAATTACCAAAATGTTGTCTTTTTTGACAATTCAATAAATATGAAAATACATATATTTTTTCCTTTTACTGTACCCCTCAAACGGAAATTGATAAATACGATTAAATGTTTATGTTGGTATATACATACATATGTATGTATGTAGTTATTATACCTACACATTCATATTTTATTATTTACGATAATTTTTTATTAATTTTTCTTGCTGTTGCTTTTTTAACAAAAATAGTTGCGGATATCCGGTCATAAACAACGTTTAGCAAATCAAAGCAAACAAACATTGCCCCTCATCGCAATCGGTTGAAATTAAATAAAATTGTACATATAAGTGTGTGTGTGTGTGTGTGTGTGTGTATACAACAAATTTATTCAGGCAGTAATATTAAGCACCATCTAAGTACAAGCGTTTGTTTAATAATGTACACTTTTATATGAACAATAATATCCATTTATGTAAACAGAATATGAATGTTTTAAATATTAATTCAGAATTTGTTACAATAAAAATTTTTAATTTTATTTATTTGTTTAAGGCCCGATTAATCAATGTTCAGTTAAGATTTAACTAACAGTTAAATTAAAATTTAACATGGCAAACAGCAATAAATGTTTCATTTAAAGTCCCAGTCAGTAGCTAACTGGACATTGTGATAATGATCATCACAATAAAAGTTTCCATATTTGATTTGGGTTTGAGTATCAGGTGCTTTTTTAGATTTCCGTTCCATATACGGTTTGGGTAACCGTTCCAGTTGGAAATGTCTTCATAACGACTTGGTTACCGTCCCTGCTGACATGCTGGTCCCCTGTCATACAAAATACATATAGACACCCGCTGACATTTTCATACAAATTTTAAAATGTCAACAAAGAACTTCAGGAGGAGATCAATTTGGTGAATAAATTATGATATATAATCTGTGGAAAGTTGTCACTAATATTTCCAGCATGAGTCAGAAAGATTTCATCAGCACTCCAAAAATCGCTTAAAATATTTTTGCTTTTTTTTATTCTCTTCTATTTTGCTGTAGTGAATATTTTTCATTTCTTTGCTATTAATTTTCTTCTATTATTAATTCTAATACACATTCGAACCAGAAACATTTTGCTTGTTTCCAGCAAAACATGTTGTTTTGTCGAAAAAATATATATGGGAATACGACAAGTTGGTTCAAAACAGGTTCAGTGGAAAAGTAGCCGTTAAAACATAGAAATAGATGCATTACTTACTTTATTTTTTAAATTCAAATATTTAAAATTTTTGTTGAATCATCCTTAATTCAAACTACATGGATTCTGTTTCAATGTTTCTTTTAAAATTTTTAATTTTTATAAATTCAAATTTGTAGGCAATGTGGTGTAATGGTTAGCGCGTTAGTTACACAGGAGGTTGTGAGTTCGATCCCCGGCGGTGGCAACATCAATTTAAAAAAAATAAATAAGAGTTTTCAATCTCTCATACATATCGCAGTACACACCTGCAGGGTTACAAAAGCACTTAAACACACCGAAGAGAAATAGAATAACAGGGCTGTGAACTAAAAAAAAACTTCAACAAACTCTAAAACAGATGGCGGGCAACAATAACATCTTTCACCACCATTCTTCTTCCACCAACACCTTTTCAAAGAAAGCAACATTAAATTATGGAAAATGGCCAAAAACACAATTTTTATGAACTATAAGCTTGTTTTGTAAAAGTCCTGACGTTTTAGAAAGCTTTAAAAACCAAGTCCAAGTAAAATTTTTTGAACAATGAATATTTTAGCAAAAAAAAAAAGTCTTTACAAGCAAATCAAATCATTAACGAAGAATCTTGAATTCCAAATTCGAGAGATTTACACCTAAACAAACATATTGTATTTGAATGGTATAAAAAGTATTCTAAGTATTCCAGCGTGATTTCCCTATGGGCAAATATTCTCCCATTTTATCAGGCCGAAATCTTCGCCATATATGTGTGTGCGGCGGAGTGCCTGCGAAGGCGTACAGTTAGATATCGCATCTACATTATTTCTGGTAGTCAAGCAGCACTCTGGGCTCTTATGACCTGGACTGGTAATGGACTGCATGCAGGCTCTCAATCGACTTGGTAGGAACAACTCCCTCACCCTGGGGTGGATTCCAGGACATGATGGGCTTGGGGGCAACGCAATGGCGGACTGTCTGGAAAACTGTGAAGCCCGTCGGCCCTTCATCAATTCTGAAGCTTTCTGTGGGGTACATTAGGGAAAGGATCAGGTTGTGAAGAGAGTCGACATTTTCTGACTACTGCCGAAATTCTCGTGGTCAACGCCAGGGTAGGAGATTAATTTCTCTGGCCAGTGGGTCACGGTACAAGAAGGGTCAATCGGAAACTGATATTTGAAGATTTTGTGAATTTGAATCGGAGACGTCGTAACACGTTCTCTGCGAATGTCCCAGGCTTTGTGCTAGGAGACTCAGGCTTCTAAGTGGTCGTCTCGTGTTGCCTTCAGAGATTTTAGATATTTCACCTGGTAAGATTCTTAGCTTTATCGGTAACTGGAGCATATATGGGAGCTCTATACAGCACAAAAGACCTATGCTGTTCGCAATGCGTAGTGTTATTTGAATCTAATCTAATCTGTACTAATTGCAAACATTTTTATGAAATTTTTTGAAGAAATGAAGAAGAATTGAAGACTAACGGTTTACGAAGCAGTTTCATTAATATAATGTAACATATTTCTCTGAGTATATGTTCATATGTTTCAAGTATTAATGTATGTTTATATGCGATTTCTTAACCGTGAATGTGAAGGTTAGAGTGTCCCGAAATTGGTAAATCTCGCGTAATAGCACTCATACGATGGAGATGATCATGGAAAAAATAACAAGCATTTTTTTCGAATGTACTTATTTGGTTACCCGGTTTTAAGTTGTCCTTTGTAGTGTATTTTTACAAATTTTTGTACAAAAAAAAATTCGTAACGCTGAACATATTATGGGAAAAATATTGAAATAATTTCATAGAGTAAATTTGGTCCATCACAGTTTAGAATAAGTATTTATAGTCTACACCACTACGTGGAAATGGTATAAAAAGTTTGAGCTGACGCTTATAACTACGAAAAATATCAGACCTAGACCTTATAATATAGAAATGTGACCAAAACATTTCACTAATCTCAAAAATAATTTAAATCAATAAATTCAAGTCTTTAGTGAATTCCTTAAATATTGTTTCAAACTAAATGATGTTGTGGTGAATGAATTTTATTCTATCGAAATTCTATATATAGTATTCCCATAATGTGCTCAACAATACCAAATTTTGCGTACTATTTTGCTCAAAAAATTTCAGAAAATACGATAAAAGGTCAACTTCAAACGCGGGTACCGATATAAAGCACCTTCGGGACAACCTAGTGAAGGTGCTCTATAGGACGCGTCAATGCCTCTTTGGAAGTGAAGATGTTCGTGCTTAAGAGTTACGGTGGGCCGTGTGAATAGCATACACAAAAACATATACATTAATATATGTTATTATATACACTCAGGAAACTTCTGCCTTCAAGATTTGTTAGTTTGTTGTATTTCAGTTGTGTTTTTTTAAAATACAAAAGCATTTATTTTGGAAGAAAAATAATTTACAACTTTTTGCGTAAGTCATTAAAAAAATTATATATAAAAAAGTACAGACAATACGCTGCATTTATTTTTTGCAGTAAATGTTTGTATGCTTTGAAGAAACAAAAATTAATAACAATATTTTTACTTGTAGAAACATACTTTTTGAACAACATTTCATTTGTTTAGACTTATTTTGTTGCTTATTTTTTTTTATTAACAGTCAAAAACAAATGTAAATGTTACTGGAATGTAATGAAATCCTAGTGGTCCTGTTTTTAAGTGAATTTTCATTTGTTTTTGAATACATTTGGAGTGTTCTTAACATACATAATTTTCCAAGTGTACACATTATATACGGTTTTATATAGGGTGTCCCAAAATTCACACACGATTAGAATTTGCCGTCATTTGTGCAGTAAAGTGTTGGCAACGAAAAGAAAGAAAAACCAGTTTGAAGCTGACAGTTTAGTAAAAATGGTGTAATTGTTGCATCCTATTTAAAATTAAAAGTCAATATTACAAACGGTACTCCAGTTATAACGTTTTTATGCATTCGAAATACAAAATTGTTTAATTTTATATATCAATAATAACAGAAATAAACTTAACAAGAAGCGTAATTACAGTTGAAACACCAACAACTGTCATGTAGTAGTTGACAAACTTTCATGAGTGTACAAAAGGGATTTAAAAATATGAAGAAGTTTTAACACGTCATGCTTATGCCATTTGCGCTAATTTTAATAACCGGGTATGCAAAATCCAATTAGAGATTTAATAAAGACCACGAATGATTCTGTTTTCTCTGAATAATATCCCTTTTTCGGAACAATTTAATGAAAAAATGTCGCAAAAGAATTAAAAAGTTTTGGAAAAAGCGTTTATCTAACCGAATTCCATCTGTTTGCTACCATCGTACTAGCAGCTCTTTTTATGTTTTGTTACAGTTTAATAATAGCTAAGTTTGTGCGGTAAATTATGTTTGAAAATCCCATATAAATTTGACATTAGTTCACGTTAAGAGCTAACGCACAAAATTATTGGCGTTATTCTCAACCTCTTTTGCATAAATGACATCAGTTTATAGTGAATGCTCCTTTTAACACCATCCCACATAAACACAGCAAATATACCTAGGAAAATATAATCCCAAATCCATATAATGAAAGTGACACTTCTGTCAAACTTTCTTGTTAAATTTTGAAACAACTTTTCAATATTTACCGACAGTGACAAATAAAGAAAATAAAAAACTTAATAATTGCTTTTGGGACAAATTCAAACTTAAATCATGCTCGTCAGTACCGGTAACAGAACATGTTCTGAAGCAGAGGCATAGAGAGAGTTATTTTTAACCGGGTGTTTGTAAAAGAAAATTTATGTGGATATTGTTTTATTTTGTTCGTAATTTAAAATAAATTTTCACAGACTATTGTCTGCTGATGATGAACTACATTGAGTTTCTTCCTTTTTGACACAATTTCATCTTAGTTTCTGCTATTTTGTCTAGCTGATAAGACACATACACACACACATACATTAAAAACGCCATTTAAAAAAATAAGTGCTCCCGTATTGTAGATGTAGTTAGCAGAGATGCCAACTTTTTTATAGCAAAAAGCGAAAAAAATAATCGAAAAGTAATAATATGGATTTTGGCTTGAATATTGGCAATACCTAAATACCATTCTAGACCATATGGCAACCAAAGACCGTTTTGGTTACGATAAACCAAAGTCGCTAAAGTGGGGAATATTGCCAACTAAAAGTGTCACCCCACTTCAGCTACTTTGGTTTTTCTTGTTGGTCTTCACTCTGTTAGTACTTCAATAGTGCATTCTTAACTTGTATGTACTCGTATGTACATTAATTCAGAATATTGGCCAAAGAGGAAGATGACAAAGTGCCTTACTTAGTAGCGCGCCACTCAATATGTACATACACTTAAAAAAGTTTGTAAGTTAAAATAACTGAAAATATCATTTAAAAGAAATGATATTTAATTTAAAAGCCAGTCTACTTAATTTTCATTTAAATTAAATGCCATTTGTTATTTGTTTTTAAATGTTGATTAATCAACTGACACATCCGTAAGAAACAAATGATATAATCAGTTAAAATAAATGTCAAAATTTTACCTATCAATCCTTAAAAAATAAATGTTTTTTCATTTATTTGAAATTATTTCTGTTTATGTATTTTTTGTTTTTTTAATATTTTTGTACAATACAAAATGTATGTATGCATATGAAGCTATAAACACTTTTTTTGTATGAATGTGTTTGTATATGTATGTGTGTTTATGAAGTTCTTGTAATTTGTATTGGAAAATTTTGTATATATACAACCAATTTAAATAAAAAAACAAATTGAAATTTTTTTAACAGCAAACAAAATTTAAATTTGTAATAACCGTTTTGTTGGTAAATTTTATTAAATTTCAAACAAATGACAAAAATAAATAAAACTGAAAAAAATCGGTTAATAATAGTAAATTATTTCGAATAAATGTATAAAGAAGTTAATATAGATATTTCTTTGAAAAATTAATGTATGTTACTTTATTTTTAAATGGAACCGAAAACTTTTTTATTAAACTAGAAACAGTTAACTACATAATATTCTGAGTGTAAAGTAATGAAACGCAGCTTGATGTTTTTGTGTTGTTATTGTTTTTGATGTTCTTTACTTTAGGGAAATCATTGGCTTAAGAACGAATAAATCTCATCATTCATATACACTTGTTATTACCCAGTAAAATCTTGGTAATATGTTGGTATTGCCATGCTTATTACCTACATTACACCCCTTACCCTTGCATTACTTTCGAACCTTGCATTACGTTTTTGTTTTTTAGTATTATTCTTTATTTATCAAATAATTTATTACAATTTCACTGTTTCAGCGCCTAATAGGCAGCGAATTGACAAAATTTGCATTTGCCTTAAAAATAGCTTTTATATAATTAAATAAATAAAAAAATAAAAATAGATTATATTGTTGTAAAATAAATATCCAATGAAAATAAATATTTACAAACACACCACCGTAGGAGATAAATAAATTTTTTGAATCAGAAGTTATTCTAATATTGTGCAAACACTTGAAAACATATACAGGGTGTTCTTATATTCCAGGTCGATGTTTTTTGAACGTCATTTTTGTTTGGTTGACTATTGTCAGTTTGTATTTGACAATTTATTATGGAGCATCTAACGCACCAACGTGTTGAAATTACTCGTTTAAAACATAAAAAATATATAAAAACCCCCAATTTTGGCGAAAAATCATTATGAGCGACAAAGCACATTTTTACTTGGCTGGCTTTGTTAATAAACAGAATTGCTACTACTGGTGAACTGAAAATCTTTAATTGGCACACCAACGGCCTTTACACCCTCGTATTTTGCGTGAACTTTTTTCCGGCCGCATTATGTCAAAAAGAGATTTTCTTTGGGAGTACTTGAAGGGAAAAGTCTAAAAGAAAAACATTATTATTATTACTGAAGAAATTGGAGCAATAACAGCCGTAATATACCAAAATTTTATGCAAAATATGGTTAAAAGAGCACACATTTGCGAAGCGGCCATATGTTGCCATTTAGCCGATATTATATTTCATACAAACTTTCATACAATAAAATATTATTAAAAAATATTGTACCGTTTAAGATTTATCAAAAAAAAAAAAAAAACATCGGCCTGGAACATAAAAAAACACCCTGTATTAGCAGTTGCATTTTATAAATATGTACCATAAATTTGGAACACAGATTCATCGTGACAACCGAATTTCTGCCCAACTGAATACTTTGGTTCCAGCTTCCGAATTATTTAGTTATACCAACTAAGTGTTTTCACATTTATCGGCCAAACTATTCGGTTCGCAAGAAATTCGGTTTTCTCTGTGTGTGATGGAATAACTCGGAACAATTTTTATATCCGTACAAAATGGCCACCCAGCAAAAACAGGGTTTCAACTACTTACCAGCCTATTTACTCGCTGAATTACTTTTGTTCCCGATGTCCCAAAAATAATCAGTTGTCATTATCTTCTCACTTACAAAAAACAGTAATAGGTGGCCATTACTCTCTCGCTTACAAGCAGTCAAAAAATAATGAGTACCCATTACATTGCGAACAAAAGTAATTAAGCTAGTAAATTGGCTCGAAAGTAGTTGATAAAAGTAGTTGTGGTGCAATGAGTAAGAGTGTAACTTATGATTCTGAATGACCTGGTTCGATACTGGAAAAATCAAAAAAATTAAATTTTTTCGAACGAAATAATATTCACAAGACTAAGCAGTAACTTCCCAGCAAAAACATGGTATCAACTAATTACCAGCCTATTAACGCGCTTAATTACTTTTGTTCGCGATGTGCAAAAAGTATTGTTTACTCATTATTTTTGGCTGTTCCTAAGCGAGAGGGTAATGACCACCCATCACATTGCGTGAGGAGGTAATGACCACTCATTACTTTTGGGACATAGCCAACAAAAGTAATTAAGCGAGTAAATATGCTGGTAAGTATTTATCCTGTTTTTGCTGGGTTAATATGAAAATAGTTGTCCCGTCCACCAGAATTCGATTGATAACAAAATTCAGAAAAAGTAACAAAATCGAGTAACGTTTAAGAAGGAGTTAATCCCATTTTAGAGGATATGAAATGCCTCATATGTACTCATATTACTAACTAATAACAACGGCCACAACGGCAAACAAAGACAAATTCGAGTTTGTTATATTAGTTATTAGTTTTATTTATACCCGTACTAGCAGCTAGCTACCTGAAGAAAACAAAAACAGAAGAAAAATATAAAAAGAATATAAAAGTATATAAAGTTAAACAAACAGTGTGTGTATTAGCGTGTCCCACACGACTTATTTCTATAAGTTTTTGGAAATAATAATAAACTCAAAGATTTTTTGTATTTTTTCTATTACACAGTGCAACAAAGATTTACGGCCACAACTAAACCAAATGGAAATGATATTACCTACTTAGGTATGTAGTAAAACCCTTGCTGGGTCTTACTGTACCTCATCACAATTCTTTTTTTTATAGCCAAAGAAAACATGTTATGGTTTTTTCTTACTAGAAGAAAAAAATATATATATATATATATATATATATTAAGATTAAAGAATTTTAGTACTTAAGGAGAGTAAATTAAATTTTAATTTTTATAACAAAGACACAATCACAGAAAACCCAAAATGTGAGTGAAAACAAATTTTACTAAATTTTAACGTCAAATTCATTATCATTTCTTTTTTTATATGGAGTATAACTTACCACAGACTACTTAGACAGGAAACAGCTGATTGAATTTAAATGGCGGCTAAAAAATGGATAAAAGGAAATGTCAAAATTACAGTGTTACAAAAAAAAATATTAACCATACAATTTATATGGAGTTTACTTTTTCTATCTCATTTTGCAAATCACTGCAGTCAAAATAAACATACGGATTTGAAAATTCTTGTTTGACGTGGCATTGTTAACCTGTCAGTGTAGTCTGTGCAACTTACTATGATTGTTATTATACCCTTCACCATAGGTGGAAGGGTATATATAAGTTTGTCATTCCGTTTGTAATTTCTACAATATTGATCTTAGACCCTATAAAGTATATATATTCTGGGTCCATATGAAGAGCGAAGTTGATTTAACGATGTCCGTCTGTCCGTCTGTCCGTCTGTCCGTCTGTCCGTCTGTCCGTCTGTCCGTCTGTGTGTTGAAATGGGTTTTCCGAAGAACCCAGACATGATGAGGACTTGATTCTTTTTTATTTCTGTTACATGTGATCCATTTCTGTTTGCTATTAAAAATCAGACAGATCGGTTAATAAATGGCTGAGATATTAGCAAAAAACCAGGACTACCTCTAATTTTTCCAGTAAAATCCCTTTGTTTAATAAGAGTGTGAAGATAAATACGTAGGTTAAATACGTTTCACAACTATTGTGAATGATATAAATAAAAAATAAATAGTAGTGTCGCCAACTTTTTTTTGCCTAGAAAATGCCAAATTTGACAAGAAAAGCGCTGAAACATATGGAAAAATATAAATTTGAGATTTTACATGACATATTATTTTGGATTAAAATTTTTGGACATTTAAGAAAAAATAAATGGGGATACCGCTTGTTTGTGGAGAGCTATGAGGTAGTAGATTCCAACGATGTATTCATCTCCTTCAGAATACCATGGTGAAGGGTATATAAGATTCGGCATAGCCGAATTTAGCCGCTCTTACTTGTTTTTTAACCAATCCATTAAAATCAATGTGTGCCGATCTTTGCATAAAACAATGAAGTCTTTAGTTGAATAAAAATTAATTGTATTGGAGTAGAGCAAAACCCAGCCGGGGGTTTAATTCCATCCACAAGTACTTTTATTTTCATTTGGTTTGGATGAGTCTCTATACAATGACCCTTAAATTGTTGCAGAATATTATATGTTGAGTTCTATGTATTAATTTTTTAATTCCTTGGTCACGGGACAAGCTAATGCATGCGTATGTATATGTTACAGCTGTAAAATCTATGTAGCACTTATTGTACTTTTAAAGGTCGATCACTTCTGTTGCTAAACATTCATTATATGTTTCTATGTATGTACCCATTTAGTAGAAACATACGGACAATAAACCAATCCCTCGTACAACACAATAGTTATTTCAAATATTTTACTTACACTATGTAAACAGACCAACAACATTAAGTTGCTCAGAATAAAGAAATATAGTAAAGCCATAAATGACAAAATTTTTGTAATATTTATCGACGATTTTCAATTTGGCAAGGTTATCCAACACTAACCTTGTCAATTTATGATGTCAGAACCTCAAACAAAATGTTTTCTTATTTTCAAATATTTTTGCAATTAGCATAGAAGAAAACATGTAAAAGAATGAAATTTTGACTAAATATAAATCATTGTAACTGGATCCGCAATGGTTCTTTAGAAAACGGAAACTAGTTCAATCAAAATATTTTTTCTTTAAAATCTAATGAATATACATGTTAAAACAATCTAAAATCAGTTCAAAAGTACTGTTCGAAATATTGCAAACAATTGTAATATGTCGTTTATTTTTAATTGCTAATAAAATATCTGACAAAATCGAATTTTTTTATTTACGTAATGTAAAATATTATTATTTATTTTGTTAAAAGTATAATTACAAATTATATCTTAATACCCTAACCGCGCACTAGCAACGAAAGCTATCGGCTCGTTGTAGCGAAAACAGACCAGAGCCGCTGGTGGGAATCGAACACACGATTCCCGCAATGATAAGCTAGCACGCTACCAACTAGCCTACCGGGGCGCTCTATAATATAAAATATATATACACTATAAAATACAACTGTTTGTTTTTAAAAGAAACTTTTAACTGAATATTTTAAAATCCTTAATTTTGTGTAAAAAAAATTTAAAATCATATTTCTTTTTAATTTAAAAACTTATTCTATTGAAAACAACTATACGAATTTTCTTTTAAAGTATACTTCATCATACACATAATTGACGAATTAATCATGGAAATTGTCTATGTTGTCCCCTCTAAATCAGTTATACTATAGTTTGAAGTCACAAATCAGAAATTAGAAGGAGGTTCTTATTTTTCGGTCTTCTATACACTTAAAAAAGTTTGTAAGTTAAAATAACTGAAAATGTCATTTAAAAGAAATGATATTTCATTTAAAAACCGGTCTACTTAATTTTCATTTAAATTAAATGCCATTTGTTATTTATTTTTAAATGTTGATTAATCAACTGGCACAACCGTAAGAAACAAATGATATAATCAGTTAAAATAAATGTCAAAATTTTACCCACCAATCCTCCTTAAAAAATAAATGTTTTTTCATTTATTTGAAATTATTTCCGTTTTTGTATTTTTATTTTTTTTTTAATATTCTCGTACAATACAAAATGTATGTATGCATATAAACACTTTTTGTGTGAATGTATTTGTGTATGTATGTGTGTTTATGAAGTTCTTGTAATTTGTATTGAAAAATTTTGTATATATACAACCAATTTAAATAAAAAAACAAATTGAAATTTTTTGAATATTTTTTTTTTTGAAACAGACAGCAAACAAAATTTAAATTTGTAATAACTGTTACGGACACAAATAAACCAATGATGTAAATTATTGTAATGATGCTAGTAAATTATTTCGAATAAATGTATAAAAAAGTTAATATAGATATTTCTTTGAAAAATAAATGTTTATTCCTTTATTTTTAAATGGAACGGAAAACTTTTTTATTAAACTACAAACAGTTAACTACATAATATTCTGAGTGTAACATATCCAAATTACTGTCTAATCGTTTTGTGCAACTGTAGATGTGTCTCTTTGTTAGGTGAAACAGATAAAAAAAACTTCATCTATATTTGATAGTAAGAAACCCTGTTGTGAGAGGCATATGTGTATCCGAACTCTTAAACGAACGCAAAGAAATATACCATCTTCATTCTGTTTCTCTTTTCAATATTTCCTCAATTCTTCCAATTCTACACATAAAATAATGTGTTCATAAAGGCACTCATTCTTGTTTACCTTATTTTGACTTTGTAATTTTATTTTTGTTATTTTAAAAGAGAAGCAAAAATGGGGAAGTATTGCTTTCTTTGCAACCAGGATAGAGGGAAAGAGATGAAAGGTAATAAAAGGTAAGGGCTTAAAATATGGCAACACTGAAATTGATGCGAGATAATGCATCTTATGCTCTCAATTTCAAGCAATAGATACCTACCAGTACTTAGATACCTATTCCTTTTTGTTCGAATGCACGGTATGCAGTATAAGGCATCCATTGGTTGAAATTACGGGTCTCAGAATAGTTGTTGGCCCCGGTCGAATAGAAAGTTTGCGAAATTAATGAAGCTTTTTGGTTAATAACTCAAAAAATTTTATTTTCTTATTTATTTTTATACCCTCCACCACATATGGTGAGGGTTTAATAGAAAGTTTGTCGTTTTTACTTTTATCTTTTATTTTGACACCTGGAGTCTTGAGTAAAACTAAAGGTTTTTTGTTTAAACAATAACAATTTACAAACATTTTTTTTAAACATTTAAAAATTTAAAAATCTTATTTATTGCTAAAATTCGAGTTTATAAATATTTTCAATTACTAAAACTTTTATGATACTTTTTCTGTGTGTCTTCATCAATTTTTGGACTTACATTTCTGATTTTCCCTGAGATGTCGATGAAAGAAAAAATAAGCATGTTTACCTTTTTAACGGCCCAATCTCACTTTTCGAAAATTACCACGTTTTTATATTTTAAGGGCATATTTTCGATATTTTAGTGCATGAATCTCGGCTAATCTGGTAATGTTCAACTACTTGCGAAAATCTATTCGTCGTTTTAAAGATTCATGTATCATTAAAAATACATATATTTAACTAATTAAAAATATAAAAACAAATATTTCCTTTTAAACACAAACACAAAAAAAGCTTTTTAAATATATTTATATAAGTGTCAAAACTTTCTCTCATAAACAACACACACGCTTTCTAGAATAATAAAATCTAAAAGGGTTTATATTCTATGAAGGTAGTAGAATTTATGAAAATACCTGATTTTTTACTTCACCTCACCCTTCTCAAATATTTGAATTAAAAATTTAAAACTTTTCTCTGAGAAAATATATCATCTTTTATTTTCACATTCAACTGAATCAACAATTTAAAAGCCTTTAAAAATGATGGTAAAAAAAATTTATAAAATGTGTAGTTCATTTGTTTTGTCAGTAAACTGATTATTATTATTTAAAATTAAATAAAACATACAACAACATTGATATTACTGAAAAATTTAAAGTCCAGATTATAATAAATTTTTGGTTGTTTTTAACAAAAAAATAAAGTGTAAAAAACATGATTTTATGCTCCTTCATTTCCTCACTAATATCCGCCGTTCGGTGGTTTCACTATACAATTGGGCGGCCGCAAAACAGTATGAATTTCTCAAGGGTGTTATGATGCAAAAATTAGTGGAAACCTTTGACATATGTTAGACACAGAATTTGTTAAATATTTAAGTAATATTTGTTTTTTTTTTCTTGTTTTTACTTGTTTATAAAACTTCCGCTCTTTGGCGATAAGAGGATTTGGTACGAGTATTTTAACCCAATATAAATATTAGTGCTGCTATTGTTGTTGTTGTTGTTAAGTGACATTAATAAAATAAGGTTTTTATGTTTTTGCAAACAATTTGTTTCTTAAAATACAAAAATTAAACCGAATTTTTTTGGGACTACAGTTTAAATGATTCGAATTGGTGCTATAATCGGGTGTCTGTTGTTGGGGTTTCTACTGGAAAACGTGATAACATTCTTGGGTAATAATTTAATATTTTATTTAAACACTGAAGCAAATTTACGTTTATACACTAGGGTTGCCAACTTCTATTCTGCCAGCAACTTATTATGCAAACCGTTTAACATTTTGTTTTGTCGACGTTTTAAAATTGTTACAAAATAACGGCGGGCGTGATTTATTTTGGGTTATTATTTAGGTCGTTGTCAAAACGTTTTAAAATTACAATAATAAAGCCTATGGCTCTGACAACGCTTGTACCACCTTCTAAGGCATTGTGCCAATACTTTGCCGTTCGCATTTTTCTGCCTGGGAATAGTCACGGCTTCATTTTTATATTTATTACGATTTTCATGCACTAAAAAATATGCGAAAATATGCACTCAGAATATGCAGTAAAAACTGTAAAATGTGCAGTTAAATATGCACTTAAAAATATACTTAATATTTAATTTCTAATTTCTCGAAAATGAAGTTCCGGCCTTTTCAACAAAATGTCTATACTTCGTTTATCTGTTTTAGGCTAAAGGGTTTACTTTCACTGAATATGTGTGCACACACTTTCTTTTAAAAGAGTCCTCAGATTTCTCCCAAAACCCACAATATTCTTAGTCCCAATATTTTTTAAAGTCTGTTATTGTTTTGAATTACCCTGAACAAACACTTTATACCACCAACGCAATAGACTTAACTTGATATTTCAAAAAAAGCAGCAGTGTGTTTCTATTGATTTTGCATTAAACGATTAATAGCCAATTTTGAAGATTAATCGACTCGAATAACCGATTAATCAATTTTCTCCATTTTTCGAATAATGCCCTAATCGGTTAACCGGCAGGGTCGAATAATTGAATTCACTACAAAATATGCAAATTCTTTGATTCGGTCAAAATCCCATTTTTCGAATAATGCCCTAATCGGTTAACCGGCAGGGTCGAATAATTGAATTCACTACAAAATATGCAAATTCTTTGATTCGGTCAAAATCCCTTTTGGGCTATTGACTACAAACATGCATGTGCATGAAAGTCGCTGTCCGGATAGTTATACATGGAAGAATATATGATCTTATACATTTTGTTTTACTGAGTATTTTTCGATTTGAAAGAAGTCATTTTAAACAACTTCCCAAAATGTTGATATTAACCCCTACTAGTAAAAAAATAATTCCTGCAGTCATTAAATGCCTTATTTAAAACATATTTTGCACACCAGCGATATTCACTTTGTCCTGGTCGGAATAATAAATCTTGGCGTGTTTAAAATCACATTTTTAACTTTAAAACAAAGCCACACCCTATTTTTATTTTTTAGTCTCTATATTTAACAAACTTCCGTAAACTAATGAAAAAGTCCGTCTGATCATTGCTTTTTCATAGCACCAAAACAAACTACTTCCTCCCAATGACACGCCAATGTTAAAACCATTAACGATTCACCGAAATTTTTACAACTTCGGGTTCAGTAGATGTAGTGTTAAACTACTTTTTCATCAGCTCTTATTTTGTTGAGTATATACGTTTAACTTTAACATACATAACAAAGAAAATGTCAAAAAATTATATTCAAAACATCAAACTTTGGAATTAATCAATGGTCAAATCAGCGCAAGAGAAAATGTTTGTATTTCATATTTCGTGATTGCTTTTAAAATAGAGATTTCAATATTGATTTAGGACAAGTTCTTCTTTTTTTAATGTTCTTAAATTTTAATAAACTTTTTTTTCATAATTTTGCATAGCTGTTCTAAAAAAAACTTCAGTACTTAAGAACAAGTTTTTTACTAGGGAAGCCACTGCTGGCTGATACGCTCAACGATAGTTTTTAAATAAAAATAAAACATACACACACACACCAGTAGAAATAAGTGGAATGTAAAGCTAAAAACAATATCAACTATATAAGCAAACATAAAGAAAAAAATAAATAATTAACACAATCTACGCCCACTTATTGACGTCATATCCGGCACTCAAAATCAAATAAAAAAAAAAAAACACACACACACATACATACACAAGGAACGAAATACATTCACATACACTGAAAAAAAGTATGAACATAAACATAACAAATCAAGAAGAAGTCGTCTTCTTCTGGCGATTTGCAGTGACCAGCAAGATTGCTGGACTTTTTTCGATACGGTTTCTTGAAGACACGCGTGTATGTGTACAAGCTTAAGACTCTGGATACTCTCAAAATAAATATCCGGCAAGAGTGCGAAGTTTTCGTTCCAGAATGATGGAAAATGCGGTAAAAATTACCTTAATGATCGGTTACAATAGAGTTGCCCACTTCCTCAAAAATTAGTGGAAAAATCTTAAAGGTTAAAAAAAATTTTAAAATTTTGCAAACCATCATCGGGTAAATGTTTTTGGGCCACCCTGTATTTAAAGAACTAAAATCTCTAATACAATTAACAGGTGTTTCCAAAAATACAAATTTATATAACTTATTTGTATTCAGTAGAGGCGAATGGGGAAATGAGAAAAATCGAAAAATGTATTTTGAAAAATCCCCCCAAAATAAAATGTAATTTTATGCTGCTGGCGCAGAAAGTTAGACCACAAATCAGTGCATTTGTTTTATCCATCTATTTTTTACACTTAACTACCCATCCCCTCACCATCCCATTTACCCCAGTATTCTTTCGTTAGTATTTTATATCTTTATCTGTTGATTTTGTAAACTATTGACCTTGGTATGGTTCTTTCTCGTCTTTGCCAAAATTAAACAAAACTAAACGTACGTACATATGCTGCCAAATAAAACGTTCAAATCGTGTTCATTAATAAATTCCTATTCTCAATTAATACTTTGTGTAAACTAATTTCATTCAAAAAATTCTTGTTTTGTATGTACATACATACACTCACAATATATTTTCCGTTACCGACTGTAGTTTATATAAAAAGTAATACGTAAAGTTTGTTTTTAAAAGAAGAATCAATTGAAATTCATAAAAATATATTTTTTAACTATTTGAATCAGTCATTCATTAAACAAACTATAAAAATTTACAGACATTCAGTAGGAGTTGATATTTTCAGTTAAATGTAAAATTTCATGTTTTCTGTTTTTAAAAATTGAAATTGATATAATTCTTTTTTGTTTTTTTACCAAAATAGTTTGTATATATACAAAATTAATTCAATAAAAATTACAAGCAATTATTCAAATATACCACAAGATACACACAAGAAAATAAAAAATATATACATCTGTGTGTGTTGTGTTTTGTAAAATTTCATACAAATAAAAAAAACATTTCAATTTGAAAAACAAACCCAAAAATCGTTTTTTCAACTTTTTGTCAGTTAAAAATTGATGGTTATTTTAAACTACTTTCGATTGCTTTAACTACTTATGTCGATTATTAAACAATGATTGAAAATAAACAACAAAATAGGCTGAATATAATGAAAAATCAGTAGTCCTCTTTTTGATTGCATTTTCGATTAATTTAATATGTATTTTAGATTGTTTTTAACGAAATAATATTGTGAGTGTACATATATTTTAAAAGCTTAAAGAGAATTACTTCTACACTGTCAAAAAAAATAATAATAATGTTATATTGATTTAAATTTTTGTTGGAAAACTGTTCTCGATTGCTAAAACATATTTTAATTTTTTTATATAAATTCGTAAAGAAACAGAAAATATTTAAGGTAAATCATTTGACACTCTTATTCAAAACTATTGTTTAATTGATTTTTAAGAAACAAAGTATTATTAATAGTTTAAGATTAGGAAGTTATTCGTTAAGCCTCTTACTCATTAGTACTTTTATCAAAAATTCTTTGTCGAAGTCTATATAATATGTATTTTTCACTTGTATGAAATTGTTGTAAAATTTTTTCAGCATCACTGTTCACAAATGAATTCACAAAGTGACATTTGTTATGATTTTAATTAAACAATAAATTCTATAATTTTCATGTAGCGCATTTAAAGTTCCTAATGTTATTTTTTTTTAAATTCATATTTTATTTGCGAAATTTTTTTATATACATTTTTTTAAAGGTACTCTTTTAGATTTGCAGGTTAACTTTTAATTATTACAGTGCCTGATTTTTAGAACTACAATAACATAACATTTTTTGTGCCATTTTTATGTAATTTAAAGCTAATCGGCTTTAATAGAGCCTTTAAGAGCAAACAAGTTCAGAAGTGCAGCGAAACGACGTATCAACAACTACAAATCAAGGTTTGATACCGTAACCGCCAAAAACCCGTAATCGCTAAAATATATTTTAATGAAGAGGGTAATAGAAAAATAGCATTATGAATAATATCGATATCAGCATAAATTATCATTAAAATTAACGATTTATCATTAAAAACACAAAAAAAGAAATAAGATTGGAAACAAGAAATCAATATGCAAATTATATATAAAATATAAACGTGGGCAACTCTCAAAGTTTTGTCTTCTTTTATACCAAACAGCTGTTGTGAAAAATGGTTCCGCACTTTTTATATTTTACCTAAACCATATTAATTAACACTTGTTAATATTATAATATTTTCGGTAAAACTCTTTGAAAATCTAATCGAATGCAAACATCGAAATAGCCGAATGCTATTCGCACGTAAGATCCAGCTAACCCATTAATTAAGACCTCAACATTGAGATTAATAAATTGGTAAATGAACATCGTAATAAGAATTGGATGGAACATTTAGAAGGGTGCGATCTCGGCGCTGGGTCTATGAAGGTCTATTATGAAGCACGGTGAAATGCTCAATCACAATAGATGAAGATCGATGGTAATGCTGAAAAATTTGGATACACCAACCCTGAGATAATTTACAATTTTTCGAAACAAGTCCATAAACACACTTGTAATCCCAGATATTTGGAAAGAGGGTAGAGTTATACAGTTGCCTAAACATAGAAAATAAACTAATCAAGCTATATCATATAGGCCCATGTCATTGCTATCATCGCTAGTCACACACTTACAACTGGCAGAACACCAACATGGGTTTAGGAAAAATGTGGCAGTACCACTGCGCCAAATGAAATTGAAACATAGCATACATGGCATAAATTGATAAGAATAATGCTGACCGCTCTTTATTTACGATACCGTAGAATCAAATGTTCTTAATTATATTAAAAAGGTGGTTAGCAAACTATATAAATGGCAGACAATAATATATCGAACTTCGTAGTAAAAAATCGCAAGATAAATGTACAAAAATTATAAGTAGACCGATTGTCAGTTGCCCAGCCCCAATATGGACACTTGTAGTCAGCAGCACCCAATAGCGAAATCTCCAAAAATGGCTGTCAACTGATGACGGGCGAGGAGCATCTGCACGACAAACTCAAATGGGATGCTTTCAAAACAATTTCTTATGTTTCGCCACCTAGATAATCATCTCAATCATGAAATTGCCGAAATACATCTTCTCCCCGCAACCTGCATTAGAATCTGACATCGAGAGAACGTTGCCAAGGGTCATCACCTCATCTTTTTAACTATCCAAAGCACCCAACAAATTTAATTCTAAGAAAACTTTGGGTATACATATCTTGAAAACTATGTGACAACCTCTGTTATAACTACAACAACAACAAACAATAAATACTCAGTAAACAAAAAGAAAACTGAGAGAATAAAGTGACAGTTCGATGTTGAGAGTTTGGAAATTTTTACTGTACAAATTTTTGCCAACAAGAATTTTCAAACAACAACATATGATTGAATTTGCAAATACAAAAAAAAAACAAATATATTTTACAACTATGTATGCAAATGCAAAGCAATAAATATTGTAAAATTAATTAAAAATTAATTTACCACTTACCCGATATTGTCTTAAATGCACTTTATCGGAAAATTCATTCAAATGTTTCGCTACATTTTCTAATAAGTACCAGGTCCCTTCCCGAAATTTGGTCTGCTTTCCGGAATATGGCGCAAGTAGTATTATATCGTTAGGTATATCATGCTCCGACTTAAACGACAATAATTTTATAACTTGTTCAGGTATTGTGTTTTAGCTGAGCTTCATGCTTGCAAAAGGCATCTAGGATATATCAAAAAATTAAAGGATTTAATTACATACTAATGTTTAAATGCTTTTTCAGAATGCAATCCCACATCTTTTTTAGCGAAGACTCAATTCCCCATACATAAGAAAGTTCAATTGTAAGATGTTTTCTTCAAATCATTACTGATTGCAGGCAAATGAGAAAGTAATTTTATGATCTCTACTCTAACGACTTTTTACGACAACATTTTTAGAGTTCCCTACTTATAAGTATTTTTTTATATATGTAGTAGTGCGTTTGTATTAAAATGTGTTTGTATATGGAATAAATTCCTAATACGTTATTTATCGTTAGTGGCGCCAGCCGATACAATCAACAAAAAATATGATGATGATCATCATCGCCAATCTATGAATGTTTATTAGACTCATACATGTAGTTTATCTATATTTTCTATATTTTAAAATGTAATTAAGATACTTTTTCTATGGCTCTTTACAATAACAAATTTTGTTCTCTATTTCTTTTGCAGATAGCAATCATCTGACGTACTTTATTTGGTGGTTCTAAGCAAAATACAACAATAATCGTTTTGAAGTAACTGACTGATTAAACTCCCAAAGAGGATGAGGAAAACTGATAGTCCCCGGTCAAGAAATCGAGGGGATTGAGATTTTAACAATCATTACTTAAACGCTACATGGATCGCAGAAATGGCGGCGATCCCTTGGCGCCTCCCCGGCCCCCTAAATTGTTACCCAGAGTCCATCGTCCTAGAGCTCCCGAGCCGGAGATGATGAGCGCAGCATCTCAAACAACTTCGACAATACCAGTAGCCACAGCAGCAGTAGAAAACAACACACCTCAATGTACAAATCAATCGGATTTAAGTAGAAATAATAACTTAAATCAGACACATCATATTAGTATTAATAACACGCCGACTGCAATTCCACCAACTTCAGCACCAGCGGGAGCAGCAATAGCAGTTCCAGCATCTGCTCCTATAGTTTCAAACAACATTAGATACAATAGGGTCAGCTATAACAACAATCACATTGGAAATATTGATGTTGTTACGCAGCAACCCGGTCAATTTGACGATTATCAAATTCATCATTTAACTTTCTTACCACAAAGACCCTGCAATCTAAGTCGGAATAGCAGCCACGTAAGTTCATCATCGTCATCATCAGCCACGAACAGTTTTACGCGACGCCGACCACAACCGCTGACACCTGCTGGAACTGCAGGCTCGGCAGTACCACTTCTTACTATTAGCGGTGGCAGCAACAATAATTTCCTTAATCATTTCCATAGTCCAGAGCCGGTACCTACATCTCCAGTCACACTGGCGCAACCGCGACCCGAGTCCGAACGGCTCGCTAATGAGTATGTGGACACTCCATTGCGAACGGCGCAACAACTGCAGAATGCGACGCGTATGCAACATCCGGCCGGTCAAAATGACAACGGCCAAACGACGACGCATCATCTGTTGCTGCTACCGCAGCGAGAGCTACGACAGCAACAAAGCCATCAACACCTACATCGTCCTGCGGGAACTGCTGGTTCAGCGAGCGCAGCGATGGGTATCGATGGAACAGACGGACTTCTACATTCGCATCTGCACCACAATCATCCCCATCAGCCCCACAATCCCAAAGCGTCGACGCAGGCTGTGACGGTGACGGGAAAACTAGCACCCACGCTAGAAATGCGAGGTTTTGCTGCGCCGGGCATACAGCCAATCAACCAGCCGATAACTAAACAACCCGCCTTATCAAACAACGAAAGCATTCGCAAATTTGCAAAGGAACTACCTGCGCTCGATGAATTGCTTGATATACACAACATTGCAACTGGTATAACTACGCCTCACGGCATGGTGTCCGCCGTCAACGGAGCTAGTCCCATGAGTACGCCAATTGTCATCGGTAGCGGCGACGCATCATCATCACTCAATCCAATAACCTGCCCTCGCTGTAATCGCTGCCGTTGTGAGCAATGTCAAAGTCCGCGCCCGCTTCCACAAACATGGGTGTGCAACAAGACATGTTTATGCAGCGCTGAATCGATCATCGACTATGCCTCATGTCTGTGTTGTGCTAAAGCTCTCTTCTATCATTGTGCCCGCGATAACGATATGGACTGCGACGATGGCTCCGGTACGCCCTGTGTCGATAATCCCTGTTCGTGTGGTCCCTACAAACGAACACAACGATGGGGATGGCTGAGCGCCCTCTCTCTCGTTCTACCCTGCCTATGGTGTTATTGGCCGATGCGAGGCTGTGTGACATTGTGTGAAAAATGCTACGGTAAATTTGCGAGACGAGGTTGTCGCTGTCAGCAAATTGGCTCAACTTCCAGCATGTTTCCAATTGCATCTGTTGGCAATGGTGGTAACGTGATAGTCCTATCCAATGGCAGTGGTATGCAGAACAATACTAATGGAACTTCAAAATCATCAGGCGGTGGGCATCATCACACACACCATTCCGACTGCAGTACAACTAGTAGGATTCTACGAAAAGGAGATCTTACACCCGAGAAAAGATTGCTAGACTCCAGTCCTGAGTATTAAAATGATATGATTCCATGCACAACACACGAATGAACAAAAGGAAGTAAAGAATTACTCCACTGGAACAACAAGAAAAATCCATATACATATTAAAATATAGCAGGCTTAAGGCCTAACTACCATAGGCTTAAGTGACTTAAGCTTTGGTTTGGTATGGAACGAAATTTGAAGAATACATATTTTTAATATAAAGATTTTTAGAATTTAAGTCTTACACCGATACCCAGCTTAAGACACTTAAGCCAATTGTAGTTGGGCCTTTACGACGTTCGCCTTAACAGTATTTAGGTTAAAAACAAATTTTAAATTCAATTGAAATTTTCTCAAAAACTTTGAATCTTTTATAACAAGATTAGGTAAATTAATGTTTCTTGAAATAATATTTGATCAAATACATGTAGTAAAATGCTGTTTAAGACAACGTTTCTTAATGTTCCGTACACTAGGGTGTCAAAAGTTTTTAAATTTTTAAATCGTGAGTCAAGTTGGAAAAAAGTGGTTCCTTATGAAAATATTTGAAATAATAGTAATCAAGCAGTGCGCATTGTAAACATAAATCTAATATGGAAAAAGGATCAAAACAATAATAAAATTCAAAATTTCTTTAAGAATTTCATCTATTTTTAATTAAAATTAAGCACTAAATTTCTTTACTACAACTTTATATTTTCCCATAAAAAACTGTTACAAAAAGTAAATATATTTCAAGAGACAACATCAAGCTCTGATGCTGATTTAAAAGTTGAAAGAGAAAAAAAATCTGCCCAATAGTGTTGTTTTTTTAAGTACAGGAATGTGTTAATTTATTTTATATCAGTGTAAACTGTTTAAGTGATTTGAAAATTGTTGGCGTTTTGAATTAAACCAACAAATTAAGTTTTTTTTTTATATAAAATAATTTAACACAACATTTATTTTGAAAGATAAAATTATACAGAATATAAAATTGAAAATTATTGACAAGGTGTAAATTCAAAAGTCTATGATATCTATTTTCAAAAATTTAAGAATATGAAAAGTAGTTTATTTGCAAGTGTCTACAACAAAAATATTGTTATATTCGTGTTTTATTACTAACGATATGTAGGTAGTAAGATATAAAAGACATTATGTAACAAAAAACGATTGATTTTGGACTTGAATAGTCTTGTTCATGCCACAATTGAAACATTTTTTATTTGTTCCAAAATTCCGATTAACCGATTTGAACCAAATTTTCACCATATGAGTTTTAGACTACGCCCCATTAACACAATGTTCAGTTGGGCATAAGTGGCACACTAATTCGTATTGAGTTTCGGTTCAATTCAGAAACAATTTTATTGCCACCATAATAAGCATGCTACTCTCCAGTAATGAAGAAATGTTCGATTAAGAGAATTATGTCGGTGAAATTAACTGCAATTGCATTCAAAATAAACTGATATTGCAGTTATTATAACCACAGGGACAGTTAAACATAGCGGTTATGTTAACCGCAGAAAAAATATTAGATCTGATCAAATATACTTGGATATTATTAAATATGATTTAATTTTAATAGATGTGGTGGCAGATCAGATCATATATGATATGGTAGATGTGATACTTTATGGCCAGATCTGATCAGATCTGTTCATATCTAAATGTGCATTTTTATGGCGATATATTAGCAGATCTGGGTATATAGGATCATATGTGATACCAGATGTAAATAAATGTGTTTTTTATGTATTATATTCTTATTGAATCTGATTAAATATTATATGTCCAGATCAAATTGAACCTGATTCGCCAGATCTGCCTTGATTTGATTTGAAAATTGGAAACAAATTTGGTATCTAATGAGACCTGCTACAAATAGATCTTGTGAGATCTGTTCAGATCTGATCTTTTACATGAAATTGCATTTTTCTAACTATTAATGGCTTTGTACGTCAAGGTTAACAAAAACATTTAGTTTACCACTAAAGGATTAACCACTAACGGAACTTTAGAGGAAAGTAATAGCTTTGTTAAAGCCATGTGAATTTCTTTGTAAACAAAAATAACTGGTAAATGTTTTAGATATTTCTCAATGTCTTATTTACCTTAAGGGTTGTTATTGTATTTAAACAGAAGCCAGCATACAATTAATATCCGAAATTTACTGTTAAGCCACGCGGGAACCCTAAAAAGACAACCTGGTAGTACTTGAAAATGCATTAATTGTCAACCATTAGTTGTAGAAAAGTTTTTTCAAAGTTTTGTTTTATCTGTTGCAAAAAAAAAATTAATTGTAAATTCCTTTTGGAATTTGTGATATGATCTTAAACCAAACAAAAATTACACTCATTGCAACAATCTTAATAAGAACTAAAAATATGCAAATCAAATTGCATTAATTTATTGAAAAGTTTCAATTGGTAAGTTGCAGTGCAATTTAATTGTTTTTTTTTTTTTTTTTTTTTTTTTTTTGCAAAAAATTCATTAATTTCATGACGATAACTCCCACTGAGTAATTACCATACCGTAACTATGAACCACTATGAACGCTGGAAAGATGTTAAAGTTCTTATTATTTGGGATAACTGCCACAAAATCATATTTGCATACAGTTTTTAAATCATTGTTGGATCTTGTTCTGTATCTTGTCGCAATCAAATGTTTTCCCGGATTAACTATCCGTGATTCAATTACCTAATTATAAAGACAACATTATTGCATTTTTGCTACAGCATAAAAGTTTAAGGGCTAATAACTACTATTTTCAGGAACATTTATTTTCCATACAAAACTTGGTCACCCTAATGTATACAAATAGAAAAATAGTTAGTATGTCCTATTAAAATTGTAGTTCCTCTGTGCAGGATAAAAATGTACCATTACCTAGATTAAGCTGAATCCAATCACATGGTGGTGTTCTGAATGTTACATATACACTGGTGAAACGAAGAAAATTCACAGCATTTATGATGTAAATATGTATATTAATCATTAACAATAATACGAGTAATTATAATAATATAAATTAAAATACATTAAAGACAAGGCCTGAAACTAACTAAATTGCTAAACTTTTGAATTATTATTATTTCAAAAATAATAATGAACAAAAACCACTAGCGCGTCTAAAAGTAAAAGCACACACAACTAATTTACAGTTTGCAGTAAAGTGTCTGTTCTCCCGGTCTGAAAAGCGACTCCGGCATCTTTAAGATCGCCCCCATTGTACAATTTGAACAGATCGCAGTCATTTTGTTAACATTTTTCACAAGTGTTTCAACTAAAATGACAAGAAAAAATCGAAAATAGTAAAATCATAAAAAAAATCCATTGAAAACTTCAACACCACCAGTAAAACGATAGAGAAAAAAAAAATGAAAATTTAAAATTAAAAAACAAAAAACAAAAAAAAAATAATTAAATTAAAATGAAGCAAATTAAAACAAAACTAAAATATATATTATGTACTATATGCTACTATAGAAATTTTATGTATGAATATTAAAAAAAAATAATAAAACATATAATAAAAATAAATTTAAAAAACAAATTATATAAAATGAATAACCAAAGACTGCAAACAGATAATTATTAATAATTAGAAATGTTATTAAAGCGAAGAAAAGAAAATAAATGAGGAAATAAATTAATCAACATGATCACATTCACGTTCTATATCAATATAAAATGTATAAAAACAAATAAATCCCAAAGCTCTTTTTACATTATCACATTCTATTTGAGCATCAGAGTTGCTTTTTGTTTCCCATACTCAAAATACAAATGCAAAGAAAAAGTTGTTTTGCATAAAATATGCAAAAAAAAAAACAAGCAAAATTTGGGCAACATTTTTTATTAGTTGATATTCTACCACATACTTGGCAATGTTTTTTTCCTTGTATTTGAATTTTGAATGTGGAAAACAAAAAGCAACTCTGATACTTATACAATATGTAGCTATGTTTGTGCGGCAAGCTATCAACGATGGCTTATGTCATTCCCATACAAATTTGACATAAGCCAACGTTTAGTGTTAATTTTTAACATTACATATGTCAAATATGAATGCGAATGACATAAGCAAACGTTAATAGATTGCCGCACAACAAACACACCTAGTGTAAATAGGGCTTATCAATCAATTATAAATTTGAAAAAGAAAAAAAATAAAAAAATATTGAATTGATTTTTAAATTATCTTTTTTTTCGAAATTTGTGAAATTGAAAATATGACTGTAATTAATTTCTGTTTAATTTTTCGACTATTTGTGTTTAACATTTTTTTTTTAAATAATATTATTTTAATTTTTTCACTATTCACTGTTCAATATCTAAGTCAAGTTGAAATGGTTAATGAAATTTAACACGTTATAGGTCTACATATGTAAATTATTATGATTATTATTATGTACTATTATTATTATTATTTTTTATTATTATTTCGTATATTTTAACATATTTAAGTAATTTTAGAATTTTTACATAATTCCATTTAATTCTTTTTCCATAATACTACAGCAGAAGCATCAAACAAATGTTAAGTTAAAATTATGTATTTTTGTTATTATTTTTTAACAAATAAAATAAAATATTTAATAAATAAAATTAAATTAAAAACAAAACTGCAATTATCTTCATTTTTGCTAAAGTAAAGATAAAGAAATCAGGTATGTATGTACATATGTATGTAACTCCGTCCGACACATGTTTGCATCCATGATCAAATCTGGTACATTCTGAAAGAATGGACACAACTAAAACAGTTTCCTAGATCAATTTGTTCAGACGCGTAAATCGTGAATTTATTAGTCGCAAAAATATTTGTATGAGAGCATGACCTAATTTTAGGATATTCGAATTAATTTGTACCCATTTTGCCCACACTTGGTAAACAAACAAATATGAAGTTTAATACCCAAATTGTCTGTTATGTTTGCAGAGTATGTTAGCTAAATTACAAAAAATTTAAAGTGCTTCAAAAAACTGTGGTTCTCAAACAAAGAGAATATGGGTGTCAAACTTCATATCTATTAAAGAGCATTTAAAATAACAATTATTTATTTCAAAAAATTAAAACATGCTCCCATACAAGAATGTCAACAAAACATTGATTCGCGATTTCCGCGACGAAACTAATTGATCTAGATAGAACAAGTAAAAATACTTAATTCGGCTGTTCCGAATCTTTGAATACCCTCCACCCATGTCCTACAAAAACAATGATTTACCAAATCACAGATAATTATCTTATCTTTTTAAGGCACTGGATGTACTTTTTTCTGGTAGGTTTGTTCCGTTTTTTTTTTCTCCTATTCAATATCTACAACTTTGCATACAAAAGAGATAATCCGTACGGTATGCCGATTTATAACCGTGTTAAAATATAGAAAAAGCGATAAAAATCAACCTTGTGGAAAAAAATTCATGTGGCCATTAAATTATTAATGCAGCCAACTTGAGAAAACAAATGATGCAGAAGTTCAAATTTTTGGGGCTACTTTCACGTGCAATTCTCAGAATTGAGTCCCAAAATCATGTGTTGCATTATATATAAATTAATGCATTATATATAAATTAAAAACTTTAATATGGTATTAGAAATGATATACATAAATATATTTATGTATTTTTTTTTTGGCCACAAAAGTACGTTTGAGGTTCTAAATTGTGGCACACAATCTACGAGGGAGGATCAATAAGTCCGTGACTTTTCGAACTTCCCTCGTTGTTATACGAAAAACAACACTGCCTCCATCAAGTACCACCTATTAATAGAATACTGTCACATTTTGAGCAAGTTCCGTCATTTACTTTGCGTTTAACAGCAGGATTTTTCAAGCTCCATAAAATAGGCATTTGTTTGATCAATAATTTCATCGTTAGAGCTAAATCTCTTAAGGTTTGGAAATAAGAAATAGTCACTGGGGGCTAAATAAGGAGAATGAGGTGGCAATTCGTAGTCTACTTCATGGATTTTTGCCATGGAAACTAAGCTGTCACACGATTCCGTTGGTGGTCGATCGTGTGCAAACGCGGCAGCCATCTTGCGGAAAGCTTTCTCATACCCAAGTGATCGTTCAAAATTGAAATCACTGAGCCATGTGAGATGTCTATGTCTATCACAATCTATCGCACACTCAATCTCCGATCGCCCAACACCATATCGTGATTTTTTTCAATTGTTTTGGGTGAAGAGACCTCGGCATCTTCCTTGCTTGTAAGGTTACAACGTAAATCAGTAAACCACTTTTTACCATTGAAATCGATGGTGCAGAGTCCCCATAGTATTTATCAAGCTTTTCCTTGGTTTGATTGACGTTTTTGTTTCGCAAAAAAATAGTGTTAAATGAGCACTCGAAATTCACTTTTTTCCATTTCTAAAAAAGCCACGAGGTTGTATGTTTTGAACAGCTGTTAAACGCAAAGTAAATGACGGAACTTGCTCAAAATTTGGCAGTTCCCAGCAAAACTTTGGTAATGGGTGCGATATTTTCATGCGTTACCTTGTAATGATATCTCGTTACCTTTTTCATTATTTGCAAGCATAAAGTAAGAAGATACTCATTATTGATTACGTAATATATGATTTATAAATGTAAAGTAATAATTGAAATATTTTTGAAAATCTATTTTTAGATACATCACTTTGTGTTTTTTTTTAAGCAAAAGGGTAATGTGTGTTTGTTTTGACAACACTAGCGAAAAAACGAAGCGCAACAATTCATTTAAATACTATATGCGTCGATTGCTCAGTGGGTAGAGTTCTTGACTGGCAACCAGAGTTCCCTGGTTCGATTCCCATCATGACCACATTATTTTTAATAACGTTTAAAATATTTGTAATAATTTTTTTTAATAAAAATTCCTCTTTTTTTAAAATCTATTTTTAGACACATTACTTTGAGGCTCATCGCCTATAAAATTCATCAATGAAGTAAGGTGTAAAGTAATCCATCGGCCCCTATGGCTATACAATACTTTACCCATTATTTGGTAATGTGTGGTTTTGCTGGGTAGTCTATTAACAGGTGATACTTGATTGGGAGCAGTGTTGCATTTCATATAACTACGAGGGAAGTTTGAAAGGTCACGGACATATTGATCCGCCCTCGCACTCGTATAGTCTTTATTTCCACTAAAATTTTATTTTTTATAAAACAGCATTTAAAATTTATCACAAAAGTTATCATAAATAAAAACTTTTAACGTTAAAAATTTGTGAATAGTATCAAATGAGTCGGAGAAGTATCATAGTACTTTTAATACTTTAATAGTACCACAAAAAGTACTTAAGTACAAACTTTGCCATTCATGTTCTCTTCAGTGTTTTGATACAAATAATGTAAAAAAATTTAGAAGCGAAATTATTATCTGAATAGCGATTATTTTTATTGATAAGTAATCATAAATATATTATAGAAAAAATGCAGGATAAACTATTTTTTAACTTATCGCGGTAACTCTTAACCTAGTAACATTTTATTCTTAACCTACCTGTAAGAACTTTTCGAGACTAAGGTTCCAAAGTAATTCAATCGTAAGGGCAAAACCACTTTATATCCTTTCACATTTTACACTTGCATTATACTTCATAATAAAACATTATTTTGAAAAGTGTTTGGTTATTGTATTTAGGATGTAGTTTTAAAGGGGACGAGTCCACTGTGGGTATGACAACGGAAGAAGCGGCAAATACATTGTTGCAGAGCTCCTTCGTATTACAATTAATAAGATATGAAAATGTGGAATGGAGTATAAATTCCTTCAAACTATATAAATAACCAGGGACTGATGGCATCTTTCCAGGCGATTAGTGCACTTTTTTAGAGCTAGCATTGAGCTTAGCTATATACCAACCAAATGGACGGAGGTTAAGGTAGTGTTCCTACAATTCCGACAATGGAGAAGATTATAGACCTCTATGTTCGTTATGAACTTCTCTCGAGAAAACCTTTGCACAGGCTTCAATTTGCCTATCAGAAGGCCAAATCGACGATTACATCCGTCCAAAAGCTAACCTCAATGATTGAAAGGGCTATGGAATATAAAGGTATTGCCCTATGCTCATTTATGCACATTGAAGGCGCCTTTGATAACGCTAGCTATCAATCTATGGAGAGGGGTTTGGTGAAGCTGGATTCTGATCCACTAATAACTGGGTGGGTAAACAAGGTACTCTCGGGGAGACAAATTATAGCGAATCTTGGTGACACCATTAGAAGGATCACAACGATAAAAGGATGCCCTCAAGGTGGGGTACTATCTCCGCTACTGTGGTCGATTCTAGTAGATGATCTACTAGTTAAACTGAATTGACGAGGTTTTACTACGGTAGGATCCGCAGATGACATCACAGTAATAGTGAGTGGCACACATTATGATAAGATTGGAGACCAAATGCAGAATGCACTTAAATAAACATGGGAATGGTGTGAAAATTAAGGACTTTCTATAAGTCCTACGAAATCCACAATTGTTCCATTTTCTAGAAGAAGGAATTTAAATTTACCTAGTCTGTATATAAAGGACATTGAAGTACCATTCAGAGAGGAGGTGAAATATTTAGGACTAGCCCTGGATAAATCGCTTACCTGAAATTCTAGTAATCAACTCCTAGGCAAATCGTGGGGCTTAAGCCCAAAACGTCTATGTGGATATATATGTATAAACAAATGATTCTCCCCAGCCTATTGTACGGATCGGTTATATGGTGGGAAAAGACAACACAGAAAACAGTTCAGCAGAAGCTATCGAAATTACAAAGACTAGCATTTTTTGAACATTACAGGTGCAATGAGTTCGACTCCAACTGCATCACTGGAGGTGGATCCTTTGCACCTCGCGATACAGGAAGAAGCTATTTCATGGCCATAAAGGCCATCTGCAGATCCTTAACGAGGCCAGTTCCATAAAGAACATGACACTATGTAGTGATCAAATAAATCCATTGATTGAACTAGGAAGAGAATACAAAGTTCAAATCCCAACAAGAGAAGACTGGGAACTTGATCCCCCATGGTTAAAGGAAGATGCACAGAAGTGGTATACTGACGGATCCAAAAATTCTAGCGGAGTTGAAGCCAGTGTATACGGACCTAGATGCCGAATTCACATACCTCTGGGCAAAGATTCAACTTTATTTACTGCAGAATTATATGCTATCTATACAGTGACGACCGAACTACTGGAAAGGAATCTTGTGAAAACGAAGATAAACTTAATGTCGGACAGCCAGGCTGTAATGAAGGTCCTGAAAAACCCCATCTATCACCATAGATCAGTGCTAGAATGCCATAAGGTCCTCAACCAACTGGCGACCAATAATAAGGTAACACTTATTTGGGTACCCGGTCACAGTGGACATGAATACAATGAAAAAGCTGATAAATATGCAAGACTAGGTGCGGAACTACCATTTATAGGCCCGAGTCCTCAATTTGGACAGTTTAGAAAAAGGACATCACAAACATGATTTCGGATCTGATCAAGACGAAATCCATTGAATATTGAAGCAAACAGAAACCACTGAAACATTCAAAGAAGTTCTTATCATACAATGAAAAAAGGAGCAGAGAAGCCCTCCAGATGAACAAACCAAATCTAAGACTCCTATGCGGAGCACTCACGGGACACTATCCATGTAATTACATCCTAAAGAAAATGGGACATGATCGAGATACGACATGCAGATATTGTATGGAAGATGAGGAGACCATGGAGCATGTAATGGCTAAATGTCCTTCCTTTGCATACCTACGATTTATCACATTTGGCAGACCTGATATTATGGAGGAACAATACAAGAAACTGGGAGTGAAGAACATTGTACTGCTACTCAAGGCTGCACTGGAGAACAACTGAGGAAAATACTAGAGGGTGCACAATAGATCTACTTGGTCGCGGTGCTGGAGATACAGACTACTCAACCCAACTACATCGTAAATCTTATTGTATTTGCAATATTAATCGAAATATTTTTGTTTATAAGTTAGTAGTATTAAATAAAAACTCTGTCAAAAATCGTGCGATATTTTGGAATGTCTATGCTTTTTTTATTAGTTGTTACTATTATTATTTCATACAACTAATTTTTTATCAAATAAAGCATTTCATTCATAACTATTTAATAGTTATTTTTTTAATTAATTATAAAGTAGACCACAGTTAAGATAAATCGGGTAAAAACTGTTAATACAATTTTAATTGTCCATAAAATATTTCAAGTTTCTAAAAATTGGATTTCTTAAATAAACTGTTTGCGATACATTTAAGCACTTAAGTGAACATTTTAAAACTATTTTAAAGCTGGATGAATTTTTACTTAAATGTTAAATTCACTGTTCACTATAATACCGATCATTAGTTTGTCAAAATACTTATTTATTTTTTGACAAGGTTTGTATTAAGTGTATTAAAAATGATATTAAAAGAACTTTCAAATTAGGTCGTGTTAACTGAATATATCTTATAAATATATAAAAATAATAGATTTAGATCTGTACGTAATAAATACGCACAAAGAAAAAGCTTCATTATATCCATGAAATGTTTCAAAGATTTTCTTTCAACGTAACCCTAAATTAACATACGATATTCTATGGCTCTTAAGTTCTCTTTGTATACTAGCGAATGAACAGCGTACTAGAAACCATCTTAGTTCGTTTCTAAATTTGGATTAAAATAATTATTTCTTATTATTATAAAATTAATATGTAAAAAACAAAAGAAAAAAAATAAGGTGGTTAGTAAGGAAAGGAGACACTCTACGGTACTCTTTACACTAAAATAATATGACAGTTTGCGCAGTCACCGTCGTACGGCGTAATTTTGGGCACGTTTTCTATCAGATCAACAATCTTTGTATGTCGCGTTCTTATTCCGGGCCGACACATACTTTTCATAAAGAATGACGGCTTTAGAGACAGTTTTATGGTTATTTATGAAATTTTTACATTGGACGAAAATTGAAGAGGATATTTTTAGCAGATTTGAAAACAGGTTCATTGCGACAACCTTGCAAACTGAAACACTTGGTTGATGTACAGAATAATTCAAAGCATCCTGAGACCTTTTAAAGAATTATGGCTAAGGATCTCGAGTTTTATTTTTTGAGGAACTTGAGGACTCGAAAAAAGAAAATGTTGCCAGGCATGTTCAGTGGAAGTAACGTTTCACTTCCACTGAACATGCCTCGCTAAAATAGATAAACACAGTGTAGACAGTATTTTACCGCAGTGTGACATTTTTTCAGTAAACCTAAAAAATTTTGAGGTGAAAAAAATTTTTTGAGGTGAAAAAAGTTTTGTGGTGAAATATAAATTAAGTGGTGAAAAAAATTTCTTGTGGTGAATACAAAATATTATTCACCTCTAAGCGACTGGTGAAAAAATATGAGAAAATATATTATTTACCTGTAGCTTCTTTGAAATTGTACTAAAATACACCAATTTGTATGGAAAATTCAGAGGTACCTCACCATTTTCAATCATAACTATTCAACCGCTTTACCGATTTTGCTCATTTTCAATACCAAACTGCTCGGGAGGATATCCAATAATCTAGGTTAAAATTAAGACCTCCGCGTGCGTCTTCTCGGCGTCATCGCCATTGCAACAGACAGACATCGCTAAATCGACTTGAAATCGCATAAGGATTACGAATATATATAATTTATGGGGTCTTAGACCTATATTTCGACATGTTACAAACGGAATGACAAACTGATATACACCCTCACCATAGATGGTGGAGGGTATAATAATAAGTTTGCCTTATTTTTGGAAATATTCGGTGGTTGAAATAAATTTTTCAAATTTCGAGAAAATTTATGCACAGAGTTTATGCAATGGCAAATATGTTTTCAGCCCATCTGTAAAATGTGTGTCCACAGATATGTAGATTTAAAAGAAATAATTTGCTGCAATAAGAGTTTCCAGTTAAAACTATCAATATGAACTATACACACGATGTATATAAAAAAAGTTCTCTTATTCTAAGGTGGGAAAAGCTTAAGAATCTGGGAATTTTCGAAAGTGACTAATTTCTCGGATCCCAAAGCAATAATTTACAGAAAAATTTTCTCTTCCAATGAACGTCTAGGAGAACAACTTTTTAACTTTTAAAGCCTGTTCTTTTGGCAGTTTTACCATCGATGATTTTTAATTAAAATTATTTTAAAAATAACCGGTTATATCGCTTAAAACAGGTATTCTTAGAACCACTTCTGGAGCTAGTTTAAGTTAGATATAACACATAGGTGGCACCACTAATGAAAAATTTATATAATTTTTTGTAACTACCAACCTACAGATGATATCTGTCAAAATTTACTGACAATTCGTTCATTAGTGAACAAATTACAGCTGCAACCGATTGTAAAAAATTCTTGGGAGACGTAAGAAAATACTGAATTCCTACAGAATTAGAATATCAATTGTCTGTTATATGACATCGATCAAACCTAATGCAAACTTGTCTTAAAGTACTTGAAAATATAATTAACATTAATAAAAAATTTTAAAGGAATTTAAACAGGAGTTGCAAAAAACGTTTAGTAAGTTTTTTTCTAAAATTTTCTTGCCTTTTTTTGCCCAAACTTTTAAAATTAGAATTTTTCAACAAAAAATAATGGAAAAGATCCATATTAAAAAGTCAACCGGTTAATCGACCTATTTAGAATAATACCTATAATACCTTTTATTAATGGAATAATACCTATTATTAATCGACCTATTTCGAATTATTACTTAAGTTTTAAATTACTTGTTTCGACATTAATCGAGGACCGAATTGGAAACACTAATTTTATTATTCTTTGGGTGTGTGTTAATACTAATAAATAAGAAAATTCAGGGATTTTTTTTAAAACAATTTGGAAATTCCGAAAATCCCGGAATTTGAAATTTCCCCTTTGGCATCCCTAGCTCCTACGATACAAGCAGGCTGGCAGTTAGTTCACTATCAATCAAGCACCGGAAGCAGCTGTTTAGTTTATTTGGCTTCGTACATTTGTTGTTGGTTGGTTGTTTCAATGTTGGCGCTTTCTGTTTTTTTACCCTCCATCATGTAGTTTGTGTTTTGCCGTTGTTGTGGTTTTTACAGATGCTGTTTTCTGCTGCTGCTTTTAGTCCAAAGTGATGTTGATTTGTGTTTAGGAAATTTTAATATTATTGTTATTATTGCTGATTTGATAAAACACAAACATACCAAACATGGGTACAGTTAATTATTAGGATTATGTTAATGAATTTACGATTTCATTGCCATAAAATTGGAAGATAATAATTAAACACATGGTTCAGTTGCGGACACCGATATTTTTGTTTGTAAGGACAGAAAATCGATCAGTACAACGGAATTTGGATTTGAACATTAATATTTCAATTGACCCGGGAATACATTTGATTGCGACAACCAAATAAATCCGTGGTTGCAACCAAACCATTTGTTTTTCTCCGTGTAATTCCAATTTATCATAACAATTATTTTCGCCCATATTTGAACTAATTTTACATGTTAATATTTTGTAATTTGTAGTTCTCAATTTAAAATATTTGCCAGTTAATTTGAACACCACAATTGTTTTTAAATCATTATATCTCTGTGTATCCGATATCACATAAAGATAGCGCTATATTGTATATATTTTTGAAAATTTGCCAATATCTCGGAAACTAACTTGCAGTCTACATCAGCGATAAATATGTTGGCATAAATTGCAGCAAATGTCGAAATTCTCCAGCAGTATTCGTTAGCAATTATTGCACAGACTATACCGACAGGTTACCAATGACATATGTCAAACAAAAATTCTCGAACGGAATGGTTATTTTGACATTGCAATGATTTGCAAAATGAGATAGAAAAAATAAACTCCATTTAAATTGTGTGGTACATATTTTTTTGTATAGCTATCCTTTTCTGTGTAACAGTGCAATTTTGTTATTTCCTTTTACTCATTTTCTAGTCGCCTCTTTGATTCAATCAGCTGTTTTCTGCCTGGGTAGTCTGTGAATTATTGCTAAGATAAAACGTCAATCTAGATTTCATTTTCCTTTGACAATTATAAAAAAGACGACACAAGTAAAAAACAAAAAAATAGAAAAACAACAAAAAATTTTCTAATTTAAAAGAATTAAATACATTTTAAGAAATTATAAGGAAAACATAGAATCATAGAAGAACCTCCTTCCTTGAAATTGTTCAAAATATGAGTAATTATACGTGTTTTTCACCCTTAATCATAAGCTCGGCAATTAACAATTTTGTGCAGTTACTTATTGGGGTGAAAAAATTCTAAATTTTCCTGTGTGAAATGGAATCGAATTTATTTATATGTTTTGTTATCATTTTTTTTAAAGAAACTTTCAAATTCTAAAATTTCAAAAATTTATATGCTTCTGTCAAAAATTCTCCTAGCCCTATGGGCTAATTAAATTTTATTCACCTCAAAATTTAGCAAGAGGCATACTTTGCTACCGTTTCACACACACCCTTGGTAAGATTTTTTATGCTAATACAAATGGGGAGTAAGCGAGATGGATAAAAATTCGTTCCCAACAACAAATATGGTATGTTTCTTATGCATGAAACTAGAACGCTAAGTAAGATATGTCATCAAAATTATACATGAATCAGACAAGGTGCACAAGTTTTATTCAACTCTATTACAATTTGCATTGAAAAATCTTATATTATGTATGTTAACTGTATTACTCTTGTCACAAAAAAAGTTTAAATAAATTCAAATTGTCCTTAAAATTTTAATAAAATTTTGTTTATCTTAAGTTTCTTCTAATATAATTTATTTTGTATCATTTTATTTGTATTAATTTGATTTAAAGAAAAATGCTGCTGAAGTCACTTAAATGCGCTATTCAATCCAGGAAGGGAGAAAGTTGATAATTTAGATGAAGAGTTATAAATCAAAAAGTAATTAAAACAATTCATGGCAATCTAACGTCAAACTTTTCCTGTCACATGATCATGTCATTAAACAGTTTTTGTGGCTCTTGCTTACATGTGTTTTTTAATTATTCGCGAATGTGTTAATGTTTTTGCACTTTTTCAATATTTCTGTAAACAGACTACGTTTCCACAACATCTAAGCTCTCATATGAGATTGATTGACTTGTGAAAATGGGTTATTTGCTTAAAAAATTAGAGCAGTTTAATCATGAGGCATTTAAATTATTTTTGCTAAAAATAACCAACTTTGGGCCGCGATAGACCGTAAACTACATCAAATTTGGAAAAACCAAAACAGCACAGCTATCATAGGAACGTGGAGTATACATCTGATAATTTTTAATGATATCCATACACATTAGACCGTACCACCTTACAGGCAAAAAAAAAAAAGTTCACCGTACACCCTCAAATATAAAGTATTTTAACAAGAAAATTTCGAAAATGTTTTTTTTTTTTGGCCGAACGTAGGGGTCGCCATTTTATATTTTTCTTTATATCTTCGCCATTTACCGTCGGATCTTAAAGTGTTGTATATCAATGTATTTTGTCTCGGGGAGACCGATGTTTTCCTCGAAGGAGCCATTGACCTCAAGTAACCCGTTCTAGTATTAACCCACCAGATCTCAGTTGCTACCACCTTAATGAACTACCCTAATATTTTAAAATGAAAGCTCGCAAAAAAGCAATAAACTTTTGCTAGGAAAGTATTCCAATAATTCCAGGAACTATTATTTTATTTTTTTTTTAATTTTTTTTTGTTGCCGAATGTAGGGCATTTTTAATTTTTTTGTCATATCTTCTGTATTTACAGTCGGATCTTAAAGGGTTATATATCAATGTTTTTGTCGCAATGATACCAATTTGTTACATCGAAAATCATTGACCTCAAGCACCCTTTTATACTACTTAAGGGGTAAAACCTACGTAAAAAGCCTATATATAAAAACATCCTTTTTTTATTTTTTTATTTACGGAGATGTGTTAACAAAGATTGGTTTTCACAAGATTTATGAAGGAGTACAAAAAAATATTTGTTTTACACAAAGTTTTACATATACATATACATATACAACACTTTAAGATCCGACGGTAAATGGCGAAGATATAAAGAAAAATATAAAATGGCGACCCCTACGTTCGGCCAAAAAAAAAAAACATTTTCGAAATTTTCTTGTTAAAATACTTTATATTTGAGGGTGTACGGTGAACTTTTTTTTTGAGGTACGGTCTAATACACATGTATCCGAAATCCGCTTTGAAAATTTTTGAAATAACTCATCTTATTTTGTATATAATTATATCTGTGGACTTTTCACAAAACAAGTTGTCCACTTAAGAAAATTTTACAGTTTTAGTTGTTAACATCAAAATTAAAAAAGAGAAACTAGTATTTTTTCACATGCGTTTAAACATGTAAAAGCCAAAAACTAAGTTGTTTCTATTCTGTCTCAATTTTCTTAGTATTATTGGCAATTTGTGCTTTGTCAGTGCTTAGGTATTTTAAGACCAAAAATCTGGCAATCTGAAAATCTGGTAGCCCTGTCACTATTCAATTATTCCCCCCTGTTGTTCGCTGTGGACATTGCGTGATTCGCATATAAATGGGCCGTTGTCTTTTTCTTTACTCTTTTTATCTCTTGTTTTTTTGCTTTGTAGGGCTTCAAATCGTTAACATCTATTCTCTGCTGTCACTGTGTCTGTTGTATTGCCTACGTTGCTTTTGAATGTAACCATGTTTTCATTCAACGCAACAGTTCGATTATGAAGAAATGAAATAAAAGAAAGCCAATGACCCGGAAATGAAATCAAAGTTCTAAAACATTTAGTTGTGTCCATTAATGAAATTCGAATTGAGCAAACTGCACAAACTTTACGAAATTCACATTAAAAAAAATATCTAGTGTTCATGCTACACTGAGAAAATTATCGATGCAATATTATTTTTACATAATACTTTTTATTAATGTTATGCAGTTTTTCATAAAAATAATTTTATTTGTTAAAACTTGCATGCACTTAATGAAGATGTATCATTTGCGACTCGTTTCAAAAAATTTATGAAGCTTAACCATTAAATTTAAGAAATTTTTCATTCACTTTGTAAAAAAAACTTCATTAATCTACTAAAAATTTTTATAAAAACTCGCAAATAAATTATTTGTCTTAAAATCAGGGCCGTAACAGTTATAACTTTAAACAATAGCTTCAAAGTATTTGTCTATTGTCCCTGTATAATATTTTGCTATACATTTTTATATATTTACCCGACGACATATGTCGATGGTTCTCTTTTACCGAGTTACCGGGAATTCCTGCTTAAGAACAAACTAAGTAATGTTTCTACATAATTAAGTAACATAATTTTCTTTAAAAGTCTCATTTATTACACGATCAAACATATAAAATAAAATTATTGCATTACAAACATCAAAAAAAAAAAACATGAATATAAATTTGACATATGCACAAGTTTATTGTTAACGCTTAACGCCTTCTAACGCTTGCAAGGCAAAGAGGTATGAGTGAAAATCATACATTTTTACTGGCTTAAGGACCCCTAGACCCTCTAATAACAGAACCGCAAAAAAAAAATAACGTAGGACTTTGCGATTTTTTTATAAAAGAAACAAAGGTTCCGAAAATCTGTGATTTTTTAATAGGAACAATTTAATAAGAACACGCACTAAAAGTAACATTTCTTCAAAAATTTCCAGTTTTTGGCATTTATCGAAATTTAGAAGTTTTTGAAAAAAAGTTACATTGAGTGTTATAAAAAATTGTACGCTGATTTCAGATCTTTTGTTATTTTCAGATTATAAAACGAAAGGTTTCTAATAGTGGAATTAAATTTATCTACATAAATTTGTTTTTTTTTTGTTGTGAATTACCGCTAATATCACCTTCAAGGGGTTAATATTTGCTCGACAGCAGATATTAAGGAAGTCGAGGAAAAAACGCTTAGTTGTATTACCATCATAAGAGCTTCCATAGCCGTAAAAAGGTTTGTCGATAATAAAAATTCATATTGGATTCTTTTTTTTTTTTTCTTATCATGTTCTCATGTTTTGTAAAGATAAATTATTTTTGAATGGAATGCCTTGACACTAGGCTTGTCAACAGGTCTCTTTTAAAGAGAACATGTTCTCTTTTTTAGCACATTTTATTTGTCCTCTATCTTTTTCTATAAATATTCAAATTGTTCTCTTTTTTCAATTTCGCTGATTTTTAATTAATTTAAGTTGAAATTTAAAAAAAAACTCGGTATAAAAATTCAAAAATTTATTAAAAGCAGGATATTGCTTTTGAATTTAAAACTAGTACCCTAGACCAGTGGTGGGCAAAGACAGAATTTCCTACCACGCGTGGTTGAAGACAAAATTCTGCTACTGCAACAAAAAAAAACACATACACTACACACATGAAGCCATACCTTCCTATGGCTAACGATTAAATTGTTCGTTTGAATGGTTTGTTTACATTTAAAGTAAAAAAATAGTATGTGTGCTGCCTCAGCTGCCCACCACTGCCCTAGACAGACCGAATCAAAAGCTTCATTTTACGCGCTTTTGAGCTTTTATTTTTCCGAATTTGACATTTATGGGGTTTTTGTGTTTACTTTTTTATTTGAATTTTGTAAATAAAGAGAACGTACTCTTTGTTGTGTGTACCTGGTATAATTATACCATGTTAAAAACCAAAAATTCAAAAATTTGAAAAAAAAGCAGGCTATGCTATTGCTGTCCTGTCAATATTTATTGAATTTAAAATTAAAGATGAAATAATTTGTGTGTATTAACGATTTTGATAAGAAATCATTATTATTATAATTTGTTGTGTTAAATAAATAAAATAAGCAAGTGAAAAGTAATTATTAATATTATATTTTTTTGTGTTAAATAAACAAGTAAGTATGTTATTTATTATTGTTAATTAGAGTCTTATATTTTATATTCTTGGATTTTTCTATTTTAGCTCCAAATATGAGTAAACGAAAATGTTTATTTACTGAAGAACTGCAAGCTAAATTTGTATGTTTTAAATCAACACCAAATTCAAAATCCGAGGCAATATGCACTGTTTGTAATACTACAGTTTCGGTTGCAAACAAAGGCAAATACGATTTGGAACAACATATCGCGTCAAAAAAGCATACAAATACTATTCGTATAGGAGAGAGTTCCAATTCCATATGCAATTTTTTTACAAAAAAATTTTCATCTCTGGATCACAAAGTATCAGCTGTCGAAGGAGCTTTAGCATTCCACACTTTAAAGCACCATTATAGTTATAACTCCACCGTTTGTACAAACAAATTACTGTCAAACATGTTTGATGATTCGGAAGTAGCTAAGCGGATTTCATCTGGAAAGACAAAAACGAGATGTATCGCAAATAATGTCATCGCTCCATATTGCATTGAAAATATAATGCAATCATTGTCCAAAATACCATTTATATCAGTTTCAACAGATGGAAGTAATCATGGGGCAATTAAAATGTTCCCAGTTCTTATTCAATTTTTGACAAAAATAATGGAATAATGACAAAAATGATTGATTTATATTCTTTGCCAAACGAAACAGCAGAGACAATAAGTGAATTTGAACACTTGTTTAAAAAAATACAATATTGTCGAAAAATGTGTTGCTTTTTCTGCTGACAACTGTAACACTAATTTTGGAGGTTTGAAAAGATCAGGGAAAAACAATGTTTACAGCCTTTTAAAATTGAAATTTGGAAAAGATTTAATAGGTGTTGGTTGTCCTGCTCATATTGTTCACAATTCTGCACAGCATGGATTTGATTCGATGACAGTAGATTTAGAATCTATAATCTTAAAACTCTATAATTTTTTTTTTAATTTATACAATAAGGACAGAATCTTTGAAAAATTTTTGCGAATTTGTAGACATTCAGTATAAAGCGTTATTAAAACATTCAAAAACGCGCTGGTTATCACTTTATCCCGCTGTGAAAAGAGTCTTGGAAGTTTATCCTTCTTTAAAAGCTTATTTTTTATCAATTGATAACTCTCCTCGTATTTTAAAATTATTTTTTGAAGATGCTTTTAGTAAAGCTTATTTAGAATTTGCTGAATCATTAATGCATATTTTTCATGAAAAAATATTAGAAATAGAATCTGAACAAAATTCTGTATTAGAAGTAATGGCTACAACAAATTCATTAGCAAATACATTGCATCATAGATATGAGGAATCATTTTTTCCAATCAAAGTAAAGTCTATTTTGTCTGAAAATATAAAAAATGGATTGGAAAATGAAATAGATAAATTCAATTTAAATTGCATGAATTGCTATAAGATGTCTTATGAATATTTAAAGTTATGGACTAGTCAACTATCCAATTTTGAAAGCGTTACTTGGATGAAATTAGATAGAGTTCCAACATGGAAAGAAATTGAGAATACGATAGTATTGCTTGCATCTAAAAACATCGTTGTTGATGATGTAAAATGTTTTGATCAATTTTATAATTTAAAGGTATTTGTAGAAAAAAACATTAATATAGAAAATTTTAGAAAATTGATTACCTGTCTCAAATGGACAGTATATTTTAAAACAAATGCTGTTGAGTTTCATTCAGAACTCTTAAAAATATGTAAATTTTTTTTCGCAATACCTGGTCAAAATGCTAATGTTGAAAGAATATTTTCCATGATTAGCGGCCAGTGGACTAAAGAAAGAAATAAGCTAAAAATTTCCACTGTCCGAGGTATGTTGAGCGTAGTTTATAATTATAAAAATATTTCGTGTTTGGAATTTTATAAAGAAATAAAAGAAAATGAAATTTTTTTGAACAAAGTTAGTAATGTAGATAAATACATTGAAAAAAGTGATCAAAATGATGATGAAGATGATTAAATTTAATTTAATTTATATTTTTAAAGCACAAATTTGAATTATAAGTGCAATTTTATGTTCCTTAATATCTTTATGTATAAAATTTGATTTTAATAAATTTTTTTTTAAATGTTCTCTTTTTTTGTGTTGACCACTTGACAACCCTACTTGACACTGAGATATTTATTATTATTATCATGAAGTAAAGCATATTCCATGAATATAATTCGAGCACCAAGAGGGGATATTACAAGTTAAGGACATCTTATTTGAAACCTTTTCTAAAGAAACTACAAAAACAGAAGAATTATCAGAAGAAACACAAGGCCAGGAATAGGGATACAGACTTTTTAATATACATAAGTACGTAAATGCTCAAACATTTATTTTTAATCACTGAACGGTAAAAAATCGATTTTAAAACAGTGAACGGCGAAAAAAATTTTAAGTCAATTAACGGAAAAAAATGTTAATCACTGAACAAAAATATATATATTTTTTTAAATCACTGAACAGTTGAGTGAAATTTACCGCTCGCATTGAACGGTTGATAAATTGATGGAATTCTTTTTTCCGTTCTTAGTGCTATAATTCATTTGATTTGATAAAACAAATTGTTACACTTGATTTAATTTTTTTTTTCAAAACACATCTAACGGGACCAAATTAAATTCATTCAATGATTGGTCATTTTGAGTTTACTTCGTTAAATTTCAATTCAGAATTCAAAAATTGAATTAATGAATTAAATCTTCGATGCTCTGGTCCAATGTAACAATTTTATAAATACATATTTTAATTAAATATTTCATCAACATCAATAATAATGACCATAAAACTGTCTATGCACACAGAATAAAGTGCCAAATTTATTGGTTAAAGTGCAAAATTTATTGGTTGCAACAACCAATAAATTTTGATTGCTGATTATTATGGGTGTTGTCACCAAAATTCCGTAGTATTATTGGTGGAAACCAATATTCTGTTGTACCAACCAATTTTAGTAGTAGCAACCGAATTTCAGTTGGAAACTGACGAAAAATTTCTGTTTGTGTATGAATGAAAAGTATGAAATTCTCACTTATTAAATCAACAATTTCAAGAATATTATGAAAATTTGTTCATAGATATCACATGAAGCTTTTTTCTTTTTAGGAATTAAGAATTCAATTCTTTCGATGCTTTGACTGTAACTATGTATATAAGAATCAGGGATGCGAAATGAGAATTTCAATTTCGTACAAAAGTCATTACCAAATTTTTAAACTCAATTGTACCCTTTTTTTAGTATAAAAAAACACCAACTATAGAATTAGAGTATTCAAAAAACCGGCCTTTTGAAAAAACCGGTTTCGGTTTTCTTCGAAAAATCGAATTTTAAAAAACCGGTTTCGGTTTCGGTTTTTGCAGAAAAAACCGGTCAACCGGTTTTTTCGGTTTTTTTTTAATTTGAATAAAAAGCTTATATAATTTGTTAATTGTTTTTATTACAAACAAAAAAGAAATTTAATATATAAAGTAATAAAAATAAAAAAAATACATTCTTTGAAAAAAATATACCATTTTATTTGTTGGTTTAAATATTTTTTAATATAATATCCTAAAAATTAATATTATAAAACTATATTCATATCAAATTAATAGAGATCATTAAGTTTGTAAATTGGGTAAAATTAGGTACGATAGTAATTTAAACGTTTAAAACATTTGGCAATTAATAAGTTTTTAATATTACATTTTAAATATGTAAAAAGAAAATCTATTTTTTACTTCTAAAATAATGTTTTAGAAATAATATGCAATTTAAATGTTTTATTTATCCTATAAAAACGTACAAAATGAACTTGGGAAAATCGAAAAAAATGGGAAAAACATTAAAATTTTACTTCTTTTGATTTTTTGGTTTTAAATTGTTTTTAAATTGTCACTCTAAAAGCGAAAAAAAATACGTCACCACATGGGCATGACGTCACCAAAGTCACTAACCATACCAAATCGAATCTCCCAACTGAAGGTGTGTTCACAGCGATAATGCGTTATAAAACTTCAAATGCGTTTTTCTCAAAACTTAATTTTCACACACTTTTCTCGGAGAAGGTCACATATAATGATGAATGATTTTGTACAGTCTCTTTTATAGGATTTTGAATACTGTTTATTGTGTTATTTAGATCAGAAATTAAACTATTTGAATTTGGAATATCCAAAGTTAACTCTTCATCGGAATCTATCAGACTTGCATCTAAATCTTCATAACCAAACAAACGATTATAAAAGTGTTCGGAAAAAATAAAAGAGACCAAGTAACCCAGTTGGTGCTGTAATTAAAAAAACCGGTTAACCGAACAAAAAAGACCGGTTTTCGGTTTTCTTCGAACTTACAAAATATTCGAAACCGATCAGTTTTTAAAAAAAAAGAAACCGGTTGACCGGTTTTCGGTTTCGGTTTTTGAATACTCTATATAGAATTTTTTTTTATATTTTTATTTGTAATAAACATAACAAAAAACTGTACAGATAATTCAGTTGTAAATACATTAAAAGTATATAATATAAAAAGTTGCTTCCAAAGTTATGTCTTTTTATATGGTGACTTTAATTGCACGAAAACTGAATGTGAGTTAAGTAACAAAATAAGAGTAACATATGAGTGTGAAAGAGATAACAGAAACATGCACGAGAAACGAAAACTGTGACTTTTTTGTTACCTCGCTTGCTTCTCTATCCCTTTCGATAACAATCAAAAATTACAGGCAATAATTATATGCAACAAAGTCGCCGTCTAAATTGGCTCTAATATAAAAGATATTCACAAAAATCTGACAGCAAAAATGAGTTGCCAAGAAAAAAAGTTAAGGATAAACTGGGAAAATTTGGAAATTGTACCAAATAAACCATGGGAGTACCATCGTACTTTTAAGACCTAAATCGTACCAAAAATGGTACAATTGTACCAACTTTCGGATCCCTGATAAGAATGCATTTTACTCACGCAGCTATAAATTTTTTTTTTTTTTTTTGTTTTGTTTCTCGCTTATTTGATATGCGAAACACAAACTATTTTGTATAAAAAAAAACGATTATACATACATACATTCATAAATGTACTATTAAAAAAAATTATAATATTACATAGTACATACATTCATTCATACTACTCTATACCTAAATAGAGAAATCGTTGTTATATTCATTTAACCGCGACCGGAAGCACTTCCTCTTCTACATAGAAATTGTATGAGTGAGCAACAAATTTAAACCGCCACAATATAAATTGTAAAAGTGATTTTTTACATTATTATTTTTCAAATGTAGAAATTTGCGTAAAAAAAGATTTAAACAAAGCTTAAATTATAGTTACACAGTCAGACACTGTGAAAAGTCTATTCCACTTATTTAAAAAGTACGAGTAAAGTAGATATATACATACGGACATAAGACTGTCCATAATTTAAGGAATTGTCGCAATCGTTAATGCAGTTGCAACAAAAATAATAGCTGCAAAAATGTCAAAAAGAAAAACGCTGAAGCAATTAGTCACAACTAAGTCGACAGCGACAAATGCTTTTTTAATATTTTCTATAGTTTTGCGACGACACGCTAAAATATTTTTCAAATTGAATTAGTGTTACCTATCAAAACGGAGTTGCAAAAATTCGTATCAGAGTTGCAAAACTTCGTATTTTGTTTACAATGAATGTCTGTTTGGTTACACGCTAATTTTAATCATTTCTACTAATTTTTGACGTGAAATTAGCAAATTTTTTGTTTATTTTCATTTTCTTTCCATCAAAATAATTTTTGGTGCTTTCTAATGCCGTTTTATTTTCTAACAGAAAATGTTGCCTTTTTTAGAGAATAAAAAAACAAACAAAAATACAAAAACGGAAGCAATTTCAAATTAATAAATCAGTCATTTTTTACGGAATTGGTAGGTAAAATTTTAAAATTTATTTGAATTGATTTATCATTTGTTTCTTACGGATGTGTCAGTTGTTTAAACAATATTTAAAAATAAATAAAAAAACAATTTGATTTAAATGAAAAGTAAGTATACCGTCTTTTAAATGAACTATCATTACTTGTAAATGGCATTTTCTGTTATTTTAACTTACAAACTCTTTTCAGTGTACTAGAAATGTAAACAAACAGACTCTTTGTTTTTGACAGAAGACAATTCGTGATATTGCATTTTTCAGCGATCAACAAATATTTTACTTCATTGTTGGTAATGATTTAATCCAATTAACTAGGTTTTTGTAATTTGCTTATTTAAAAATAAATACATAATTGCTGGATAACGATTTTGTAAGTGCGATTATAAAAGAAAAGCACAAAAAACGAAGTTACTTAGAGTTGGAGATTAAAATCAGTCATTTTTTACGGAATTGGTAGGTAAAATTTTAAAATTTATTTGAATTGATTTATCATTTGTTTCTTACGGATGTGTCAGTTGTTTAAACAATATTTAAAAATAAATAAAAAAAACAATTTGATTTAAATGAAAAGTAAGTATACCGTCTTTTAAATGAACTATCATTACTTGTAAATGGCATTTTCTGTTATTTTAACTTACAAACTATTTTCAGTGTACTAGAAATGTAAACAAACAGACTCTTTGTTTTTGACAGAAGACAATTCGTGATATTGCATTTTTCAGCGATCAACAAATATTTTACTTCATTGTTGGTAATGATTTAATCCAATTAACTAGGTTTTTGTAATTTGCTTATTTAAAAATAAATACATAATTGCTGGATAACGATTTTGTAAGTGCGATTATAAAAGAAAAGCACAAAAAACGAAGTTACTTAGAGTTGGAGATTACTTTTTTGCAAAAAATGCATAAGGTTATATGAAAAAAAGACATGAATTAAAAATTAATCAAAAATTTCCTACAAAATAGTTTAAAAATTTTCCTCAATTTAAATCAAATTTTATTAAAACTTAAAAAGAACAAAAATTCCTAAGTCAAAAATAGTTCATATCTTTCCTAAGTAAAATTTCTTAATTTTAGAAAAAAAAGTATATTATATAAAAATTTATCAATTTTGAAGAAAAACATCATAGTTTTAAGAAATTTGCATACTAAAACATAATAAAATTATGTTTAGTTCTCATTTAGTTCAAAACTTAAAATGTGACTAACTTAAAATCAGAATGTACAAAAACTTAATATGTGTTAATTTTTCTCGCGAGTAGTAAAATTATAAATTTTAAATTTATTAAATTTTTTTTTGGTTTTAGAAACTGATGAACTATTTCTTAGTTCACATCATTTTTTAAAGTTTGAATAAAATATTTTTTTTTTTTTCAAGTAAAAGTTTTCTAATTTTTGAGAAATAATAATATTTGATTTTTTCCTAAAAATTTATTTAGATAAATTAAAAAAAAAAAACATTTATTTATTTATTAATAACTATATAATAATAAATTATTACAAAGTTATTTAGATGAGCACTAGCTTCTAAGGCCATTAGCTCAAAGTAAAAAAAAAAAAATAAAAAAAATTGTTTTTGTGGGAAAACGTTTAACTTATTTTCAATTTTTTTTCAAAAAGGAAAAATACATAATAAATTAAAAACAAACTAGTCCATTTTCCTAATTTTAAAGAAAAAATTATTATTTCAGGAAACAAATTAAAGTATCTATTAAAATAAATTATCGTGCATGATTGTAATTTTTGGTTCATGATCGTGCGTAAGCGTGGGTCAATAAGCGCTCACGCGCCCATCTCTAATCTTAACAATCTTAAATATATTACTTAAAGTAACCTAAAATATATTTTTAAATTGTGTTAGCAAAAGGTAAAAAATTTCGAATTTGCGCTTTTATTTATTTATTTATTTATTTATTTATTGAATACATTTATAATTAAAAGCCCAAAGGACTAAACGATTACATAGTATATTATGAGTAGGTTTTATATAACTTAAAATTAATTTAAAAATAATTTTTATCAAATACACTTATATGAATAACCATTGTTCATTACTTATTATACCCTCCACCATATATGGTGAGGGTGTATATCAGTTTGTCATTCCGTTTGTAATATGTCGAAATATAGGTTTAAGACCCTATAAAGTATATATATTCGTGATCCTTATGCAATTTTAAGACGATTTAGCGATGTCCGTCTGTCTGTCTGTCTGTTGAAATGGCGATCACGACGCGAAGACGCAAGCGGGGGTGCCTATTTTTACCCAGATTATTTAACATCCTCCCGAGCAGTTTGGTATTTAAAATGAGCAAAATCGGTCAAGCGGTTCAAAAGTGAAGGTACCTCTAAATTTTCCATACAAATTTGTACAATTTTTCTGTATCTATTTTTTTTTTCTGTTAAGTAAGTAAAAATGTTATCAAGTCTTCTTATTGTTCGATTACATTTATTGTCTTACATACTATGAGAAGAGCTATATGTGTGTTACTCTGATAACTAAGTTAACGTAAAAATCAACAATGTTAAAGTCGCTAACAGAGCAGACCTCTGTAAATAACATTGCTAAAACTAAATAAATAACATTACTAAAACTAAATAACAAAAGTTCGTTACATAAATTGACAAAACATATTCATATTACAGTTCATGCAAAATTTAGTATATACGTATATCATCTTCAGCCCCTATGGTGGAGGGTATTCAAAGATTCGACACAGCCGAATTTAGCCCTTTTTTACTTGTTTTTATTATGTAATAATTTTGTTTGCTGAAGTTGCACCTATTAAACTTTATATTTATCGAAAGCACTAAAAACATTTTTATTTTCACTTAATAATAAAAGAACCCAAAATTTGTATATGTTTAAGTTTAAGCTAAAAATGCCATACAAAAAACTTATGACATTTTCCCATTTTCCAATAATAACCAGAAATGTAATTGTGATCTTTTGTATTTTTGCAATAATTTCTTTAATTTAGTTAATTTAAGAAGACAAAAGACCCCCAGTGTTCCTTAGCCATATATGTCGTGTGTCAGGCGTCCCTTTTTGTAGTTCTCTGGAGGAGATCCATTAACTAACTACGAAAAGGATCTGACTTTGCCACAATTTATTACGTTTCAGAATAGTACATTTTTTAATTTGTTAATCTTTTTGCTAATGAAATTAAATTTATATTTTAAATACATCAGTTCAGTATAATTCAATTTACCTTAAAGAAAGCGAAAGTCCTTCGATAAAACTTTTATCAAATTTAAGGATAATTTTCACTTAAAAGAAGTTCTATTAAACTTGATGTTAAAAAATATTTTCTTAGTTTTAGGGAGTTAAGTCCTAATTGATAGTAAAAAAAATTCTAATAAACTTAAATAAAATAAAATTTTTCCTAAAATTTCCTAACTAAAAGTAAAATTTAAGATGATGTATGAACTAATTAAGAGGAAATTTTGATATTTTCTAAAAAAAAATTAGTTCTCAATAGTAAGCATGTTCTATAATTTAAAAATGTTGACCAAATTTTAAGTAAAATTTGTTTCTTAATTTCATGGAAAATTTTATTAAATTTTGGTAAAAAGTGTATTTGATTTCGATTTTTCCTCCATATAACTTAATTTTTCTAAATTCTAGTTCATTTTTTATGTATATTTATATTGTATGGTATTGTCAATTTCGATAATTCGTGATATAGGGGACCTTCTCTGACACATACTACATTCATATATATGTACGAGAATAACATACTATCAAGTTGTTCATTAGAATGAATATTTTTACTGATTTATTGAGGAAACGTGTATGATGATCATGGTTTTTAGTTTTACCTACTGGATTTCAGTGTAAACACTCACAAAAGTTTTGCAGTTACTACATGTCAGTTATTCGTGTAGGAAACGGTAGTAGTTACTTTTTGTAGATATTTTGAACTACTACTTTTTACAATTAAAAAATCCAAACAGGTTTATGATAGTTGATAAAATAAAAAATCAAAAGATAAAACGCAATTATTCCCAGTTGATATTTGTACAGACCGTTCCAAAAATTAAGTTCAGAATTAAAACTCAAAAATTTTATTCGCTCACTATTCGCTTATCAGTTCGTAATTTTTTGTAAATATTGCAAATGGTATAACTAGGGCAAGGAAGTTCATGCATTTAAAATCGTGTTTTATGTACCGGGTGTCTCAGTAAGAATACACTTTTTCATTTTAAAATAAAAACGCATATTTTTTGAGATAGTTGTGATTTTTTTATTGGATTGTAAAGAAGACTTGTTACGATTAAGAATTGAATAAAATATCCGTCAAATTGCCCCACGGCTCTGATGACAGGCCATTACTCTCTGTGGAGATCTTATGTCAAAATTCGCGGCGTAGTGCTTCGTGGAATTTGAAGTTGTTGAGAACGATGCCGATTCGGGTTTTCGGCAACACTCTCGTTTACAGCACCAAGATACCGACCGGTACGTTGACGCACAGGAGTCTCGCTGTCCATAACCAACCCAGTTTCTTGAAATTTTTTGACCATTCTTCGAATGGTTGACACATTAGGTCACTTTCTCGACTGAAGGATTTCTTCGAAGTTTGCGAAGTTCTTTCGTAAAGCGCTCCATTTTTAATAATCGGAATAAACATATGTAAAAGCTGCCATATTTCAGAGTTGCCACTTGCACAAAAAAATACACTAAATTTAAAAAGAGTGCACTGTTACTGAGACACCCTAACATATGTACACACAAAAAAAATTAAAATTAAGTAGAAAAAACATAAAATAGAAACAGCTTTGAAAACAAACAAAGTTTGTTATCTTTTTTATTTAAGTGTGTTTCTACTTATTTTTATAATTCGAAAACAAAATCTAACGAATTTTTTTTTAACTAGTCATATTTCCTTTAATAAGATTTATAAATATTTGTAAAAAATAAAATGTTAATTAAAATATGAGTTTGAAAAGATTTTTTTCTCTGTATATTAGAACCAAAATGGGAAAGATATGCATTTAAAATTTGCATTTATTATTGATTTATTTTATCATTTTCAATAGCATCAATTAAATTTAAGTATATGTTTGGTTAAACAATTAAAACTCATCTTTAGCAATCGTTTTTATATCTAAAAATATAAGATTTTTTTATTTTTACAATAAGTTTTCCCTTTATTTTTTTTTTTAATTATAAAATAATTATATGTGAATTAAAATTTGTGTTTGATTAACCGAATTATTAGTGTTTGTATGCCTTTTAAATTGATTGAATTGAAATAGCGGATCAAATGAGATCCAGCAATATATTAGGGGGTTTAAAAAGCATCTAAATAGATACGAAAAATGCCACATCATTTAATCTGAACTGCCATTTTATTTTTGATTTGGGATTAAGTTAGATCTAAATTTATCTGAAAAATTTCAGATTTTATTGTATCAGAATATATACAAGAATACATGCGGATCTAGTTTATTGTCTTCGCCAGGATTTGAACTCGGTCTGCCAGAGTTGTAGTGAGTTAAGCACTCAGACACATACTTCTTGATGAAGAAATTCGAACTTCAATTCATTGATTTTGGCCAGTTTTTTCCATGTGACTAAATTTTTCCCACGTTTACAAATTCACTTAGATTATTTATTTTTGATGCTTCACAAAATACTAAACAACGTGATAATTTGGTAAACAAATTTCTACATATCATGGCTCAATTAATGAGATTAAATTGGTTCTGTACTTATCTGATTTTATATAATTATATATGTATATGTACTTATAATTTTTGTTTTCTCATTCCATTTCCCATTACCTGGTAATAACAAGTTTTGTAGGGTTATTTTAATCATACCCAGAAAACAGTATCAGTTGTGGCCTCAGAATTTATTGCCAATTCCCAATGCAATATATTTATTTATAGTTTATTCCAATTAATATAACATCCGTACAAGAGATTTGAAACCAATCTTTTCTCTGGGTGCTAATATTTAAAATTATAGGAGTTGTGCAGGTGACGGGAATAATTGACGTCTTCAGTTTTATGAAAAATGTCAAATCTTCCACAATTATTTTGTATGTATAACATGAACAATACAAATTATTTTATGAGAATAGCTTCTGGACAATACAATTCCCATGTTCAATCTATACACCATTTCCAGTTACATTATACAATATTATTATACCTCTTTTAAAAACCGAGAAAACAGATTCGTATTATCAACTGAATTTGTTGCCAATTTTGGTGGAATATTTCGGTTGTGACAACAGAAAATCAGAATTTGGTAGAGACATCCAAAAAAAATTTTTTTCTACAACCGAACCATTGAATCTACACCAAGAAACCATTAAATCTACACCAAGAAAACAGACTTAGTTCAGGCTACTGAATTTGTTGAAAATCTAATTTTGGCAGTAGTGTTTTTAAATATTTTATACAAAAATTATACGTTCCACAAAATTTTATTTTAAAAAAATTTTTGTTTGAATTTCCAGATATTGAACCAGGTCAGTCAGATTCATAATTCATACTCTTACTCATTGCACTACATCTACTTTTAATTTTCTTTGCTATATAAGCATTTTATGTTAATATTAAATTTTAATTTAAAACAAATCTTTTAAAATGTTTGCCTTTTCCGGGTTTGAACTTAAAAATTCGGAGTGCATCTCCACTGACTTCTCCACCAGCACTTAACATATTTTTTTTTTCTTCAAATTTTATTTGCAATCTATTTTACAATAATAAGCAAATTTGAATAATATATTTATACTAAAATGTCTTGTTGATTCCCATCGGAAACAACAATATAAGATATTTATCAGTCTTGATAAATAGTGTTGATTAATACGTTATTAATAAATAAAGTATGCATATATAATACAAGAATAAAATGTTATTATATAATATGTAATAATGTATATACTTAATAATTAAAATACTATTTATATAAAGGGGCGATCTAAAATATGGTTTCTTCTGACTTCATCAGTCTCATCTAATAGTGTGATTGCCAATGTTCGGGTGATTGCTGAGTCTATGTAAATAGTTACAGCTAAATTTTCTTATTTCAGATTTAATGAAGGGTATTTTGAGATCATTATGTAGTGCCATATTTGAAACATAAAAAGGAGCATTTGTAATGGTTCTTAAGGCCTTGGACTGGAATCTTTGTAAAATTTCTACATTTGAATTACTGGCGGTCCCCCATAACTCTATGCCATAGGTCCAGATTGGTTTTAATATTGTTTTTAATAGCAGAACTTTATTTTCGAGAGAGAGTTGAGATTTGACCAGCACTTAACATATGATGGCTAATTTTGAATTTAAATATTTTCTTAGTAAAACAAATATAATCTTAAATTTGTTTCCCAATACCAATTATTAGTTGCGTCTATAATCAATACAATCCAGAATTCGGTTGGTTATACTTAAACTCAAGTATAATGGAATATTTGTTTAGGATAGCCGTATTTGTACTTCTAAATATCAACAACTTTTTATCAGATTTGATAGGTTTCAACAATTTTCTAGCTAGAAGGAGAAGCATTCCCCACTTTTTTCAATGTGCTGTCGTTCTTTTTTTTTATTGCGTTAATTTATATTTTTTAAATATCAATTTTTTTGAGGGTTCCTATTTATTTTTATACATATTTTTCAAAGTAACTGAAACCGGCTTAACTACTCCATCTATGGCGTTATGCTACAATAAATGTATTTTCAACAAATAATTGATATTGATTTCAACGAAAATATTTCGAAAAAGTTCGTTCTTTTTTAATTAATCGAAAGAAAATAAAGTTTAATATAATTTAAAACACACGAGGGCGGTCCCAAAATTAGCTGACCTGACATAATCTTAAGCCGGCCACTCACGTACAGTTTTAACTGTCAGTTTCAACTGTTCAGTTAAAACTGTATGTATGTCGGTAATAACTGACAGTTCAACTCAACTGTTCAGTTTAACTGAGAAATTTAAAATTTTTATATTTTTAACTGACAGATTCAACTGAAGTGAACGTGTGTAGGGGTCAATTGTACCGTTCTCAGTTCAATTTGTGTCGAGCGAGAGTGCGTATCATGTCGCGTTGATTTTATTGCAATATATATTTCTGAACCTTGCCTATGGCAAGTTAAATCTAGCGAGTACCATGATCGCGCCAAAAAAGATGCTGCCTACAACAAGCTGGCGAAAAGTTACAAGAAGTAGAACCTGACGCGGAAAAGAAATCTGTTTTTTTTTTTGAGCGGCCAAACCGTCCTGTTCGTTCGAATCCATGTTAAAAACTGAAGTATTGAACTGCACGTGTGTGTACATCTCAGTTCACAGTTAAGTCTGTCAGTTATAACTCAAAATTTGGAACTGACAGTTAAAACTGTACGTGAGTGGCCGGCTTTACGGAAATTCTCTTCATCAATTTCCATTTACTTGTAGAAACATAAATTCCCATATGCCAGCTCTGAAACAGTTGCCATCAGTAACCACCCTTCACCACGACTAGTGTTGCATTGTTGGTCTGCTGTCAAACTTCAAAAAAAAATTCTCAAAGTTGCCAGTATGCAGCTTACGGACAGTGCTACCACATTATTATTATTTTTTCCCGCACATATAAATACGACCGCCATGTGGCATGACAGTTAGTTGATAGTAAAACGCTAAAAAAGAAGCATTGGCGATTAACTGAATTGTGTTAAAAGTGTAACCTAATAGAGTTTCAATAAAGTATCTTGTGGAATTGTTTTAAGTTTGTTTGTAAATAGAGTTATATAAAAAATTGCAAGGAAATAAATAAACGGTTTTAAAAGGTAAAATCGTAACAATATATTTTAAGTTTCAAGGCGCCACGTTGTTTGGTATTTCTTGGAGCCATCAAAAGTAAACGATCTCATTGAATTTGTTAATATGGTAAAATATTTTCCAAAATCAATGAATAACATTTCGAATTGCCTTAGCACACGGATTATTTTCTATTTCAAAACTTAAAATAAAAACAGTGTATTGAGCTCCTTTTAGCTTTTATGTTGAGAAATAAGGAAAATTTTTCCCAAATTTGTTGTGTTTTCTTTTTTAGGTTGGCTAATTTTGGAACCGCCCCATAGCCCCATACAAAACAGATTATTATTAGAAAATACCATTTAAAAGAAATGATATTTCATTTAAAACCGGGTCTAATTACTTTTCTCTGGTGTTTAAAAATTGACGCATCAGTAAAAACAAATGATTAATCTGTGTACTTTAAAAATGACAATCGAACTCATTTAACAAAGTAATTCAACTTTGTATTATATAAAAATATCAAAAATTTACCGGCATATTAAATAAATAATGCATGAGGTTTAAATGCATCTATTAAAATTTCCATCACTGCATTAAGTTTAATATCAAATATTTTTGATATTAGGGAAGAAAAGAAGAGTCAGTTGAATAGTAAGCAGTATGTACTGAAAACAGGAACAGGAAGTTAGGATATATCATTAAATCAATTACAATAATTAACTAAAAAAAATATTTAATTAAGTTTTATAAACATTTTATATTATACCACATTTAGACTGAGCAAAAACTACGTAGATTTTTCTTGGTTTTTGAATGTGTATTTTGACAAAAAAAATTTTAGCAAGAACCAAATACCAGAAAGTTTATGCCCAGTTGAAATATAGTATTAAGGATAATAATAAATTTCTGTATAAAATCTAATAGCCCTTTTTATCGAAGGCTGTAATCATTTCCATTTCACTTGGAAATTGTGTTTTGTCCCACTCAAGACTTAAATAAAACTTTTGTGCAGCTAAAGCACTTACTTCCGAATTCAAAACGGAGAAATATAAATCCACAGCAACAACAATAAAAGTAAATAAAAAAGAAATGATATTCCCATTAAATAAAAATAAAAAAACGCAAAGTATGTTCATAAATTTGGCATGTCTGGATAATATTATTTAGTTGCTTTTGCAATCGCGTATTGAGTCAAACAGTTGACGTTTTTTATTCTCATTTATCGTTTTAAGAAAAAATGTGTTACTCTAGATTTGTCAAAGTTTTGTTGGTGTTTTGTTCATTCTCAATATTAAGTTCAAGGGCTGCACGAAATAATTCCAAATATAATGTTGTTGTTGTAGTATTTGATAATTTGCGACCAACAATAGGGACATATGGTGATATTCTAGCACAGACCCCGCATTTAGATGCATTTTTGAATGGCAGTCACTATTTTACACGAGCCTACAGCCAGGTGAAAAACACTTAAAATGTAATGAGAGTGTACGCTAAACATTTATTTCCACAGCAAGCACTCTGTGCTCCAAGCCGAAACTCATTCCTCACCAGTCGTCGACCAGACACTTTGCATCTCTACGACTTTTACAGTTATTGGCGTACGTTTACAGGAAATTTTACAACATTGCCGCAGTATTTCAAATCAAATGGTTACTACACCTATGCCGCTGGCAAAGTATTTCATCCTGGAGTATCCTCAAACAATACAGATGATTATCCATTAAGTTGGACGGCTAAGCCATTTCGACCGAAAACCGAAAAGTTTATGAACTCCCCCGTATGCCCCGATAAATTCGGCATTCTTCGGAAAAATCTTATATGTCCAGTGGACCTTCAGACGCAGCCCTACAAGACATTACCAGATATTGAATCGGTCGCCGAAGCTATTAGATTTGTTCAAACACGCAGCAAAAGTCGACGGCCGTACTTTCTCGCATTGGGGTTTCACAAACCGCACATCAATTTTCGTTTTCCTCAGCAATTTTTGGATCGCTTTCCTCTCGACAGTTTCTACAACTACACCTCGGACACGTGCAAGCCGTACGATATGCCAAACGTAGCTTGGAATCCTTACACCGATGTACGATCGCGTGACGACTTTAGACACATGAATATTTCTTTTCCATACGGTCCCATTTCAGATTTGCAAAGTGCTCAAATACGGCAAGCTTACTATGCATCAGTAGCATATGTCGATGATCTCTTTGGTAAGTTTATGGCACAAATTGACTTGGGGCGCACTATTGTTGTAGTCACCAGTGACCATGGTTGGTCGTTGGGGGAGCACGCCGAATGGGAGAAATATAGTAACTTTGAGGTGGCTCTTCGAGTGCCACTTATTGTTTGGAGTCCAGAGTTTTCGCTGCCAGAAGGTGGCAAACGAGTGCACGATATAACGGAATTGGTAGACCTCTTTCCCTCCCTAGTAGATTTGGCACATTTGCCCAGTGTACCACAATGTGATTATAACATGCCAATGTCTGAGCAACTGCTCTGCACCGAAGGCAAAAGCATTTATCCTTTTTTAAACGGAGTGGGCCTAGGAGAAGAATATGTTGCCCTCAGCCAATATCCGAGACCGGGTATGCAACCGACAAAGCATCCTAATAGTGATAAGCCCAAGCTTAAAAACATCAAGATAATGGGTTATTCCCTACGTACAAACCATTATCGTTACACACTTTGGGTCCGTTTTCACGCTCATAATTTCTCACGAGGTATGTTTTTTCCATAAGAAGATTTTCTATGCATTTTGCTAAAAAAAATTTAATAACCCCCTATTGCAGATTGGTCCAGCATATTTGGCGAAGAGATGTACGATCATCGTTTGGACGTGAATGAGGAAATGAACCTGGTCAAATGGTCAGAATTTGATGATATGCGTATGCGGCTAAGAAGCAAGCTAATACAGTCCTTTTCAAAATAAAAACTACAGTAGTATATTGCAACAATATTTTCTTAAGCGGTTGTTATTGTTAATGGCTAAAATAAAGGTGTTACAATACTATCGTCAAGAATTGTTTTTAGTTTTGAATTAAATCAAGGGAAATTTAAACATTGGTTCTTTTCGTTTAATATCAAAAGTTTAAATAATCACTTAGAATATTCTGTTAGTTTTCTTTGATCTTCTTGATGTACATTTGTTTCAAATGAGCTTAAGATATTTTTTTTATAAAAAATTAATTATAATTATTTATTTATCCGAATATTTCGTTACCACATTGGGTGACTTCTTTAGCGAAAAAAAGATTTCCCCTAAAGAATATTGAGATAAATAGATAATTATAATAAATTTTCTTTAAAAAAAATATCTTAAGCTTATTTTATTAAACAAATATACGAAAGAATATATTCAAAATAAAAAAATGCTCGATATTTCATCGATATCAACGTGCAAGAGATGGTTTTTGCGGTTCAGAAGTGGTGATTTTGACAAACATTTGACCGCCAAATTCGAATGGGAAGCCTTACTCGATGAAGATTGCTGTCAAACTTAAGAAGAACTTGCAAAGTCGTTGGCAGACATTCAAGCAGCAGGATTCATCCAAAAGCAAGTAAATTGGGTACTACACTAGTTGAAGCTGAGAGACGATTTTGTATGTCCGAAGTAATTTTTGCTTTGAATCATTACTGGCGATAAAAAAATGGATCCATGAAGCCAAATCCGAATGTCCATGACGCCAAAGTAATGCTTTATATTTGGTGTGACCAGAAGGGCCCCATCTATTATGTGCTGCATAAATCGGAGCAGAAGATCACGGGTGACCTGTACCAAACACAATTCATTCGTTTAAAACGTACAATGGCCAAAAACGCCCGGAATGTGCGACCAGACATGAAGCCGTAGTGTTTCATAATGACATGTTGCAAGACCGGTTCCATACACGCAGAGAAAAAATATGGTTGCAATATGATATTATACAAAATAATAGATTATTAGAATTTTTTCAGATAGAAACATTTTTAGACTCTATGGACTTTTTCTTTAAGTAAAATTTCCAGATTCTTCAAACTGTTCCTTAGATAAAAATTTTTATATATTATTAAAAAACTAAGATTTTAAGGCCTTTCTTTGAATAAAAAATTCTTAGATAATGAAGACTTTTCATCATGAAAATTACCTAGATTTTAAGGACTAAAAAATATTCTTAGGTTCTAAGGACTCTTTCCAAAAAAAATTTTGGGACTAAAAAATGTCCTTAAAATCCAAGAATTTTTCTAATAAAATCTATGCTTTTTTATTAAAAAATTCATTAGAATTTAAAAATTTGTTTGAAGTATTTTTCTTTAAAAAAGTTCATAGAATCAAAGAAGTTTTCTTGAAATGGTTCTTAATATAAATTTCTTTCTTTAGAAAAAACATTTATTAATTGAATATTCTTAAATTTAAAGAACTTTTTCAAAGTTTCGAATCATAATATAACTGTAGGGACCATATTATGGTAAAATTATGGTTATTTTATTATCATAATATGATAACTATATTTTAGTACGACTATGGTTGGCGCAATCATAATCCCAAAAATATGTATATGATGCTCTTCGAATATGATTGCTCTAATCACATTTTTTATCTACGTGTATCTTGCCAGAAAGATGAATAAATTTATATTGTTTATAAACGAACAAAATTTGCCAAAAATTCCGCATATTAGTTATATAAAATAGTCATCAAATAAAAGGTATTTAAAATACACATGTGGACAGAAAAATATGTGTAAGGTTTTTTTTTTTAATTTAACAGAAATTGTTAAATATAACTCCCCTAAAGAACATTACAAATTTCTACATCTAGCAATACTGTTTTAAAATGAAAATGGGGAATCTCACTAGTGAAATACTCGTAGTTTACAGTAATAAGTGCAAACAACTTTTTTTTTATTTATGTGCTTTTTGAAGTGGACAGTGAAATAGGTGCATTTTGTTTAAAACTGTAAAACCTCAAGTTTTTTTTTTTAGATATTTTATAGTAAAAAGTAATTATTTTTGTGAATTTTTTTTAATTGGGAGAAACGTAAATTTAAATTTTATTTCTAACAACATTAGATGTGTCGTGGACATCATTGCAGTGAAGAAGAAAGATGCCTAGTTCATCAGCTTCGAAAGCAATGAAACCCTACAAATCGATTGCCAAATTGATGGGACGGTCAGACTTCGTAACAAATACCATAAAACAAAACAAAAATATTGAGAGACGCGGCGTAATTAAAAAAACCTCTTCAGTTACGGATAATCGTATAGTAACTTTAGCTAAAGCAGACCATTCAAATCCTCTAAAGCAATTTTAATGAAATTGTGAATGCTGTATCACCGCAAACGGTCCGGCAAAGATTGTTGGCTGCAAAACTACAAGCAAATTTGAAGAAGAGGTTAAATTTTGATTTGGCGCATTAATATGGTGCGCACCAGAAGTTGTTAAAAAAAAGGAGTAATATCCTTTGGTCCGACGAAGAAATGTACCCCACCAAAAGAAAAAGAATTTCATATAGGATTTACCAAAAATGCTATTGAACAATGAGGAGGAAAATCCATGGTATGGGACTGTTTTTCTTGAGAGGGAGTAGGTCCAAAGCATCTTATTGAAAACTTAATTGATAGATTTGTGTAAATGGATTTGTTGGAGACAGTTATGCTACCATATGCTGAGAAAAATATGCCACTAATATGGAGTTTTCAACAGTATAATGAACCAAAACACTCACCCAAGTTGGTGAGTGAATGGTTCCGGGAACATAACTTGAATGTTGTTGAGTGACGAACTCAGTATCCCGACCTCAAGCCCATTGAGTATCTTTGGAATAAACTCAAGCGACAACTTTCTGACCCTCCTTGCACAAGTAAAAACAATTATGTTAAAATATTCCAAAAAACATGGTATGATATCCCGGTAGAGGTTTGTCGTGAGTTCAATTTCATCCATGCCTAAGAGAATTGATTAATGGTGGATATACAAGCTATTTACTGTCTGATTAGATGTTTATTCAAAACAATATCTTTAATAATGTACAAATTGCTATGTTATTGTTAAGATTTTTTATATACACCTATTTTACTGTCCACATCAAAATCGATGAATTTCGTAAATTTTCGTAATTTAAATTTTTTTAGCTCTATCTTAAGTCTAAACCAATTTTTTAATACATGAAATATGTTTACTTTAGAAATAAACCTAAAATATAAAATAAAATGACAAATAATATAAAAACCATACATTCCTTTAAAGAAAAAAGTTCACACCTATATTTCTGTCCACATGTGTATCTAAATTTCGGGTAGTTTTGTTTTTGAATGTATAAGTTTACACATCCCGCAATAGTTCGGATTTATGTGACTTTTGCCGAGGTGCTTTTTTCACATGTATATAACATAATTTAATAAGGTGGCAACTCTGCGTCCAAAACAAAGGCAATTGGGTATCAAATACTTTTCTTCGAAAACATTCTAGCTAGATACAAAAAACCATTTTATTATGTAAATTTCAGCCATGCTGCCATACCGTTTTACCTACTTAATATGACACTTTGCCGACCATATTTTCGTACATGAAGTTATAAGTAAATTAATTTTGACCCTCACAAAAAAAATAGGACAACATAAAATTATAAAATCTGCTACGATAGATTTGCGCGAAATTTTGTAGACAAAAAAGTATTTTTTCAAATCGGTTAAAATTACGACCGTTGCCACATGCAAGTGCCAAAAACTCAATACACTAATACTTTTTTACTACCACACTCACACTTATGCTACTTGCGACTCAGCTCGCAATGAAATATTGATGCAAGTGAATTTTTGACAGTTGATGCAAGTAGAATGACAAAACGAGCACTGAGTTGTCAAGTACTGACTTTTATTTCAATTTATTTATTTGTGCAATAGGATTTAATATTATAGCGGATTTTGTGAACATATATAAATATAAGAAGGATTACGAGAAAGGATATAAAGTCGCCTTTTAAAGATAAGTTTAAATACTGATTTGACGTTTTTATAAAAGAAATATAATAACAAGATATATATCCCTAGGTACCGCAGAGTACTAAGAACTTGGCAGTACTGCAATTCATCTAAGACAGCCATTTTGGATAGAACTTCTCCTGTTGACGACATTTTACAAATGAACTTGCACTGTGCAGTGTAGCCACTCTACTTGCACTCTACTACTTGCAAGTAATTACTTGCATGTGACAACGGGGGTAAATGTTATTTTCTTTAAAAAATTGCATCACGTTTTGAAAAAATAATAAAAAAAATATTTGAATATGTGACTTTTATTAAGACGTGTACATATTACCAAATATCGATGATAAAAGAAAAATAAAATGCCAGTTTTAAAAAAAATAATTCATCATTAGAGACAAAAATAAAATGTATGTATTGTTGATAGAGGATTAAAATAAAATGTGGAATTTTGTAAGATAAAACACAAACGAATTGTGGACTTTAATGTTCTTTTCCTCAAAAAAGTGCTTTTTGAAACACTGTGCGACATAATGAACATTTTTTATATGTACTCCTTTAAAGAAAAAAAAATGTTTTGATTTAATGTGGGTTAACCGAAAACCCGGATATTTAAAAAGAAGGCTTTTTGGCAACACTAACACCATCATTGTCATCAAATATCTCAGCTAGCATTTCAAAAATTACCTTGCTGAGTCTTATTTGAGTACTTTTGGTGAGCAAAAACTGTTTATCACTTACACGGTTAAAAAAGAACTCGAATTCGATCCGATCGATCCTTTAAATTTTGATAGAATTACAAAAATTCAAACTTTCAATTTGTTTGGGAACTGAGGTTTTTCCTTATTTTTTTTTTATAAATTTTCAAAATTAATTTTTGTTAACTTAACTCAAAATAAAAAGAGGTTAATCCTTAACTGTAGTTATAAATTGTCAAATTTGCATGGTATTACTAATGGTTGTATGAAATTATCGTCACTAGATGTGACGATAAATCTCTTAGCTTTGCGCTGGCCAATGGTAGCTTTTCTAAGTTTTTCTCTTTTATAACCCATGGGTACACCACAGAAAGGCTCAGGGCCAAAAAAGTGACGACGGGCCCCGCAGCATCGAAAATGATTCTAAACTAATAACAAAAAAGGAATCATGAATGACCCGACAAATGTATCTTATATAGGGTCCGCCATCTAACGTTTTTTTTTTCAACTAGTGCTTATTTCGTGAATGGTAACACTTAGCTCATGTCTGATTTGAAAGATAATTAGTTTTATCCTTCCGCTGAACGAATATGGTTGTGTATACGCTTGAACAACGCTGGGAAATATTGCGACATTACTTTGAAAATCATGGTAATGTTGCAGAATGTCATCTTTTCAATGTCATCTTTTCAGATGAAGCTCATTTTTAACTTGGCGGGTATGTAAACAAGCAAAATTATCGCATTTGGGGCACAGAAAACCCGCACGCATACATTGAAAAGCCGATACACCCAAAACGAGTCACTGTTTGGTGCGGATTTTGGTCCAGAGGCATAATTGGACCAATTTTTTCGAAAATGAGCAAGGAGTGGCCGTTACAGTCAATGGCGATCGTTATCGGGCCATGTTGAACGAATTTTTGTTCACAAAAATTGAAGAGGAGGATATTGGCAACATTTGGTTTCAACAGGATGGTGCTACGTGCCACATAGCCGATGCTACACTCGATGTTTTGCGCCCTGTTTTTGAAGATCGCAATATCAGCCGCAGAGCTGATTTCGTTTGGCCACTTTGGAGCTGCGATTTGACACCGTTGGACTATTATTTGTGGGGCGCCGTCAAAGATAAGTGTTACGCCGACAAGCCAGAGACAATTGACGCTTTAAAGGACAATATTCGTGAAGCCATTGGTGAAATACAGCTGCACACAATCGATAATGTGCTTAAAAATTGTACCGATCGTGTAGGCTACTGAATGGCCAGCCGAGGCAGCTATTTGAATGAAATTATTTTCCATTATTAACCGGAAGGATTGTACTTTCAAATAAAAAAAGAAATTTGAGAAAATATTCAGTAGTTTTTTTATAGCATGATCAGAACATGATCGGATATTCCGCTTTTTTAATCGCACAGAAGTGCCGAAAAAGACTTGAATTTGATAAAAATTTAAAAACAAAATGCTGGCTGGGATATTTTGTATGAATATTTATCTGTGTATGTGATTTCCATTTAGAGCTTAAACACGTATGTATGTTTGGATGTACATATACATAAATAAAAATGTCTTGTTTTTTCTGAATGAATAAAATTGATTAGAAAAAAATATTCATTCACTATTTTATATGTGCAACAAGCGTTTTACTATTTTGTACAATATACGGCAAAACCAGTTTTCAAAACTACTAGACGTCGTTGCTTGTTGCCAACCTGATAAGTCGTTATCGTAGTTGTTTCGTAGTCACCACTGTCGTCTCTGTCGACGTATTTGTAGTTTTCTGCATTAAGAGTTTGAGATAATGCTGCAGAGACAATTAACTTTTAATGCCTACGCAGATATGATGGCCACATACGATTATTGCTCAAATACATACCAGGTTTTATACCATGTTTCCATTATGACCAAAATAACATGTTTTGAGGAAAACAATTCACTGTTTCCACTAGCAAAAATGTGTTTCGAGTGTTCGAATTTTCGAAATTAATTTGACGTTTAATATTTATATTTCATATTTTTGTAGCCATTTTTCGTTCGATTTATTAAATTTTCTTATTTATATATATTTAAACTTTTTATATTTATTACTACCACCTTGAATAACGCTTACATTTTTTTTCGAATTTATCATTCTCCATGAAGTTAGTAAAGACACAATTCAGTGTTGATCAGACTATTTTCGATATATTTTGAAATTGAACACATTGTTTGAGATGTTTTGCAAATGTTTTGCTCGCATAAAAATATATGGGAAAATATGTATCAAAGCACGTATTCTGAGCAAATCATGTAATTTCGCTCAAAACACGTATATGGAAATGCAATATTAAACACCACCAATCATTTCGCTGAATGTCTTTAGCGATTATTTTAAAATTAAAGTTGGCATTTTTAATGCAAAATTGTATTTTGTTTTGCTACTTTGATCATTAAACAATTGTCCAATCTGGCATCAATGCACTCACGCAAGAATGTTTTACCGATATAACTTTTCAGTTATATCGGTAACGGTATTTTAGAGGTAACTTTATTTCAATTATTTCGGTAACAGTATTTTACGGGTAACAGTTTTTTAATTATTTCGGTAACGGTATTTTAGTTATTTCGTTAACGTTAAGAGTAACGGTTTTCCAGTTAATTCGGTAACAGTATTTTAGGGGTAATGATGATCACATGAAAGGGTTTTGAATCGATAACGGTATTTTAGCGGTATTGCCTGCCAAACATGGTACATTGTTACGGAAATTCAAATTCCATATTTTCGTAGAAAAATAATTCTTTATGCCAGCCCTGAAATGTAAAACAGTTGCCATCAATGGCAACCGTGACTAGCCGACGACTAGTATTGCATTGGTGTTCTTCTGTGAAACTTTAAAGAACATTCTGAAAGTTTCCAATACGCAGCTTCCGGACGGTGCGTTTCAATAAAGTCAAAAGTAATTGTTTTAAGTTTGTGTAAATAAAGATTTACTAAAGAAAATTTCTACTGTGTTTATTATTTACTATATAAAAAGAAATCGATTTATTTAAAGGAAATAAATCAACGATTTTAAAAGGTAAAATTGTAACAATATAGTAAACGTTAGTTGATTTTGACGGCAATTACATAGGGGCTGCTAAATTTGGGTGCCTCGCAGTGATGCTGGAAGCAGGAAATTCTTTTTTTCCCCTACGCACAAAGTATATTTTCTCTTCGCCATAAAAACAAAAACAAATTTTACAATTTTTTGTAAAAATGTTGATTCAATTTCAAATCGGATTAATAATTAGAATGAATCATTTTTGAGTGAAATAATGAAGTTATTCTGTAACTTAGTGAAAATTTGTCAAGTTCAAATATGTAACTCTAATAATGTCTTCTGTTTAATAAATTTGTCAAGAAATTTCTATGAACATAGGATTTAAATCAAAAATTTTTGTACTAAATTTCAAACAAATTTGACTATTTGTTTTATAGAACAATATTAAAAAATTACAGAATATTAGTTATTAAATTTAAAAAACATTGACATTTTTCAAAATCTGTGTTCAGGAAAATATCCCATAAAACTAATTTAAATCATTGTTTAAAAAATATTTCAGCAATTACACAATTTTCCCTTAACCAAATAATCTATCCAATAAACATACACACAGAAAAAATATTTTAAAATCAAGCAGAAGCAACATTGAATCAAACAGAAACAGCGTTGAAATCAAACTCAGTTTGTTTTCTGTTTATTTGAAATGTGTTTCTAGTTATTTTTAAAGTGAAAGAACAAAATCTAAAGTTTTGACATATTAATTTTAATACGAAAACGTTTATTATAATAAGAATTACATTTACTATAATAAAATTCATACTAAATGAATGGTATTAAAAGGATTTTAGATCATATAATCGTATTTTTTTATAAATTGTTTTATTGCAAAGAAACATGAAATTTTTTTTATTAGTAAATTATAGAGAATGAAAATTTAAAAAATTCCATAGAGCCAGCAGGACAGAATACTTAGTATTTTCGGTTGCCGCAACACAACCCACATCAGTATCCACGCTCTCCTCTTGGGTCATTGCTTTGATGATTATCTACTTTGTATTGAGTGTTTAGGAACAAATTAACAAATCCGAAAACAACACACAATTAGACTAACATCAACGATCAAAAATAGAGGATAAATATAAATTGTTAAATTTCGTTATTCTAACAAAAAGACTCGATATTCTAGCAAAAAAATATATATAGATTTTTGGATAATACAATGACTTTGGTTCTCACGGAGTTGTAAACCTAAAAACTCCGAGAACCAACCTAAAATGTTGGGCTCATATACATAAATAAAATTCACTTATATGGGGTTTGCACAAGACAAGACAAGACGTTGCGAATGAGGGACTACATGTATTTTTTTTTTTTTTGAATTGCATGTATTTTGTTATTTTGTTTTCGTTCGTATGAAGCAAAACGTCATCTGGAAACACCACCTTAAAGTATTTAAAGAAGCCTTATATGAAAAAAAGATTTGTTTTTTTAGATTTACATTAAAAAAAGCAAAAATATTGTGCAAAACCTTTGGACAAAAAAACAAAAATTCGCTAGAAATTGCTAAAAATATGCTCTAAATCTACAGAATTTTGTTTTTAATTAGGTGCATAATGTTACGAGCCAATTTATACAATTGATTGCATGCAATTTTCTTAATTCCCTATTCAAAGTTGCTTCCAAAGTTATGTCTATTTATACGGTGACTTCTGTTGCATTAAAACCGAACGTGAATGAAGCTACAAAAGAATAATACATATGAGTGCGAAAGAGAAATAACAAAAACATGCTGCTTTACCCCGCTTGCTTCAAAGCTACAAAGTACTATTATAATTTAAGCACGTTCAGTGGAAACGTAGCCTTAAATAGCAAAAGGTGAAAATAGGACATATGTTAACCATTTGTCTGCAAATGGTTAAACAATCACATTTCGCACTTAGTTATTGTGCTGAAATTCGAATATAAGTGAGAGAAGACAAAATTGACGGAATTAGTGCGAATTCAAACCTGCGAAAAATTTAAATTTGTGGCACCTATTTCACTGTATTCCAAAGTTTTATTTGGTTCCACTTTAACGTTTCTGCATAAAACAACCAATGTACAATCATACTTCATTTGAATTTTTTATGAAACTAAAAGAAATGAAGAAAAAAAATATTATGAAGCTTTCGCTTTCATCTAAGGGTGACAAAGCGACTATGCAAAATTGTGTATCGAATGAAAGACATTTTGAAAGATACCCGTCGGTGTGTAAGGCACTCATTATTGAAGCTTGTTATAGTTTAACTTCACTGTAATTTAAAAAATAATCACCCTATCAATGTCGTCGTCGTTTTTGAGTCAACATAACTTTGATTCGACTTCGACACCAAATTGGTATTCCATAACAGTATTGAAACGACGTCGACAATTTACCGATTTAAACAAAAACACATCTCTAAAAATTGAGTCGGCAGATTTATTTTGTTTATTATTTTTGCGAAAAAATGTTTTTTATGTGTAATTTAAATTCTGATACCAGTGATGTGGAAAATAAAGAAAATCTAGTATTGGAAAGAAGACTTCTCATCGACACAAGACAATGTCGTCTTGGGTTTTTTTTTTTAAATTGGTATTCCCGTTGTCGTTATCGAAAATAATTGATAGCTGTCGACAAGTATTTGGTATTCTGTAAGAAAATGTGACGACGATATTGTCTTGAAACGACTCTGATTTTGTCGACACAATTTTTAGTAACGACTTGAGGAAAAGTAATGACTGAAAAAAAAACGGAAAAAATGGGAAGAAATATCAACATTTAAATTTGGTAATATCTAGAGTCTGTTGGACACTGCGTGGGCTTTATAATGCTGCATGTTACTTGCCGTTCCCTGTACGATATCGTGTTGCCCTATCATTGTGTCTTCCACATTTTCTTTATTGTATTGAGGTTTACTCATGTACATCTGCTAGAAATATTGATCGGTTGGAAAAATGCTTCAATAAAGTTATTCGTTACATTTATGGACTTCATGTTAGAGATCATGTTGCTGAATATCAAAGACAGGTTTTGGGATGTGAATTTAGTCAATATATAGACTTAAGGCAAATTTATTTTTTCTATAAAGCTGTAGAATATAGTAACCCGCCATACTTGTTAGACAAGTTTCATTTTAGTGTTTCAACTAGAACGCATAGTTTAATTTTCGCCAGACATTTCTCATTCATTATTCGACGGTCGTTTTGTGTTAATACCACTAGATAAAGATTTTCACATTCTTTATCGAGTTTTAAAGCCATTTTCTTGTCGAGTTTGTAGATTTGCTATTGCAGGCTGGTATAATTCTATTATTTCTTTTTGCGATACTAGGGCTTGGTTTGTGCAAATATCAGGGACTTTATACATGTGTTTCTTTATAATTACTATTTTAAGTTATTTTATGAATTGTTGAAATTGTATTGTAGTACTGCCAACTTTGACCCTATGGGCTTGCGGCATTTTATTGGAAATAAATAAATAACAAAATAAATAAAAAAAATATTTATTAGATGTGTTTATGCAGCAAGCTGTCAAAGTTGGCGTATGTCATTTCCATATAAATTTGACATAAGCCAACGTTTAGTAATAACGCTTATCGTTACTTATGTCAAAATTGTGTGTTTGTGCGGCAAAAAGTGTGTTTGCGAAATTTGCACAAATTCGTAAAAGTTTTTACGGGAAGGTGTTTGTTTATACAAATATTCAGTAAAGGAGAGAGTGACAGTTTGATGCAAGAGTAGGTATTTACTGGATAAATTTTTGCCAGTAAGAATTTGTAAAAAAACAGCTGATTGAAATAAATATAATTGAAAAACAAAGAATTTGTCCATATTAAATATTTTTTATAAATAGTGAAGTTTTTATTTTAAAGTTGATCTTTTTAATACTTATATGTATGAAAATGTATCTTTAGTCTGGTTCGAGAACATAGAAAACCTTTTCCAAATGAAAAAATTTCTTATTTTTAATTTAGTAATCATGGAGAATACACTGAAAAAGTTATTAAAACACTAGCCAAATGGAATGCATTTTCTGGTCAGGTACGAACTTCATCAACATTCTTTGTGCCCTTGAAAGGGTAAATTGTACATAAAAGTAAAAATTAATACTTTTTATAAAAGTAAAAAAAAAATATGTTAATATCAGCTTATTTACAATGAAAGAAGTTGGAATTCCGAAATGCTCTTGAAGAACCTTTACATTGAATTTTTTTGTTTGGTATTTACAATCAGCCGATTTAACTGTATTACTAATTCTTACAAATATTTTGTAAGCGTAGTTTTTTGGATAGTCCTCTTTTTGGGAGTAAATTTTGTGTACACACAGCAATTTAAATTGCAGCAATTCTGAGTTTATAGGAGAGGGAGGAAAGAAGAACGGAAAGGGGTACAGACTTGCTTGTGTCTGTGCTAGCTTCCCTACAAGAAATTGATGACTGAAACTAACACATAAACAAAATAAAATATCTGTCATTTCACTCTTGCATATATGCAAGAGTGAAACAACTAATATAAATTGCATTTTTTGTTGTTAAAAAAAATAAAGTTTCGGTCAAGTTTTTCATATTTTTTTTAAGAACTTGATAGAAACTCCCTACAAGAATACGACCGGTTATATGACCGGTCATTTGACTGGTAGTGTTGACGGAAATACCCGTCAATGCGTAGAACAAAGTTTCTATCAAGTTCTTAAAAAAAATATGAAAAACTTGACCGAAACTTTATTTTTTTTAACAACAAAAAATGCAATTTATATTAGTTGTTTCACTCTTGCATATATGCAAGAGTGAAATGACAGATATTTTATTTTGTTTATGTGTTAGTTTCAGTCATCAATTTCTTGTAGGGCTTTGTTCTACGCATTGACGGGTATTTCCGTCAACACTACCAGTCAAATGACCGGTCATATAACCGGTCGTATTCTTGTAGGGTTCACGAGTTACAGAAATAATGTTGTTCAAAATTTGTTTTTTTGTTGACTGTACATATCATATGAATTTTCATAAAAAAAAAAAACTTTAAGTTGGCAACTTTTGTAAACTTTTGCTGTTGTTATCTTGACCATCTTTTAATATTTGTTTGTAAAATAGGATGAATAACTAGCAAATATGATAATAACTCAAGTTCAATAAGTAATATAAAGTAATTAAGTTGTTTACTCAACTCTTAACAAAACCAGTAACATGTCCAAACCAGCAATATTAGCCGGAACATTTATTCATATGACTTGCCGCAACAACATATATCCCAAAAGTAATGTTAAACGATTTCCAGTGCCTAACGAATATGTTCTTTGGTCTGTACCTTATGCTGAATACACACCACCCGCCTATACAGCTTCACATATTAATGGCCAAATATGGGCTGAACCAGAATTAGAATATCTGCAGTTTAAGCCGAAATGGCAACAACTTGATGGCAATATAAATCGAGCCTCGTACAAAAGTGAGTATAAAATTAATGAACATGGATATCCTATCAATCCCATTGGACGCACAGGACTACGAGGTCGTGGTCTTCTGGGTCGATGGGGACCAAATCATGCTGCTGATCCTATAGTGACACGTTGGAAACGTGATGAACAAGGCAACATTGTAAAGAGTGAACAAAGTGAAAAGTATGTCCGGGATGTAATATTCAATGAGTATGTTTTTTGAATATTTTCTTTTTAATAAATTTTAGAAATATCCTCCAAATGGTTGCCATACAAAGACATGACAATAAAATGTGGGCGATACCAGGCGGCATGGTGGATCCTGAAGAAACAGTTACAGCCACTCTTAAAAGGGAATTTATGGAAGAGGCTTTGGACAGTTCTAGTAAGTATAGTACATCCATCCCAATAATCGAAAAGTATGATATTGTTCCAAAAGTTTATTAAAAGCATAGCATATAGAGTCACATAGTCATTGATTTTAATACATTTTCGAACAATAAATAGTAATTGCAATTAAAAAAAATTAATTATTTATTTATTAAATCAATGTTACACAAAAACCGAGCCCAGAGGGCCATATATGGTTTAAAAATACAACTCAAAACATACTACTTAACAAACAATTAGAAGAATATACATATACAATAAATATCTAAAAATATATTAAGTGCATAAAAAAAATAATTTTAAATCCAAAATAAAATGGCAATTGAAATAATTTAAATGTAAAAAAAGCTAAAGGGTACCGGGTCGAAATTTGAACAATAATATAAACAATCTCAATAACATTTGTGTTCCAAGCCATAATAAAAGAATCCAAGAAATAAACTTACATCTCATTCCGCTGAATGTGCTTTAAAAATTTGTTTATAAAGATATAGTTTATGTTTGTAAAGATATAGATATCGTAAAGATATAGTTTTTTTAAAATACCCCGAAAGTTATATGTCAGCTGATTAAGTATGGTATGCTGATTGTCACAGTACAGTACTTTCGATATAGAACGCTTGGCAAAATAGTGTGATTTTAATGAAATCTAGATGTAAATTTTATTGGCGATATAATCACATTTGACATATGTATAAGCCATGTAACTGGGGTCAAAAAAAAATGTATGCAAATAATTCTATAGTCACAGTACAAAAAATAATCGAAAATTATTCCGAAATCCAAAAATTTTTAAGTTCCAGATTATGTGAAATTTTAATATTAATAAATCCGGTAATTTAGCCAAAGCTTTTTAAGCGTCGTTTTGATATTCGAACTTTTCCACCGTTATATTACTAACTAAATTTAATATAAATAGTCACTTTAATTGATGACTATATCCGAATTCGCTTAAAAATTGGGCTTTAGTCACATTGGCGATATAGTCCACAATTTGCGTGCAAAGACTTGTGGCTATAAGCGAAAAGTACGTACCTTAATAATCGCTCTGACTTAATTAAGTCTTAAAAAAATAAACTAACTCTGTCTTTTTAAAAATATATTATTTTTTTAACTCAAAAATAGATTTTTTAAAATGTTTTAAATGCCCAGTTAAGAGTTTTGGTTAAATTAGATACGTGGTTTATAAATTAAAGCTCTCAACATAATGATGTAAGTTACCACTAGGGCCCTCAAATGTTAAGTAGAATAAAATATAATATACCTATGTATATCTTTTAAAAAAGAAATCATTTTTCAAATTTGTAAATATTTTATTTTGTTTTCTGACGATTATTAACGGTTATTTCATTTCCATAAATTCCATTTCTAAACAAAAAAATCAAGAATTCAATTGATATTAAAAATGTTGAAGAAGAAAACTCAATAATAAATGCATAATTCTTATATATATATAATAAAAATTCTTCGACTTTTAATACATATATGTATATTTTATGTACATTTTTTATTTGTCGTTCGTTTGGTTTGTTGGGTATGCATGTTATTAAATCAAAAACTTTCCTTTTTTCTTTTGCAGAAGTCAAATTAATGATTGAGGATTTTTTTGCCCATGGTACCGAAGTCTATAAGGGATATGTTGACGATTATCGAAATACGGACAATGCTTGGATGGAAACAGTGGCATATAATTATCATGATGATAAAGGAACACAGGTTGGCAAACTACAACTTTCAGCAGGTGATGATGCCGCAGCCGTCAAGTGGTTGGATATAGATAAAAGCACAAAATTGCATGCAAATCATACCGATATTTTAAAAAAAGTTGTTACATTACTAAATGCTAATTGGTAATTACAATTTTACCAAGAATTTGTCGGATAAATTAAAATTGTAGTCGTAATAAAAAGAATAAGCCATGGTTTATGTATTACCAGTATACTCTAAACGAAAGCAAAGTAACGAAAATTTGTTTTACCCATGTATTTTTGACGAAAGTAATTGACAATTTCTATCTGTGTTTTTGTGACAAGCTATCAAAGATCGCTTATATCGTTCCCATATAAATTTGATATAAGCCAACGTTTAGTGCTAGCAAATAAGGTTACTTATGTCAAATTTGTGTGGGAATGACAGAAGCCAATGTCGATAGCTCTCCGCATTTACACAACAAATGTTTAAAAAAAAGCGTAGAATTAATTGAAAATAAAATTGTATTTTGCATTGAAAGGATATGAAAGTTTAAAATTATGATTAAGAGTGGATTCTGCGCTTTTAAGAAACTTAAATTCTATATCCTCAATTCTTACCCGAATTATTTAAATGTTTTTTAAATACACTCGTAACTATTTTGTGAACAACAAATAACAAAATAAACCAAATTTTAAAAGAAGTATTCCAGATACAAACTGAGATAAAATATAATCTACATCCAAAAAACTTGGCCTAAGTCATTTAAAAAACATTATTTCAATTAATTAAAATTAAAATCATTTTAATTAATGGAACATTTTATCTTTTAATACTTGTGGGATATCTTTTTTGAGGTATTAATGCGGCACATCTCTTTGTCATAGTTATGACATTTTAACAACACTGATCAAAGGTGATATTATACCACTTTTTTAAAATAATTTCCCAAATCCCTTTTATATTTTTAGGATTTCTTTCTGAAACAGCCTACTTTATGATTCCCCATAGGGAACATAGAGAACCTAATGTGATTCCTCGCCAGCCAAGACTTGACAACCCGAGACTTATGTTGTTGGATTATCCGTCCAACTCCTTTTACATACCATTTTTTTGATTCGTATACGGAGCAGAAAACGGATTTTAAGAAACATCGAATCGGATTCGAAGCCGTCGAAAGCCCGCCAATGACGGACTGTTGTTTTGTATAAAAAACGGAGTGCACAAATTGAGTGTACATTTAAAGTGTACCGTAAACGGTCCGTCATTAATTGAAGCGGCACATAATAATTAAAATGCAAAAAATTAAAGACACGATATAACATTTACAGAATAGAAATTTTGAGTTTTTTGTCAGTAGAATAATTTTTACACCCGTAAGGATAAATTGCTATCTATTATGACTTTTTATTTTTGGTGTACCTGCAATCTCTCTTAATTCAGAAAAAAATTCAAATTTTAGGGGAAACATTAAAAAAACCGCCTATCAAGTTTACTACAACGAATATTATTCTTCAATTGTTCAACATTTATGTATTGCAAACACGATTAAAATAATTTATATGTTGTTTTTATAAAAACCAATCCTTGCATTTTTAATTTTCTTCACCCTCGTCATCAGAAGAGTTTTGTTTTATTTCATTAGAATTTTCTATCTCGGTAATAATGAATTCCTCTTTAATATCTTCTTTGAATCGTGAAGTTTTGATATGTTTTCATTTTCACAACAAACCACATTCAGAATCAACGGATGGAAAACGATACCGACAGAAACGGAGTTAGAACGAATGAAAATCGGTATAGTCCGTAAAAGCCTTCATGGCCAGTTATACATTTAATGCAATATAAATAACTATGAATAAAGAACTTATTTATTTTTAAAATTAAAATTATTATAATAAAAAAAGCAATCAATTTTGTGCATTTAGGGTAAACTAATGTTCAAGCACCGTCTTTCAATACAGGGTGTTTTGAAGAGCGTCGATCAAAATTTAATCGACTTTAAGGAAACTCCAAAAGGTTATAGAAGACATTTTCAGCTTTTATAATTTCATTCTTCGAGGACTGAATTCTGTTTTTAATGAATATCCTAAAATCGAATAAAATTTCTTTAAAATCTAACGAATAATTTTATCAATCATAACTAAATCATTCAAATTCTTACCGAATCGATATTCCATTCGTTAATTTAATCGATCATTTTTTTCTATCGATTAATTTGGGATTTCGATTTTTATAAATTTTGCTAAGGTTAAGCATAACCTGGATGAATTTAAAATTTTTTCCATAAGTAAAACTTTTGTGCATTGGAAAGGTCTATATAATCCCATGGATTAATCCAATAAGAACCAATTAAATATTTTAAGTTTATTCTTCACAAGACTTTTAATTCCACATTTAACTTTTAAAACAGAAAACGAAGATAGATTGAATTTCAACAATTCATTCATTTTTGTGTCCTAAACAAAAATCTTAGAAATCAGCACAAAAAACGCACTAAGCCCAATATTTTGTTCGTACTTTGGCTAAAAAAAACCCCAAACTCTATACAAAAAAAATATTTTTTACTTGCGTCAAATTATGCCAAGATCATTTAAAAATGTAGCGAAAAAGTGACTTTTGGCATTATGTGATTGTGGCTTTTTATTGACTGTAAAATTTTGTAAATTTTCAACTTTTTATTTCAGCTTGGTCTTATAACATAACGCGAAAAGTGTTCGCTGTTATAAACAAAATACTGGGATTTAGGGGGAAAATTGGTTCTCTGCAAGCAATTCCACTTCTATCATTTAGGAATTTTGTATTGCTATAACTTGAGTAGTCATACTAAATTATATTAACTGAAAAATCATCGAATGTCATTCTCAAATTACTCAAACGAGTGAATTCATAAGCATTGAATTTAGTAATTCAACAAATTGATTTAAGCTCCTGTTTTTATAAAGCGAGGGGAATTATTTCTCTGGAGAAATTGTACAAATTTTGTTTTTGTTGCAATAACAAAATACACACAATTTATCTGCTGAAATTATTCCGTTCGCTTTATAAAAACAGGGGGTAAAAATAAATCGAATGAGAACAATTAAAAAATTATCCGAATTTTTAAAGTTGTAGTTTAAGAATACAGTCATTCTATAATAAAACAGAGAATAAAAGGGAATAAATGATTGAATTCTTAAGAAGCTCTACCAAGGGATTTTTTGGGTGGTGCCACATAAAGTTCAGTTTTGCGAAAAAAATTCGTTTATGATTTTGTTTTTTTATAAATAATTTTAAAGAAGAGTGCTACATATTATATACCAAAAATTAGTTTATTACCTTTTTAATGATATCCGATTGTAATCACGTTAATCATTTCTTGAACTTTGAAATAAAATTACTTCCGTCATAGCCCTTTCCACCAAAAACTTTTAATAAATCGGCACCTTTTTAAAGCAACTTGGTTTGATATTTATTTATACCCGTATGTTTAAACTTTATAATTTGTATTAACATAAAGAGCGTTTTACTGATTTTGTAATAGAAGAATGCACAATTTACACATTAAGAAAATGGAATATTTTCATGAACTTTATGGCACCAATAAATTTTTTTAAAAAAATACTAAATTTACTTTTCTGATAGGAAAAAAAAACAGTTATATTTTGTATTTCACGAGTTGGCAACCGATAGCCAGTGTTACCAATTTAAAGATTTTATAGCTAGATTTGGTATATTTTCTTCGCGAATTTTTGATAAAATTTACCTACTTTAGCTGTGATTATGAGAGAAGCTATCGACGTTGGTCTCTGTCATTCCTATACAAATTAAACATTAAGCGTTAACATTAACATTGGCTTATGTCAAATTTATATGGGAATGCCATAAGCCATTTTTGATAGCTCGCCACATAATCACAGCTATTGTTGAGAATGTCGGCAACAGTATATGCGGTAAGCTATCAGAGTTGGCTTATGACATTCCCATATAAATTTGACATAAGCCAACGTTTAGTGTTAACGCTGAATTTTAGCTCACAGACAGGTTATCAATGAAATATGTCAAAAAGTTTCGGTTTTTGTTTATTTTGTAGTGATTTGCATGGTGATTTGTATGATATATATTTTATATCCTTTTCTGATATTTCATCAGCGCAAATTATATCAAGGACACTGTCTTACCGGCATTGATTTGACAGATTGATCTTTTCATAATTATTATTTTTCACACAAGTTTTTGTGAACTCTGTTCGAATTTGGATGTTTAGTACTGAAAATAACAAGTGTCTTATAGGCTTAACCGCTATAAGTCAGCTGTTGACACTTTTTACTAATAGTATTATATTTTGGTGTAATTTTATTGTAAAATTTCATTCCATAGATAAAACGCGATATAACGAACCACCAAATTGTTTGTATTGACTACCTTAAATAGCGCGAATTCCAATAAAGATCAATTCAAACCAATGAGAAATTTTTGTTTGATATTAAACCTATATTTATTTTTATTTAAATTCATTTAACTAACCGAAATCATTCACCATAAAACAAATCTAGACTGATCACCGTCTGTAAAACAATTTAAAAAAATACATTAGAATTTGTTCTTAAAAAAATTAAAATTATTTTAACTTTGAGTGCATTTCATAATAAGGTATATTCTGGTTGCCCTATTCAAAATCTAGTATTTACAACCCTTTTATATTTAGGTTCATAAAGTACTCTATATTTAACGTCACTACTTCCTTAGCTTGAGCAATGTTCGTTTCAGAAATATGCGCCGTTCTGTTAAATACCGGTTAAGCATTTTCGCCGAAAATATTTAGTTGCCACCGCCACCGAAAATTTTACGGATCTGTCTTTAAAAAACCGCCGAATTTCTCTTTAGCAAATTTACATTATGATTGAGCTAGAACGAGAACAATTATGCTGGCATAAAATTTCAGCTTGTAGGCAAGCGGGGTAAAGAGAATGGTTTTTTGGTGGCGTAAAGTTTCAACCAGCTTCTACCCCTCATTAGCAGCACAAAACCAATACATGCACATTTTTAAAAAAGCGCAAAATGTTAAATTCATACAAAAAACACTAACACACACAAAGCTATTGTATACGAATACATTTTATGTTAGCTGAATCGTTCTCGTGTTTTGAAAAGAACAAATATTGAGCAGCTTAAATATTAGACTGGTCTGTTCTAGCTAAAACACACGAGAACAAATATGCTGGCATAACATGCCAGCTTGTAGGTAGAGAATAATTTTTTTGGTTTCGTAGTTTCAACCAGCTTCCACCCCGCATTAGCAGCACAAAACCAATGCATGCACATTTTTAAAAAACGCTAAATGTCAAATGCATCCAAAAACACAAACTCACACAAAGCTTTTGTATACGTATACATTTTATGCCAGATAAATCTTTCTCGTTTGTTTTGAAAAACACAAAAATTGTGCGGCTTAAATATTTGTCTGGTCTGTTCTAGCTCTTTCATTTTATAAGCCGTCTAAAAAGTAATTTTTTGAATGAGCCAATAAAAGTGGGCCACCAATCATTTTTAGCTTATACCGCCGCCACAATTTTTTTTTCATCTAGCGCCGTCAATTTTGTATTGCAGAGAATAAATTTTTTTATTTGGTTACATTAAGAATCGCAACGTGGTAAAAAATTGGTATTAAAAACGTGTAACCATAGTATTTAATAAAACTATTTGTAATCAAAAAGGAGAAAAACAATTTGCATAAAAGAAATATAAATCCAAAGCTGCCTGCACACAACAAAACTAGGTCGTGCACTTTTTTTTATTTTAACGTAACGAATTATTGCATTTTATATTCAGTTGACTACTTGGTGAAGAAGTGTAAAGTTAACAAAAATGGCAGATATTGTTGAAAAAGAGGAAAAAACGATTGCCGAAGATTTGGTTGTTACCAAATATAAATTGGCGGGCGAAATAGTGAACAGTAAGTTGATAAAAAAATAGTGTCTCCAACGTAGATCTATCACCGAAACAAACATGGCACCAATGCGATTGCAAGTTATTTTATTGTGGCCGTCGTGAAAGTGAAAACGAAAGCCACGCGGCGTTTCGCTTTTAGATGGGTTAACATAACCTAAATTCCCTATGATATGCTGAGGCGAATAATTGATTCATAAAATTAGTAATTTTACTCTAATCTTAGTGTTTGGCCTTTGAATTTTAAGACCGGTTGTCTGTTGTATATGAGTTGGTATATATGCAATACAATACGTGCAGAAGAATTTCTTTGCTTCCACAACAATAAGGGAACAGGGCGTTTTGCACAAGACTCAAAAAAGCTGAGTTTTATTAAGTAAAAGCATTTTGTATAATATTAATAAGAGTACTCACAATGTTTTGAACAAAATGCAAAAATGCACACTGCGCTATCATAACTACTTAAAAGGCTAAGAAAATGCAAATTACAGTCTGATCTTATTTGCCTCATATAAAAATCACGATCTTGAGAACCGACATCATATTGAGGGGATTCACATTTGCAACATGTTTGTATTTATTATAGCGCAGTATTAAAGCATCGCTTGTAGCGGCCAATCTGACATTAGCCTAACAGGAAATGTTGATACACTCGATGGAACATTAAGTGGAACACGTTTTCCCTAATGGCTGAGCAGCATTACCCCATTATGAGCCATGTCATGATATATACAAGAAATTGCTAATGAAAATTAACACATACAAAACTTATTTTCTAACACGCATCAATTTCGATTTAGTTGTTGCTGTGGACGTTGCCATACCATACTAAATTTCGATAAACTATTTTTTACGTATTTCATCATCAGAGTATGTTTTTTAAAAAGTTTTAGTTTTTTTTTGTTATCATTTCTTGTTTTACATCATTACTGATTAGTAAAATAAACTCTTCAAATAAGAAATACATATATTAAAAGCTCTTCATAAACCAACGCGTTTCAATGTAGGATCTAATATCAATAATTTTGTTTGAAAATGTCCCAAGAGCAATCTGTTCTATTTCTTCAAACTAGAACCAGTTCTCCATCTCTTACCTTACATTTAAATTGATTATAGCACGACTTGCTCAAAAAAAAAAACGGTTTTTCTGAAAGCAGGTATATAAAAAATTTTGTGGGGAAACAATAAAAAATTTTTATGAAAATTTCGAAAACAGAAATAGCGAATTTATTATATTTTTTTCAATATTAGAACCGTAAGAATTCAATTCTTTTATGGTTCAATTGGTATATAATAAAAAAGGTCATTATCTTATTTTTAATATAAAGGTCAATAATAATATAAAAAATATATGCTAAGTTCGCAAACAAAATTTAAATTTGGATATCTAGTTTGATAATAAAAAGATTAAAGGATTGATAAAAATTAAGAATAAGTAGAAAATGAGAATAACTAGTTATTTAAGGATACAAATTCAAATAGCGCTTTCCTGAATCCGTTTTTTCTCTGAATTAGTTTAATATAAGCAGGCAAAGTATTCCATATTTTAATGGCGTTGATAAAAAAAAATCTTCCAGAGTTAAGACACGTATATCTTGGTATTATTAAAGTCATGCAACGGGCCGATCTACCAAATGTTAGTTTATTATAAAGATAAGATGCGGTTTTCTGATTCAGAAGTTTATGCAAGAATATTATGTTTCGCATACGCAAGTAATCAACCAAATCGCACCCAAGAATCATTTTTCGCCATGATGATACACTATCAAATCGATTTAACCCATATTCATACCGTGTCGCATTATTAAAAGATACTTGAAGTTTGTGTAGTGAATGTAAATCTAATTCACTATAAACTTCAGTGGATGTAAAGTAAGATGATAATCGCAAATTACGAAGCCTTAGAAACACATTGCGAATAGTATTATTCACATGATCACTGCATGACAGAGTGGAATTTATATGAAAACCTAGGTATTTCACTTTATTGACATACTCAAGTGCAGTATTTTTGAGAAATAGGGCGGGAAAATCAGAAAAGTTTAGCTTGTCTCTGCTGATTGGTAAAACCAGTGATTTTTTTTGATTAAGCATCAAATTGTTATTCTCGGCCCACATTCCGATCGCGTCAAGATCCTCATTAATCCTCTGACATACCAAAACGATTATATATAATTGCATGTCATCTGCATAGGCATGAACAAAAAATGAAAATAAATTAAATTTTTCAGTAAGCTGATGAAGCATAAATTACATGAAAAGTTTATCAAAATTTATAAAACGCTTTATAAATATCTATGAAACCAGTGTTTTTATACCCTCCACCATATATGGTGAGGGTATATATCAGTTTGTCATTCCATTTGTAATATGTCGAAATATAGGTTTAAGACCTCATAAAGTATATATATTCGTGATCCTTATGCAATTTTAAGTCGATTTTGCGATGTCCGTCTGTCTGTCTGTCTGTTGAAATGGCTATCACGACGCGAAGACGCAAGCGGGGTTGCCTATTTTTACCCAGATTATTAAACATCCTCCCGAGCAGTTTGGTATTTAAAATGAGCAAAATCGGTCAAGCGGTTATGAGTAAAAATGTGAAGACACCTCTAAATTTTCCATACAAATTGGTACAATTTTTCTGTATCTATTTTTTTTCTGTTAAGTATGTAGAAATATTAGAGTCGCTAACAGAGCAGACCTCTGTAAATAACATTACTAAAACTAAATAACAAAATAGACATTAATTTGTTAAAGAAAGAACATTAGTTGAAACTATTTCACAATAGGTGGCGCATCTGAAAAAAAATTCTCCCTATAAGGCATATTCTGCTACAATATTCAACAGGGTATTATTGATTTTCTATTTCGTTCATAACATAAAAGAATGTTTGCCAAAAGCTATGCAAAATATATGTTTTATGTGTATATTATACTTTAATTTTCTAAATCAATATTCATTTAGATGTTTAAGAGCACAATATCGCACTTTATTCATCTGTATTTTTTTATAAAAGAAAAAATTAACATAAATATACATATGTCAATCCCTCAAATCTCAAAAATACATTAGGCATATTCAGCTGCAGAGCTAGTTCCCATTAGCCGAAACGAGAATCGAGTGCAGTCCATGTTTAAAAAAAACTAGTGAAAATGTAAAGGTGTCTCTAAATTGCCTATACAAATTTAGTACAATTTCATAGTAGCGACTGGTACTTAACATATTTTCTCATATTTTTTCACCAGTCCCTTAGCAGTTAATATTTTGTATTCACCTCAAACATTTTTCACCACTAGAATTGTTTTTCACCTGAAAAAATTTGTTCACCTACATAATTTTACTTTTAAAGTTTTTTTATATTATTTGTATCAAAAACAGAAGAGAACATCTTTTTAGGATATTGGTGGAGGGTATTCAAAGATTCGGCACAGCCGAATTTAGCCCTTTTTTACTTGTTTTTGTTTAAACTTCTTTTTATGAAAACATGTGTTAAATAAACCACGCTCGACCACATGTTGCAAGAAGGGTCAAGTCCTATTTGGAAACGCTGAAATGGGAAGTCCTACCCCACACGCCGTATTCTCCTGACATCGCTTCTTTCGACTACTACTTGATACAGTCGATGACAAATGGCCTATCCCAGCAGAAGTTCACTTCATACGACCAATTCAAAAATAGATCTAAGATTGGATCGCCTCAAAGGACGAATCATTCTTCCGAGCTGGCATCCGAAAATCGCCAGAAAGATGGGAAAAAGTTGTGGCCAGCAATGGAAAATACTTTGAATAATATAAGCTCTGAAAAAATAATAAAATAAAATATATTAAGGGTTTAAAAATAGAAAAAAGACTATAAAAACACTTATATAAACAACGTTTAACCGGTTGAAATAAAAATTTTTTTGTAAAAAAATAACATTGATCGGCTAATAAAATAATAATACAAATGAACGATGGTCGAGTGCAGTGCATGCAGATCATCAATTCGTGGTGAAACGGGAATACGATGTAATGGTGTATGTGATAAAGTTTACCATGCTTCTTTGAAGTGTGCTGGTATAGACCAATACTCTATGGGAGTTTTGGAATCGAAAAATTTTGTAAGGTTTATATGCGATGACTGTATACAATATATTCGCAATGTTGATTTGGTTATAAACGAAATCCAAAATGGTGTACACAAAAACAACATAAACTTACAGGAATATAAAAATGAATTTGAAGCTTCAATGAAACAAAATGAAAAAGAAATAAAACAATTATTAGAGGCTATAGAAAAACGATATGATGATAGATTTAAAAAAATTGATAATGCTCAAAAGATATGTGAAAAAAATGTCGAAGAAGTTAAAAAGTTATGTGGAACAATAAATGACATTGGAAATAAAAACAATAAAATGTGTAACTCAGTAGAAGAAAACATAAAAGTGTGTAATGAAATAAAGGAGGCGATTAAAGAAAATAAACAAAAAGAAAACAAACTATCATATGCTCAGTCAGTACGAAACAATACAGAGATGCCAGAGGTGATAAAAAAAATACCTTTAATTGTAAAACCAAAAGAAAAACAGGGTGTGGAAAAAACTAGGGAGGAATTAAATAAAAAGGTTAACCCAGTTAATTTAAAAATATCGAATGTCGAAAATAGAAAAAATGGTACCGTAGTAATTCAAACTGAAACTATTGAAGAAAGAGAAAAAATTAAAAAAGCTATTCAAAGTGAGATGAACGAAGATTATGAAATAAAGGTTCCCAACCCAATAGAAATGTCAATTACAATAACGGACATGACTTTTAAATTTTCGGAAAGTGAGTTTTTGGATAAAGTTAAACAACAAAATCCTATGTTAAAAGAGTGTAAATTGAAAATTATCAGAATGTATGAATACAAAAGGAACAATAGAACAATTAATAATGTTAAATGTAGTATAGATGTTGAATCGTACAAAAATGTGATGGCAGCACGAAAAATCAATATTGGATGGGAAAGATGCAGAGTGTTCGATGGCACCGAAATTTTACAATGTTTTAAATGCAAAGGGTTCAACCATAAAGCTAGTGAATGCACCAATGATGAAATGTGTCTTAAATGTCACGGAAAACATAAAACAAAGGAGTGTGAAAAAGAAGTTATTGAAAAATGTATAAATTGTATGAAGATAAATAGAAAACTAAACTTAGGCCTGAAAGAAAATCATTATACAATGGATAAGCAATGTCCAGTTTACCAAAATAAACTGAACACTAAAAAAAGAAGGATAGGTTTGAATTTTTAACAACCAAAGCAAATTCGAGGAATATACACAAATGTACAAGGACTAGTGAATAACTATAATCAATTAGAAGTAATAGCGGCTATCGAAAATCCAGATTTCATTGTACTGACTGAAACGCATCTGACGGAAGAAATAGATGAAAAAGAAATTTTACTACAAGGTTATAAACAGACAATTACATATTCAAATTCGTCAAGAACCGGTGGTGTTATGAGTTATTTTAAAAATCAATGGAATATAACCAACCTTTTTGAAAAAGTGGAAAATTCAAAATACTGGATAAACGTATGCACAGCAAGAAATAAAAAAATAGTTTTCATATTAGTGGCAGTATATAGATCACCTAACTGTAGAGAAATTGAATTTCTTGAAGCCTTTGAAGAAACTATAGAAGAACTTTATGATAAAAACTGTGACATTTTAATAGCAGGAGACTTCAACATAGATTGGTCTAAGGAAGGAACATACAGAAATAGAATGGAGGGTATCCTTAATGATAATGGTCTTACACAAATTGTTTCGGAATATACGAGAATAACAGCAAACTCTAGAACAATAATTGATTACATTATAACTAACAACAGCATAATATCAGTGAAAAATAATAATAAAAATAAGATATCAGATCATAACTGTAGAGAAATTGAATTTCTTGAAGCCTTTGAAGAAACTATAGAAGAACTTTATGATAAAAACTGTGACATTTTAATAGCAGGAGACTTCAACATAGATTGGTCTAAGGAAGGAACATACAGAAATAGAATGGAGGGTATCCTTAATGATAATGGTCTTACACAAATTGTTTCGGAATATACGAGAATAACAGCAAACTCTAGAACAATAATTGATTACATTATAACTAACAACAGCATAATATCAGTGAAAAATAATAATAAAAATAAGATATCAGATCATGAATCAATAGATATAATAATAGAGTGTAATAATGAAAATGATGAAACAAATCATACTAAGGAAATTGAAATATTTAAATATAATAGAAATGCATTTAAAAGAGAAATATCTATGTTAATAAATAGAAGTGATAATAATAATTTAAATAATAATGTGGCCTTATTTGACTCATGCATTGAAAATACTATAAGGAAATTTACGTGTAAGAAAATATTTAAAGAAAATAATAATACTAAAAAATGGTTTAACAACGAACTAAAATTTATAAAAAGACAAAAAATCACCAAATATAATGCAGCCAAAAATGAAAATACTATTGCAGCATGGAATGAATATAAAGAAATAAGAAATACATACAAAACAAAAATAAATAATGAAAAAGATAAATATATTAATATTAAAATAAGCAATACTAAGGATCAGAAACAAATGTGGAAGGAAATAAAAAACCTAGTACTTAAAAACAACCAAAATGTGATTCAATCTGTGATATTTAACCAAATAGAATGTAAAGAAAACTTCCAAATAGCTAGTCATTTTAATAATTATTTTGTAAATAGTATTAAGGAAATTAGAGATAAAATAGAATATGTGCAATACGTCAACCAATTATCTGTGATAAACCATAAATTTAAGTTCCGTGCAATAACCTTACAAGAACTAAAAAAAATATGTAAAAATCTAAAAAACAAACCTGACTATAATAAAGTATCAACGAAAATTATCCTGGATAACTGGAATCTAATAGGCAACAAAATGCTAAATTTAATAAATACATCGCTTGATACTGGAATTTTCCCAGACAACTGGAAGGAATCAATGGTAACTCCAATAGAAAAAATTGCTAAAACCAAAAAATGTGAAGAGTTTCGCCCAATAAATACATTGAAGACATGTGAGAAAATTATAGAAAAAGTGGTTAAAGAACAACTGGAAAATTATATGGAAAAGAACAACCTATTTTCTAAATATCAATCGGGTTTTCGTAAGAAATTTTCGTGCGAAACAGCAGTTAATTACGTTATAAATCGGTGGAAAAAACTAGAGAAAAATAAAAAAATTATGGCAATTTTCTTGGATTTTAAAAGAGCTTTCGAAACAATAGATAGAAATATATTGATACAAAAATTACACATGTACGGTATTAAAGATAATGAATTAAAATGGTTTAAATCATATCTCACGCATAGAAGGCAAATAACAAAAGTGAATGGTGTTAAATCTAACCCAATAAGTAATGATTTTGGAGTTCCACAGGGTTCAATCCTAGGGGCATTATTATTTATTATTTACATAAATGATATGCCAAATATAATAAAAAGATGTGAAATTGTATTATATGCAGATGATACTTTAATTTTTACGGAAACGGATACAGATGAACAATGTCAGTTAAATTTAAGTGAAGACATGGCAACGATAAATAATTGGTTAAAAATGAATAAACTAAAACTTAATGAAAATAAAACGAAATTGATGGAAATTAACATGAATAGTGAATCAATATTTAAAATAAATAATGAAATAATAGAAAAAGTTGATAGTATAAAGTATTTGGGATTTATAATAGATAAAGAATTAAAACTAAAAAAACATATTGAATTTATATGCAAAAAAATTGGTAAAAAGATAGGATTTTTTAAAAGAATAAGAAGCAAAGTTTCAATAATAACAGCAATAAACATTTTTAACACAATGGTAAAACCACATTTTGAGTTTGGATCAACAATTTTATATACGTGCTGCAATAAAACACAAATAGATAGACTCCAAAAACTGCAAAATAAAGCAATGCGCTCAATTTTGAAATACAACAGATATACACCGATACAACACATGCTAGATGCATTGAAATGGCTAAACATTCAACAACGATTGGAATTTAATACAATAAATTTTATACAAAAACTGAAAAGGGGAAATGCACCAGAATATCTAACAGAACAATTAACTTATGTTGGAGACATTCAACCATACGGCCTTAGAAATATGGATAACTTTAGACTGATGAGGGCAACAACGAATACAATGCAAAAATCATTATTTTTTAAAGGACTCCAGTTATACAATATGTTACCAAATTTTGTAAAAAATGAAAGAAATGTTAATGTTTTTAAAAGAAATGTAATAAACTTTGTAAGAAATAATACGCAACAGGGCATTTAGAATATATATATTTTATAAAACATTTTTATAAGATACATTGAAAGTATTTTAAATACTACTAAATAAATAAAAAAAAAAAAAAAAAAAAAAAAAAAAAAAAAAAATATATTTACTTATTTGCAATACAATAATCTAGTATACTTCACAAATCTAAAAATATAATTACAAATTCAAATTTGTAACTATTTTATTTTTTAATTTTAATAAATGTATTGTGAGATCAATATCCACGTCTAAAAATAATAACCATTAGGCATTAAATATTACCGAAAGTTAGTAAAATAAAGATCCCAAAATTCAATGAAACCACAATCACAATAAATCTGTTAAGGTCGAAAAAAGCTCATTATTTCAATGTGCCAATCATTTGTTTTTGCAAAATAATCAGTTTTTTAAAAATATTTGCTTTTTCTACATTTAAAAATGAAAACGTTTGGTACGTATTTTCCGAGATATGGTTTCGTAAAATGTTAAAAACACAGATGATTTCGTTGAAAAATACAAATGACCGAATAAAAAAAAAAAAAAAAAATACGAAAGTTTTCGTTGGACTAACTGAAATTTCATAAAATATACGAAAAATTCGTATATTGTACGAAAAAAAAAAAATAACTACGAAAGCTTTTGGCGTAAAATGTGTCGAGTAAAAAACAGTGTTCCAAAAAGTTTTTAAGCAGATTACAAATCTTCGGTAACGGGCTCCCAAATGAGATGAAACGGAACAAATTTCCTTGATTTCATAGCAAATTTCCATACTCTCTGAGCGGATTTCTTTGATTACAAAAAAGTTTCTCCAATTTGAACACTAATTTTCTATTCCCAACACCTTGTTTTTGTACCGTTAGCTACAAAATGCCTATAACAAAGTAAATTAATAGCACAGGCTTGTTTTGTTGTTGTGCCCAAAGTTCATTTTTAAATAAGATTTATAAGGTGCTTCCTCATGAGTATTTTGGTTAATAATTGCATTTATTTGTAAATAAAAATCAATTTACTTCATATTTTTGCTGATTAAGATTAAGTATCACAAAATAGCGTTACCCTTAAAATACCGTTGCCGATAACCGCATCTTTTCGGTTACCAAATATCAGAATTTTTTATCAATTTTCACCAAACATCAAACTAGATTTTTTAAATTTCAATTAGTTGCCACTTTGGGATCCTTTGAATCCAATGTACTACGTGATAGAAATTTTGTAGGCACATTTTGTAAATAAAACTATTGAAAAACTATTTAACTGACAAAGTTCTTGCATTATTAGCTGTGTTTGTGCGGCAAGCTACTAACTTTTTCTTAACTCATTTCCATACAAATTTGACACAAGTAACGTTTAGAAATAACAATAATCGTTGGGAATGACATAAGCCAACGTTGATAGTTAACCGCACAACCTGTTTTTGTTTCTTCTTCTAGGAACTTTAAAGTCTGTTATTGATCTCTGTGTAGTTGGTGCTTCTGTAAAGGATATTTGCACAAAGTCTGATATTCTTGTCACCGACGAAACCAACAAAGTAAGTAGTCGTGAATGAATATATTACCAACACATAACACGTGAATATTTAAAAATTTATGTGCAGGTTTACAAAAAAGAAAAGGATCTAAAAAAGGGTATTGCATTCCCCACCTGCCTATCTGTTAACAATTGCGTGTGTCACTTTTCCCCATCTAAAAATGATCCAGATTATGAGCTGAAAGATGGAGATGTTGTCAAAATGTAAGTTTGGTTCCAAAAAAGTGTCAGCGTTGTAGATGGCTTTTAAAAAGCTTGTCCATGATTAAAGAACTGCGCTTGAGGGATGGAGGCTGGTAATGTGCAAAAAGTACAACAGTCAAACTGTTCCCGCTTTTGCCCCCCTCTTGGGCAAATTTGCGTACTTTTGTTACTGCATCGGCTGAAACCCGAAGATTGTAAGATTATGAGATCTGAGACATCTTTTTGAATATTAATTAGTTGACTTTAGTATCATGTTATTAGAAATCAGCGTTTAGTAATGATTTTGTTTGTGTTTCAGTGATATGGGTGCACATATCGATGGTTTCATTGCCGTAGCAGCACATACCATTGTTGTGGGTTCTTCTGCAGATAAAAAAGTTAGCGGTCGTAAGGCTGATGTAACTCTAGCTGCGTACTGGGCTGTTCAAGCTGCCTTAAGACTACTCAAAGCCGGAAATAATGTGAGTTGTTAGCCTCTATTGAATATTTGCCTATTGCAAGCAACGGAAAAATGTCCTTATTGATAACATCTCAAACACTTGCAAGGAATAAAAATCACAAATTTTAATTAGAGACAAATGCAATTTGCAAAATATCTAATTATTTCATCACGGTATTTCAAATTAGAATTGTCACTGTTTAAAATACAATTGCAAATGGAGAAAAGCTTTAGTTCTTATTCTGTTCTCTTACCTTTTTTCTTTAGAACTACGTCATAACCGAGGCCGTACAACAAGTTAGTGAATCCTACAAGTGCAAGCCAATTGAAGGTATGCTCAGTCATGAGTTGAAACAATTCAAGATTGATGGCGAAAAGACAATCATTCAGAATCCTAGCGAAGCTCAACGTAAAGAACATGAAAAGTGCACCTTTGACACACATGAAGTTTATGCCATCGATGTTATTGTAAGCACTGGCGAAGGTATCGGTCGTGAGAAAGATACAAAGGTGTCCATTTATAAAAAGACCGATGAAAACTACATGCTTAAATTGAAAACGTCACGTGCTCTTTTGGCTGAGGTATGTGCGTGTTGTACTGAATGAAGCTTTGATATGTTGGATTTTTTGTAAAATGTCCATGATTAAAAAACTGCGCTTGAGGGTTGGAGGCTGGTAATGTGCAAAAAGTACAATGGTTCATTTGAACCGTTTCCTTTAATGCCACACTTCATTCATGGTATAATTGGCGTACTTTCAGTGCTGCACCGGCTGAATCCCAGAGATTGTAAGATTATGAGATCTGAGACATTATTTCAAAGCAAACTCCTTTATCTTTTTATTAAATTCTCGAGAATTGCCTACTAACAAATCGTATATATTTTTTGTTTTTCTTCTTCTTTTGGTGGCTGTATTTTCTGCCATAGGTGAAAACAAAATATGGAAATATGCCTTTCAATATTCGTAGCTTTGATGAGGAAACTAAGGCTCGCATGGGAGTCGTTGAATGCGTATCACACAAAATGATTGAACCCTTCCAAGTGTTGTATGAAAAGCCAAGTGAGTAGCTCATAAATCCATATCAAATCATCTACAGGGTTGTATCCAACCTTTATAAATTTATTTATAAAACAAATACTCTCACAAAATTTCAGACATTTGGCCCTTATACACCATATTAGAAAATGTTGGATTTTAAATTTTTTTTTCCAAAAAGAAAAACGGGCATAAATTTAAAAAGAAAAAATATTAATGTGGGAAGAAAATTAGGAATATAAATTTTAGAAGTTTTTGTAAAACATTACCAGGACAAGGAAGTTTATTAAAAATTTAACAATACACATTATTAAATCTCTTCCAACGTATTCAATATTAAATTTTTCTCTTCGCGATAAAACAAAATAAAAATTATAAAAATATAATTAATTCCAGGTAATAAGTATTCAAGATCAATGTCTTTTTTTTACAAAATTAATTATTTTTCATTCAATATTTTGCTATCTCGATGGATAGCTTCTTCATGGATTTTTTGTTTTTTAAAAAATCCTTGAAGAAGCTATCCATTGAGATAGCGAAATATTGGATGAAAAATAAATAATTTTGTAAAAAATAGACCTTGAGCTTGAATACTTATTACCTGGAATTTATGTTAAAAAGGTCGAAGAAATAAAACTGAATAATATAATAAATTAGAAAAAAGAAATATATATATATATATATCTATTTGTAGCAAAATATGTATTAACAAATCGATGCTATTTTCTTGCAAATTTCTTGATTCACAAAGCTTACGAAAACAAACATGTATTTACATGAACTTCCGATCCCTAGACATAAGCAAGGATTAATTCCGTATTGGTTTGATAATAACTTATACGTCCAGACACCTTGCTAGACTAAAACTAAATTGGGAATTTATTAAATTCTAGTCCATTTATTAGAACTTGATCAAATTTCAAATTTAAATAATCCTAGTTTTAAAGCAACAATGATTGCACAGGCCGACAAACTTTTTTAACCCCGTTTCTCGATATCTTGCGTCATATCAGATATCTAATTTCGACTTTGCTCTAAAATTAAACATTGCTCATTCATTTCAAACTTTTAACAAGCGACGATTATTTAAATGTGTTTTGTGATAGAAAATTTAGTGAATTTTGTTTGCTATCGGAATAGCTTAATTTTTAATTATTAGGAACTCGTTTGAAGCATTTGTGGTCAATTTTATGAACACCGTCAGAAGGCGGGCTTGCCGGTATTCAAGTATCGAGTAGTCAATAGTATCGATATTTTACAACTCTATTACTGAACACCATTATGCATATTTATCGGGAAAAAACGAAAACACGTATTTTAGGGTATTTAGAACCTTAAAAACTAAAAATAAAATTTAAATTCATAAAAATGTTACGTGCGTTTTTTAGTTAAGCAGTGGCACACCGAATTCTATATGTAGTAAAAACTTTTTATTTTTTTCTATTTTCAGCTGAATATGTGGCTCAATTTAAACACACCGTCTTGTTGATGCCCAATGGAGTCAATTTAGTTACTGGCATACCTTTCGAAATTGAAAACTTTGTCAGTGAATATAGCATAGCTCAGCCAGAATTGAAGGTAGAGAGATTTATTAACTTTGATCTTCTGAAATACATTGCCAAACATAATTTCTGTTTTGTCTTTAATTTAGGAGCTTGTTGCCGCTCCTCTGGGACCCGCTAAAAAGGGCAAAGGACATGCTAAGAAAAAGGCAGTCTCAGCTGGTTCAGATGCTGCAGCCACTGCGACACCGGCTCCCGTGGAGATCAATGCTTGAAAGCATTCGTTTTATTCTGCCTTTTTGCTATGAGAACATTTAGACAACTGAAGCAATACATTTAAGTATGAAAACTTTGCAACAGTAATTTTTATATTTTGTCCTTCATCAATTGGCGACCGGATCTCCTTCCTGCTCCTCAACAATTGTATAATTATGTTTATTGTTACAAACACAAGCAATGTCAACAACGTATTGTTCTTAATCATTATTATAAAATTTTAAACATGTTTTTTTTTTTGTATTTTTATATTTTTATTCAGTAAAGTAACAAATTCACTAAGTGGACAATGAATATAAAAAAAAAAACAATAAACAATTTAATTTATTTAATTTTTTTTAAATATGTATACGGAGTTTGAAAGCTCGCTAAAACTAACGAAATAACAAACAAAAATATGTTGTCATTCACTCAGCAGAAATACGTCCGCGTTTATTAAAATTTCTCAATACACTTTAGTACAGTTTCTGATAGTACCTTGAAACAATTTTTTCTCCAGTAAAATAGTACATCATATTAATATTTCTCAGTATTAGTGATACGAATTGACAGATCTTTTACTATTTCCTTTTGAAAATGACATTTCATAACCTTCCCAACACTGGGAAATAGTAGATATGGTGGGTGGTCAGGAATTGTCAGTATGAGAATCGACCATCAACATTTTAATTGACAATTATTTGAATATTATGTACTACTTAGTAATACGTTTTTTGGCCTTATAGGCTTACTGTATTACGAATAAATAAATAAAATATATTTACCTTGAAACAGTTGTTTAAGGTACAACCAAACAACACAGACCTACAAAAAATAAGGTTTTCTTAGTAACATAAAGGAATCGGGTCACAGAAATTGTCTAGCACGTCAGGTTAAAATGACAAAAAAATCACAATTTCATATGTCAGCTTAAGAAATTAAGAAAAACTATCCAAAATTCCACGAAAATATAATAAAATTGACAAAATTTGTGATTTGACATTATAAAACATTTAAGCGTTAACACTAAACGTTATCTTATGTCAAATTGCAGCACTGATTTCCCATATACCTTATTTTATTAGATAGAAATAACATAAATATAGCACATTATTATCTTCTTTGAATTAATCGGCGTTGTTTTTTTTTATTTTAAAATTTACAAATAAATACAACTACCTACCAATATTTTAATTTAGAGAAATAAATAAATCTACAATCGAACTCGATTGTAAAATTTTGCAAGAACTGTTTTTATAACGAATTTTTAGGAAAAACGCCCAACTGTCGATATCGACAACACCAACCGCAATCATGCCCAATATATGTTCAAATTTCTGTGGCTTGCCCCATAGAAAGCAGAGCAACATGTTTTTTGCGAAAACTATCAATGTGAGAAATACAAGAATAAGGTACTGATCTGCAAGATCCTCCACCTCTTCTCTTTAGCTGGACCATACAAGACTTTAATTTGTAATTTTTTTTAATACTGGGTATCTCTGTTCTCTAAAGTGTTTTTTTTTTATTTACGATTTTTTTTCCTCTGAAACGTTTCAAGGTACAACACATTTTCATATAAATAATTCTTCATAGAGACCTGTCATGAAAATCAGTTCACGCCGAAGTAATTTTAATCCACAGAAAACCGTTCATTAGTTTTCTGAACATAAATATTTTAAAAATAACGTGATTTTAAAACGGCCAGAAAAGTGACGGCGGTAGAAATCACTTGCTTATTTTCAGTAAGTATTTTGTTGTGAACTCATAATTGTCTAATGATTAAATTCTGTTTTTTATTACTGGTAACAGAACAATTTCAGATATCAGCAATACGATTGTTTAAGTTTTTAAGTATTCCAAAATCGGTTTTCATTTAGGTCGAATATGACAAAAAATTGTAGAATATTTCGTGTGGTAATAACTCGGTGAAAGTAAAACGAATGCATTTTTTCCTAAGAAATATTTATTAAACTATAAAAAAACACTATTTCTGGTTTATAGTGAGTCAACATTTTAAATGTTTTCTTTTAATTTTTACTTAAATGTTGAAATTTATAAACATTGAAAACATGCATTTTCTTTCGAAACCTTAAAGACAAACAAAAATTACTCATAGAATTCATAAATAAAAATTTAAGTTACGCAGTTCTGGGCATTGTCATAGGACCTAGATGCCTCACTCAGACATTGTTTACGAATATTTTCTTGGTGAATTTTTCGACTCCGACTTTGAAAGTAACTCTCAAAACTAATACTCCATGCATTTTTTAAACCATTTTCCGGAAAGATTTAAAAACTTTTGCCAGATAAATTTTTAGAGTGTGTTTAACTTACTAAGAAGCCATGTATCACAAGATGATATATGTTTGGACGTTTAACGTTGAGCCACCCATTATCCGATTTTACGGTCGACCGGTGTTAAACCCGGTTAATCGGGTTGTAGTACATTTTCCATTTTTTTTAATAAAATTAATATAAATTGTAGAAATTTTTCTATTATTTATTCTACAAAGTAAAATGTACCAAAAACTTACCTTTTTGTAGAAAGGACTAAAGTACAAAATATGATATAATCGGAGAAATCGTCCGTTGAAATTCGTTGATATACTTATAACAACGATGGGCAAGTGCGGCCCGCTAAGAAATTTGAATTTCGTCTTTTCATTTGATTTTTCACAATTTTTTTTTCGTAAATTTGTTCCAAATATATTTTTACATCAAAATTTATTCTTAACAATACTATTTGTTTGTTTTTTAAATTTTTATTTATTATTACAATTGTGTTTAATTTTTGACAATTTTGTTCTTTCTACTTGAGCTATTTTTTACTGAAAATGTAAACAAACAACCCATTAAATGACCTGAATAGGACCAAAGTTCTTTTTATTTTGAATTATGTGAAAAAGTGGGGTGCCTCAAGGATCAGTCCTTGCGCCTTTACTTTTTAATATGTATATCAATGATATTTTCACGGATTTTAATATGACGTCATGTTTACCATTTGCTTACGCAGATGATTTAATGTTTTTATTTAGTGGTGAGAGACAGTTTGAGGATGTTTTGCAACAAATGATAAATTTTTGCATTTCCAATTTATCAAACTGGATGGTGCGTAATCGACTTTGTATTAATGCTCTTAAAACAAAGGCTATGCTTACCAATGCATATCAAAGTTATGATTATTCATTCATTGGTTATGCCTATATTTTTATATGGTATTGAAGTATATACTGGCACACTTGGGCGTCATATGAAGAAACTTTTAATACTGTTCAATAGAGTTATGCGATATCTAACTGCTTAAGACTTCGAAATCATGTATCAACGTATGTTGCGAAGTTTTTGGGCTGTTCATTTGATAACTATGTGAAAATAAGGCTTTTGCTTTGCTTTTACAATATGTTTAAAAGGGGAACTATTGAATATTTGCTTTCATTTAGTCGATCTACACGTAATTGTCAAATTTTGATTCCTAAGCTAACTTCCCTAGTGGAAAGATCTTTTCATGTAAGAGTTGCACGAATTTTCAATAAATTACCAGAAAATCTAAAATCCTTCGAGTTTTTTAGTTCTACTTACAAACATAAATTTTTGAAGCACATTCAGCGGAATGAGATGTAAGTTTATTTCTTGGACTCTTTTATTATGGCTTAGACCACATATGTTATTGAGATTGTTTATATTATTGTTCAAATTTCTACCCGGTACCCTTTAGTTTTTATACATTTAAATCATTTAAATTATTTCAATTGCCATTTTATTTTGGATTTAAAATTATTTTTTTTTTATCTACTTAATATATTTTTAGATATTTATTATATATGTATATTCTTCTAATTGTTTGTTAAGTAGTATGTTTGAGTTGTATTTTTAAACCATATATGGCCCTCTGGGCTCGGTTTTTGTGTAACATTGATTAAATAAATAAATAAAAGTTGACGTTTTAATTAATTTAACTGCACTTAAATACTGTCATAATTTCTAAGTTTACATCGATAATCAATAATTTAGAAAACAAAAACTTTCTTATGAGTTGATTTTTTTTTGCTGCTTTAAATTAATTTGGACATGCTCCATTGTTGCCAAATCTTACCCAAAAATATTGTTAAATCTAAAATTGCCAGAAAATAACCAAATTATTAAAAATAAAAAAAAATTGTTGAAAAATTAGAAAAAATTTTTAGAATAATTGTTTAACAATACTGCCAAGTAATAAATTTATTAAAAAATGCTAAAAACAAGAAGACAAGATTTCCGCTAAAGTAAAGTAAGTTGTTCAGGGATTTTAGTAAACATTTAATACAATTTGTTTTCAGGCAAATTTTGGGTAAATTGTGACTATGTTTTTCTTATTAAATAAAAAGCTATTAAATTTCAGAATTTAAATTACGATTTGAGGTCATTAAAGTTTAAGTGAAATTTTATCACGGGAAGAACAATTTATTATTCTTAATTCCATAGCCACTAATTGGGACTTTGTTGTTTAATTCATATACACATTTTAAGTTTAACTTGAAATTAAATTTAAACGGGACATTTGGTAATCGGGCCTAAATCATATTTAATGCTGAATGTGGCCAAATAAATAGTTTGGCCAAAAAATAATATTTGGTCGGTTTTTTAGAAAAATTATTTGCTTTAACTCGGGCTTTTTCTTAAGTTTAACGCTCAAAGCCGAATCAAATCGGTTCAAAAACATTATTGCTAGCAAAATTTGTCCACAATGCTTCAAAATACCGAATACAAATCAAGTAAAATGTTATTAAAAATCTCTACTAAAGTCTTTTAAAACCGCTGGATTTGACGAGAAAATAGTTTTAAGATTTAAAAAAATAAATAATAATAAATAAAATTTTTCCTAGACATAAATATTTAGTACAACCATATTCATATGTAATTCATTAAAATTTTGTGTGTTGCAAATAAAAGTCAGTTGTATTAACCGATTTTTTTATGAAAATTAATATTCAGTTGAAGTAACCGAATGACGATATATATTTTGACTTTTCTTAATACGATGCGGCCCTTTATGATTTATGGTAAAGCTCAATGTGGCCATTATAGTGTTAAATACGTGCCCACCCCTGATATTTTTTTTTTTTTGCTCTAAATGCAAAAAAAAAGCGATTTTCCCTTAATTTTTTGGTGAATTCATTAAAACTTAGGAACGATATAAACAATTCAAAGGGCATTAAGAAAGGAAAAAGTATGTCTTATACAATACAATGATTTCACCGCAAAATAAAGGCAAACGCCCATGTTTTGTATTTCACTTTTACTGTATTCCTCAATCTCTTTAGTTTCATTCAAATCTTAGGTGAATTGTGATTGGTCATTTAATGAAAAAAGAAAAGTTGGAATCGAATCAATTAAAACTTTAGAAGATGGGTGTAAATTTCACGGAGATTTGAAAATGTGTCAAAAAAAATCGAATTTTTGCATTAATAGTAAAAGAAAATTGGAAAAAATAAAAAAGTTGTTTCTCTTTTATATATTTTATTTATTTTTTATTACAGGGATTTGTTTACTTATTTAAACAGTCTCATTTAAGATATAGAAAAATATGTGTGTGAGAAGAAAGTTGATGCTTCTACCAGAATAAAAATTTCTATAGTTTATTATTTGAAAATATTTTTTATTCAATTTACGCTGTCGTTACCGCCGTCGTTTCTCTGATATAGTCAAGCATTCACGAGGAAAAAATAGCTTTTTAAGTTGCCAAGCTTTTGCCAGACTATTGTTCGACAAAGAATAATTAATTTTGGCTTAGATTTCAGTTTTAGAAAAAGGCTTTTCTTTTTAATATATATATATATAAAAGTAACGTGATAAAGTAACATTTTCTGTCTGTATCATCAAGATACAGGACATTATTTTTATGCATCATTCTAATTCGTCATCTGATGCTGCTGCTGCTGCTGATCCTCCTATATATCATCGGCCATGGAGCTATTGGCATCAACGGGAGGAGATGCTGTTGTGGCAGGGCTATCTAAATAAATTTTAAGAGCACGTTCCCGGCGTGGTGAAAATCGTGTTGTTGACATGCAACCCAAACGATCCAAACGAATTTTCTCTTTGGCGCTAATTTCTCGCCGCTCTTCAGATGTAAGTTCTTTCGGTTCACTCGTGGCATCCCTGAAAATAGGTTACAAATTTTTGTTTACGAATTATTTAAGAGGGAGACATTAACTATATGACTTAAAAAATAGGAATGCTAATCCCGGTATTTGCCAATAATCCCGGGATTTGTCTTGAAACTTCTTATCTTTTCGCTTTTAAATGTAAACAAAAATATTTGTCATTAATATATTTTAAATTTTTAAACAAAGGCTAACAAATAAATTATGTTGTTGTTGTTAGTAAGGGTAGAACAGGGCGCGCAATATATCTGCTCTATTTGTTAATAAAAAAATATATAGACATATATGTATAGTGATAAAGTCAGGAAAGTAGGGATAGTCGTTTTCATTATAAGTAGTTATAGATATAATTAGATATTAAAATTCGAAAAAAAAAGAAAAACAAACATATAGTCAGTTCATACCTCATCTCAGAATTAAACCTACAAAAATCAGTGGGAAAAAACGGTAAAGCCTCCCGTTCGAATAGATTACATCGTTTAATACAGACAAGTGCAGGCATGGATACAAACCGACTGTTAGGACAGTGTTTAGGGTTTTTTAATAAATTAAACTATTTTTTTTGTTTTTGGATGAAGTAATTCGGTTTTTAACACATATTTCTTTTATTGTTTAAAATGTTTCGGACTTTTTTATAACAATTGTACACATATTCTCCTACCGTCGTCTTCTGACGGCATGATATAACTCTTGATATATGTACAACAAAATCACCCGGATTATATAAAAAAATTATATCTATAAAATAATTGTACGAAATTATTACACACTCTCTTAAAATGTCGAAAATCAGATAATACAGCTCAAAAATTTTTCTTCAGTTGTTTGCGTTGTTTTTTGACACCAATACGTCGCTTAAAAATCTGTAGTACGCATGCCGTATTTATGTGTTAAGTACGACCATTAAAATATAATTTTATATTATTTAAAATTTATTTTTTAAAGGAATTGAAACAACAATAAAAATTGTCTTATCATATTTCCTAAAGCCTATAGTAAGATTTGCTTTGATTCAGTCGAATTTAAAAGAATTTGATTGTATATTAGTTGATGTTTTTTCAACGATTTTCTTGCTAAAGTTAAGAAAATTAGAAAGTTTTAAGAAAAATAACAAAAAAGAAATTTTAACCGATTATTTGGGTCGAATAATTATTTGAGTTTAAAATTATTTGTTTCGATATTAGCCGCAATATAGGCGATTAATCGAGGAATCGGTAAATCGATTAACCGAATTGGAAACACTGAGATTTTTGCGTTATTTTTTCCTTAATTTTTTAACTTTGGGTAAGTAATGTCAAGAAGAACTTAGAAGAAAACATTAACTAAAATACAATTAAATTATTTTAAAATCATCTGAAAGAGATCCATAAGGATAAGATAGCTTTTTTAGCAACTCAAAGCATGTCCTATATAGGTTTTAGGAAATACAATAGACAATTTTTAATTTTTGCCTTAATTCATGTCCTTCAAGACAAGGGATTCTGTCTTTTCTCACATCTCCCAAGAATTTTTTTCGGTTCTAAACACATTTATTCTGCATATTCGTTCACTAGAACCAATTTTTCGGAACCCGAATAATTTCAAACAAAAATCTGATGAACTGGGTATATAAGAAGAGAAGTTGTTCTACAAGTCGTTTTTTGAAATTAAAATTTAGCTGTTAAATTATTGCTCCATGCTCTGTTTCTAATTCATTTGCATTTCCAAATTTCCCAGATTCTGAAGCTATTTCAACATTAGAATAGGATAACTTTGAGTAGACATCGAGTTTATAGTTCACGTTGATAGTTTCAAATAGAAACACTTATTGCAGAACATTTTTTCTTTTCAATTTACTTATCTCTAAACTTTTAATAAAATCACTTGTTTTAAAATCATTAAATTGTTTGTATAAATTTGTTCACAAATTCAATATATTTTTAAGAAAATATTTTAAGAACTGAAACTTGTTTGAAGCCAGCTGTTTTTTATTTAGAAAATTTTGTTACATCTGATAATGAAAATTCGGCATTTTCAACAAACTGTCGTACTGCGGTAAAATACTGCCTACACTTCGGCATAAGGGTTTATTTGCATTAAACACGTGTGACAATATTTTATTAAGACTCCTCCCAAAAAAACTTCAAAATTCTATACCATGATTTTTTTAAAATCTCAGGAAACTTTGAATTATACTAAAAAAACACTTTGTAAATCAATGCAGTACATTTAACATCATATTTCACAAAAATTAGCTCTGCGTTCTTACTGATGAAAGAAATGCATCTATTTTGCGTTAACGATTAATCGCTAATTTTTCCGATTAATCGACCAGAATAACCGATCAATCAATTTTTGTCATTTTTCGAATAATGCAGGTTCCAGTAATTGGAAACACTAGGTAACATAAATAGATTAATAAAAATAAAATAATCATGTTTATTTAAGTGTAAAGATTACTGCAGAGACCCCACCCTAATCAGCACCTCGCTGGTTACTAACAACATACTATATTTTCGTTTTTATATTTAAATCTTATAAAACACAATAAAAAATTTATTATTTCAATAAAAATTTAGGAATCGCATATAATAAGTTGATTTACGTTGTACTGTCGCAAGCAAACAAAAGCACATGGAACCACATGTTTTTGTTATCTTTTCTCGACATAATTTCTCTGTGAGAATGAAAAAAAAAACAAGTTAAAAAAGGCGAAACAAATTTTGTGATGGAAACATTTTTTTAAGGTGAAAAAAAAAACAAAAACGTTGAGAGGAAAAAATATTTTTGAGTTGAACAAAATACTCAATTGATTTTTTTCAGACACAATACTATACAAAAACAACAAACTTCGACTTGCACACAAATCTTCGTATTGCAAATAAATAAAAATTCGTCTAGGTGCTGAAGATATATAAAGAAGCTGCACAATTTAGTGTTACAAAATAAAGTATAAAATTTTAAAATTGTATCTAGGATATGTTTTTGATACAAAAGTAGGCAACGCATGTTTTTTAAACTCAATTATTTGAAATGTGTTGTCAATTTTAGAATATTTTTTACTCTCATACGTATTAACGCTTTTTCGATTCAAATTAAATTTTTTACAAATCAAACTCAATTTTTTCAAAAGAAAATTAAATTTTATTCGAAACAAATTAAATTATTTTCAACACAAATTAAACTTATTATTTTTTTTTTATTTTACATTAAATTTTTTTAACTTCAAATTCGATTTTTTTTAATTTAACTCAAAATACTTAAAAATTAATTTTTCTTTTTATACCATTAAATTTAGACAAAATTCCGATTACTTGATATATAAAATATTCACTGCAACGGTTCTTCAGATGCAGCTAATGACAGAGTCATGGTCATATCAACATAATAATTGTTGCAATCTGAAGGTGTTACCAATTCCACGGATTGTTTAATGGTTACCATGCAAAGTCCACATTACTCTATGGATCAGCTAGCAAATTACGTGCACAGAGTTTAGTTTTTGATAATTTATTAAATAATTTTTCAAGGAAAGAAGTGAAAATGTTGACATTAACCGTGGAATGGGCAATCATTTTTCGTGTATGTAAAATGCCATGTATGTTCATAGCTGCAATGAGGGAAACATTTCGTCCTCTAACGGTAGGAACAATTACATGTGCTGCGGTATTTACTTTGTAGCTCGTCTTGTTTCTCCGAAGGTGGTAATCAAAACCGGATTCGTCAATGAATTTTATTTTTTCTCGTATTTCTAAAGTGTTTTGGGCACAGACTACATAAACAAGAATTCTCGAACCGTATGGATATTTTGACATGGCAGTGATTTGCAAAATAAGATAGAAAAAATATAAGTAGTTCTGTGACGATCAGGAGTAGATATTTCTAATATGTTTTCCTCTGTTGAAAGTTAAATCCCACTAAAAATTCGTGCATACGATACACCAGAACTAGTAGCACGATTACTCTATACGATGGATGACAACATAATTTTTATTTATTGAATATTATTCGAAGTTAAAAAAATAAGAATTTCATTAAACTTGACCCAAATTTAATTCCACTTGATCTACCAAATAAACGACTAGTCAAGCATGCGTTTGCATTTAATCTTGACCGTTACAAAAAGCTTTTTAGTACATTAAAACAAGGTGACCAGATCAACCTTATTTTCTATTAAAGAAAACATAATTCGTAATGTTCACGATCAATACAGGAAATCGAACTTAAGATTAAAACGAACTAAGGAATGTTTTAAAAAAGAAGGATATTTGGTCATTAATCAGATTTTTTATTATTGCAATGCTGAATTTCTGCTAGACGAGTGCGGAGCTATATCTTAGTATTCATTCCAGTATAGAAAGGTCACGAATTTAAAAAACAAAAATTAATCATTTTGAAGTGAAATAAATTGAACTTGAAAAGAACAAATTTGAATTCAAAATTGAATTTAAAAAGAAAAAAATTTAATTTGTGTTGAAAATAATTTAATTTGTTTCGAATAAAATTTAATTTGAAACGCAAAACCGTTAACTGATAGTTAAAACCTATATACATAAAATCATATATAATCATTGAAGAAATTTAAATTAAATTTAAATTAAGTTAAATTAATTAAGTTAAATATGTTAAATTTTATCTTATGATAATAGCAATCTAGCGTTTAGTGCTAACGCTTAAAGTTACTTGTGTCAAATTTGTATGGGAATAAGAGAAGCCACGGTTAATAGCTTTTCGCATAAGTACAGCTAATATGTCTGTCATTTCAATCGAAAAAAATGACAAAGCATCACAAAAAAAAACTGCACGAATTTGACAATTGGTACGCCTTCATTAATGTACTCACGGCATTGCCAAAAAAAAGGCAATGACGTTTATGATTTCTATGCAATGCAATGCAATATTGCTTTGCATACTGCGTTTATGAAGTCAGCTACACTATAAATGTTTTTTTTTTGAAAATTAGAAGTCAATTAAAATTGATCAATAAATTTTATTCATTGTGAAATTATCAATTTTTAACACATTTTCATAAAAATTACGTTCGAAGTGATTATTTTTTATTTTGCAATAAATTAAAATTTTATTTATTTGTTTTGTAAACAACAAAAAACAAATTTTTAAACTTTTTTATTTTAATATTACCCACATTGAAATTGAAAAACAAATATCCAAATAATTTTGAAATTTTCAATTGATAAACTTCCAATATAGGGCATAGACTTTAAATTAATTTGTAAACAACCAAAAATTGATAAATAACATTGAAAATGTATAGGGAGGGTATTTAAAGCCGGGCACAGATTTACAATTTTATAATTCACGCAAAAAATTGGTACTTTTTAATGCATTCCAGCACGAAACCGCATTTATTGTGAATACGTATTTCTGCATAGAGATCTTTTTTATGATTTCTTAATTTTATTTTAACAACAAATAACGACTTTCAAAAAATAAATATTTTCAATATTGCCCACACACTATTCAAAAATATGAAATTGAAAAAGAGAAATCCAAATAGTTTTGATTTTTTCAATTCAACTGATAATCTTTCAATTAGGGTGCAGACATTCAAATAATTTGTAAACAAACAGAAATGTATTAACTATATTGAAAATGTATGGGGCACTTAATATATTTTGTATCAAATATGACTTTTTTAAGTATTTTCAGTACATTTTAAATCGAGTTTTAAAAATTATTTGCTGTTATTGTCTTCTCTTTGACCTTTTTTTTTATTGAAGGCATTTGAGAATTTTGGTCCCCCCATTCTATCGGTTAACCGTCACGACAAAGATATATTTTACCTTTAAAATAGTGATTTAAGGCCTTGATTATGAACGGAACACATTTTTGCAGCCGAATTGTCAAATTTCCTTTATTTAAATAATTTCAAAATTATCTCCAACAATTTTTAAGTAATTTTTCGCCGGACGATTCTACTCAGCAGATGAAAACTACCACTGAACGATGGAATAATATGTTTATATGGAATGGCATTTTATGTAAAATAGACAGAATTCATTTGAAAATGCCAAAACCGCATTAAAATCTAAACTATTAGTCATATAAGTTACATAAAGTATGGATTCGTTCAAGAACACATGTACTATTTATCATTGTGTAAGTCAATGATTTGGGGTTTATTTTCGTCTGCAAAAACGAAGAGTCCGGTGAAGGTAGACTTGAAAAGTATTAAAATAATTTTTAAAATGGAAATTTAATAAATCGGTTAAGAAAATGTCCACAGATGACTTAAAGATCCAACAGGATAATACTGATCGCAACCTGACCAGGCAGGATTTAAATCTTAATTTTAATGGTAAAACATTATTTTGAACTAGATTTATCAGCACAGATAACATATTTAAAGCTTATATATATTTTACGATCCATAGTTGACAGTGAATTTCTGTTAGAATGTTGTCAATAGCATGAACGAAAAATAGAAGGCAACAAATTATTTCAAAAACTTGATTTAAAATGTACGGAAAATACTTATGAAAGGAATATTTAATACAAATTATATTTAAAAGCACCAGTACAGTATTTACTTTTAGATTATTTTGTTTTTAAATACAATTTAAAAATGTTATACTTTATTCTGCCCCATAAAATTGTGTCATTTGGGTGTGTATAATATTTGACAGCTTTGAGGTGAATAAAATTTTACTATACCATAGAGGGCTAGTAGAATTTTTGACATAAGCATAGACGTTTTTGATATTTTAACATTTAAAAGTTTGTTTTTTGGTATACAGAAAAATCTCAAGTCAAATACATATCTATGATTTGTTTTTTGTGTCGTATAGTGTACACGATAAATAAATTTAGTCATATTTTTTCTTCACGATGTATACACACAGCATGTATACACTTTGTTTTGTCCGATAGTATACATAGTTCCGAAAAGCATTAAAGACTATTGATCACTATTAGGTACTTACTTGTAAAAGTATAAATTGCCACTGACCGTACTAGTAAGGGGATACTTGTCTAAAGTTGCTGGTATAGAAAACCAACTCATTGCACTGTTTATGGCCAGCAGTGAGATATTAGTGTACGGGAAGTAACCATTAACCTGAAAAAATATAAAATGAAAAGTTAAATTTCTATATCGCAGCAAATCATAGAACAATGGTAACACAACAACATACTTTTGTATAGGCCACATTTTCTTCAGGTATGCATGACAGTTTTGATAATACGCTACGTATTTCGCTATCTCCTGCAAGAAGAAATGCAAGAAAGCTCAATTTTATGTTGTTTTTTTAACTTTGAACTTGGCCGGCCAACTTACTTTCTAATGTGATTTCCTCAAATTTATCTAGTTGCAAAGTATCTGGATGCCAGCGACGCACGAATATTGTTAAGCTTTCATCATCGGTATTTGTATTGGATGCACCAACCTCTTCGCACTCTTGTATAAGTAACTGAGAATAAAAATATAAAAAAAAAATTACAGCAGTCGCATACACAACGGGAGAGGCACACACATACCTCCATTGAAGTTGTTGATCGTATGTCACAACCAAGTGTTTCATCATCTGTAAATATTTTGATGGGACTACGACCACCTTTAAGCCACAGACGACACTTTGCCACAGTTAAACTCTGATACTTGACCGGATCAATGCGCTGCAACTTGGCTACCAAGTTTGCTTTGGCCACCGGCACAGTCATGGCATCTGTATAGATCCATTCGCAAACGCAGGGTAGTTTTCCAGTCTCGTTGTTAAGTTCGGACAAACGCATGTAAAATATCTTGGCACGATGTTCATCGGGCAGCAATTCTTTGCCCAGTTCTACACTTAATGTTTCGCCCTCACTAAAGTAGATAAGTGTCTGAGACATGAGATTCTTGAGATTCTTGTCGTGTTTCCGGCTTAGTTGAAAGTGATTGTCGGGGACTTGGATTAGGCGTTGAACTTGCTGTTTGAACGTGCTCAGTTTCATGTGTGAATCCACCAGAATTTTGTACGAAACAACATGTTTGCGAGCAGCATCATCTGAGCTGTCGCCGTCGCTGTAGAGATGTCTGCTGGAAGTGGCAGTTGTAGTGTCCATAACTTCAAGCTTAATGGCGTGGAAAAATTGTGGTGTTTGAGGTAAAACAAGTGATTGTTCGGTAGCGGCCTCACTGTATGAATAACCGTTATAAAAGGCATGAATGCGATTGATCGATTCTTGACGATTTTCGTCCTCGGGACTGGATAGCTGTGGAGAATGACTAGTACTAGAGATTTGACTATCACCGTCACCACGATGTTGAATATTTTCAACTAGAGTTCTATCACCATCGCTTAGACTGCTGTCCTCAGAGTTTGACTCGTGACTGATAGTGTTCAAAGCAGACGGCGACGGCGAGGAAACGACGTTAAATCCATTTGTGTTATTATTATTGGATGGCAGCATTACTGCACTGATATCAGTAGCAGAAGCAACTGTATTATGCAGTGGTATTCCACCAATCGGTGTCAATGGCTCCTGTGTTTCATCGGCTGGTATACCAATAATTTCTAAATTTGTTGGATCCGTGTTGGGAACATTCAAGTATAAATATGTTATATCTTTAAATTGTGCCCTGGCCAAATCTTGCAACTGTTGTTGGGCTTCTATTGTGGGCAATGGATCGTAAGCCACAAATGCCTTTTTGTAGCGTTGTGTCGTTGCTACCAAGAGTTGGTCCTCATTTACATGCAGGCGAACAGCAATTGAGTGACGCAATGTGTCATTGTTCTCGAAGGTCTTAGAATACACAAAGAACGGTCCGTCCATTTCCATTGTTACTAAATTCACCATATACACATACCAAGTAGCGCCCCCTGCTTCATAAACTTCGAACTCTTGGCCATCTGATCTATACTCGAGTAAAAATTCAAGTGGGTCCTCACTGTTTGCTCGAATTTCTTCTAACGATGGATCTTCTACGTTCTCAAATGAGCGAACGATTCTCTCGGCTGGCGGATCGTAACCGACCAAACGGCAGTGTGTGAGAGGTGCAAACTGTTCCACGGACAACATTTGAAAGGCCGACTCTAGCACAACGTTTATGTCAAACTTCTGCGAAACATAAACTCGCGTCATTTTCAACTTTTTCAATTTGGGATTATAAAAGTAGACACGAGGCTTTATTTGTTCCGGCTGTGATAAACCGGAAAATATTAAACCATCTGAAATTGGGCGATGGCGTACATTGCCGCCTCTGGAGACACGCATTTCTTCCTCTTCCTTCAATTTCTCCGTAAGGGACTTGATGTGTTCAGGAAATTCGTCTGATTTGACGGACTTTTTATTCCTAATTGCATCGATTTGTCTGTACATCAACATGTACGCATTTGTACTGGAACTATAGACACTGGAATAGTAGGCCTTGCTTAACCCGCCTCCAAATGATTTTTGAATATCCTCCTGCGTTATCTAAATGCGGAACGGCAAACAATTGTCACACATTTTAAAAATTATACTACTAACCATCGATAACAATAAAATGAGAAAAACTTTAATTACTACAAAAGTTTGGCACACATTAAAACTTAAGAAGGAATACTTAATTCTTATTTAGTTGAGGGTATTCACTCTTTGTAGTAAACTACCCTTGTAGAGGTTGTAGATATAGTAAAAGTACTACCATTTACTATACCACAACAACAAAATGTATAGAACTAAATTTTACTAGGGTGGGGTTAAAATACAAGACCAAAAGGTATAGTAAATACATGTAGTACATTTACAAGACTAAAGCAGCTGATCGTTTAGCAACCAAAACTATTGTTTGATTTTTTATTTTGTGGTCAATATTAAAAAAAGTTAAATAATGGATCAAAATAATGAAAACCCCAACTTAAAACAAAAGCGTGAAAAAATAAGTAATAAAAGAAATTCAGCAGCTATTGGTTTTTATTATTACAAGTAATACCGTATCTTTAATTTATAATTTTATATTTTTCTGTAATTAAAGGCATTTTTGATAACTTCCAATTCTTTTTGATATTTTAAGTTTTCAAATAGATGAAAAACAAAACAAAAATCAGCTGATTGATTAATTTACAATAGCTGTATTTATGCGGGAAGTAAATACACGAAAAAGTCGTTTACGCTTTGTAGTATAAAATCGTTGTAAATATACAAGGGTTGTAAATATACTACCAAGAGTGAAAACCCTTATTATTACTGAAAGTGTAATTATTTCATTAGCGTATTCTTAGGGTAACGGAATTTATATTTATTTCAAAAATATCGTTCGTTCATTATATTTCAAAGATAACTTAGATTAATTAACGGTTAACAAATTGATTTTTTTTCTTAGAAACTTCTTGCCAAAAAACAAAAAATCATTTTTTGATAATTTTTCCTAAAAAGCATGGTTGGCAAACACTAAGACTGAAATACCGTTACCCATTCAAAAACCTTTCAAAGGTCCAACCTGAAATTACCAGTAACGAAATAACATTATAAAATACCGTTAACCTTAAAATAACCTAACGAAATAATTTAAAATACCAATAACCTTGAAATAACCTAAGAAAATAATTTTGAAATACCGTTATCCAATAACACTATCCGTATGCAACAATTGCCAACCATGCTTAGAGGCAAACGAGACAGATAAAAATAGTTGTTTAAATTGTTATTGTCTTCAACTGTTGTATTCGGATTATTTGTCTACTCACCGGCGACACAGTTTGATCGTTGAAGCAGAACCATTCGTTGTTGTCGAACTCCTTGATGTAGGCATAGTAATGGCCACCCGATGCACTACCTGAATGTATCATGATAGCAAACAATTCATAGGTAAAGGGACCTAAATCGCGTTTAAAATGCTGATCGCTGTTAACACGATTGCGGTGATCAGTACTGGAACTCATGTCAATTCCTTCATCTTGGTCTTCCTCGTTTATGTCTGCCTCGTTTTGTGTGGTGGTTGAACTGGCTGTTGTGGCAACGCCATTACTCCAATTGTCTTCTTCCATTGCAGATCCACTGTCTGTAGTGCTGCAGTCATCTGTGTGTGCCATTCCATTGCCGTTGGCATTTGCGCTTGCATCTGTTTCTTTTGAATTAACAAAAGTATTCAGATTAAGTGTCTGCGGAAAGGTCACTCTAAAAAAATAATTTGTTTGATAGATTATACAGGAGCGGTTCGTTTATTCAGTTGAGGTCTCTCACTTGTCATTCAGCTTAATGCGATGCATTGTGGAGTAATCGAAATCGAATCTCTTTAGATGTAATGTCAGCACATATGGAAAGTTCTTAAACTTGAGACCTTTGTGAGCATCACATTTTTTGTTGCACTTTTCACAAAAGTATTGATTGTTGCCATCCAATGTTTCGGGTTGGACGAAGGCTCTCAACGCCTCTTCTATGCTACCATAGGCCGCCTGGCTGCCGAAAGGTCGAACGGGAAGCGGAATATCCAGAAAGGTATCTGCGCGCGTCTTCTCAGTATTACACTCTAAACACTTGACGTAATCAATCATTTTTCCTTCATACAAATTTGCAATGAGATTTGCCTGCTTGGTGTTCTTAAATTTGTGCTCCAGTGCGTCGAACATGACGCGACACAACTCCTGTATGTCGTGTTGTTGCCAAGCTTCTGATGAATTCCATCCAAAGCTGCGAGTCAAATCGGTAGTCTCTACAGCAGACTTTTTCGATGTCTACAATGATACAAGAATGGGGGCGGGTAAAAACATTTCAACATTATATTACAAAAGGACTTACTTGCAGGTTGAGGAATAACTTTTGCAATTGGTATGGAATATTTTTCGCTTCGTTGTCATTGTCGAATTCCCAACGATAGAGAGCATTTCGAAACTCAGGTGTCATGTACAGCGCTTGCAAAAGACTGTTCAAATAGCAGGTCATTGCCTGATTAACAAGACCAACGTAACCGTTGTTGGTTGGTGTGGGCGACATCATTGATGACGACGGAGCCGGTGGTAATGATAAGGGATACTTCTTCTCGGCTTCTATCAATAGATCCGATGGTGTGTCACCACTACTGTACATATCCTGATTAAAGTGTGGTCCAAAGTGTACTCTGGACGACGAAGCCGATGAGCCGTAGGTCAGCGACAGAGGGCCGCCACACTGCATTGGCTCGGTTTCAGTTGGACTTGCGGAGGCTCCCAGAGCTAAATCATCATCTGACAATGGATCTGGTTCAGACATGGGACTCAAATTCAAAGAATCCGTATTAGTTGCATTCGTAACCGTAGTCATTGACGAGGGCGGCGATAAAGCATTTGTGTCATCATTTAGTATATCCTGAGCACTGTTGCAGTTGGCAAGATGATTTTGTTGTTTTCCATTCATGACTTTAGCATCAATATTGTTATTATCGATTGCAAGGCTAGCTGTTGCAGAATTCGTTATCGATGTAGTATTTTTGTTGTTATTTAGTTTTGTGCTCGCGATAGGGGGAAGTGTTGGAGGTTTTGGAGTTGGAGGTTTTGGAGTTGATGCTGGAGCCACCGCTTCAAGCCCATTTGTTATCAATTTAAGAGATGGCATTGCCAATTCAAAATGTGCCTTCACATTACCATCCCACTTGCCAAATGGCAGCAACACTAAAAAATTTTTAGTTTGTGGCTCAAACCCATCAACTTTATAAATCAAATCGTTTTGACGTTCATTTAAATAAACTAAATCCCCACCCGATACTGGTTGCAGAACTAGCTCGAATTTGTCGTAACGGAATTGTGTTTTAATATCTCCAATCACTTTGCCCACTGTATTGTTTGGACGCACAACGATATTTATTTTTTTTTGCTCTGAATCTGGTGTTTGATCGTATACGGCACATTGTGTCGTTTTATCTTGGTCTAATTGGACCATATCGTTATAGTCCGAAAATTCTAAAAACAAAATAAATACAATTAAATACATATATTAGTTAATGTGACAGGATGCACTCCAAAAATTTTAAGTAAATTTAAGCCAGTAAAAATGCAACAAATCAGTAAAAGCTTTTTAGGAGAGCAAAAAAATCTCTCAGTTCTTACATTTTGGTCTTTTATGAATAAAACAAAATAAATGACTTTTTAAAATAAATGTAAAAATTACTACTAAATACTGCAATTAATTTTCCTAGATAGAAAGTTTGGAATTAATCAACATTATCATTCATTTCATTTCCCATTCAGAAATAAATATAGCTGAATTGAATTTTGCAAAATTTGCAAAAATTGCCGCCGACAAAGTTTATTGGCACGGTGGCTTTATGATTGACCCTGCTAACTTATCTATCTTGTCATTTAAAACTTAGTTTTGCCAATTTGAAGATGGCGCAGTTAGCAAAGTTACTGCTTTATTTATAGAGTAACTTTACTAAATAATTCACTAACTCACTTACTCATTCAACATCGCCGCTGGAGCCAGAAAAGAAAAGATTTATCACATTTTGTGAATCTGAAGAAATTTTTTTCATTTTCACCCAAAACATAATAATTTTAAGTAAGGAAATAATAATTATAATTTTAAGTAAATTCCTTTTAGAAGGGCTTAAATCTGGGAAGAAACGGTAATTTTTGTATCGAAAATGACGAACAAATACCATATCTTGTTTGGACAATTCATACATTAATGACGTTCTAAGAACTCTTTTTAGAGCACATCAAAATGTTTTACATTTTGTTTTGCCAACATTTAAAAATAAATGTTTGATGTTTCTGTTACTATATGCGGACGATCTCTTAATAGCCGGTAATAATGAAATTAAAAAGAAATTATCTAAAAATGTTAAAATCTCCGATTGCGGAAAATTAAAACATTATCTCGGTATTAAATATTAATACAATCAAAAAGATGGAATAATGGTGCTATCTCGAAGAGTCCATAATAAATAAAGTCATTAATCAATTTGGAATGACGAAATTCAACGAATCCTATGGAAAAATATATTCTGAAGCAGAATGTAATCAATCATATCGTGAGTTATTGAGTAGCCTTATTGCTTATGTGCAGATTCCTGGTGAAATACTTTGGACAACACATTAAGAGAATATTACGGTATGTCAAAAGTACAAAAAAATTTAAATTATATTACAAAAGAAATTAAAACAATGAAACTCTAATTTGTTTGGTAACCCAGTTTGGTAACCCAGTTTCATCCAGTGAAGCAGAATATATTGCTCTAAGTGATGCTGCTTCTGTGGATACGTGGAATACTTCAAGATCTTAATGTTGTAGATGATGTAAAATTTTAAAAGACAATGCAGGATGTATTGCAATGGCTAAAAACGTTGAATGTAAACGTTCAAATCATATTGACATTCGGCACCATTTTATAAGGGATCATATTATTATAACATAAGGAATCATATTATGAAAGGAAATTAAGTCATAAAGCCTACATCAACAAAGAATCTGATTGCAGATATTTTTACAAAATCATTGGATTTTTCCTGTTTTGTTGCTACAATTGGAAATTTGCTTAAGTTGTCCAATTGACAATAAAATACTTGTTAAATATTTTATTTTTTGTAAAACAAAAGAATTCCTTGATTTTGTTTTTTTGAAAAAAAAAAGATAAAAAATATTATTACCCTGTAAAACCTAAAACGAGCAAAAATTTACTTTTATATAGAAAACCAAATAAACCGCTACAAACACATTTTGCTGCATGACTTGTTTTGTTGCTTTTGTTTTGCGCAACACTGTAAATGCAACAGGAAAAAATAAAATTATTCTGTTACTTTGCGAATATTTTTGGCATTAAGCCAATAAAATATAATAAGATTCCCAAAAAGCATGAATGTTTTAGGAGAAAGGAAAAAAAGATCTCTCGAATAATAAATACCAAAAATAACGAATACAATTGAGATACGATCAATTGCAGAGAGTCATCCAGTCTGTCATAATAAAATTCCGTAAAATAATTTCGTTGTTAAATATATTATATCCATTTTGTAAATGGCATTTTATATTTTATATTTTGATTTGTTTATTTCGTGTTATCGTAGATAACATAGATATGTACATGCTTGTATGTACACATGTACATATGTAAGATGAAGACAAGAAGCGAGTAATGGTTAAAAGAAAAATTTAAATTTATTTTTCTATGCACATTAGGTAGGACCGCGAGAACTCTTTTTGCAGTTTCAACTACATATAACTATTTCATTCGCATCAAGAATGGCTAAAAAAATGATGTTCCGGAAGGATTGAATAATCTACCGGCCACAAAATTAAAAAAATTGTATTGCTCTTTCGTGTTTTTATACCCTCCACCATATATGGTGAGGGTATATATCAGTTTGTCATTCCGTTTAAGTCGATTTAGCGATGACCGTCTGTCTGTCTGTTGAAATCACGATCACGACACGAAGACGCAAGCGGGGGTGCCTATTTTTACCCAGATTATTGAACATCCTCCCGAGCAGTTTGGTATTTAAAATGAGCAAAATCGGTCGAGCGGTTCAAAAGTTATGAGTGAAAATGTGAAGGTACCTCTAATTTTTCCATACAAATTTGTACAATTTTTCTGTATCTATTTTTTTTTTCTGTTAAGTAAGTAAAAATGTTATTAAGTCTTCTAATTGTTCGATTACATTTATTGTCTTACATACTATGATAACTAAGTTAACGTAAAAATGAACAATGTTAAAGTCGCTAACAGAGCAGACCTCTGTAAATAACATTGCTAAAACTAAATAACAAAAGTTCGTTACATAAATTGACAAAACATATTCATATTACAGTTCATGCAAAATTTAGTGTATACGTATATCATCTTCATCCCCTTTGGTGGAGGGTATTCAAAGATTCGGCACAGCCGAATTTAGCCCTTTTTTACTTGTTTCCTTCTTTGTTGTTCGTACCAACTTAGAAAGTAGAACTCAAACTCAAACCACTGCAGTCTAAAATCAAAATACATCTGGACAAAATTCAAGAAACTTTCAACTTCCGAACTGCATATAATAAGGGTTAATTAAATTCGAAAGAAGTAACACTTATTTTCGTACATAGATTAAATATTGGATTAACTGTTTAGTCCTCGATTAATCCTATTTTTTATTAGATTAACTTTCTGCGTAAATTGGATATAACATCATTAATAACTAAAATTTGTATTAAGCACTCACTTCTTGCAGCAATTGTACTCGTATATGCCATTTTCATTGTGATAAGCTTTAGCTCTTTTGATACAAATTTGTCTCAATAAAAACACAAAAGTTTAGTACCTTATATTCTTAAAGCACTTATGTGAAGTAAACTTCTAATTGTTTTGTGTAACAAAAACACCTTAGTGTGTTTAAGAAAATAACACATTCATATATTAATTTATTTTGTTTTTTTTTGCCTCCGACATTTCAGTTAAATGACTATTATCATCTGGGATTTTAAGTTTTGAATTTGAATATGAAAGTGTTTTTTCAGTTCTCAATTATCAAAATTGCATGAAATAAAAATTACACACAAATATGTTTATAGCCGATAATAAGTTCCTACCAATCCTACCTAATCCAGTATGTAGTAAAAACAATATATAAAAATATTTTCGGCATTTCGAAATCACTTTCTCGTTTATAATACTGTATGCGTTGGAAATGTGCTTGCACACAAGCAAGCTGTGCGATTGATATCGTGGATGTGATGCCAAATGTTCACGTTCTCTATACTACAGACACTATCTCTTTTTTATTTATTATTGAGAACTTTAGAGATGATTTTGTCAAATTTTCAAATCAATAAAAGATCATGTTTTTAATATTTTTTCTTGTTAATGTAAAATAATTTATGAATTGGCAGTTTTTTAATTTTTTTTTATTTGTGCATACTTGTATGTACTTATTTATATACATTTCTGAATTGATTTAGATGATTTTTAAATATTTGCAATCTTCTTTTATTTACAAATATTTTATTTTATTTTGTCATAGATTTGATCTCAATATTATTGAGTGCTCTGCAGCTGAGTGTAGTGATGATGAAGTGTATGTAGTTTTTTAGTTGCCCATTGTCTATTTTTAAACATTTTCGTATTTATAAATTAAATTTTGAATTTATTTTTAATTTCTTAAACAAAATTACATATGTATGAAAATATTTGGACATTTTTGGACTTTTTTTTCAATAAATTTTAAATTAAATTAAAATGGCTGATTGTTGATATTGTAGCAGCAAAAACGAAATTTACATATAAAAAAGTCAGCAATTTGTTTTCTCCACGATATTCGAAAGATAATGATTACGAAAGTAGGGCGTCTACATGTAGTATAGAATAATATCCTTTGTTTAGGGCAGTATGTAGTACATTAGGAACATGTTAAATTAAGCATCATTGAGATTTTTTTCACAAAAGATTTTTTTATTGAATATATTTTATTTTAATAAATTTTATATATATATTTTTTTTTTTTTGGTTTTCTAACCTATTTTCTTTTTGGTGAGCTATTTTTCGGAATATATATTCCTTTATACGAATTCACTTACGCGCGTTCCACGTCCGTTTTAGTTTTGAAAACGATTCAGAGTGGCATTAATTGTGAGATTTTTCCTTCTATTTTCTTGTTTAGTTTGTGAGTATTTTAGACACGTTATTTTCAAACAAATTGAAAATTATGTGTTTCGAAAAATAAAAATACAAACGTATATACATATATATATATATATATATATATATATATATTGTGCTTCGTATCTCTTCTACGTATGTTTAAATTCTCGCCGAGAGTAAAGAAATTCGTTCTTTTTATTAGATTTTTCAAATGTAAAGTTTTTGTATGCATCAAAAAAAAAAAAACAAAGTTTGAAAAGAATTCATTCTTTAATTCACTTTTTTGACGAATTATATTTGACTGCAATTTTATTCCGGAAAAGCGTTTTAATGGAGTGGGATCAAAAGCTTAATTCTCGAATTATTTTTAGAATGATTCAAATTGAGTGAAATATTTGTTTTGGCATCATTAAACTGAAATATTAATATGATACAAAAGAAAAGTGCTTGAAGTTAGCCTTTAATTAAAAAAAGTAATTTCAATCCTGGTTGTTGCTTGGGTGTTACGATTTCATGTATGTGTTTATTATGTATGTATGTATGTATGTATGTATGTATGTGATGAAAATCGAAAACGAAAATGAAAAGCTTTTCAATCTAGAATATGTAAGGCCCAGCTACAATTGACCTAAGTGACTAGAGGTAAAAAAAATTGTATTTCTAAAGGCAGAAACACAATTAACTTAAGTGGCGAAAAGACTATGTGCCCAAAGGGCACCTCCCCCTATTTTACACTTTTTTTAGTGCTTTTCTGTTCTCCAGAAAGTATTTTTTTTTATCTGATTCCCGACATTTCGAACGGAACATGGGTCCAAGGCGTCCCGTCCTATGGGTCCATGGCGTCCCGTCCTATTTCACACATTTTCTTCGAATTTTGTTAGTGCCTTTTCTGCTCTCATCGTCCCACCATGTTTTACTACTTATTCAAAATCTCTATGACACTTAATACTTACAGATATCTCTGAAAGATATAACTCTATGCCTATTTAGACAAAATTCAACGTATACATAAAAATATTGCTTAGAGCAAAATTATATGGAAAAATTAAATTTTTTATGGTTTTTTTGTTCAATTAATGAAAAAATCTTGTACACAAAAAAGGGTTGGATAGAAATTGCTTTTTATAGTGTAAAAACCAATGCCACCTCGATCACTCCTTAACATACATTTTTCGAGTTGAATCTCCCAGGCGCTCCAATGTTTGTTATGTGATGTTTTTTATTAAACCAAGTTTTTTGCAAAGATACTTGAGTCTCAACGGCAGTAACGATTTTGTCCAGTGACGAGCCGTGCCCAATTTTAAAAGTTAAATATACGTGCATGTTTTCTGCAGGAGATATCATCAGCCCATTATGAACAAAGTTCAGATTTTAATAATTTTTTGTTTATTGAATTGATATGCAACTTAAATTCTATTTAATTCGCACTTTATTTGCGCTCCTCTTGATCGATTGTTTCTTTCAGAAGCATAAAAGACTATTTTCGAGTTTACCCATATGAATTAAAATTATACGCCAAGAAAACATGATTTTAATCATTTAAAAAATTGGAGAACAACCTTGGCGTTTCATTAACCAGCAAGTTGTTCTATAGTTATGATTTGCTTGACTTCAAGTTTCCGTTCAATTACATTTTCACCAACAAATAAACGTTTTAGAGCAATATGATTTGTTCGACGATGATATTCTGGATACAGTAAAAGTCTTACAGCATCAGAATTATAAACTTTCAAAACTGGAATTTTATTGTACTCTTGTTGTCTGCTTTTGACTTAGTCATGATATGCACCTCCAGAAAACTGCTGGGAGTCTTCATACTTATAATTAAAATTTAGAGTTGGGCGCTTCGAAACTGGTTCGACTTCGTTATCTTGTTCTCTGGGCCTTTTTCTATTTTCTTCTGCATCTTCATATCCTATTTTTTCTATATATTGCTTACTAAATTCTACTTCAAGAGTTTCCTGTTCATGTACTATTGCGGAATCATTTGCATTTTGACCTAGTATATATTCTGGTGGGTTAAATTTTCGTAACTCTATTTCTGTATCAGGATTTGTTTAATAATTTGTTTGTTTCTCATAGTGGTTGATATCTTCTTAGTTTATTTTTTCGGAAATTCATTGCTTTTCATTAAATTAATATTTCGATAACTAAATAATAATTCTAAGGTGCTTTATTCTAGGCTTCTCCAACCAGAGTTCATATGGACAAAGCTTCATCTTGCGACAAATATTTACAACTCTTCACTAGCAACTTCGAAACATAGAAAAGACCAGAACCATTTTGTTCTGAATAAAACAAAAACATTATGTCTGTACGAAGTAATTTCGGGTAAAGTCTGGTCAAATGAGAGTTAGCAAAAAATTCTCTCACAAAATCATAAAAATGCCCAATATACTGCGAACGCACAAAACCACATTTCATACCCAAATATAAACGTTCAAATTTAAATTAATAAATATATTTGAAATGGCAAATATCTATTTACATTTTTAAATGTATTTTTCATTATTAAAGTTGTTTATAGTAAACTTTTAGTTAACTTTAATTTTTTTTCAAAAATGCAAAACCGTTAATTTATTAGCAGCAGCTGATGACTTGACAATTTTACCATTTTACCCAAACAAAAAGTACGGGTAAGTTCTGGTAAAAAGAGAAACACATTTACTCTCTCATGAACGCTCTCATTTACCCAATTTATGTTACAAGAAACGCTTTCTGGTAAGATTGGGTTCCCGCGGGCACCCGCTGTAACGTACGTCGAACACACCTATTGTGTTCTAAATATTGCCATCATGTTCCGGACAAATCTCGATAGTGCTACTATTAGTTTAGTTGGTAATAAAAGCGAAACAAGTAACATTAATGGTTAATTGAATAAATTGCGGAAACTGTTAAAGTATAACTTATAGCATGTTCACACGAACAGCAAAATTCGAGGTTTGCTCTCTCTCATCCATGGTTCGCGCCCCAATTATGATTCAAACAACATGTTTCGCCATACAAATTTTTGAAAGCAAATCATCTTTGTCCATTTTAAAACTTGCTGCGAACCCCAAAAGGTTTACTATCATCTCCAATTTTGTTTAAAAAAATGATCGCTAGTTTATCTGAACTAGCTGTCAAAACAAAAATAACAAAAAAAAACAAACAATTAATAGGTCTATACGAGGTAATTTTGGGTTAAATCTGCTAAAATTGGAGTAAGCAAAAAAATTCTCTCACAAAACCATAAAAATGCCCAACATTCAGCGAACGCACAAAACCACTTTTCATACCCAAGTATAAATGTCAAATTTATTCATATTAAAAAACAGCTTAGTTAATAAATATATTTGAAATGGCAAATAACTATGTATTTACATTTTCAAATGTATTTTTCATTTAATTTTTTTTTACAAATGCAAAACAGCTGATTTATTAGCAGCAGGTGATGACAGTTTTACCATTTAACTCAAACAAAAAGTACGGGTAAGTTCTGGTAAAAAGAGAAACACAATTCCCGCGAGCATCCGCTGTAACGTTCGACACCTATTGTGTGCAAACAAATAAATTAAACATATTATCCAGTATTTAAATAAAAATGAAAATAAAAGAAATAATGGAACGAATAAAAATATATACGTCAAAATGAATCAAGAATAATCGTTTGAACAACATGGTTCGCAATCATGTTTCAGAAAGCGAACAATGAGATTCATATAACCGTATGAACATGCTATTAAGTTTCAAAAAAGTGTCTTGTGTAATTGTTTTTAAGTTTGTGTGTAAATAAATAATAGCTCTAGCTATTCTCGATTTATTTAAAGGAAATAAATCAACGATTTTAAAAGGTTATATAGTAACAATATTTAAATGTACCAGCCATTTCAATTACAGTTCGATTTTCCCGCTCACTTCCACCATTTTGTTATGAGTTGTATGGTGCTGTAAGCTTTTATGTAACACCATACTAACTTAGTATCGAACGTACTTCTTTGTTGTCAAATTCTTTTACGGGATGATCTTGGGTTCCAGAAATGGAAGATGGAAAAAACTTTCCTTTATTTTATTCCAAAGTGGTCATTATTTTTATCAAGGTCCGATAAAGTGCACATTTGCTTTGCCTTTTCGTAAACGCAGTGCTCACATAATTTTGTAAAACATCACTGAGCATTTTCTGTATATAACGTTTGGCTTGGTGTCCCATCGTTCGTCATACAATTGTTGGTAACTTTGTTCCCATCACTTTACTGTTATTAACTTTTGGTTCCATTTGCATCGTTCCTTTTCCCGCTTCTTGTATTTTTTTTTACCAGCAGCTCTGCTGTGACACGGATTCTTGAACTTCTCAAAGTCTTTAAACATACTAGATTTGTTACAAACATGACGTGAAGCTCCGTTATCTATCCACCAGTCATAAAAACTTCCATTTCCATTGACTTCATCACAAATTATTTGTCGGGTTTTGTGACCATTCTAAAATTTTTGTTTAGGTTTTCCATCGCTTAACCGCTTGCAACAATCACGGACCCAATGAACCTTCTTTTTGCAATAGTTGCATGTATTTGAATTCTTGCTACTATTGGTTGCATAAAAAAAACTCAGTTTCTTACTACCAATGCTTCTTCACCGCCCTCGAGTTCATCTGAATTTCCAAAATTATGTTGAAACATATCTAATTGCTGTTTTTTGTTAGTAATATCTAAGAGCCAATTTATACGATGCAATTGATTGCGTGCAATTTTCTTTATAACCTTTTCAAGGTTGCTTTCAAAGTTATGTCTATTTACACGGTGACTTTAATTGCACGAAAACTGAACTTGAATGAAGCAACAAAAGAATACATGTGAAAGTGAGATAACAAGAACATACACGAAAAACGTTACCCCGCTTGCTTCTCTACCCCGTTCGCCAACAAACAAAAATTGCATGCAACAAAGTCACCGTCTAAATTGGCTCTAACTTGATTTTAATGTTTATATTTGATGGAAGCTAATTTGTAAATTTTTTTATACCAACTTCAATTCTAGCAATAGATTTTCATTTCGGGCTTTCAGTCCATTATTGATCTCAATAATGGACAATTTTATATATATTTCTTTTGCAACAATAAGTAAACATGCATACATTGTCAGGTTGATAAGACATATCTGAAAACTATCAATATTTAACATACAAATGAAGACGTTACTTTAGATACAAATGCTTCAATAACATTTCCAAGGGAATATTCTGCTTTTCTATTCAGCGGATACATCAATGTTAAATTACCAATATTTTGCCTATGTCAAAATTGGTAATACACCTATTTTTCTCAGTAAATTTTACAAAAAATAAATGTCAAACAGGAATTACCCATTTTTTATTGAAATATTGCTGTAATACATATCAAACTCTGTTGCCTTTGAAAAGGTGATATCATCACCCTACAGTATTTTTGTGTGTAGGATTAGTCAGGCGAAATCGAATACGGAAAATTGCGTGGAGGCGCTCCGTTATTTTAAACGTTGTGAATATTCCATAGAAATATGGTCGAAATAAAAAATAAACCTTTTCGATTCGGTTTTTTATTGTTCCATTTTAAAAATTGATTTAATTCAAGTTAATCTCAGGTTAGGTTGAAAAATAAGATATGAAGTGAAGATAACCGACTATTGCCCAAAAGTAGGACATACACTTAAAAGCCCAAAAGTTGCTCCACTCCTTTTACTAAAACACTCGCCATTTTTTCAGATCTTGCTTATTTGAAATAGATTTATGGATAAACATAAATATATTGTTACGATTTTACCTTTTAAAATCGCAAATTTATTTACTTTTTAATAAATCGAGTTCTTTTAATATTGCAAATAATAAACAACAGTTAAAATTTTTAAAGCAACTCTTTATTAAAACAAAAATTTATAAAATTAGATTTTAACACGAATTCCTAATTTATTCAATTAAATCACCAATGTTGTTGTGCTCAGTTTTGTCGTATTAACGTCCTATCTGCCTTAGGGTACGCTTGCTTGTGTGTATATGTGTTGTGAGATTAATTAGAATCTTCGAGCTATTTCTAGATGGAAGATTGTTGAGCTGTGAGATTAATTAGAATCTTCGAGCTATTTCTAGTTGGAAGATTCTTGTTAGAAGATTCAAGTCTTTGCTATATAGAAGGTTCTGGGATGGTGGCGCTAGTTGGAAGTTGCACTGACCACTTTAGGGCTGACATATTGGCATTTCTATTTATACGAGTAAATGGAAATTGAAATATGTCTTATATATTTGAATTAATGGTTGGTTAAAAACACAAAATAATAAAATGAATTTAGAACAAAAATACATATATAAATTTAAATTACTTTTGCATATTTCTAATTTAACCTAACGGGGAAATATTAATATCCTAAGCTGTGCAATGCAAATACCCTCGGCCAAACGTATTTTGGTGTTTTCAATTCAGCACTGTGCCAGTACTGTAAAAGTTAAAAAACCGACACATTGCCAATACATACATGTACTAGCGTCTTCAACACTGTGTCCTTGGTCCGCATAATTACACTTAAAATAAAGTTCAGAATTTTGAAGTTCAATACACAAAAAACTAGGTTTCCCAGAGAAAAAAAAAAATAAATATTTTGGACTCACAATACGAAGTTTAAAAAATATTTGTTTTTTTTAGAGAAAATCTAATGTATTTGCATGTATCTAAAGATGTTTTTTGCTATTATTGACTTTGATTTTTGCATAAATTTTATCCGTGTTATGTCACCTACAGTTTTTTAGTGTAATAAATCTAGTTCAAGGATCCTTACGATATTCGGGAAAAATTGTATTGACCATCCAATATTTAATAAGTTGATACAAAAATGTGGAATCAAGTATTTTGTGGTTTTCAACGAATATTAACTTCCTATTGTTTGCAATCTTTCTAATAAAAATAATCCTTACCCATTTAAGTTGCTATTTTAATGTATTTCGTTCTTCAGCTGGTTATAGAATTTCTTAGCAGGACCGTCAATTTAGCTCTTGCAATTGCTTTAGTAGTTTAAAGGTACTAATTGTTTAGAATCATTCAGTTTTTTATAAATATGTTTTCCTCAAACCATTAAAAGTTGTATAAACATTTTGTAAACTTTTTTGGTGTATTTAGTAAGATAAATTATGAAAAAAACCTACTACAATCTATCGAAACGGAAAAAATTGCACGGAGAACTGCACCAGATACTTGCGCCGACAGAATTAGTCGACGTCGACGGCTGAAAAACATTTCGGCGGCGGATAAATTTCGGCTACGAGCCGTTAACTGATCGGTTCATTCAAAACGGCTAACCGGTTTATCTACCGGTCTTCATTTAGATAAATATTTTTATGTATAAGTCGACAGAACAACGGTACAAAATTTTTTAAGGCGAAGCTTTGTTAGGGATCTGAGAACACGTATTTCATATTTCTCATGTTTTAAAAAATTTCAGGTTTTATTTTATTGAGCAGCATGGTATTATCAGGAACATTCACTATAAGAAGATTGAGAATGGGTCTTCGGACACCAGAAGAATCTAAAATTTTTATATTTTTAACTGACAGATTCAACTGAAGTGAACGTGTGTGGGGGTTCAACTCAGTTCAATTTGTGTCGAGCGAGAGTGCGTATCATGTGGCGTAAACAGAAACAAGTGATAGTTGATTTTATTGCAATATATAGATCTGAACCTTGCCTATGACAAGTTAAATCTAGCGAGTACCATGATCGCGCCAAAAAAGATGCTGCCTACAACAAGATGTCGAAGAAGTTACAAGAAGAAGAACCTGACGCGGAAAAGAAATCCGTCCTGCTCGTTCGAATCCCTGTTAAAAACTGAAGTATTGAACTGCACGTGTGTGTACATCTCAGTTCACAGTTAAGTCTGTCAGTTTGAACAGTTGAAACTGACAGTTAAAACTGTACGTGAGTGGCCGGCTTAAGCGAATAATTTTTGTTCTTTTCGTAACACACGAGAAAGATATCCATCTGGCATAAAGCCAGATTAATATCATACCGTGTGTTACGAAAAAAAAACAAAAATTGTGCGCTTAAATATTAGCCCTGCGTTTTTACCAGCTATTAAATCATGAATTAAATTTCATAACAACATGATGAATGGAAATTTCTTTATTCCATCCGTCCCCTTTAAAAGTTTACACTAAATATTGCTGCCTTTAGCTCGATGTCAAATTCCTTGCAACACTGATGTTGTCATCAGCAGCTTATTTTATGTGTTCATTCACTTACCATATTGTTAGCCAATACAGCTCTGTAAAATGAAAATACAACCCAGATTTTTAAGAAATGTCAAAAAAATCTGGAATATTCTAGAATATGAAATACTCTCTGCTATAAATACAAGTCAGAGAGTAGGAAACGGTTTATTAACAAAACAAACAAGCTACAAGGAAGTCGTGTCGAAAAGAAAGTACAAATTTTTTCTTTTTAAATTTTACATTATAAAAAAAAGCAATCTGTAAAATTATTGTGTATTTGGTTAACTTTATAACAAAGTTTAAAAAAAGTGAAAGAACAATAAATTATTGACGAAAGCAGTACTTATATCTAAAAATTTAAGAGGTGTATAGAAGAAAAAGAATTTCAAAATCACAAAACCATCCCGAAAACTTTTAAAAAGGTAAAAAAATTAATTACTACAGTCAGAATTAAGTTTGGAAATATAAATTTGAAGTGAACAATATTAACGACTTGATTGCAAATATTTACAAAATTGTAGTCTTATTTATAAATAAATGTAAAAAAAAACCTTATTTTCTTTTTGTATTAAATTTGTTGGTAATTTCAACATTTTTATTCTGTGATTACGCGAACTTTCTTGAATTGTCGATGAAATCATTAACCCGACAAGAGATTTAAAAACATTTGTGTGAGAGACAAAACTACGAAGGAGAATTTCTGAATTGGCTTTTTATAAGTAAAAACGAGACCGCTATTGTTCAAGTAAATTCATTCATTTTAAAAAATCGCATCAAGTCATCCTCGAATGTTCTAGAAATTAGAAGAAAATTGAACAATTTTTAATTGTAAATATTTGTAGTAGTTGCCGTTGAGTTTTTGTTATTACTGCTTCTATTGTTTGCCATGAAACAAAAATACTAATATATATATTTTTTTTTTCTATTAGTTTCTGCATTTTTCTAATACAAACAAAACAGTTGTCAGGAAATCGTCGTCGTCATCACCATAATGGGCAAGGACTTTTATAAAATACTTGGCATCAACAAAAATGCCACCGATGACGAAATCAAAAAGGCGTATCGTAAATTGGCGTTGAAATATCATCCCGACAAGAATAAAACTCCACAGGCAGAAGAACGCTTCAAAGAAGTAGCAGAAGCCTACGAAGTGCTGTCGGACAAGAAAAAGCGTGATATCTTTGATCAGTTGGGCGAAGAGGGGTTGAAGGGAGGAGTTCCCGGATCTGCTGGTCAAGAGGGAAGTGGTGGCAATTACTACCATGGCGACTCACGTGCAACTTTTGCGCAATTCTTTGGTAACGCAGATCCCTTTGGCATCTTTTTCGGCTCTGGCGATCCATCACGAATCTTTGAATCACAGACTATCTTCATGGGTGACAATGATGACATTTACAGCCAGATGTCTGGTGGAGGTGGTCCTGGTGGCGCTTTCCGTTCACAGTCGTTCAATGCTCAGCCCAGTCGTAAACGTCAACAGCAAGACCCTCCCATCGAACATGATCTGTACGTATCTCTGGAGGAGGTTGACAGAGGCTGTGTAAAGAAAATGAAAATCTCGCGCATGTCTTTGGCCACCGGTCAGGCCCGCAAAGAGGAGAAGGTGCTAAATATTACAGTAAAGCCGGGCTGGAAGGCAGGCACCAAAATCACCTTCCAACAGGAGGGTGATCAAACACCTGGAAAGATTCCCTCTGACATTATCTTCATCATACGCGATAAGCCGCATCCGGTGTTTAAACGTGAGGGCAGCGACCTGCGTTACAATGCCCAAGTCAGTCTGAAGCAAGCGTTGTGCGGCACCACAGTCTCCGTGCCAACTCTGCAAGGCGACCGCATTACTGTCAACACACAAGATGAAATTGTGAAGCCGACCACAGTAAAACGTATAAACGGACGGGGGTTGCCTTTCCCCAAAGAGCCATCGCGCCGAGGAGACCTGCTGGTATCGTTTGACATCAAATTCCCCAATTCATTGCAGCCCGGCACGAAGGAGCTGCTCAGTGAGATATTACCAAACTAGATTGTAGTGAGTAGGCTAGAAAAATTGGGAAAACCACGATGTTAATATCGTGTTAATTGCGGGGGGATGTGTACTATTATTCTGTAATATTGTAACATTATGTATTTTAAGTCTTAATTATTAAGAAAATTATTAAGTTACCAAACTATCAATGTTGGTCAAAACAAAATTGTGAAGTGTTCAAAAACCAAAAGACAACTTCGAATAAATTTGGTTTTGCCTAATATTGTTTTTCTTCAAATTTAAGTAAAAGGTTCGAATTACTTTTCTTTTCGATAAAGAAAATATATTTGTAATCATCTTTCTCCAATAATTGTTTTCATTACATTGGCAAATTAAAAACCAAAAACTGAATCATTTCCATTTGTTATTTAAATATTGTATTTTCAGATAATTTCTTTTAAATTAAGTTTTAGTTTAATTTTAGTAGAGTATTGTATGAAAGAGAACAACTTTATCAAACTACAGTGTTTAAAGAAACACGAAATTGTATAGAAAAATAAATGTATGTATATGTATTTTCCAATAAATGTATAAAGTGATCAGAGCTTTTACTCTTAACGCTGTGTTTTATACTGAAAGGTTGATGGCTTTTTTATTAAAAAAGTGACAATTCTTTTTAGTAAACTACTACAATTGTTAACACAAAACCCTTCATTATGAAACCCAGCGAAAATATACAAATAATTCTTTGTTGGAATGTACATATTTTTCAAAAAATTTTAAAATATTGTAGTTTGTAAAGCAAATCATAAACACCCATAGACTGATTGAAAAAATTAAAATGAAATGGAAATAAAAATAATTTAAGAAACATAATTTTTGGTTTTAATTCGATTTAATTTTTACCTTTAAATGTGTGCTTCGTTGTGTGTTCCTACAGCTAGAAGTTTAATTTGTTTAGTGGTTAAATCATATGCATTTAAAAGCGATTTCGCCTGTGTATTTTTTGTTGCAATTTTGCCGCACAAATAGCTAAATTGCTTTGTTGCTATATTTTAAACATGCTCAAATGTAAAAACAATTATTTTAATCGTAAAATATACTATTTTTTTATAAACAAAAGAATATTGGTATTCAAGAAGAGACGGTCGAATCATATTCAACATGCGGCAACGTAAACCAGACATTAATTTCTTAAAGAAAGAACATAAGTTCAAATTTTTTGTCAACAGATGGCGCAGCTGAAAGTAAATTCCATATACTACACAGACAAGTTACAAATGACATATTTCAAATAAGAATTCTCTAACCATATGGTTAATTTGACATTGCAGTGATTTGCAAAATGAGATAGAAAAAATAAACTCCATATAAATTGTGTGCCACATATTTTTTTTATATCCATCCCTTTCTATGTATTACCGCAATTTTGACATTTCCTTTTACTCATTTTCTACTCGCCATTTCGATTCAATCAGCTGTTTTCTGTGGTAAATTCTCTCCAAAAGGCATATTCTGCTCCATTAGCCACAGTATGCTACAATACACAGCAGGGTATTAGTCGGCCTGATTTCGGTTGTCGAATTTGTAGTCGAAGTTTCGACTCCATACAAAATGGTTTTGCGTAAATTGAAAATTATATAGAAAGTAAATTCTGATTATATATATTATTTATAATTCGATTGTTATTTATGATAAATTCAGTAGTAAAATTTTTTAAAAGTTGTTAAAGGCTTTTCAGAAAATTCGACTAATTGTGGAGTTCGACTACGACAACCATAATAAGGCCTATTGATTTTGAATTTCGCTCATAACATAAAATAATATTTGCCAAAAACTATGCAAAACATATGTTTTATATACTTAACTTAAATTTTCTAAATCAATATTCCTTTAGTTGTTTTGGAACACAGTATTTCAATTTATTTCATGTGTACTTATTTTTTTTTTTTAAAGAATTACTAAAATAATTGAAAGCCAAGGTCATACCGACCAAGGCATGGTGTAGGGTATTGTTTTTACATACTTGAGCGCCATCTATTGCTAAGTAAATACACTAACGCAATTATGCATTTTGTTCATTCTTTTTATATAAATGTATGTGCTTTCTTTGTCTTTTTAATGTCTGGTTCATACATGGGACTAATGCATTGAATAGTTTCATTAAATTTGTATGATTTTCGAGTATTGTATAATTGCAAATGTATATTTATGTTAATTTTTTCTTTCACAAAAAATAAACTCACATGAAAAATATTGCAATACTGTGCTCTTAAGCATCTAAATGAATATTGATTAAAGATATAAAACATATATTTTTGCATAGTTTTTTGGCAAATATTCTTATATGTTACGAACGAAACAGAAAAATCAATAATACCGTGTTGCATATTGTAGCTTAGTATGGCGAATGGAGACTAGCTCTTTAGCAGAATATGCCTAATGGAGAGAATTTACTTTCAGATGCGCCACATATTAACAAATAGTTAAGAAACTAATGTCTGTTTTTCTATTACAAAACATATCATTTTAAAAAGGACATGTCCATCGAGGTAACTCCTTGCCTAGTAACATGTTCGGGAATTCAAATCGGCGTAAAATAGTAATTTATGGCAGCTTTTTCACTGTATTTCAAAGTTGTATTTGATTCGATTTTAACTTTACTGTGTCCAGATTCTACATGGCGATTATCGTTCACTTTCCAAGTGAAATTTCCACCATATTACATACAAATTTTAAACTGTTGATACAAATTTGGTAAAAGACAGTCATTTTGAATGTTATATTTCAACTAGAGGTGGGCACGTGACACCAAATTTCGTGATTCACGCGTGAGTCGATTTTTTTTCGTGTTTTTTTTTTTCTTTTATTCGTTTTTTTACATCTATGTACCAGACTGTTTTTTTTTCCTTTATGTATTAGTATGGTAACACTTCATTCAAGTGATTCAATGATAAAATAAATTCTTTTAATTTTTCAAAATATTTTGAAATTTCGCATCGTGAGTATATCGTGAGCGTAATTAAAAAAATCTTCATGCGTGATTGTAATTTTTGGTTCGTGATCGTGCGCGACCGTGAGTCAAAAATCGCTGATCTCTAATTTCAACAGTTTGCTAAGTAACATTTTTAAAACGATCAAATTTTAACTTCGATAATCGTGTGGCATTTAATGGCCACTGCACAATCATAATTCTCTTAAAGTTTTAACGAAACTAAAAGAAATTGAGAAAAAATTATAAAATTTTCACTTTCACCTAAAAGTAAAATCTAGAACATGCCCGCTTATTTTTTATTTAAAATTAAGGAGTTTTCGACATAATGTTGAATTTATTATCTGAATTTAATACAAGGGGGTGTATACATTGCCAGGTAATGATCATGCTAATACCAACATATTACCTGCGCAATTTTACCAAGTAAAGGTGGTCTGTTGCAGGTCCTTTTGCATGAGTCGTATGACACATAACAAAAGGGTTATTGGATACCTTATATGAAAAAACCGGTCGTACTGCCGCTACCTTTCACTATAGACAGGTCACGTACGTACATGTCTTATGACCGGTTCATCTCTTATAGGGAAGTGTTGCGTTATCTCTACACAAATTGTGTTTGCTGCAAAAACAATTTTTATAGAAAATTTCCTTTGCCTTTTGATCACAAGGGATCAATTTCCACCTCGCAAATATTTTGAGAGAAGCGTAAGAAGTTAGTTTTCTCTCTAAAATATGTATTCTCTGGTATTTACTTACATTATAATCCTTTCGTCAATTCGCCAACTACTTGTTTGAAAAATACAATAATAAAACACAATATCTTTTACATTATCATTAATCAATAGTTTTATTTGATCATTTTTCAAAATTTTATTTACTTTTTCGTTTGCATTAAATTGTTGTTGTTGTTGTTGTTGTTTTTTTAAAATAACTTTCAAAACTGTTTTTATTTTTGTTGACGCTCTGAATAGTTTTTTTTTTTGTTTGTTTACTATTGGTGTGTGATTTTAGGTGTTTCAATTTAAATTTCAACTAGACACATTGTTTAATTAGATTCGAGTTTGGTTTTTATGATTTTTTGTTTTATTTACTTAAAATTATTGCAATTTGTTTTATTATAATTAGTTTAATTGTTTTTATTTTCGTTTACTTTCAACTTGTTTAAAATTTTGCCTTCATTAAATTTTAAATATATAGTTTTTTTTTATTTTACTTTTTGTTTTTAATTTCAAGTCGCTTCAATTCTATTACAACTAATGAAATTTTATATTTTCTTCAATATCAACTTATGAATACATACACTCTCATATTTCATATTATGATGAAGAAATATCATCATTCATACATATACATATAATATTTTCTTTTTTGAGAAGTTGGTTGTGATGAACACAAAAAAAAATGTTTTCTTTGGTTATTTTTAAAATGGTGAAGATGATAATTTGTTTTATTCTACATATAAATTATTTAAATATATATATATGTTTTTATTTTATTTTTTTTTAAATTTCATTGTGAAAATAATGCACAAAATGTGATTTGTTTTTTTTTTTTGTTTTTGTTAATATTTATTTAATTTTTTAATTAATGTTTTTATCAAAAGCTAAACATAAATACCAATCACAAATAAATCCTTCTTTATTTCATTCCTTCTTTCTTTCGTTAATATTGATTTGATTGATTTATTTGTGCCTGTACATAATTGAGTTAATTTGGTTTTGTTTGTTGTGATTATTACTAATTAATTTTGCCCATAGCTGTATTTGTGGGTCCATTCTATCGGTGTTGATGCGAACAATCTTGACAGGTTTTTCAACAGATTCCTTTTATTTGACTGCCAAAATTGCTCGAGTTAACATTGATAGGTATGCCACACAAAAACACCTCATATATCCACTTCCATTTAAATCTGATGTGGAACTATTTTCAATATTGTGTTTTGTTTTTTTTATAAGATTGTGTAAGTTTTGTTAATGTTTCTTAATATATTATTCTAATTATTCACATGCATGTAGATGTGTGAAGATAATTTATAAATTTAAATAACATGGATAATAATAATAAATTAAAGAAGAAAAAAATATATATAACAGTATTATGTAAAATATTCAATTGTTTGCATAAATTTATTATATGTATACATGAGTTTTTAAATAAAAAAAAAAACAAAATGAAAAATAGAAACTTAATTTACCCTGCCAATTGCCAATGTGTAACAACATGGACATAAAGCAATTTTTTATACAGTCTTAGTATCGGTCCAGAATAAGAACGCGACGTACAACGATTGTTGCTGTTCAAAGTGCAAAAACTATCATATATATATTTTAGTGTAAAGAGTACTGCATAGATTCTTTCCCCTCCAAAATTAGAAACTTATAAACGAACATACTATAAGTATGTTAATTTTACTCATTGTATTTTTTTTTGTTTACAATTGGCCTCTAGGCTTTCAAAATTACAAATGTTGAATAAAAAAACAATTGAAAAAAAAATAAATGTTTAAAATACGGGAACTCTATTAAGAGAATTAAATACATAGATTATATTTCACAAATGCAACGCTCGACGTTGTTGTTCTTGGCCGTCACTTAATTATTTAAGGCTATGTGACATTTTAAAAATTTTGAAAAATATACACAATAAAATACAATTAGTTGTTGAATTTACTTGAAAGGTCTAACAATGCAAGTGTTTACTGTTGATGTGTTAACGATTATCAATACTTTGCCGTTTGACCACAAACAAGATTTGCTTCCAATGAAATCATGGAAAAAAGCATTGTGTAAATTGGCTCTTTTTTTACATTATCATTCTGAGTCAGATACATACATATACCCAACAAACATAAATGAGCGAAATGGAGGTGTGATATAATTTGTAAACTCTTTGTAAATACATTTGAAAAATTTTTACAAATTAATGCATACAAATTAGCTTTTTAAAGTATTTTAAAAGGTTTACAACAGAAATTGTAAATGAATTAATTTGGGTGCGAAAATAAACCAACAGAATATTGTCGTAATAGTGAAATAAAAATTTTAACAACTCTGTTTTGTTAATACGACGATATACAATACAACACTTAGTACACCTTGTGAACTCTTTTACTATTGTTATTTTCTTGTTTTCAAAAATTGTTTAACCCTATAAAACTTTTTTTAATATTGTACACAATTTAAAAAAGTTTTAAATGAAAAAAAAAATTCATAGGGTGTACTGAGTATTGTGTTGTTGTATTGCCATTTAAAAAAACAGGGTTGCTTTAATTTTTATTTCGCTACAACGTAGATTTTCTATCATAAATTAAGGATTTTTTTTATTTACATTTTATCACTTACAAAACGCTTTCTTTTAAACAAATGTTAAAGTTTGTATTTGTTGTCCAGTTGTGTTTATATCAAAATTATAAAAAGTTGTTTTGTGTATGCAAATTTAAGCTTTTCAAACACTTTTTGAAAGCTTTTTGTAGCAACAAAAACACTTTTCCTCTTATTTCATTCATTTTGTAAACAAACTAATGTTAAACAACAATTTTGACAATTAATATGTGTAAATATAACAGGAAGGATCATTTGATCGCCATATTAAAAAAAAAAAAAAAATAAATAAATATGAAATACAAAGTAGTTGGCTTTCTATGTGTTTTTTCTGGTAATGAAATCATACACATCCAAGTTTTAAACGTTGTTTTAAAAATATCAAACTTTGACCACGATGTCCATTTTACTCATACTTGGGCTTAAAGCATTGAAGCATTACTTTTTAAATATAAATGCCAATGATTTTACATGAAAAATCAATGTTTCAATTGTTTTTTCGCAAGTATGATTTTACTGAACATTTCAGTGTAAAAATATTTATGTGTGTGCGTACATTCAGGGAAAAAGCTTCATCAGATATATGAAAAACTTTATGTTTTATAAAACTGCAAATTGTTGTAATGTTTCTTCATATTTATGAAAAAGTTTCATCAATATGATAAAGTTTTTTTACTTTTTATTTGATTTTTTTAAAATATCAAAATAAATAAAACTGAAAACTTTATGAAAATTACATTAGTTTTTTGCATAAATAATTTTTTTATAAAATGACAAAACAATTAATTATATTTCTGAAAACTTCTTAAATATGATGAAGAATTGTTGATAAACTAGTTATGATATAGTTTGATCAATATGACGATCCTTTTTTCCCCGAGTGCACGAAATGTTTGCATTAATGTCCCAGCAAAAAAAATTAAGAAGTTGGTTGGTTGATTGACACGCACTTGTTAAATTCATTGATGGAAACAAAAAATTTGAACTGCATTTATTTTTGAGTTTTGTTTTAGTTTTTTTTTTGTAGTTCCAAATTTGACATTTTCATTAATAAATTTAACATGCGCGTGTCATAGGAAATAACAAGTCCCGTTGTGAATTCCACTAATTTTCCTTCAAGTTTGTATTTGATTTATTTTGAAGGTGAAGAAAAAAAAGTCTTGTTAAAAAAGTAGATGTTCTTCTATTTTGCACGGGTATTTTTAAAACTAAAGCGCTAAAGCTTATTTTTTTTTTTAACTTTGATTAAAAATGTCATTAGTGCAATGAGAATTTGAGTTCCAACGAAACATGAAGGTTTATAAAAATATTTAATATCTCATACTGTCACTTGCTAGTTTTTTTTTGGCCAACTTTACTGTCATATCGACCTTGATTTGATAAGATTGGTATTTTTTCTATATAGTTGAACTCTTCATTTCACCAAAGTTGGTTTGATCTCTCTTCTAACTGGCAAGTGTCAGTAGTTAGGCTTTAGAAACTACAAAACATGTATAAATATAATAAATATCGAAAATAGATTTGTTTTGAAAAATCCAATTAGGCGATAGTAACAACAGCATTTTAGTTGTCTCAAAATTAATTTCGTTTGTAACTACAGATTAATTCTATTGCTGCAACCAAACCAATAATGACGAACCAAAAATTATGTTGCTAAGTTTATAATTTTCTTTGCTCATTGTGGAAATAATAATAATTTTCTATGCATGTATGTGTGTATGTTTGTAATTTATGTGTTACCGTTATCGTAGTTTAGTATTGTATGTTTTCAAAATGTATTTAAATTCTTACTTTTTTGTTTTTGTTTATTTTTGCTAAAGTGGTTTATATTGTTAAATAACAATTTAGTATAACTAATGTTTTTTTTTTTTTTTTATTTTATCTGTTTTTATTATTTTCTTTGTAGTTCATTGATATAAATTTTTATTTTTTGTCTGTTTGTTTGTTATATCATAATAATTAATTTTATTATTATTTATTTATTTTTTGTTTTTGATTGGAAAACTATTAAATCTATGAATTGTAACGATCGTATTGTTCAAAATTTATTTATGTTAACATTATTATTTTTGCATGAGTGAAATTTATTGATTAGTATATGACACTTTTAACTTTTATTTCATTTTAACTTTTAGCTTTTGATTAGTTTAGTTCAGAAGATTTTGATCAAAAGGGCTTAACTCGTTGCTAAATATTTCCAAAAGGTTTGATCTGGAAATGTACTTGACCGGGGAGAGATAATCGATTGCAAGGAAATATGAATATGCGTTAAAGAAAACATAATTTCAGTGTCTCAAACTGGATTTCAAAAACATTCGCTTTTGTGAGCCGCTTAAAATAAACTCTTGAATTATTTTAGCAAATGGTAATGCAGCAACATGACAAGGAGTTAATAGCACATAAAAAAAATGCAAAGCAAGCTATACATTCTGATTGATTGATATGTTCTAATAAATATCCACAAACATTTTTGTTCATTTTGAGAACTCCATAATCCCAGCATAAATATAGAAATGTTATCATTATTTCGAAAAAATATACTACATTTTTCCGAATATAATGTAAAATAAAAAAAATCTATTTAAATATGTAAAGCAAAGTAAATTGCTTTATCTGTGAAAAAATTTTACTCGAACTTTAATGGTCTCAAATCGTTATTTAATTTATTTTTTTTTTTAGAAAGTCACAATCACAATATACTCAAAATAATAGTCTTGTATGGAAAAAAATTGTTTTTTTTTATATGGAGTATTACAGTTTTTTCACGTAAAACTCAAACATTTTACTAACATTTTAGAAAAAACTAAAACAAAACTGCTTTTGAAAAAAATAAAAATTTTGTTGTATTTGCTTTATCATATTTTACATTAACTCACATTAGTTTTACATTTATTTTTGCTTTTTGGCAGTAAAGTCAGTATCTTCATTTATTTTTCTTCTGTCAAAAATAAATATTTTTTGTAAACAAAGTACGAATTTTTTAATGCTAAATTTATCCAACCCTTTAATTTTTCGCTGGGTAATAATTGGCAATGTAATATTTCTGAATTTTTCAAATACAAATTTTCTTTTGGGTATGATGATTTTTTGAAATCAATTGCAAACTATAAAAGAAATTAAATTCACAAGAAAATAATTATAGAATTTATTTTTAAAATCTTTAATATTTTATTATTGTTAATTTTTATGCATATGAGCTTAAGAATCTAGATCAATATAATAAAAAAAAATTGTTACGTTTTCCGTTCTCGTGTTGTTATGGTAAAATATATAAATATTTATTTAATACACAGAAACGAAGAATTGTTATTGCAATCGGGAATTTATTACAAACAAATTACAAAGATTCGGTTGTGACAAATTAAATTGTGTAAATAACAAACCTTATTATCAGCTGCAGCATCCGAAAGATTCCGTTGAAATCGAAAAAGTTTGAGACAACAATTCTTTTTTTTTTGGGGTGTAGCATATTTTTTCTTTGGAGTAAGTTTTTTTTTTTTTTTTTGGGGGGGGGGGGGGGGGGTATTCATAAAGGCCTCGTCGTACATCGTGTATAATACAAAAAACTAGTCCTTACACAGAATACAAGCTATAACTACAATCTTCAAATAAATCTTCAATTTATTTGACATAATGAAATTGAAAAAGATTCTATGAATTCAATAATCAATAACAAAAGGAGTTAGGGACAATTTTTACAATATACCGTTAGGATTTAGCTATGACTTTAACCCTCTAATGCGCTGTTTTCTGATTACAATTAAATTTGTACGATATGTTTGGCATTAAAATTAACTATGGGATAAATATTAAAATTTTGATTTATTGAATGTTAAAGACAAACCAAAAAATACTGACATTTTTTCAGTTTTTGCATTTATGCAAATAACACTTGCAATCGAATCAAATGACATATCGAAAATTGTGTATCCAGTTTTGTTCCCAATCAGAAAAACATAAATGGGAAATAATAAGCTTAAAACACAAATGTAGTGTATCCTCTTATGGGACTTACTTGTCACAAATTCTCTTTTCATGTGAGAGTTTCGAGAATTTGGAACCATTTGCCTGATGAACTTAAATCTTTTTCATTATCTGTCAATTTTTTTAGACTCAAACTTTTGGAACATGCTCCATTGATGATTTCCTAATTTTTGCTCCATATATACATATATTTTCTTATGTTTTATTTAGTTAAATATGATTTTAATTTTACAACTTTGTTTGTACTTTTGTTATACAACATAACGGCATTTATATAAATTTAAATGTTTACTTATTTTGTTTTATAGCTTTTAAGCTTTATTTTTTTGGTTAGTTGTTTTAAGTTATCTTAATTTGTGTTAGCTTACTAACCAAATATGGCTCTATGGGCTCGGTTAGTTTAATGAACTCAATAAATAATTGCTGGCTAACCCTTGTTTGTTCTAATATGACGGCACTCTCTTAAAGCTTGTTGGCCTTAAAAAGGCTTTCTCACGAACAAAAAAAAAAGAAAAAAAAAATATGCCTATGCCCATACTCGTACTCGAAACCTTCTGACTACAACTACCGTTGGCAGTTTCTAACTGCATTGTTTTGAAACGTTTGGTGAACACTTATTGGTTTTAAAAAGTTAAAAACTACAAATTTGAAAAATTTTTCCTTTTCGAAGACAAAATAGCACTGGGCTTTGTTGTAAAAATACATTTTGTATGCAAAAATATAATTGAAGCAATTCTTATTTATTTATTTTATTTGACTTATTTTCATTTTCTTTTAATTCTCATTCATGTTTTTATTCTTATAAACTTTCAATACTTTTTTATTTATTTCTACAAAATTGCTGAATTAGCTTTCTGACTAACTACAAAGAAGGAACATTGATCGGCTTCGGATACAAGCGGGTTCCTGCAATAAAAAAACTGAAAAGTAATAATTATCAAGTGTTTTCTTTAAATCGAATGACTATTAACAATTTTCAGAGCAATGTTATTTCACAGTTAGTTATGTTCACTATTCAAATAGTACAATGTGATATTTATTGAAAAATAAAAACTTGAAATGTTAAGACCGCTTTTTGGCGGGCCAACGCATTAGAGGGTTAATCGAAGAATTAGCTTTTGCTTTCCACACAAAATTCTAATTTAATAGTTCATACATACAATCTTTATGGGAGATTGTTAGGTAAAATTCGGCTAAATGGAGTTGGGATTGTTTTTTTTTTAATTTTTTCTAAAATTATCTAATTAAATTTAATTAGCACTGTGTGTTGCTGCTGGTTGGTGATTTGGTTGGTTGGCGTAAAATTATGTGAAAATACATTCAATTCAGGTTGCAAATGTTTTTTTTTTCAAAGGTGACTTATTAACTATTTAGATTAATTCATTTATTTGAAATTCCACATAAAATTATTTTCATTTATAATTCTTTTAACTATTTTACTATATTTTCGTTTTATTTTTTTATTGTATAAATTACGTGTATATGGTACTTAATTAACTAACTGTTGATGTCTGTTTGTTATGGCTGTTTGTATCTATGTTCATGTGTGTGTGTGTTGAATAGAGCGAGTTAGGATAGGATAAGTGGAAAGGGCGTTTGGATGAGATAGTGAAATTAAATTAGTTTGATTTCTATTTAAATGTTTAACATTGTCTTTTTAAATAAATCACTTAACATTTTATTTTTCTTTTAAGAGTTATTTTTTTTTATCGAAAACTGGTTTTTATTATTTTTTTTTTAATTTAATTTAATTTAGTTTATTTTTTTTTTAATTAATGTTATTAGTGTAGTATAAATGTTAATGCTATGTTTTGGAGATTTCAAGTTTATTTTATTTTATTATTTATTTTTTTTTAATATAAAATTAATCTTCAAGTCTTTTCAGAAACAAATGCATTACGATCAAATTATTTATTATTATATGTTTGCGTTTTTTGTTTTGTTTGTGTTTTTTATTTTTAAACATAAGTTAACAACATTTTTGTTTTTCAATTGTTGTCTTTTTGACTTTTCAATACTTAAATACTACTCCTTTATGCGTTATTAAAAGTTAGTTTTTGTTTCTTTTTTTCTGTGAAAGGTGTGGGATTAGGGGGAGCGAAAGCTGGAACAGGAGGAGGGGAGAATATAATGATTAGGAGGAATTTTTGTAGGAATTTACGAGTAGAGTTTCTTTTAAAATGCCTGGCTTTATTTTTCGGTTGTGATTTATGGATTGAATACATTTTAATTCAGTTTGTTTGTCAATATTTTTCTTAGTCAAAAATTAATTTTTGGAACCGTCTTTGCGGGACGTTGACGGAGCATCGCCTAAGTTTATCATGTCTCGTGGTTTCCACACCGGGGACCCTAAAATAAAAATGAAAGAAAAGAAATATGTGGAAATCATATGAAAAATGTTTTTGAAAGAATTTAGTTAATTAAAAAAATTTAACTACAAAAAAAAAAAAAACAAAAAATTATAACAATAATTAAGTTGAAAAGAATTTTACAAACAAAAATAAGCATACATGAATAAATAAAAAGATAACAAAAAATGAAAACTAAACTGTTCTATTTAGCCAATTCAATGTTATATGGTGGAAATGTGTTGTTTAAATAAACAACAAGCAAATTGATAAGAAGAACAAGAAGAAGAAAAATACAGTGAAATCAGTCCCGCACAGACGTAATTGTCAGACCTTAAAAAAATTATTAAATCATCTGTACATATACAGTTTGTAATTCGTTCGCAATGATAATTCATTGTTTCTTTTTTCTTTCGTAAACTAATTTGGGTCTTCAATACGTTGTTGTGCGAACTGGCTAAATAAAATCTAAAATTTTAAAAATTTTCCAATAATTTTTTTAAGAATTTTTTTTAAACCCTTTTGTCAATTTGTATTTAGTTTAGAATTTATTTAGCCACCTCGCACAGAGCCTTATAAACGTTTCTATCATACAAATGAGTTGAAAGATTTAATTATATTTTTATTCATCGCGAAATTATAAATTATCTTTGAAAATACATTCTTTAAAAGCTTTAATAATGTATCTATGTGTGTTTTTTCTAATGCGGCGCAAGATTGTTATTTAATATTTTAATTAATATCACTCATATGCCACATGATTTAATTAAAAAAAAAGTCAATCATGTTCCATCCAAAAGATTATGTTATTTATTAAATTGATTTGTCGTTAATATTATTCATTTATATACTTCTTCTTCTTCTTCTTCTTGTTCTTTCCGCTTTTTTTTTCATTTAAAATTAAATTACAAACTACATTTTATATATAAATAAAAAAAAAAAACAAAACACAAAAAAGGAATAATAAAAAGATCATGCATTAAAAATATGTTATAGCTTTTTGTTCCCAAATAAAGTAATAAAATTATAAATGAAATCGTTATGAATAAAATGTTGACATCGCTTGTGTTTTGATAAACAAAATTCCTGTACTTTTTTTTTGTTTTTTTGTTTGTTCTTGTTTTGTTAACTGTAATAAAATAGTGAAACCGTTATATTTTGCTTAACTGTATTATATTTTTGTGTTAACACATTTAATTGTAAAATTGATAATTTATCAACGTTATGCCAACATTTTCATAATTTTTAAGGTGAAGAAAACAAAACAAAAATCATACGTGTTTTTTTTTTTTTTTTGAAAAAATATATATTACATAGAAAATACACGGCATAAAATATAACCCTTTAACCTTTTATAAAATTTTATGTTGTTGCCTGCTGTAGGCGATATGGGTCAAAATAGATTTAGAGTAAATCTCGAAACTAATGCATACAAATTAAAAATTATTTATCTTACCAAGATATTAGTGCAATTCAAAAATTGCAATTTTTGTGCTGTTATTTAAGAAGATGTAACGATATTTGCTTTTTCGATAATACGATACTGAGCAGAAAAGTTCCTTAATTTCAATATATTTATAATGCTTAAATAAAAAACGCTTTGCTGCTAATATCAAATTTTTTTAGTGAAAATCGGTCCGTTCATCTTCAGTGGTGACAACGCTATTTATTGGCGATCGAAGGGTTCGATTGTGTTAACCGAATTTTTTAGTTGTGACTACAGAATTATTATTGATGTTAACAAAATTCTGTTGTCGTAGCCATGTTTCTTTTGTCTCAACTAATTTTCATTTGCCATAACCGAAAAACTCGGTTACCACAACCAAACCACAACCGATTTAAACCATCCAATTTCCACTTTCCCTTCCAAATTAGCCCAAGCTTCGTATTTATATTGACAAATAAAGTGCCAACCGAATTGAAAAATGTATTCTTTTTCCGATAACCAATAAATTCGGTTAGTACAACCATATTCAAATTTGATTGCTGAACATTTTACGTTTTCCAACCAAAATTCTGTTGTTTAAACCGAATTTAGTTGAGGAAACCAATATTCAGTTGTACAAATCAATTTTAGTTGCAGTAACCGGATTTCAGTTGGAAGCTGACAAAATTTTTCTCTGCGTGTATATAAGATACCTACAAATTTTTGTACTTTTCCCCCTAACATCATAGGGCCTTAACAAATGTTTGCTATATTGCTAGGTCCTTTGTTTCACCTCAACTTTTTTTTAGACAACTTAACTTCCTTCTGGACCTGCCAACTCTAAGAATGCGCAGGATGTTCCCTTATACGGCTGCTGTTCGAGCTATATCATCAGAATGTTTCCTTAGGGTGTGACCAATCCAATTACATTTTTGCCTTTGTATTTCCAGGTTAATTGTCGTTTGTTGTGTGAGTGACCATAGCCTAGAGTTTTAAGTTTCTTGGATTTTAATTTATTTTGATTTTTATTTTATTGCTATTTTTTATCTCTATATAATTTTTTGACATCTTTTAATTTGCTCAAGTTTCTATTGCAAATTAATTGAATTAATAGAGATGGAACTTTTCAAAAGTTGACTTAGGCTAAATATGGGTAGTTCAATGTATTTGTATGGTATCACTCTTTTCCTTAATCCAACTTAATCCATTTTAAGAATTCTGAGCAAACACCTGTTAACAAAGACTTCTATTGCGTTTATATCATGAGGTGTTGCATTCCAGGTCTCACATCTGTGGGACTCACAGAGAAAACAGATTCGTGCTGACCACCGAATTTGTAGCCAATCGAATGATGGTAACCAAATTTGACTGTGACAACAGTATTTCGGTTGCCATAATAACAATTCGGTATTGAAAACGCGATTTCAATAGCTTCAGAAAGTTACTTTAATGACACTTGTGTAAACTGCTTATGGTTCAAGAGCAAAGTACATTTTTATAAGATTTCTTTAACGAAACTCAATTCGTTTGTTTTAACTGTAAGCCGCTGTTTTCATGAAAAAATTGGCATCTATCTTAAGTACTTGTATACCGGGTACAACCTTCTCCTGAAATTTGGTTAAATTTCGAGAGGGTAAGATTGAACTTGTTAAGAATTTTTAATGCTTTCATGCCGAACACCAATGTGACGTATGAGTGATGTTTAATGTTTCAATTAATATTACTCATACGCTAAATTACGAGTTTTTGTGAACTTGAACAAGTTTTTTAGATTTTGTAAAATTGTGTTGGCTTCAAAATATTTATTTTGTCATGCACTGCTGCACAAGGAAATTATTTGCACAAAATTTTATATATTTTGTTTTCTATCGAAATAGCTTAATATCTTATTATAAAATACTTTGACGCATTTGTGGTCAAAGAGTTAATTATCACAGTCAGTAAAAAAAGTGAATATATCATGGTAAATTATTTTCTGTAAATTGTAAAATTGAAAGAAAACCACAATCACAGTTAACCTAAAATGTTACTTTTCCACTAGAAAAATAATATTAGCTGTACTTTCGCTCTTGCCTATAGTTTATAATTTAAAAAGCTAATGTTTATAATACTTGCGCGGAAGCAAAGAACATAAGGTATGAATTAAAATGCATAATGTTAAATGAATTAAATGCATAATGTTAAATGAATTAAAATGCATAATGTTAAATTTCACACGTTGAAAGTTAAAGTACATACGGAAAATTTATGATCGTGAAAAGTCATTTTTTTAACGCGAAATGTGATTAAAGAAGCATTTGTTACAATCAAATGAAATGAACAACGGGTTTGTTTGGAAAAATTATGATACATGATTTTGTCATGTAATGGAACATTGTTCTAAATAAGAACGGCAAACAAATGGAACTGGAATACGAATGGATTATAGTGATTATAATGAGTTTACCAACTGTATCCTACTGCAGAGTTTTCCCCATTTCTGTTTTCTATACTCTTCTTTATTTATTACAAGTGTGCTACTTTACTTTTTTTTACGATAACATACTTCAAAATTAATTTGGACTTATATCTGTTAAACTCTCTCTCTCTCTCTCTCTCTCTCTCTCTCCCACAACTTAAGCCGTGTATCTGTAATAAACATTTTTATTTATTTTGATTTATTTTTCCTTTTGGTAAATAAATTTGTTCGAATGTTGCACGCGGTAACAAATGAAATCTTTAAAATATGCATACAAATTAAAATAAATAATATACAGATAACTTATATTGCAACTTTTAATGTTTTTTGAAAAATTATTGTGAATAAAAAATGCACCTTTTGTAGGAAACAGAAAAATTTTAATGCTGATGAAATGACGAAAAATGTTTGTTAGCATAGTTAGAAAACGATTATAGTTAATTATTGATTTGATTATCTATCTTTTAGATACTAGATACAATAGATAGATATATAGATAGATAAATAGATCAATCGAAGGAGTAGCATAATAATATATTATTTCAATTCAAATTTAATCTTTCATATTATTTATTACAAATTATTACATACGAGTATAGGTACACATATACAGTGATGCTTTTTATACAATAATAACAACAATAGCAACATTATTTTGGATTAAGCAAAAGGGAGGAAATAATAGTTCGATAGATAGAAATATAGACGGATAGATTTAGAAGGTTGTGAATTGACCGTGTTAATGAGTTTTAAGGCGGTGTTAATAAAATTTTTTGATTTTTAAATTTTGTTTGATTGCTTACAGGGTGTGTTAACCATAAGACATAATAATATTTTAATTTATTTTGCATTTTGCAAGTGTTGTAATAATTTAAATAATTAAAAGAACATTAGCAATAGTTAGTTTATTGTTGTATATAATAATAATAATAAAAATAATAAAAAAAAACAAATTGTTTAAATAAACAAAAGTGAAAGAAAAACAACACAAGTAAACAACAATAAATAACTGCTTAATTAATTAATGGAAAAAATTGTGCATTTTTTTCTTTGCTATGGATTTTAAATTTAATTTTGTCACAACAACAACTCTCTCTCTCTCTCTCTCTCTCTCAAGCGATGCCAACCAACTACACAAAATAATTAGTATTTAATTATATAACAACACTAAGGATACCTGCACACGATAGTGTTTTGCACAGAATGCACTCCGGGCTGACGTAATGCAAATCTGCTCTTTTGCATCGTGTGCAAATCACAATCGTTAATACCCTTAATATAATGCGTATGTAAGAGAACAAGTAAAAACGTAGAATGTAGGTAATGATAAATTAGTTAATCTTAAAGTTTACATTTTTATTTTATAATTATACAAGTTATAATATAATTGTAATTATATAAATAGCATTGCTTTTTCCATTTTGATACGTGTATTGAATTAAATTTTGAAACTCTTTCAATTCTCTTAGAACTGCTTAAAATATCAAATCAATTTGAATTTATTTCTATTAAAAATTTATGGAAAATCACAAGAAAATATCACAAACTTAGTGGGGGTTTTAATATAAATATGTATTTATTAAGGGTTTTGATTTTGTTTTCCATTTGTGTGTGTTCAAACACATAAAGTAAAATTAAAGGATTTCTTACGTGTGTATGTGTATCTAAGTAGTATATAAGTAAGTAGTAAGAAAATAAATATGCATTTTAAAATATTAATTAGATTTACGAAACTACTTCAAACATAAACATTATAACATGTACAACAAAATGCACTTGGGGTGGTCAATAAATTAAATTAATTAACACAAAGAAAAAAACAAAAGAATGTTTCTGCTTGTTTTTTTTTTTTGCAAGTTTTCTCCTCTAAATCACACACAAAATATTTATTTCATTTTTTTTTATATATTTAAAAGCGACGATTTTAGTGCATATAAAGAAGAATCTGACATGCTCTTAAAAAGTTTATTCTATAATTGAAAAAAAGATCTGAAATATAACACTAGTTTACAGCATTACTACACACAATTTTTTCTTATAAGAAAATCGCTTTTAAAAATTTATAGAGTTTTTAAATCATTTTTTTGTTATTTTAATTTTTTTGTAACAGTCAATAATCTGTTTGAATTTATTAAAGGGAATATTTTTGAAATAGTAAAAATTTAAATTGTTTTTATTTTTTACATTTTATACAAGAAACATACGAATTTTTTTACAAGAAAAAACAGATTCGTGTTGACAACACAATTTGTAGCCAATATAATGATTTAGTTGTGATAACCGAATTCTTCGGTTGTGACAACAGAAAAACAACTTATGTATGAGTAATTTGACAGTAGACTTTCGGTTGCCGCAATTACAATTCGGTGGTCACAACTAAAAAATTCAATTACTGCAATTGAACCGTTCGATTGGCAACAAATTTAGTTTGAAAGTTTTAGTTTCAAAAGATCACACATACGCCTTGTTTACATTAATGCACAAGGGAAGCCTTTCAACGATTGCACGCCGATTTGGATAAAATACGAATATGTGATAGAGAATAAATATCTAAGTTTTATTTTTTTATACGCCATCTCGGGGGTTTAGGTGGCGAAAAGTTTCTTTTTTCCAAAGAAACTACCAGAAAATTTCTGCACCATTAAAGTCGACTTAAAGTTGTCTTTGAAGTAATTTTAAGAAATTTTTGATCTCCGGCTACGACAACATCAATTCAAAAATATAAAGTGTTGTTCCCATACCTCACCGTAAATAACAATAGAGCTATGAAGTAAAAAGTTTTAACCATTTTGCTAAATCTCTATTAGATGGCGGGCTACAACTGTTCTAAGATTTATAATGTCGCGAAATTAAAGTGTTGCAATATTTAAAGTCCTTCAATTTTTACCACCTTTCATCTCTCCTCCATCCCCATTCCAAAGAAAGCAACACATTAATTAGTTGGAAGGATTTCCTATGATGCTTCCTTTTTTTGCTTTTAAAACTTAAATTTATAATTTTGACACGACATATTTTTTATAAACGGGTTAAGTTAGAAAAAAAAAAGATTTATGATAGCCAAAGCAAAGTGATAAATTACATAAAATAGTGTTTTAACGTGAACCTTACGAGAAAATGACATTGGGATTACTCTTAGGCTAAAAGGGAAAATTATTTTCTTTATCACATTTCTAAATTAAGGACCAATCGGAGATAACAATTTGACAATCCTATTTTTATACCTAAAACTCGCTTAGAAACATAAATATATTTTATTTATTTTTTGCTACAAATTTTGTATATTCTTTTCAACTTGAAGCTATTTCAGATAAATATTTTCAATAATATTATAAGATGAAATATTTAAAAAATTTAATATTTTTAATAATTGGCCTCAAGAAAACGTTATTTTCTATCTATACATTATTGCCCAAATCGTGGGTGGTGTCATGTAATTGTTCGCCTTAACAAAGTTATACCCCTATTGTACACACTATGTACATGTCAAAGCTTCTGTAAAATTCTATAAAATTATCAAAAAATGAAGTAGCTTTTTGTTTGCTATTGTAACATATAAATGTTAAATCGTTTTATTTTTATGTACAGCTGCAAATGTTGTCAATCTGTCTGCTTGTCTTGTAGTCATATGTCTGTCTGTCTGTCTGTCTGTCTGTCTGTCTGTTTAATTGTCAGATAGTCACTTAACTATAATGTATAATACTATTATATATATATATCGTATTTCTTCTATATGGTTATTTCAAATTTATGCATTTGTTTGTGTACATGTTTGTATATGGAAATGTGTATTTATTATTGCAAATAAATCGATTCAGCATTTTGATTATAATTTCTATAAATTTCTTGCAATATTTAGAAAGTTTTGCTGTTGCCTGCAAATCGATTTGATTAACGTATAATTTTGATTTTATTGCTGCTTAGCCATTTTTATTGGTAATAAATACAATACTGAGGAAGAAAATTGTCTATATTTACTAGTGTATATATATTCCAATGAAATACTAGGCGTATTTTTTAATTTATTTTAATAAAAAAGAAATGGAATTGTTAAATCTGAAAAACACACTCATTAAGCTGGATTAGCATTAAAGTTGGTTTCAGTTATGTATTGAATTAATCAAAGTGTTTTTCAAATTTTAAAGAGATAACTTTATAAATTAAAGTCTAAATTTATTAATAAAAAAAATATGCCTATTTTATATTTGGTTTCTCTTTGTTTGTTTGTTTGTTTATGTGTATTTTTATTTGTATGTTTTGTAAAGAATCTATGGATATTAGTGTTGGGTGCTTTGTTGTTGTTGTTGTTTTTAATTTTGTAAAAACTATTTTAAAGTTTGAATTAAACACGTTACGTATGTATTATGTATTAAAATAAATTCTTAAAAACATTCAATTATTATTATTATTTTTTCTTTAACAATTACTTTAGCTTGAGGTACATCAAAATGTTTAACACTGAGTCAATAATTTGGATTTTGATTATTTTTAATTTTACGATTATTTTAAATATATTTATTTCTATATTGATAGTTTGTTTTCTTTTCTTTTTACTGCAACGTAGTAGATACGTATGCATGTGTATCTATGTATGTGTGTAGAGATATATTGTCGCATATAAACAATTTATTTTTTTTTTTTTAGACTTTTGTATGTCAATTCTGAGTTTTAGTATTTGTATATGCCCCGTTAAGTTTATTTAATTGAATTTTAATTTTCATTGAAAAAATTCCTGAATTCATTGAAATCTTAAATTATGAAGTTGATTTAATAATAAAACAAATGATTTGAAATTAATTTCATTGCAAAAGCAAAATCTTACTGTAATCAGATTACAGTAGTGTAACATATAGGGTGCTTTTCTTTCGGAGCGAGATGTAATAGCAGGCAAAAATTATGACCATCTTAACTGGTTTTAACTCAAGGTCAAAACAAAAACCGTGACTTTAGCATAATTCTCAAAACTCCATTTTGTGTAGCGATTTAATTTTTAGCGATTAAAAAGCAACCAATATTGCATTGGATATGTTTCTATTTATTATTTTAGATATATTTGTTTTGTATTGGCATCTTGAACTTGTTATGGCAGTATGCAAAAAATAACTCAAAAAATAAATTTAAAATGAAAATTTAATAAAATAATCGCTATAAAATCTTTATTGTACTTATTTAATTCAATGTTGTTTATCTAAAAAAATACAAAATCAGTAACCCTTAAGAACTGATGGCATATAAAAGCCAAAGTTGGGTTCTTTTATTGTAATGAAGGTAAATTACTGTATTTATTTCAACCTGACAATGTTTTGAATAAATGTAATTAACTGAAATTAAAAAAAAAAACAAAACGTCTGCCGAGTTTCACGCTATTCGTAAAGTGCCGATCACCAGCATTGACCTTGGAATGATTTTATGATTTTACCAATTTATTATGTAGTTGTTATTTTCAGTGTATATATTTTAGTATTGTGTAATCCTAAACAATATTGCATAAAACAAAAAAAAAAAAAAAAAGAAACTGTAGATATCAAGTCGCGCTAAAACACACTGTTTTGTCTTTAACGGTAATTAATACAGAAATCACCTACAACATTGTCTTTAAGTCTTAGTAGTTTTAAACATGTATTTCATAGAAATCGTGACAATCTACACAACCACCTGAATCGTTTGACCTTTGGACTATTGTAGCTTGGGAATCGAACATATTACTGTCACATGGTTCCGCGTACCCTGCCATTACTAGTGTACCGCGTGGTACTTTCTTACGCGTACGACTTTGTCGCACGCGTGCCCTATGCTAGGAGGGTCTTTTCTGGTACAAACAATCCATGCATGTTGTATGCTCTGGCGCTGAGGAGCTCATCTTGTAGGGACGGTCATGAGGACATTGTGGATCATGATAAATGCCGTATGGATTGGTTGGAATGGGAGTGGCGTTGGATTGTGGACCATAGTGGTAATATTGGTCGGCTACCGCTGCTGCTGCAGCAGCCGCTTCATGCCTGTAGCTGGCAAATGCATTTTCAGCTGATTGCGAACGTATAGGTCCTGAAGTGTCTGATGAATTGATGGCGTATAGGTTTTCAGGAGAAACACTATAGCGGTATGAGCTACTGGTCGTACTGTCGCGAGACAAGGAACGCTCTAAAGATTTACTGATGCGCCTATTGGAGTCGGAACGATTAACACTATCGCGTCTTACGGAGACGTAGTGATCACTGCACGTGCGATTGTCATATATGGGATAGTACTGGTAGTAGGCTTCGCCACTTTTGGTCTTTTCAACATTGTCAATATTGGCATGAGCTGAGGCGCTACGCTTGCGTGACCCCCCTAAATTGCGATCAGGTGAACGTGAATCAAAACTGCCGCGTGGCGACTTCAAAGCGGAACGTGGCAAGTCGAGGTTAGGTTCAGAGCTGCGACTGTCGAAACTACTGCGTGGAGAATGATGTTGACACATGTTGCATGTCGAGCGGTCGGGGGATAGGTACTCGACGCTATTTCGTGGCGATATATGAGGCGACAACGATTCGATGCTGTAGTCATGGGATGGTGCCAATTTTTTTAAGCAACTGCGGTCGGGACTCTTAGCTTTTGATGGACTTGGGGGCCGTTTAAGGATGCCACCTGAAGGACTGGCGGATCTCTTCAAAATACCTGCACCATCAGAAGATCGCCTAGGACTTGGCGTCCGTCGCCCTGTAGAGAGGCGGTCCTGTGATGAGTCGCGACTAGAGCCCACGCTTAATCGTTTGCCCTGTTCACTTAGACTCGTGCGAGGTGATTTTATTTTTATAATGCGTACCGGCGAGCTGCCCTGGGATTTAGAACGATCTGGTGAAATATAAATGCTTTGACGTGGTGATTTGGTCGGCTTAGTCTTGCAACTGCTCGTACTTGTGCTACTACTCCCGTTACTGCCGTTACTTGGGGCTTTAGAGGTCTTTGGTATTTTGTCTGATGATTTTGATTTAAAAACTTTGTCAACTTTCTTATCAATAACCACATGTGCAGCAAACGTTCCGCTCTCGGAATCGTCTTCGGACTTTTCCGATGTACCAGTAGTCGTGCCCGTACTATCCGATTCGACGGAAGGTCGTGGCGGCGACTCAATGTCAGCGACTACAGTTTGTTGTGTATTCTCTACTATGGTCTGTGGTTCCGGCGAAAGACTCGAATCGTTTTGTTGTTGATCGGCGCCGTCCATTTGCAAGTCTGCTGTCTCTATGGAGGTCTCTTTAAGATTGGCCATGTAGGCCTCAATGTCACATGTTGTTTCGGTCAGTTTTTCTTGTTCGAGCTCACTCAAGTGTTTGTCCATGTATTGTGTATGTTCGTCAGTGGTGTTTTCTACGTCGCTACTGTGGCGACTGGAATATTTTCTGGAAGACTCTTTGGCGGATATGTGCACAACCGAAACCTGTTGTGCAGCTGCACTTATTTTATCAATTTCACTCTTAAATATTTCGATTACTTCAATATCTTGTTTGGGTGATTGTCGAGGAGAAAATTTGTTATTGGATGCATGCAAAATGTTGCCAGAAATAAAATCGCTTTCATTTTCAATTCTAGCGGAACCACCACCGCTGGAGGTTGTAAAAAGACTACCACTACTTCCTAGACTTAAATTAAAGGCTGCCGCCGTAGTAGCTGCCTGCAAATCTGACTCTAAAGTCAATTCATCCCCTTCGCTGGCAACAGCAGTTTCTTGGCATGCATTTTCATCTTGGCGTGATTTTAAATCTTGTGTAATAGAGCTACTCTTACCTAAGTCTTTCATAAGAACTGGCTGATACGTTGAGGGTGGATGTGACGATTGAATTAAACGTGCTTGGCTTCCTGTACTGCCAACAGAAAGCGTTGAAGTGGTGCTGTAACAGAAAGGAAAATAAAAAATGAAGTAGGAAAAAAAGGTCAAAATGTTTGTACACAAATTTTAGTGTACGAGTACGTAAAGTACGTTCGCATATGATTACAACATTATACTGATGAGATTTGTTTGCGACTCAATTACTAACCTTAATGTGAGATGATTAGGCGTCCGTCCAAGGGAGGCTTTCGTTTTGATGGTTCCCTGTTGGAATTCCTCTTCCCCTTCGGACTTTGTTCCAGGATCCATACGTTCGATATCACTCTGTGCATGTGGTTGTTGATGATGTTGATGCTGGTTTTGTTGTTGTTGTTGATAGTGGTGTTGTTGTGCATCCATGGCAGTTCCAAGAACATCTGTAAATATTAACATACGATTAGCATGCAGGATATTAGACATGACCTTTATAGGTAACTTGCCGGAAGCATCGCCAACTGTTTTGCTACGACCACGGAAAGTAGACGTATGTAAGGTATGCATATGTTGGTGCTCCTGATATGGGACATCTTCTGCTTCCTGACTACCTGAGATGTTATCATAATCTATGTTGCCGGCCGAATGGCGTTGAGAACCAGATTTCTTCTTCGGCTTACCCAATGTTTGGGAGCCCTGCATTATTGTTATCTAAAAATAGACCACAAAAAAAAAAAGAATTGAGTATCACCACACACACACACACGCAAATATATTTTCATTACTACTTGTTGTTTTGGACGCTCCAGCGTTTGCGAACTGCCGGAACAACCACCCTGCGACGACATACCGGACACTGATCCCGAGCTGCCACCGAAATTTTTCATAGGAATAGACATGTTACGCACACTTTCGCGTATTATTTGCCTAATGGTCTTTAGGAATGCATTGCGGAAATCGGCTGTGCTGTTTGACAGCACATACACCTTCTCGGAACGACGCTGCAACTGTGATCGCAAATGTATCAGTTCCCACAAGAAATGGGAGTCCATATCTTTCGCCGACGATGCTCGTACCTGGACTTCAGTTACAGGTATTAAAACCTGATAGCGTATAATTTCAACTTCATTGGGCGCATTTTTGCTTGAAACACCCTGGAAATAAACAACAAATGTATCCAGCCACAATATGTAAATTCAAACGATAGACGCTTTACCATAAGTTTCTTTTTCTGTCTAAGACGCTCTTTACAAAGGAACACAACCGCTGATTTGAAGACAAAACACATTGCGTGTAGTTCTAAACCTTTTTTGATTTTTCCCAAAAAATCTGAAATATTAAGCCACTCGACTCCGCCGTAATACAATAGGTCACCTAAGACAGGAAGTACACACACATTATTTATCCCTGGCATATACATAACATTAGAAATGAATTAAAGTCAGTAGTTTTGTAAAACCTACCCGGACTCAAATCAATTGGCTGCTTGCAAGACTTTTGATGTTGCCGGAATAAATGATCGAATATGGCACCATATTCTTCATGTATTCTTTGCATTTCATTGATGTGTTCAGCCACCTTTTCCATACCCTTCAAAGCCTCTGTATAATTAAATTCAATATGCCTTAATAATTATATGGATACAAAAACAACAACAAAAAAAGTCAAACTTACCGCACAGATGTAAGTGCTCGTCGGCTCGGGAGTCCGTTAAATTACGCAACTGCTGCAGTAATAAAGGATATTTGAGTATACGTTGTATGGGTTTAATCAAATACGATTCCAGAGTACAGCTATGCTGTTGTTTTGGATTACGTGCAGATAGAAACTCTTGCAATGCATGATTTCCCTCATCTGTTTAGCAAAAAAAAAAACAATTTAATAGAATTATATTCGTGTTTTTCCGACTTTATACAATACACACTTGAAAATTGTACAGTGTATATATTTGGTGATATGTAGCTAGAAACAAATTTAATCTAACAAGGAATGTCTCCTCAGGTTGGAACATAAATCCCTATACATTTCGAATTGAGTATTTACGACTCAATCTCATATGTACTGCATAAAACGCTGGCTAAAATACATATATGTACGAGTATCCAAAGCAACTGCACATAACTTGGAAATTAAATCCAATAATGTAGAAAACATACGAATTAGATAGCAGTATCATTTAAATGTTGCTATTTAAATAGATAAGATAAATACTTGAATGTAGTAATGCACATTTTATATGAGTTTAAAGTGAAAAAACTCAATTTATATTTCATTGCTGTAGAAATAAAACATATTTTACGCCGACTGATATTTAAAAGTTTACGCAATAAAACTTCTCATCTGAGGAGACCTTATTCGTAAAAGAAACTTAAGAAAACAACATAAGCACTTCGTTAATATTAAGGTGGTGGTTGGTGGTCATATGACAATATGCCGAATTTTGGAATGCACGCTAAAAATCTGAATCATATCGAACAATTTTTTAACCACGACACTTCCAAGTTTTATAAAGCTATAAAAAAGAAAAAAATCTTTGGGACGATATGAGTAGAATCAAGCCACTCGATTTTTAGTCACGTATGAATCTCTTTCCTAAATTTAGAAAATAATAAAAAAAAAATATTTGCTTTAATTATATCAGAACAGTGGAAATGCGCTGAGATAGTTATGATTTGTAAACCAAACAAACCAGAGTTTGAAATAAAGTCATATAGACCGATAAGAAAATTTTTGAAAAAATCTTTCTAAATTGATTACAACCCATTTTGGATAATCTCCAGATAATACCAGAATATCAGTTCAGTTTTAGACAAAAACATGGTACACCGGAACAAGTTCACCGGGTGAAAAAGTATTGCTCAGCGGTGTTCTTAGATATTGAACAAGCATTTGACAAAGTTTGGCACGATGGGTTATTGTCAAAAATAAAGTCAATTCTTCTAGCTCCATTCTATCAAATTCTAAAGCATTTCTACAAAATTCTAAAAGCATTTTTACAAAATCGAATGTACTGTGTTAGAACAAAAGACGATGTGTCATCTATTTTCGAAATAAGAGCAGGAGTTCCTCAAGGCAGTGTACTTAGCCCTGTTCTATGTAGATACAATTTTTACTGCAGATATGCCTGTCTCAGACGGAGTATGTAAATCAACATATGTTGATGACACCGCTTTGTTGGTTACTCATGATTATTCAATTATAGCCTCAGATGTGGTACAAAATCAACTAAATCTATTAGATTTATGGTTAGAAAAGTGGAAAATCAAAGTAAATGCACAAAAATCTGTCCATGTAACATTTTCATTAAGAAGAGGTCATTGTCCAGACCTAAAAATTAACAATACACAAATCCCAAAAAAAGATTCAGTTAAATACCTTGGTATACATCAGACATCTAAGGCTAACTTGGAAGGAGCATATTAAAGCTAAACACCAACATTGAAAAAATAAAAAATAGGGTGCTCTTTTGGTTGCTTGGCCCAAAATCACAACTTAATACGACAAATAAAGTAAAACTCTACAAAGGAATATTAAAACCAGTGTGGACATATGGAATTGAGCTTTGTGGTACAGCGAGCAACTCAAATGTCGAAATAATACAACGATACCAAACTTATCCCCCAAGCACCATGATTCATAACAAACGCTGCCATACATACTGATCTTAACATTCCAATAGTAATGGATGTCATAAGAGCTCAAAGCGAAAGGTACCTGAACAGATTAAGCAACTATACCAACACTTTAGATATTTACCTATTAGACGACACAAATGAAATAAAAAGGTTGAAACGATATAATATTTTAGATTTACGATTTCGCAAATAATGACTGTTGTACAAATGTAAAAAATAAAACTAACTAAATTTTGTTGTTTAATGTAAATATCCAAACTATTGTAAATATGTTATTGCAGACGTAAACAAAAATGTAATTATTTGTATCAATGTAAATAATATTTTCAGTTTATAATCAAATTCAAATTTATTCAATTTTATGTTTTTTGTATGCATTTTATGCACTTACTGTTGAAAAATCCTAATTAAAAGTTTCTGTGAAAAACTTTGTGTACAAAACTTATAGCTGTACTTAAAAAAGTACATCTCTATCAATGTAAAGAAAAAAATGATATCAGGAAATATCCTTAGAAAAGAGACTTCTGCTGACACTGAATTTGCAGCCAATGGTTCGAATTGTGTTATGGCCATTTGAGACATTAGTAACTTGGCTGTGATGAGAGAATTTCGGTTGCTTGAATAAAAATTCGGTATTCAAAACCAAAGAAATTTTGTTTTGAAATTTCGATCGTCAAAAAATTAAGTTGTCAGCATTAATCTGCTAAAAAAGCTAAGTTTCTGCCTAAAATAATAAGAAATGTGTATCAAACGGTAAAAAAACATTAATTTGTTGATCCCAGTTTCGGTTCAAAATGGTGCGATTTGTCTTAAAATTTCACCACATACATTTGGGATAAAATGTTAGGGGAAATAGGGGCGAAGTCGCATATCTAGAAATTCGTCATTTTGCCAAAAAGCTGCCACCCTAATAAATATTGCAATTGAATATCTTAACACACAACATAAAGAGTATACACATGAATTTGTAAATTAAATAAGAAAACAGGTGTTAGTTTTTGTGTGTTTGCATTTACTATTTGTAAATTAAATCTTTTTGTGCGGTGTCGTCGTCTGTGCGTGTGTAGAAGGAAGTAAAAAGAGTGTACTACTAGAGCTTGCATTTACATGTGTGCGTATAATCATATCCCAATATACCATATAGCAATCAAACTGCAATACAACTTGAGAATAAGCTTATATAAATAGTGTGTTTTAGGCTTTTCTTAATTTCGCTTATTATAATATTTATAAAATGTGAATCACAAGCAGTATTTAACAATGCTAGAAAAAAGATTATTATACATAACATTTTCTCAAGTATGCTTATGAACACCATACAACAACGCAATATGACGATTGAAATAGAAATATTTTTCAATACATTCTAGTCTTGTTTGCTTTGTTCTACGCTTATAATGCATACAACAAGTGCCATTACTTTTTCTTTAAATTTGTCAAACGTGTTATGCGTGTACATTTAGTTGTAAATTTTTTATAGTGAACGTGCAATTGCATATTAAATTTAATTATTTTTATTTATGGTTAAAATAAATTATTATTTTTTATATTTAAAATGAGTAATTATTATTTATTTTTAAAATTAAAATAAATTAGATTAAAGAAAATAATTATGATTTTTTTTCAACTATTAATAAAATATTACTTTTGTAAGCTTATTCTACAATTGCAAGAATAAGCTTATAGTAATCATACACACATAATATTTTCACGAGGGTTCCGTTTTGATTTTTCTAAAATTGTTACGATAGCCTTTTTCAATATATTCTCAAGTCTTTTTCAAGCTTAAGGCTTGTGTTTGTAAGCTTATAATAATATTCTTCTCAAGTCATTTGGTATGTTGGGATCTAAGGTGACATAAATAACATTCTCTCATATACATATGGATATGAAGATGCAGCATCTGGCCACTGCATTATAACTAATAGTCTTTTTATAATTTCATGATCTGTGATAATATGTTCACCCTCAAACAAAGAATTGTTAAATTTGAATCATGTGCCATTCGTTCTTAAATGTGCGAATTAATTTTTTTTTTGAAAACGTTAACTGAATCGCATACAAAATGTGACGAGCTTTTGAAAATTTTCAATAAGTTTTATATATCATGCGACATATTGTTTCTAATTAATTTTGGTATGTTAATCAGGCAAATAGTTAAGCTTTTAAAATCGAGTTGTCGTCGATTGATTTTTACTAAGTCGCATTTTTCCTACACTTTTCAAAAACTTAATTTTTTCTTTTCTTTTTTTATTCGACTCAAACTAAACTTTAATTCGATTATAATTATGGGTAAAATACAATTCAAGAAATATGTCTGTAAAAGTTACTAATATTTAGCTAAAAAGGACCCTGCGGTAAAATCTGCTAAATTAAACAGAACAAACAGGTTCTAATTATTATTAGTAAAATAAAAACAGCAAAAAAAAAAACTGTTAAAACATATTGTACTAAAATTTTAAAATGATTCCGCATGCTGAATGAAATATGCCACTTGATGGGCATTTCAACGCGATGATAAACCGAAACATACAAAGAGTTTATAGCAGAGAATGGAGTTCAAATCATAGATTGGCCGGCACAACCACCCAACTTGAAGAACCACATTGAAAACCGAAATTTCAATAATCTCGAGATCTGTGTACAAAAACTAATTGGAAACGACACATGATGTATGAAATTTAATGGAAATTTTGTTAATTTTCAAGATCTCGGGATATTTTTCATAATATTTTTGTTTTCAAATTCGACCAAATGGAACCGAACTGGCGGGGATTAGCATGGAAATTCGACAGTTCGTAAGTTAAGGGACATCTTAATTTGTAATGTTTTAACCTGACGGATTATAAAACTATAACAGTTAACATACACATAGTATTCACACTGCTCATAACGAACAATTTTTAGGAACTTGAATGCAAAACTGACTTTAGTATAATCAAAAATTTATATTTTTAGTTTTTGTTATTGTATTTTTGAAAAATAAACATCATTTTGGGAAGACTGCAGAACAAAAAGCGCTTATTTTAGCTCTAATGATCTCTATTGTTTTTTAACGAAGCACTTCAGTAAGACATTGAAAGTCTCCCACCGGGTCAGCGCTTTGAGAAATTCGGGTAAGAAGACAACTGAATATACATTTTGTTTGATACCCAAGTTACCTACTTGGCAAATTTTCTTTAAAAAAAACCTTTCAACATTTTATATCACTTTTAAAATTTCTCTGGCTGTAGAAATTCCCATATGCCAGTCCTGCAATGTAAAAGAATTGCCATCAATGGCAACTCTTCACCACAACTAATGTTGCATTACTGTTTTTTCTTTCATTAGCCGTGAACACACTCAACGTTTCCGGCATATAGCTTTGCCACCTTTACTTCGGAACAATGCTACCACTTTCTAGTTATTCTCACCACCCATAAAAATACGTGCTCAATGTTGCGTGCTATTTTATAACATAACAGTGACGCAACAACAGCATTTGTAAACAACATTAATGATTCAATGGTGTTTGTGTTAACAGTTTTTGCAATAAAGTGTTTTTCTAATTTAACAGAGTTTGCTTAAGTTTGTGTAAATAAAGAATTACTATAGAGAATTTCAACTGTGTTTATTATAAGCAATATTATAAAAACTCGATTTATTTAAAGGAAGTAAATCAACGAATTTAAAAGGTAAAATCGTAACAGTTTAAATGAAAAAAAAAATTACCTGTAATTTTATTTGAATTTTGTTTTTGTATGGATTAGGTCACAATAGTTGTATACTTACTTGGATGCAAAACTTTTTGCGCCTTACTGTGACTGGCACAAAATGATGAATACAGTTTGAAATGATTTACATAGTAAAGAAATGCGGAACCAATGGCAAATAGAACATTCTATATAAAAAGAAGAAGAAGAAGAAAAAAAAATGATTTATTTATGTGTTTATTTATTATTATTGTCACATTTGTATATATGTATATGTTAAAATGTTCCCAGATAGTTTTGAAGTCACATGATATGTTTTCCATGTGGAATACCAAACCTGACCAATAATCGCGCGTTGTAAAGATATATCCCGCCTTTTAACCGAAAAGCCCGCTTTTTTATATACTTATTAATTTTTTCTATTATTAGTCCTGTAATTAAATTTTATTACTTTAGAAATCACATATTACAAAAAACGTTTAAACAAAAGCAAACTTAGTAAAATGTTCTTCATTACACGAATTCTATAAGTGGCTCAACTATAACCGATTCCATAAAAATAGTTCCACGGAAGTAGATTATAAGTGACCGTCATCTAAAAAGGTTTAAGGTTTAAAATTCAAAACATCCTACTAGGAACACTGCATTTCGATGGTCAGGAGTTGTCCACTCTTAATTTTATTTTTGCTACAACCCATGTGGCATACAGCTACGTGCACCTAATTAAGGACAGTAGTATTTAATATTTAAATTGTCAAGCGGTGCAATATTTCAGAAAGCATTAGACTACAGAAAAGGTAGCCCGTAAACAAAGATGACGAATAACAACTGCTCGTGAAGATGCACTAATCGTACGCGAGTCGAAAAAAATCCGCATAAATGAACAAATGAGATTCGGGTGGCAGTCTTTGGCGAAAATGAGGCAAAACCATCTGTATACACAGTAAAACGTTGATTGCGAGAAACTGGAATTATTGGAAGAATTTCCCGAAAGAAGCCTCTATTGTCTGAGCGTAACCGAAAGAAGAGACTAGAGTTTGCAAAAAAGTACCGCCACTGGACCGCTGTGGAATGGAAAGGAGTAATATTCTCGGACGAAACAAAAATTAATACAGTCTCTCCTGATGGAAAAAACATTTGATCCAAAGTACACCCGGGCCACTTTGAAGCATGGAGAAGCACAATAGATGCTTTGGGGTGCTATACCGTCACGTGGTGTTGGGTGGCTGCACAAAATTGAGGGAAATATTGATAAGTTCCAGAGTGCAAGAATCCTTAACGATACAATGATAACGTATGCTGAAGAAAATATGCCAGTAACATGGATATTTCAACAAGATAATAATCTGAAGCATACGGCTCATCACCTGAAGCAATGGTTTTTAAACAATTCAGTTACTGTTCTTGAATGGCCTTCATGCAGTCCTGATCTCAACCCGATTGAGAACCTATGGAAAGTTGTAAAGGCCAAAGTAAGCTCTTTAAAAATAAGCAATTTTGATAATCTCTATACCGAAACAAAGAAAGATTGGGAAGAAATTCCAAGTAGTGTATGTGAAAACTTGGTGAGCTCGATGCCAAGTGGTTATTGATAAAAATGGTTTCGCAACAAAATATTGAACTTGAATTAAATTCATGTTTTTTTTTTATCAAATTTAAAGTGTGTCCTTAATTATGTGCACGACTGATATCAATCTTATTTTATAATATGGCTCACAGCTTTATTAATATTAATTTATTTATTGACGTACAGAATAATGTATGCCCATGTATGCCATGTGCAAGCCCATGTATACATGTACGTTCATATTTATTTTAATTTTTTCATGGGAAATATCTCAAGGATTAAATAGTTGTGACCTATGTACGTATACACATGCAACTACCGATTTCCGTTAAGTGTATGTATGTGTTATAAGTATCGAATATAGAGATTGATGATTTAATACTCACTCGATATTGGCTGGGATGATCGAATTTATGAAATTCCGGTTCAAGTTCTAAGGCTTCGACTAGGTTTTGCAAAAATTGTCTTTGGAATGTTACAATTTCGTGTATGTTACCAAAGAGTGCATTAATTTCAGCATTCGATAAGAAAGTTTCACGTTTTAATGGCTCCAAATAGTTTTCAAGTAAATTATTTAAATGCTGTAAGTACAAATGAGTGCGTGTAAGAAAATACGTTGAAAAAGATTCATTTCCAATCTTTTAAAAATATTTATATGTAAATGCAGCAATAATAACAACAACATTACCTTGACATAGGTTTTTTCAGTGTCCACCAATTCCAAAATGACTTTGCGCAACTTTTCGGCATCCGTAAGTTGTCGAGAGGGCGTCAGGGCAGCATTCGAAACCGAGGATGTTACTGATCCTGTGGGACTGGATTTCCGGGTTTCCTGAGGTGAACGACAAAATCCGGTAACCTTGTGTAAGGCGTTCAACGGTGGTTGTTGTTGGTAGTAGTAGTAGTAGTTGTGGTGGTGGTGGTGGTAGTAGTGGTAGTTGTGTTGGTGTTGTTGGCGTCAAATGGCACATGCGAATTTTGAGCGCAAAATTGATGACATATGAATATAAAATAAAATGAATTCAAAAAATGTTAGGAGTGCTTAGAATGCTAGGACTGTGCAATGGAGGTGGGGTGGAGTGGTGGGTAAAGAAGAGTTGTTGAGAGTTTTGTTTAGATATTCTACTTGTTTTGTGTGCTTGTGTGTCGGCCTAGAATAAGAACGCGACGTACAACGATTGTTGCTGTGAGAAAAAGAGCTCCTAAAATAACGATTTACGACGGTGATTGCAAAAACTGTCATATTTATTTTAGTGTACAGAGTATGGTAGAGATTCTTTATTCTCCAGTGGCTCCTTTCCTTACTAACGACCCATTTTTTTGTTGTTTTTACATTTTAATTTGATAAAAAAAAAAAAAATAAAAAGAAATAGTTTAATAAAAATTTCATAGTACGATGTTCATTCGGTAGTACACAAAGAGAACGTAAGAGCCATATAATATCGTAAGTTAAATTTACTCATCATATGTTTTTTTTTTGTTTACAAAAATTTTTAAAATGCGGAAACTCTGTTAAGAAGAAAAAAAAGCTCAATTGTGAAAAAATACAGTACGTTGTTGTTTTGGGCCGCCACTGTGTGTATGTGTATCCGATTTAGTGCACACTATTAGCAGATTCTTTATTACGAAGTTCACATATTATTATTCGCAATTTCAGAATATCTCAAAATACTACAGGTTTGGAAATCTCAAAATTTCAATACTTTTTTATTCAAAATTTATGGAATCAGAGTGTTTCAAAAAATCATAATAAGACATTTCTAATAGAGTAGGGCATTTTTGTTCACGGCTCATTTATTTTATTTCAATTTTTAAACTAGTTCCTTTTTTCAGTTTACTCGTTTATTATTTCCCCGTATTGGTGATACAAATTGAAAATGGCATTTCATATCTCGAATACTGGGAAATAGTATAATACTCGTATATTGATGCAAAGGAATGGTTAGCATGTGAGTCGACCTAAAACCTTAAGTACGTTTGAGGCACTTTACACCAAATGTCTAGAAATAAGAAAGGATTTTGGATTAACAATAAAAGTGTTCTCAAATAAAAAAGTTTTGAAAAATGGATGTTTATTACTTTTTTCCCCCGATTTCACGTTCCCAAGTTTTATTAGCGGTTCCGGTTGTACCATTAGGTACTGCATGTGTATTTTTTTTGTCTACTATGTGTGTATGTTGTATGCACAAATGTATTTATTTATTTATTTATATATTGTCTGTTTATGAATATGTCATCTTGTCGTGTTTGTCTAATGTTTTATAATTTGTTGTTTGTTTGTTGTTGTTGTTTTCGTTTTAAAAGACTACAACAGCTCCTCTAATAATATCATTATGTAAATGATTGTATATTGTTAAGTTTTTTTCTATTTGTTGTTGTTGCTGTGGTTGTATATATGTTTAGTTGTGTCGGATCCTTGATTTCCGAAACAAGCTGTTATAATATTAAAAGAGTTCACAAGGTGTACTATTGTATTGTCGTTTAAAAAATACAGAGTTGCTAAAATTTGTATTTCACTATAACGACAATTTTCTGTTGGGTCTTGTTTTTGTTAACAAATTCAAACATATGTATCACCCTAAGTATAGGTACAAATGTACTACCATCTATTGTTGCATTTTGTAAAACAAAAATTAACAACTCTGTTTCCAAAAGCACAATGCAACATTTAGCACACCCCTTGTGAACAACCTAATTATTACACAGTTATACACACCAAATGCATCGGACATACGACATATCAATTTTAATAGATTTTTTAGCTTTAATAAAAAATCAAGGATTTTCCTTGTACGAGTTTCTTACTGAATAAACTACAGATAAATTTTAGTATGGTGTGGATATTAAACATAGAGTTTCATTCATTTCGATGAGATAAAGGATGTCATTGCTACATATTTTGAAAATCTTGTAAAAAGTCTTAATTAGATTTGCAAAATTTTAACAAAAGTAATTAAGCGAGTAAATATCCTGGTAAGTAGTTGATACAATGTTTTAGCTGGGTTATAGAAAATACCATAAAACTAATATACAAAATCTTATCTGTCTGCCTTTCAAGGTTTTAAGAATTTTTTAAAAATAAATACTGGCTGCTCAATTTTTGAAACTATTTTGCTTCTTAACAGAAAATAGATCATTATTTATACTAAAAAAGAATGTGCGGTAATTTTCAGCGTATTGAATAAAGTTTTTAAAAATTCTGGAATTCCTGGATTCGATATATTAATTTTACATAAAAAGTGGATATTGCATAACAAATTTTTCTCACTTAAAAAAATTTCCTAAATGTCCTTAACTAAATCCGCATAGCACTTTTATAAAACCTTTCTCTATTAAAATAATTTTTTAAAAAAATGTCAAAAATAGATTTTTTAAAAAATTTATATAGGAACTCTAGAATAATTACTTTTGTAATTTTTTTAAATTTAATTCTATAGCGAATACTTCAAACTGTTTTATCGTGTAGTTATGTCTTTTATCTTAATTTATCGGGCCTTGAAAGTAGGTGTTGTAAAATGGTAGTGTAAAATGGATTAAGAACGGAACTACCTTTCTTGATAGTTAATGTCTACGCCAAAGGAGGAACCTTTATGTTAACTTTTATCAAAAAATCATAATCTTATATCAAAATTTGCAGAAAATTTAAACTGAAATATAAACTTTTTAAATTTAATTTGCAAAAATTTAAAAAGAAATAAATAGCAATATTATTGCTCTTCAATTAATTAAAACTTTCTTTATTGGCTTCGATTAAAAAACGTAGGACTGTTCGTGGAAAATGTCAACACAAAAAAACAAATTCACACTGTAGCAAGTTGATTTAGCGTTTGGGGTGTCTAGCAACATGTGCTAGTTTGGAAGAAAAGAGCGTATTGCTATTAGGTCAAAACCCCCTTTCAAAAGAACCGGTTGTAGAACATAGATTAGAACCTATGCTAATGCGATATAAGGAATTATGCAACCTGTTCTATGAATTTTTACCTTTTACTCGGATGTATTTTATCAGGGATGATAAAGTTGGTGTTGTGGTACTTTTTGTGGGACTATTACAACCTGACTCTTTTATTTACAAATTTTCTAATTCTTTATTTATGGCCACTCTTTGTGATGTAATTTAATAAAAGTAATACGAAAGGTTTACAAGTTCAATATTATAGCATATTAAATTTTCTATTAATATGTAGCAGAATAACTGCAATAGGAACCTCCTTAAGTCGATTTGATTTTCAAAATTTTGAGAATTTTTTTTAAATGAAGGTAGAAAAATGTACACAAAATCAATTTTTAGTACTATTTATCATCCCTGTTAAATTTATCCAATTTTTTTTTTAATTAACCAACAAAGTTCGTCTTTTTTAATAAATTAGGGACCTAACTTGTGAGGAAAGAACAAAGATCAATTTTAAATCTTTTTCTCATTGTAGATTTTTTCCTAATGAAATCGTGAAAAAGAAAAATATCAGCTTTGGGCCCTGTGCGAGGTGAATAAATTTAATCCAATTTCTCAAATCTCTGAAGTAGACCTTCTATGCATCATTTGATGCTCATTCAATTATTATTTAATAGCAATTTTCATTATTTTTGGTGCTACATATACAAAAAAATAGATATTTTTATTTTTTTTATTATTTTATTTATTAATCATATAATTACAAATTATATGTTAATACCCTAACCGAGCACAAGCAACAAAGGCCTTCGGCTCGTTGTAGCGAAAACAGACCAGAGCCTCTGGTGGGAATTGAACCCACGACCACCGCACTGATAAGCTAGCACGCTACCAACTAGCCTACCGGGGCACTCGAAAAAAAAAATAGATAATTACTAAAATTTATTTAATAATATAAATATATAATGTCATTCGGATCTATTTAATGGAATATAAATTTTTGATACAAATTGTTGTTTATTCAAGCATCTAATTTACTTGGGGGAAGAAAATTATCAATTAAACTAAGAAAATGGTAAATTCAATCTTTCTTTCATCTCCAGTTAAATGCCCTTGACCACCCATCGCCATTATTTTTCTCAAATAAAAGTCTTATTTATGTTGATTTGTTAAATTTAACTTAATACCGACCAGAACATTTTTTTTTTAAATTTGATGATGAATCTTGATGGAGGAGGTTGATGGGAAGGCCGGTATTGACCGGGAACATATTAAATAAAATTTATGATTTTTAGAAAAATGTGGTATCGACAACCGTGTTGTCTCGAAAATGGTCCACTGAAAAATGTGCTTAGATTCAGACACACCAAAGTTAATTGGAAACTATTTATTGAAATAGAAGGTTTATAGGCTGTTGTATAGTGTTAATGTTGTAGTAATATTGTGTTGATCTCTTTAAGGCCGCTGACTTTCAAGGAAAGTATCCCAGGGGTCACCTAAACATTACACTGTAATTTTGATAAGAGATAGAGGAGAAAAAACTAACGCACCAGTATTTTTGTATCGGTTTAATTTAAGATTAATGGAAAAAAATGCAGGTAAAAATAGATAATAATAGTATTGTATGTTAAATTTTCGGTAAAAATAATTGTATTCAATTTTCACGCGAAGTTCATTATTATAACAATTAATTTGTTTTAAATGGATTAGATACGTATTACAGTTTTTTTTCACGTGCAATCGAAACAACTTGTAACATTTAAACAGTAAGGTTCACAGGGTACAAACTGTTGTCAGAAATGACAGCTGTCAAACGATAAATACGAACTGTCTGGTGAGATTTGTTGTTGTAAAAGAAAAAAAAAAGTGCGAAGGAGAATGCAAAAATATTTCTATGCATAGCCACCAATATGTAAAAGTGAACAACAAACAATACACAATATTTGCGGTCATATGATCACCAAAAATATATAAAGGATGCCCTAGAAATAAAACATGATTGTGTTTGTCTAACAGTTTCACAAACTACAACCCAGCAACACTTTGGTAATGGTGCGATATTCTCATCCGTTACCTTGTAATGATAGCTCGTTACCTTTTTCATTATTTGCAAGCATAAAGTAATAAGTTACTCATTATTGATTACGTAATATATGATTTATATATGTAAAGTAATAATTGAAATATTTTTGAAAATCTATTTTTATATACATTACTTTGTGTTTTTTTTGTAAGCAAATAGGGAAATGCATGTTTTTTTGATAACAATAGCGAAAAAACGCAACAATTCATTTAAGTTTAAAGCAATCAAATACTATGTATATGCGTCGATAACTCAGTGGGCAGAGTTCTCGGCTTGACCACATTATTTTTAATTACAAATATTTAAAATAAAATATTTGTAATTTATTTTTTTAATAAAAATTCATCTTTTTTAAAAATCTATTTTTAGACACATTACTTTTTCCATTCTCGTAACCATATAAGTAACCCCTTACATTATAACCTCTAAAGTAATGGGTATACACATTACTTTGAGGCTCATCGCTTGTAAAATTCATCAATGAAGTAAGGTGTAAAGTAATCCATCTATGGCCCCTATGGCTATACATTACTTTACCCATTATTTGGTAATGTGTAGTTTTGCTGGGAAACTCATAACAAATTTTATATTTGGGTTACATATTGTAATAAACAAAAACTATATATAATTAAAAAATATGTTTTTTTTTAATTGAATCTCAGTATTAAAAAGAATAAAAAACATTCAACAAAGTTTCACATTTATATTATGTGTGAAATGTAATGGTAATGAGAGGTCATTACTATGTAGATTACTATGTAATAATATGTCGTTACCTTTTGCATTACCTTAATATACAAAGTAATGTCCTACTGATAATGGATGGTAGAAAAATGATATACTGGTAGTTACTGAAATAAGTACCGAATTCGTATTTCTGTTTTTTTTTTTAATTTTTTGATTAATTTGTTTTGAAAAACTATACAACAAAATAGAAAATTATCTGCTTTAAAAAGTGTTTTGCAAAATTTTTAGGATTCTAAAGGGTTTCTAATGTGAAATAGCATTGCATCTATGTAAAGTTAAATTTTTGAATACAAAAAGCAGATATTTTCAAATTTTATGTTTTATAAATTCAAATACAAATTATTCTTATCGATTTCTTTAGGTAAGAAAATTTTACTTAAATTTTTTGAATAAGGTCCGCTGTTATTTTACTAAAATGAACTACTTACTTTACTATTGTAAGTAACCACTTACTTCTTTACTACGCTTGTAATGACCACCCATGAATTTTGGGAAATCGCTAACAAAAGTAATTAAGCAAGTAAATAACCTGGTAACTAGTGAAACCCTTTGTGTGCTACTTACTTCCTTGATAACTTCGTTATGTCTGTTTTTGCTGGGGCACACTCACAAAACATATTTAATTAGCTAATCAGCTTAAAAATTAAATGAAAAAAAAATAAATAAATTCCGTGGAATTTAACAGACAATACAATTTGAAAAAGTAGTGGAGAAGTGACATTTGGTTTTTTATTTAAAGGTTTTTAGTTTCAAACATAGTGTAAAAATTTTACGCACTCAAGCATAGTTTCGATTTCACATGTTTTGATTTCACGTGAAAAAACTGTTATACTCCATAAAAAAAAGATTTTTCGCGATAATGAGTTTCACTTGAAAATTGTTTACAATTTGTTGCATTTAAAGTTCTAGAGAAAGTTTTTTTTCATAATTTAAAAATGCAGATGTGGACAAAAACAAAAAAACAAATAATTATAAACATACCCAGCCAGAAATTGCCGATGGTAAAAAAAAATTAATTACTGGCAGAGCACTGATTGCCAATGGTGCGATAAATAAGGTGCTGGCAGAGCACTTATTTAGAACGCTCTGCCAGCGTTAGTAAAAACTGCTTTGTCAGTACTTGATTTACAAAGTTTACAATCGTTAAAATAATAAAAGCACTGGCACAGCCGATTTACAAAATTTACCATCATTTATGCAATGAAATATATATAAAGATGTATGATTTTGAAACGTTTTGAATAGAAGATTTCACAGTAATTTATTTCAATATAAATTTAGCATTCATTGAGGTTCAAAATATTGGAATAATCTAAAAAAAGTAATACCAGAATTCAGTGTATTTCGAGAATTTTAAAAAGGAAAAGTAGAGTTGTTTACTCATCCCCTAAATACAAAATATTATTTCCCTGTACAAAAAAAAACATTTGTTACTTATTTTTTTATATATTTTAATTTTATTGGAAATTTTATAATAAATAAATAATTTGATTTGAAATTATTTATGTGAATGGTTTATAACAACTGTTTCATCATTTATATTTATTTCAATACTTTTAATCAAATTTTTAACTTCGAATCATCCATAATCCGAATTAACCCAACCCGGTGTTATCATTTTGGGGTAGGCAGGCAAAGCACTATTATTTTCAAAATCTTTCGCTCTGCCAACTCTGGCACCACCGGTAAAAGTACTGAGCCAACGCTTTGCCGTTCGTATTTTTCTGCCTGGGTAGTGTAAAAGTTTTACGCAGTCAAGCATAGTTTCGATTTCACATGTTTTGATTTCACATGAAAAAACTGTTATACTCCATAAAAAAAGAGATTTTTCACAATAATGAGTTTCACTTGAAAATTGTTTACAATTTGTTGCATTTAAAGTTCTAGAGAAAGTTTTTTTTCATAATTTAAAAATGCAGATGTGGACAAAAACAAACAAATAATTATTTGACTCAAAAATGGGTTAAAAATGGTCAAATATCCGGTTAAATTTTTAATATGGATGTCAGGGAAAGCTTAGCACAGCATTGCGTTACCGGGTATGGGTATACATGCCTTCCTTGTTAGTTTAACTCTAATATCATGATATTATCACGCTACATATATACCATGTTTGTTTGTTTGTATCTATGTATGTATGTTTACATATGTATGTATATATGTAAACTAAACAAAAATATACCTACAAGATGATGAACGAACACCAACTTGAGTTAAAAGTAGGATTCCCTTTCAGTACCGCAACATTTGCATAACATTTTAAAGTGACTGCTTGTGTTTGTTAGTTCAAGGTGTATAGGGATAAAATAATTTATACATAAGAGTGAGCTAGCGAGATTTGCTTGATTTGTTAGTCAGTCAGTCTGTCTGTCAGTTGGTCCGTCTGTCTGCCAGTTTCACTGCCTATCAGCTTTTGTGTCTGGTTGTCAAGTGTCTGAGTAAGTAATTGTTAAAGGTAGATGGTGTTGGTTGTGGTGGTGGTGGTGGTGGTGGTGGTGGTGGTGGTGTTGGTGGTGGTGGTGGTGTTGGTTGTGGTGGTAATGGTGATGTTAGTAAGGTGGTGCGTGGAAAATTGGGAAAGTGGTACTAGCCGAAGTAGTGGCAGTAGTGTTTAGAATCTGTTGTAAAAATGTTTAAAACATGTGCAGTTTGTTTTATTCTATTTTGTTTTTGTATGTTTCTTCTTTTAAAAAGAGGTTTACACATCAAGTGTCATTAAATGAAGTGGGTTTCTGCCTTCAGTTGTAAGTGCTCTTGGTAAAAGTTCCAAACCAAAAGTGCATTTCGTGAGTTTTTATCCTTCATTACTATTATACATTTCACTTTCGTGTTCTTTTGTTTAAGGAACACTACACAAAAAGAAAATAATTCTCATAGGTTTAACATGGGTGTTTGTGTTAGGGTGGTACAATTATTACAACATTCGCATGTGTCGCTCGCTTTAGGGCGTAAATCCCAACTATGAAAACGCGGATTTTTTTTTTGATATTTCGTTATTAAAAAATATTGTCATCATTTTCACATGCATTTTGCCCGCGAATTTTTTTAACGGTGCATTTCCTTAGTCCGCGAAACTTGTGAAACTGAAATTTTATAATGTTTTATGATAATGGATTGGTCCACCATAGTAGCCCTGGTTAAGGAGGGCGAACTACCAATGGCAAAGGACCTTTGGAACAATTCTTTGGGGATGAGACAGGCGAAACTATTGGTCAACCCCTTTTCCAATGGGAAAACTTTGGACCTTGCTAGGAACGACATTAGGTTACTAACAGGGTTTCTTACCGGGCACTTCGGTTTGGATCAGATGAAATACATTCATCGGTACACATGTATATAAGTTTGCAATGAAGTTTGAATATATGATGAGATGCCAAATTAATAAGTATTGGCACCTTTTTAGCATCTAAGTCTCGTTTTTCAGGGTAAAAAAATATAGGGTCAAAAATTTTCACAAATTTACTCTACACCAATACGTGGCCAGTGTAAAATGGGTTTGTGCTGATGTTTGTAACTAAGAAAAATATCGGTCTGAGATCCACCGTATAGTATTCCAATGGACTCAAAATCATCTTCTAATTCGATTTCCAACAGACCGTGTGTCTATGTAAACCTTGCAATCAAACTACAGGTCGCAAATATAAAGATATTTAAATTTAAATAATATTCATATTTTTATTTAATATGTATGTATGTAAATATCTATATTCAGACCTACCTCCCATGGTATTCAGACATACAAAACCATAGACATCTGGTTGAAGTTTGTAAATGATATAGACCATAAATCACGCCACCGAATTTGAAAAAAAAAAATCTGACTATATTTTGATTTAGTGCCTATATAAATTTCCTTTCCGGTGTTTGATTAAATTAGACTAAGAACGAATCTTATTAAGATTGGTTAGAATCGGTCTCTACTCAGACCTACCTCCCTTAAAAAGGTTCTTTCTAAATTGGGTGGAAGTGGTTCACGATGTGTGCTTAAATAAACTTTTTCGGCAATTTCGTATCAGGACCCTTCGCAGAATTTGAACCACTTCCCGAAATTTGATCCAAATTACTTGGTGTAGGTTCAATATATAGTCGGCATGCCCGACTTTAATCTTTTAATATTTTTTTTTTCATGTTCGTTTCAAAGAAACTATGTAACAATTTTGTATCAAATGAAAGGTACTTTGGTATTCTTTACAATGGAATACTAAAAATGATAAATACAGGGTTTTTCAACAGGGACGCTACAAAAGTAGAGCAACAGTGACAGCAAACGACGCCATATTTCTTGCCGCACTTGACATTTCTCTTCAGTAAGGTTTGTCATTTCATGATGGAAAGATATACGAGCCAACAACGAGTCTAAATTATTAAAATTTACTACCGAAATTCGGAGTCAGTGGCCTCAACGTTAAGAGCGCTACGTCCAATTTATGGTCGTCATAATCGTCCTAGCAGATCAACAATTAAGCTTCTAGTGGAATTTTGTACTGTGCCTGTGGATTCAAATTTCTACAGGCACAGTACAAAATTTTCCCGTGCCAGTGAGACAAAGAAGTGCCCGTAGTGTCGAGAATATTGCTGCCGCTGAGGCTTCAGTTGAAGGAAGCCCAAATGTGTCTCTCACATGTCGTTCTCAAGCGTTGGACATCTCTGTGACGTCGTTGTGGCGAATTTTGCGAAAAGATCTTGGCCTACATCCTTACAAGATCAAATTGACGCAAGAACTGAAGCCGCTTGACCACCAGAAGCGTCGTATGTTCGTGAATTTGGCTGATCAGCAACTTGAAAATGATTCGGATTTTCATCGAAAAATCATCTTCAGCGATGAGGCTCATTTCTGGCTGAATGACTTCGTCAATAAACAAAATAAGCGTTATTGGTCAGACAGCAATCCACACGTACTCCATGAGTCATCATTGCATCCCAAAAAAATTAGGGTTTGGTTTATGGGCCGGCGGCGTCATTGGGCCGTACTTCTTCCGTGATGATCAAGACCGGCACGTTATTGTGAATGGGAATCGCTACCGTTCAATGATAACCGAATATTTTTGGCCCCAATTGGATTATATGGACTTGGAGGACATGTGGTTCCAACAGGACGGCGCCACAAGTCATACAGCGAATGTCACAATAAATTTTTGGAAACCAAGTTTGGAGAACGTGTTATCTCACGAAATGGTCCAGTCGATTGGCCGCCTCGGTCGTGCGATTTGACGCCGTTAGACTATTTCCTGTGGGTCTACTTCAAGTCTATGGTCTATGCCAACAAGCCAGCGACGATTGATGAACTTCGTACGAATATCGAACGTAAAATTGCAGCAGTATCGGCCGATTTATGCTTGAAAACCGTCGAAAATTGGGTTCAGCGTCTGGACTTCTGCAAGCGTGCCCGTGGTAGCCATGCAAAAGAAATCGAGTTCCATACATAATGGCATCGAACGTACTTTGAATAAAGAATTTCATTGATATCCAAAACCGTTTTTGTTTTATTTAAAAAAACTTTTGTAGCGCTCTTATTGAAAAACTCTTTAGTTTTAAACCAAAAGTGTATCAAACAAACTTTGAAACCAATTTTTACCCGCTGCAAATATGTGTTTGCACCGCTCCAACCGAGTTGCCTTGTATGTAATGGAAAATATTTTGGAACAAAAACTGTCCGCATAGAGGGCAATTTTAAAAATATTAAATTCGTTTAATTGCCTTAAGAAATTCCAAAATTTACCATCAATAGTTAGACTGACTTCATTACACTCAAATGAATGATTGTAAATTTGAAAACCATAAAAATAATTTAAAGGGAAATTTTTTTAAAATAGTGTTTATAATCCGTAACTTTATTGTAACCCGTTACTGGAAGAAACAAAATTTAACACAAATCTCAATTGCGAACATTCTCGCGATCTCGCAAAAAAGTTTTGACAAGTAAATGTATTGTTTACGTGGTTGTATTTTGTGTCTGTGTGTGTGTGTGTGTGTGTGTGTGTGTGTATGTGGATCTGTAAAGGATGGTAGTGAGGTCATGTAGTTGCGGCTTAGTAAGGCAAAGTAGATGTTAAACAGTAATGAGATGTAAAACATAAGAAAGATGTAATGCCAAATAACCCATTTGCATATGCATCAATGCAACAACCACAAAAAATGGTTTACATTGCTGCAGCTGCTACTGGTGGTGATGAGAATGAGGATGCGGATGATGATAATGATGATGATGATTAGTATGAAAATGTTGTGGTTGCAATGATTGTATTGCTTTCTCTTTATTCCCTTGTCCCCCTGGGCATTGTAATGACCAAGTGTAATGGTCATGTCTGCTTTACTTACCTGTTCGGCTGTTTTAAGTAGATTTTCAATTTCAAAACTGCTAGTGCGTGAAGTAGGTTTAGTGCTCGTTCCCGGTATTTGAGTGACGACTGTAGGTTCAACAAACGAAGGAGCTGGGGAACTTTCAGCTTCCGGCGAATATAAATCCTTACCAGTGCCATCTGTAATTATGAATAATGTCAAGTGAATAATGACAGCAATGCTTTTAAAGCTATTAAATATTGGCAACTCAAAAATGTTTCTAGTGGTTAAATTAGTCAAATTAAACTGCATGTTCTTGTTATTTTTATCAAAAAAAAAAAAAAAACTATTTACATATTACAGGATTTTAATGTCCCTTAAATTATGGGTTGTAGATTTTTAATAGAACATGTTGATGATGAATGAATTTTAATAGAAAAGGTCCTGCATTTATTAAAAACCTTTTATTTATCTTGTAACATGATAAAGTTAATTGCAATTGGCTTAAGTGAATTTAAGCTTTGTGTTAGTATGAATCGAAATTTTAGAATTACAAAATTTTTAATTTTCTTTTCATACCGAAATCTTAAGCCAATTTTAGTTGAGCCTAGATGGATTTTCGTCTTCTTGCTATTCAAAAGTTTATCTATTTACATTGAGATTTTTAAAAAAATTTTTTATGCACTCAAATAAAAATAATAAAAATAAATTATTCAGTTTAATTTCTTCGACCTTTTTAATATTAGTTCTTGGTAATTAATTTTTCAAGCCCAAGGTAAATTTTATAAAAGAAAATATTTATTTTTAATCCAATATTTCGCTATCTCAATGGATAGCTTCTTCAGGGATTTTTTTTCTTATTTTAATTTTTAACAAATTTTTAAAAAACAAAATTTAATGAAACAACAAGATTGTCTGTCGAAAATCAATAATTCGGAATTTAAGAGACACCTTAATATGTGCTGCAATTTAGAATAGTTAGATTTTTCTAACTATTACATACTTCGCCTTTCATTATTTCAACTAACCCCCCTTCTCATCTTGTTCTAAAATGTTATCATGTCCGCTCATAAAACATGTTTAATCTTGTAAACATGTTTTGAAAATTCATAACAAATTTACTCGCATGTACTTAAATACATTAGAGGTTAGCTGAATATAAAAAAATCGATTTTTAAGAATGGACAAATAGACAAATTGTTAAAATATATATACATATGTATTTTAAATCAGTCGAATTATTTTCTGAAAATTTTAATTAAAAATGAAATTGTTTGTTTTTCATATTTTCTTTTCTTTTTATTTCTCGTATATTGTACAGCAAAGAGGAGTTGACCGATTCGATTCGATCCGGTCTTTGGTTTTTTTTTTATCTTGTAGCCAACCGAAAACTCTGATTCTTATTGTGTAAACTATAAAAAATTTTCCAATTCAGAATAAATTGATACAAAATGCCCACAAATTTTTCCGCCCACCCCATTTATTGATTAATATAAAAATCATAAAACAAAACATGTTATCAAAAATATATATACATATGTATTTTAAATCAGTCGAATTATTTTCTGAAAATTTTAATTAAAAATGAAATTGTTTGTTTTTCATATTTTCTTTTCTTTTTATTTCTCGTATATTGTACAGCAAAGAGGAGTTGACCGATTCGATTCGATCCGGTCTTTGGTTTTTTTTTTATCTTGTAGCCAACCGAAAACTCTGATTCTTATTGTGTAAACTATAAAAAATTTTCCAATTCAGAATAAATTGATACAAAATGCCCACAAATTTTTCCGCCCACCCCATTTATTGATTAATATAAAAATCATAAAACAAAACATGTTATCAAAAATATTTTTCAGTAGGTACACTTACTAATTTTGGTGAAAGAGGTTGATGAGAAGCCACGAATCCAAATTCGGTGAAAAATACTTTCTTTTGGTTGGGGCAGAAATTGTGCCCACCAGAGAATAGTACAAGGAGACGGATAGGTAGTTTAATTTTTTTAAAAACTATCTCCACAATATGGACCTACATCCTGGTCCGAAGATGTTCGCGTGTATTCCTAGCACGCGACCAAACTAAAACTTTTCCAGAATCCGCGTGATACCATATGGTATCACTAGCAGGGAATCGGTTAATAGACTCAGTAAAATTAAAATAAAATACACACGCAATACTATTTGTTTGACCGCAGCTGCATGTGTTGTACTTTATGACATGTTGTTGCTTGCATGGGTTGTTGCAATATAAAAACATGTACATACATTTATATACGAGTAATACAAGGGGTGATTCTCATATTAACACAAACAATGCTAGTAACTTTCGTTACTTTTGGTCAATGTACGACGATGTTGATGTGCTCCATAATAAAAAAGTTGTTTTAAACAATTTGTTAAAAAGTTTTAACAATTTTAAGTTGTCTGTTTAACAATTTCTTTTTGAGTACTTGCGGCAACGTGCATGACTGTCAGTCATTATGCTTTTAAAGTATTACTTTAAAAACAAAAAATAAATAAAGGATTTTAATCTGCTTAAGGGCGGACAACTCAACACGAGTTAAACATTAATTTCATACAAATTTGGCATTTGTAGCCGATGTTAAGCACTAACAAGTATAATATGGGAATGTATACGTTCCGATCTTAATGAAATTAAGACAAATTGGGTATCAAATGAATGCTTTTTTTAAAGACCACAGTACATACAATTCTAAACATGTCCAACTCTTTTTTTTATCATTGAAATAAAATACAAAAATTTCTGAACATATTAGTTTTCCTTTAAATATGAATAGGGAAATACTACTAGTACATAGCTCCTATTATCCTTGAGCTACTTGTAGTCTTATGAATAAAAATAAAAACAAAATTATTAAAAAATTAAAATAAATTTGTGTTCCAATTATCACATTTGTTTAGAAAATGTTTTAGGTTACACATAATAATCACTGCATTACAGTGAAGAGCAGGGAGAACACCTCCACCAAGACCTCAAAATGATCAAGGGAAGGGTATTAGGGTAGGTGGAATTGTCACATGATGGTAGACAATTGCTGGCCATTACAGAGAGATTGTTCCCAAAATACAAAATAAAATCTTATAAAAAGTGTTTCTCTGAATTGTAACATTATTTTTGCTATTTCTCTTCTCTTTTTTATTTCTGGGCAAATTGACAAAATACTAATAGAAAGCATTATGTAATATTTTTCAATAAAAAAGTGATAGAATGTTATTGTTTTATTTTCTAATTTTTTCTGCTATTTATAGTGTTATCAGATAATGAGGGTTTAAAACAAAACCAGGGCCAACATGCCAAAAGCATTCAAAGTTTCATAAATTGTTGATGTTAATTTACTCAAAATTATTACTATATCAAGGGCAACAAAACCACTTTGTTGATTAATGTTGATTAATAAAGTTATTAATATGTTCATGAAATAAAATACTAATTCAAAAAGCTTATTTATGTGCTCTTATATAAGAACAACGCAATCACGTATTTCAGCAATTTTCCAGTGCAGAGAGCATGTAAATTCAAAAATGACCGAAAAATATTAATGAAAAATTTCTAAAATTGAGATTAGGAAAATCCACAGATTGGGAAGTTGCACCTTTTTTATATTGAATATTTTTTTTTATCTAAGACATTGCCAAAAATTAACTTGGGTTCTATAATTATTATTAAATATGTCGATTTAAAAATGTAAGAATTTTAAACAGTTTTTTTAAAAATGTATTTTTTTCCAAAGTTTTGTTGAATAACTAATCCGTTTTCCATTTTTGATATTTATTTTTGAGGTTCACCAGAGGGCGCTTTCGTACATTTATTTGGATTTTATAGCATTTTTTTTTTGGTTTTTTGGAAAATTGACGAAATTGTTGTGAAAATTGACCAATATTTGATTTTCTTATAATAAATTTAAAAATAGCCCAAAATGTCCAGCGTTAAATTGGCAGGGTACTCATTCACGAATATTTTGGGAAAATGCCTATTTTAAAAATTCCGGGGGCTCGAAATTCATTTTTGAGCTATGGTTTCTTGGGCAAAGTTTCTTGGAATTTCCCATAGAACAAACATTTTTCGGCCCCTTACAATAGGCCCTAATAGGCTTTCTACACTGAACAACATCTTTGTGAAACGCATGGAAGATGTTGAAAATGTGAAACAAGTGTTTACATTGGCAACATCTTTCATCTGCCATTTATTCAGCTGTCAAAAAAATAAAACAAAAAGACGCATATTTTTTGTTAAAAATAAAAATGGATTTAGAGAAAGCATTAATCATTGGAGTAGTTGTTGCTTTGCAAGAACAAATCAGAATTTTAATGCAGTACATTGAAATATTAAAGGTCATTCTGGAAGAAGATGATGATGAAGAAGAATTTTTGGTAGACATAAGTATGAAATTCTTACATCTGCCGCTCATTTTTCTTTGCTGAATAATTGCTAAATTGGCACAAAGAAAAACGATTTTTTTTATTAATTCAGAAGCAATTAGAGTAGTGTTGTAATTTTTTGACACATCCAAATTTTATTTAAATTAAAGTGCAAAAGCCTTAATTAGTAAATATTCGATTTTTTTTTGCAGGAGGCAAATCTAGTTTGACAAAAATAACATTTTTAAGCTAAATTTTGAGTCGATTTATTCGAACTTGTGATTATATTGGTTATGATGAGGGGCTGCGACTTTTGAGCACTATAAATATGCGCATATGCGTTTAATACTAATGAAATGCAAACAGATCAGTATCGTTCTCTAAGTATTAACTACAAACATACACTCGCATCGAAGTCGCAGACAAATCTGAAACTATTTATCACCTTTATCGATACTTTTTTGCGACTTTGCTTTTTTAAAGAAAAGTTGACTTTAAAATTGCTGAAAAACTTTACAAAAAGTCGATTACTCGAAAGTGGATTTATAGAACCTTAAAAGAGGGTTTTGTTTTATCTCCTTAACCAATGGAGTTTGCAGTATGGCAGGCAGCAGCTTCATTTAAAGATCAGGACAAATGAACACAAAGGATTTTCTGTTATTCGAAAGGGTCTGTGTAATTACTATTAAATATAAATAATACAAATTACTTACTCCAACCTGGAGCTGGCACTATTAAACCGGTTATCATTTCTTCGCTCATAACTGGAGGATCTGTTGGTGGTGGAGGACAAACCAAAGAATCAATCATGTCATCCGTTACTCGCATTATACCACCAAGATCTGGTGGCTCTGTACGCGATGATCTATAACAGCAACATTCATAATAATAACGTGTATGTGAAAAAGGCGGAAGCTGGAAAAACTTACCGCATCATCATGCTTAATGATTGCTCCTCCTGCAGAACACTTTCCAAATACATCATATCCAAATCTGATACAATAGCACCATTTATGACCATAATTTCATCTCCCTTGATAATACCTGTTATAAAATAAATATTAAGTAAATTTTGGTATTATTATATAAATTTACTACCGTTTGTACCCAACACACATACACATACACATACATATGTATATGTATAATGTTGTATACTGATTGCTACTCGAAAGTTTGAGAATTTAACACATTTGAGAATTTAATTTCATGCCAAGTCTTTCGAATGACCTAGTATTTTGAAATGGCATTTTTGAGGCTATCTAAAGGCATGATCATGATGTTCATTATATCGCCCCACTTGTTGGGGTGAGAAAAAATAAATTAACTGTCACTGTCTTTTGCAGAAATATTTAAATACGATTTTCTGTTACAATATACACAGACAAATAAATTGTCAACCGAATTGAAAAGTGTATTTTGGTTGCCACAACCAATAAAAGGTCGGTTAGTATAACCAAATTCAAATGTGATTTCCGAATATTTTAAGTGCTGCAACTAAATTTCAGTTGTATTAACAGAATTTGTTTGTGAAAAAATTCTAATTGTATTTTAGTTGGAAACTGACAAAATTTTTTCTGTGTGTACTTATTCATAATTGCAGATTTATAGTTTGTGTTACAGAAATTTTATAAAACTCAAAAAATTATTTTGAAAAATGTTAATTCATGCATACATATGTATCTATACAAAGAATTGTGTCCCATGTATTGATCGAAAAACCTCAAAATGTTATAACTAGATGTAATACCATAAATGTACATATGAGGCGTTTCATGCCAACTGTCCTGCTGTAGGAAAAATTATATCATATCAATGTGAAACTTAGAGTATTTATTGTCCAATGTAATACAAATATAAATTGCGACAATTCTTGACATTTTTCCAAACATTTTTCGAAGTTGGCGTGATTAAATATTGATCAATTTGGCGCTCATTTTTTTAGTATATTATTTATTATAATTTAAAGGAATTCGGAAAATGTTACTCGGCTTAGTTTTGAAGAAAACATTCGATTAATATTGTACATCGTAAATATTTAGTAGAAATTAAAACCTTAATTCAATGACTTATGTGAAGTTAAAGTTCTAACTAAGAAATACTAAAATTTTTATTGAATATTTGAGACAGACATTATTTAACAAATATTTTTTGTTCAATCTTTATAAGTTGTTACAAATACATACATCTTATTATTTTTTTGTTTTTGTCAATAAATACAGGTTGGTTGAAAAGTTCCTGCGCTCGAAATGAAAGAATACTGTTTTTGTTACGAAATATATTTTTTTATTCAATATAATCTCCTAGAAGCTCAATACACTTGTTCCAATGATCTTCCAATAATTTTATCCCATCCTTATAATGGGTTTCCGGAAGCCTTCAAAATAACCGTCTACGACTGCTATGGCCTCTTCATTCGACGAAAAATGCTTTCCACGAAGGAATTGTTTGAGATTTCTGAAGAGATAGTAGTCACTGGGAGCCAAATCTGGTGAATACGGTGGATGTTCAAGCAATTCGTACTTTAATTCTTTGAATTTAGCCATCGTCAAAACACTTTTGTGAGCAGGTGCATTGTCTTGATGAAAAATGATTTTTTAATTTAAACCAGGTCTTTTCTTACGAATTTTTTCATCCAGCTGATCCAAAAGGCTGCAATAATATTCAGAGTTGATTGTTTTACCTTTCTGAAGATATTCAATCAACAAAATTCCTTTTGCATCCCAAAAAACTGATGCCATAACCTTCTTTGCTGATCGTTGTGACTTCACATGCTTTGGAGCTGAACAACCAGCTTCAGTCCACTGTAAACGTTCTTGTTTCAATTTAGGATCATAGTGGTAGATCCAAGTCTGATCCATAGTTATAAAACGATGCAAGAAGTCGGTTTTATATGGCTTAAAACGCTCCAAATTACGCTGAGAAATTTGTTTTCGATCCAGTTTTTGTTGAATTGTTAATGTGTGCGGCACTAACTTTCCAAACAGTTTTTTCATACGTAATTCTTCATGTAAAATATGGAGTACTCGTTCGTCTGAGTTGCCTATGTCATTAGCAATTTCACGCTTAGTCAAACTTGGATCTTCACTAACCATATTATGTACCTGCTGAATTATTTCTGCTGTGGTTGCAGTTTTTGGTCGTCCTTCGCGTGGATCGTCTTTAAGGCTGGTACGACCACGTTTAAATTCACCAGCCCAAAATTCAACAGTGCGTTTTGAAGGTGAGGACTCCTTATACACTTCTAACAATTGTTCATAAATTTCCTTTGATTTTAAACCCTTCAAAACAAAGAATCTAATGACTGCACGATATTCAATTTTTTCCATATTAAAAAAAAATTAATGACACGTCAACTTCAAATGGCTTGTAAAAAAAGAAAGAATTGACAGAATGACTTGCAACTTTGCATGTGTTCTCAAGACAGTTACACCAACTTGAAAAAAAAAAGTTTGGAGCTAGCAGTGCCATCTCTTGGTGAGCGCAGGAACTTTTCAACCAACCTGTATATAAAAAATTTCCGATTCCGATTGAGTTATCTATTAAACAACAAATTAAGAATTAGTTCTAAACAAAAATACTTTTCGTCCATCTTCTTTTTTTTGCGTTGGTTCCGTGATATATTTTTTGGGGTTGGTTGTGTGACATGTTCTTTAAGACCAGTTCTGTGACATGTCACAGAGGGCCATTGACCCCCTCCTAGGACAAGCCAATGTTAAAGTGACCGGTCCTTTTCATATAAAAAAACCGGCCCAGTTACCCGTCCCTTTCACATTGAACCGGTCATGTGACATGTCCTGGGGTAGGTCCTTTTCCGGCAGGAGTACTTTACCTACTTTTTGCAAAAATTTTAAAAATTGTTTGTTTTGTTTTTAGCTGGACAGTTGGTATGGAAAGCTTCATATTTATGTATATAAAACCATCCCCGAGTAAAAGAGTTTATGTATAATCATATGAGGGTACATATAATAACATATTAACATATATAAATATATAAAGACATGCAAAACCATATATAATTATATATTACACGCATTTTTTTAATTATCTTATATTGTGACATATTGATCTTTATAAAATTATATATGCCTTATAACATATGATAAGTTATGAAATAATAGTTATATAATTATGTATGTATGTGTATTGTAAAACTACATAAAATTATATATGTATCATGCGGGACCATATATACATATTTGAAATATAATAATATTCTTTTACTATGGTATGAGATATAATTATATGTGATTCAATATATGGTCCTAGATCAGAAATATTTTTAATATGGTATAAAATATAATTATATATTACCTCATATCAAAAAACATTTTTTGTATAAAATAGAATTCTACATGGTAACAAATTTGAGATATAGTTGTGTATGATTCCAGACCAAGAATTCTTTTGATATAAAACATAATTAGATATAATTATATCGCTTATTTTCGAAAAGACCGGCATAACTCAAAAAAGCAATTTCGAGATAATTGCATTTAAAGCCCAACTGCTGAGAAAAATACAAAACACTTTTGGTCGCCATTTAATGAGGGAAAGAGATATCAATACTTTTTTTTAAATGCATTAGATTATGGTTTAGCCCACATTTCTGCATGATTAACCGATCTTCTCGCAAATGAGCGATATGTGGTTTAATGTCGGATACCAGCCATGAAATGTTTTTTTTTTTTTATTTATTTTTATTTCCTTGTAAATATTTTTTTACAAAACTTTAAAATGTCAATTTTGTATATTATTCGATCTATTTGTTTTAATTATATATTAGGTTTGTTTTTTTTCGAATTTTATATCTATATCTATAACTACTTGTAAAAAACGACTATCCCTACTAACCTGACTTTTCTTTATTTTTTGTCAACAAATACAATTTGTACATTTGGGGCCGCCTTTGTACGAAAGCTGTTTTCGTATATGGACTGCGCGGGAACGCGAAATAGAGCAATTATATTATTTTCCCTGCTCTACCTTAACTTAAAAACACATAATTCATTTGTTAGCTTTTGTAGTTTTTAATATTTTATCAAATTAAAAACACAAAAATTTCAAATATTTTTATGACAAATATATTTGTTTACATTTAAAGAGAAAAGCAAAAAATTTCCAAGACTAGGCAGCATTTTTATACATTCTTAATTTTTAAGTAGCTATGTATATTTATAACTACTTAGCAAGTCTACATATATCTACTTAAATTTGTATGGAATATTTATATAAAATTCGAAAAAAAAACAAACCTATTATTCATTTTATCTGGCTCGAGATCATAATTTAATGTTACTAACGAATAGTAAACACTAATTTTTTTATAAAATGGAAAAAAGTTGTAAGGATCAGCGCTAGAGGGAGTGCACAATTACACAAACAATGTAGTCTAATAAAACCATCTATTATGTATAGCAGTGTGTAGCTGAGTGAGTTAAGCAGTCGACTACAACTCTGGCAGACCGGGTTCAAGTTCTGCCGATGCCATTGTTTTTTTAAGACTGAATTTTATTATTTTTAATTTAATTTTTTTACAAATTTTTTTTTAAACTAGATTCTATACAAAATATATTGTTTGATTACAATTTGATACAATCTAGTCTGGCATATTTGGATCCATTTAGATCTTACTAAATCAGATTCTAAAGAATATCAAATATGATTTATACTGCGCCAGATCAACTTTTTTGCTCGGGCTGGCCATTTTACGAATTGTTGGTAGATATTGGAATAGTACAAGTACATTGTCTTTGAGAACAATATAAAATCTATTGTCCTTTTTTTCTCTAGGATGATTGTATTTCATAAACGTAATCGTAAATGTAAACGCATACATAAATGTATGTGTGTGTATTAGTGTGTTTAGTTACTTGGGTTTTCTTTATTGAAGGACTGACTATGTATATTTCATCCTTACACATGCATACACACACACACACACACACACACACTCACCCACACAGACTCTAGAGAATTGGACAGTTTGTTTGTTTGTTTCATTGTAGCGCAAGTATGTATTGTTTGTCATACTCTCTAAAACGACAAGTGCATCTATTGCCATTGTTTTGCTTGTATAGCTTTGGTTTTCATTTCTTTTTTTTTTAATATTTTTATTGTTATTATTTGTATTTAAAACCTGTAGATAAAACCAACTTTACCTTTATCTTTTGTCAATTGTTGTATAAGTTTGACGTTTTTCCTTCTTCCTCTTTTAACTCATAAATAACAAAGAAATAAAAAAGTGTACATATCGTACATAGAAACCAAATCAAACATTAGAGGTATAAATAACTAAATTTCGAATATAGTGTCACGCGACGGGCAACAAAAAATACTATTACAAATAGAAATATTTTGTAAAAAAACAAGTTTCATGAGAATTTTAAGCTTTTCATTATTGTAATGTAATTTCTCGTTTATTCTGTGCAGAATTTTTTTTGTCTTTTTAGAAAGGAAAAAATTTTAAACAAAATCTTCCAAATCAAAAACAAATTACATAGTGTACCGCTTATGTTTTGAGTAGCAATGATGATACGAGAATAACAATATATGTGACAGCTGTCAAATTTCAGAGTTGCCACTTGCACATAAAGAAAATAATACTAAATTTAAAAAGTGCACTGTTACTGAGACACCCTTTATAAAGGCAACAAGAAGAGTAACTATCCGAGTAGAAAGCTTTACATACAGCCATACCTTATTAAAAACATCTAGTTTAATATGAATATATGCAATTGAATCTATGTATGTTTTCATCAAGTATAAATCTGTAAAAAAGTAAATATCGTAGCATTTTTTGAACTGTTTAAAATTGTTTCAAATTGATCTGAAAACACATAAATCGCTCCATTCATTAATAATAGAAGCCTCTTGCTTCTAGTGGGTGTGACATTCAACAAGACCGTTTTACAAAACCTCTGAAATTTCACTATTAGCTAAGTCATACTTTACCCCGTTAAAGAGACCACTATGTATTATAACCCAGGCCGTTTTTGTTGGGCCAGTGCTGGAATAGATGTTTTTGGAAACCGATTTCCAAAACTCGATAAAACATTTTTGCTTTCCTATACAAGACTAAAAATATTAGTGCGGACCCTTTTATTTTAGCTTACTATATGTAATTGCACGTTTTTAAGGGGTTACGTGGGTTTTGTTACAGCCAAGATCAAAATGATGCCCTGAAAGGCTGCAGGTCCTTGACTTTATGGTGCTGGAATCGATGATTCTACGTAAGCTTTTTTTGTTTTTGAAATTTCAACCGTGTTTTTCTCGAAACTTCGTTGCGAAGTCGGTAGTAAGATTTTCCAAACTATTTAAAACCGACCGTAAAGATAAAAGATTTGCGGTTGATGGCTACTTCAAGAAAGTTTAAGTTGAGAAATAAGGAAAATTTTTCCTAAATTTGTTGTGTTTTCTTTTTTAGGACAACAAATTTTGGGGCCACCCTCGTACTGTGACATTGAAACCACTGTTGTTCCGTCAGTTTGTTTAAAAAATAGAAGACTTTGTGGTCTCAATTCTTATTTCCTAATACATTCATATTAATTTTTATTTAAGTTCACCGTGTTTTCTGCTGTAAATTGAGTAAATTTCGTCTGTATATTTTTAAAACAATTATACACATTAAGTTTGTAACTTTACACATAGTTTGTAATTTTACACAGACAATTCGTATATTTACGTATTACAAAATTTTGTACATAAACTACGAATTTTTCTCACAACAACACCCTTTTAGACACAATTTGTTTAATTGTAAACACTTAATGCTTATTATTATAAATATAAAATATGTATAATATAATTTTAAGCATTTGGTAATTATATTTACACACCCATTTAGCCATTTTATATTAGCATATTTAATATCATTTTTTACAGTGTACAATACTTAAAAAACCTTACCATTTTGCATAGCAACACTTTTATCTTCCACCCGACTGACATAACAGCAAAGTTCATCCTGTCGTTCGGCATTTTCAATAAGTTCTGCCTCAACAGAGAAGCCCCACATTTGTTCTAAAGTCGTACGATGCAGTTCCACCTGATATAGAATTTTCATGCAAACTTCCACAAATTCATGATTATGTAACTGTTGAAAAAGAAACAAATATATTATATTAATTTAGAAAAGAGACTAAATTCAAGGCACAATAAAGATATGTTCTTTAACTTATTTATCAAACATTTTATTCTAATTCTGCATTTCCACAAATTTAATGAAATATCAATCAAATGATGCTTATTATCAAACTGTTTATGAAGAAAAAAAAAATCCGAGGTTTATTATACTCGTAGTTAGCTACCCGCGCTTGCAGTTTGGTAATGCTGAGTATAATATGGAAAAAATATTAAAAAATGTTCACACATTATTTTTTAGATTTTGTGCTTAAAAAAAATGTCTAATAAAAATAATTTGAATAAAAAAAACTCAAGTTTTTAGCATCAAAAGAACAAACAGTTTGTTAAACATCGAAAACGTTGTTTTTATCATAATTCTTTAAAATTACAAAATAAAATACTTCTTTTGAATATTACCCGAATAAAGTTTAAAATTTCATTAAAAAAATGGTTGATGGTTGCTTTTAAATGTTGAAATGGTTTAATTAAGACTTTGTCTGAAACTGAAATTGCACGCTGAAAAAAACGACGTGCTGGAAATATAATATGCTGGTAATATACATATAAAGGGTGTCCCAAGAAGAACGCAATTTTTACATTTTAAATAAAACACAGATATTTAAAAAAAAATCGTGAAACTTTATTATATCGTAAAGTAGACAGAATGAGGTTATGTATGGAACAATAAATCGTGCAGATGGCCGCCGCGGCTTTGCTGGCATGCACGCGATCTTTTAATGAAGTTTTCAATGACCGTTTTGCATGAATGCTGCGGTATTTCATTAATGCAGCGTCCAATTTCCTCTTTTAAGGCTTGAGTCGTCGTCGGCTTATTCGCGTAAACCATCGAATTCAAAAAACCCCAAAGAAAAAAATCTAATGGTGTTAAATCGCACGATCTAGGCGGCCAATTCTGATCTCCAAAACGCGAAATAACACGACCGGGAAATGACTGATGCAGCAATTGAATTGTTTCTCTGGCTGTATGACATGTGGCGCCGTCTTGTTGGATCCACATGCCCTCCACATTCATTTCTTCAATTCTAGGCAAGAAAAAACTGGTTATCATTTCACGATACCGAACACCATTGACTGTTTGCGCTTGACCTGCCTCATTTTCATAAAAAAAGGTCCAATGATTCCTCCAGCCCAAAAACCACACCACACAGTGACACGTTGAGGATGCATTTGCTTCTCGTGAATCACTCGAGGATTTTCCTCACCCCAAATGCGACAATTCTGCCTATTGACAAAGCCATCAAGATGAAAATGGGCCTCGTCACTGAAGATGATTTTATCGGCAAAGTCTGCATTTTCATGTTGTCTCTCCAATACCCAATTAACGAACTCCCTTCGCTGTCCATGGTCAGCTGGCTTCAGTTCCTGAGTCAATTGAACTTTGTACGCATGAAGATGCAAATCTTTCGTCAAAATTCGCTGCAAAGTGGATTTGGAGACACCAATTTGCTGAGCTCGGTGTCGAATTGAGGTGGATGGAGTTTGAGCGACATCATCACGTACAGCTGCGACATTTTCGGTCAATCGACCTGGTCGATGGCGCGTTGTTGTCTCGAGGATTTTCCTCACCCCAAATGCGACAATTCTGCCTATTGACAAAGCCATCAAGATGAAAATGGGCCTCGTCACTGAAGATGATTTTATCGGCAAAGTCTGCATTTTCATGTTGTCTCTCCAATACCCAATTAACGAACTCCCTTCGCTGTCCATGGTCAGCTGGCTTCAGTTCCTGAGTCAATTGAACTTTGTACGCATGAAGATGCAAATCTTTCGTCAAAATTCGCTGCAAAGTGGATTTGGAGACACCAATTTGCTGAGCTCGGTGTCGAATTGAGGTGGATGGAGTTTGAGCGACATCATCACGTACAGCTGCGACATTTTCGGTCGATCGACCTGGTCGATGGCGCGTTGTTGTCTCGAGGATTTTCCTCACCCCAAATGCGACAATTCTGCCTATTGACAAAGCCATCAAGATGAAAATGGGCCTCGTCACTGAAGATGATTTTATCGGCAAAGTCTGCATTTTCATGTTGTCTCTCCAATACCCAATTAACGAACTCCCTTCGCTGTCCATGGTCAGCTGGCTTCAGTTCCTGAGTCAATTGAACTTTGTACGCATGAAGATGCAAATCTTTCGTCAAAATTCGCTGCAAAGTGGATTTGGAGACACCAATTTGCTGAGCTCGGTGTCGAATTGAGGTGGATGGAGTTTGAGCGACATCATCACGTACAGCTGCGACATTTTCGGTCGATCGACCTGGTCGATGGCGCGTTGTTGTCTTTACATCACTAACAGACCCAGTTTCGGCAAATTTATCCATTAATCTCTTTGGAGTTGACTCTTTTGGAGCATTATTGTGACCAATTATTATTGATCGCAATTTGCGAACTGTAGCCGCAAAACTTTCACCATTTTGGTAAAACAATTTCACAATGAGAATGCGTTGTTCATTCGTGTAGCGCTCCATTTTTACTAACCTCGTACCTTCTACTAGCAAACAATAACAATTGTTCAAATGTCAAACAATGACACTTCGAATGTTGCCAGATTTAAAAATTGCGTTCTTCTTGGGACACCCTTTATTTTGAAACGCTGTAAGTTATTTTTGCCGCATTTATAATATAATATGATTGCCTGCAAATATAATATGTTTGCTTGTAAAAATATATATGTTTGGATCCTTTGAAATGCATTCAACGGCAAACATATATATATTTGCCTGCAAATATATATATATATATATATATATATATATATATATATATATATGTGCATATATATGTGCACAGCTCATGTTGCGGGGGCGGTTTTTCGTTCCTCAAGTTACTACGAAGACATTTTGTTACTTTGGGGACCGTCCTCAAACTTCTCATTTATCTACTGTATAAACTGAAGACATTTTACTGGATACAGAGCATATTATAGGGACGTTTTTGGCTGTATATACAGATGTCTTCAAAGAATGCGAAATATATATATATATATATATATATATATATATATATATATATATATATATATCATTATTATGTTTGTATCCCACAAGTATAATAATGATAAAATTACAATTGCAAATATATGTTTTTTTAGGTGGGAAAATACAAATATTACAATTTTTGCCTGAAAACATATGTATAATAACCATAAATATAAAATACTTGGAAATCTACTTCAAATATACATATGATAGTTTCTAAACAAATATATATTTGCCTGTAAACATATTCAAAGATGTATTTTTCCTGCGTGTGTCTATTGATTTTGTTCACCATGCTACAATGTAATTTGTGTAATGTGTTCTTACAAATTTTGCGACAAAAATCTTAAAAATCATTTCAATGGAATTACATTTGTATGTACTTTGTAATTATGTATGTACAATATGTAGCTGTGGTGACTTATTAATTTGTTATTTCTGTGGCTTCTCCTTTAAGTGAATGAACCTGTTGCAAGAATCAATGTGTGTGCATATCTGTCTGTTACTCTTTATCAATGTGTCATATGTGTGTATGTACATATATCCCTGCGAACATTGCAATACGAAAATTTTCTGAAATTGTATGGCTTTGAGGAAAAATTTTATTACGCCAATAATTTTACCAATATAAAGGTATGAAAAAAAAACAGTACTGGGAGAATTTTACTAATGATCGGAACATTTCTTTACCTTAAACTCTTGCCATATTTCAGAGCTTGCGACTGGCTGACTTTAGTCAAGACAAGTTTTCTGAGGAAAACCTTTGGCCTATGTACTTAAGTATCAAGCGATTGATTCTCAAGCAGGTTTATTAAATTTGTTAATCTAAATTTTTGCAAAAAAGAAAACTAACTAACTATTTTTTTAACCAATAATTTTGTATTTTTCTACCTGGGTATTTTTATACCGGATGTTCATCACTTCGTAAGTAAATGTTCTCTATTCCGCACTACTTTTAAGTAATGCCAAAGCAATAACGATGAAAGATTAATTGGCGATATCGCTAATTCATCATCTAAATTATATTTTTCTAAAACCAGTGCTCTACCAGTGACTCGCTTTTTGTACCGTTGGCAATTTATGACTGTATATCTCCAAGATGATAAAAAAGTGATATTGCCGCAATATTTTCATAAAAATTTCGACAAAAACATAATTTTTAATTCTTTTTTTTCAAATACTATTTTATTATTTGTATTCCAATGAAAAATATAAGATATCGCGCTTAATATCTTCTTGGAAGAAAACATCCAAGTGTTTGCTGGGACTTGTGGTTATGGAAAACTAATAATTAATGTTTGAATTCTGTAAAACAACGACAATGACATTGTGAAAAGTTTTAGTCCAAAGGACAACCCTTTGTCCGTCGTTTGTTTTTCATGTTGTACAAGAGAAATATAAAAAACCTAATGGATTCTTGTTCTTTTTTTGTTTTTTGTTTGTCCTGAAAACTTTAACGCCATCTTTCAGGAAACTGACATACAGCGGATGTTGTTACAATGTTATAAAGCCAAGCAAAAACACATAGATACAAATACTTGCATAGTAGAGTGGCCCTTTTTGTACATTGTTGCAAAAATTGCATTGAGTATTTTTTAAAAATAAATAAATACCACAAAAAATATCCTTTAAACAAGTGGCGTTTGCGGTAGACTAAATTCAATATTTTATAACTTTTTACAATACTATAATAATGTGTTCTTCAAACAAAATTTAATTTTAATTTTTTGAAACGCAGATATGTGATAGAGGGGACCAAAGCAATAAAAATTCGTTAAGAAATATCGCTGTCTAACTTAATTTTTAAGTAACATGGGAGTATATATGGATTTCAAGATTGTTCGAAAATTTGTGTATAAATATTAAGTAATATCTGAAAGCAATTTGAAAAAAAAAATGAAAATAATACTATTAAATTTAAAATTAGGTACACGTTTACTAAGATCAGAGGGTCCACCCCAGCTGACCTTCTTTGTTAGTGAGAACTATGAAGATTTTCGAAATGTGCCTTTTTAACACTATTGCCTTGGCATCAAAATGGTTTCTAATCGTGATGTGAAAAAATGTATTTCAAACCATACTTGGGATATTTCATCGACATTGAAATTTCATTAGCATTAGTTCAATAATGCTAATGCCAGAAAAATTTCATTATAATTTAATGATAATGAAAAAAGTTTTTGTTTACAAAAAAGGGGATGTTTAAATTGCTTTATTATGGGAGTAGTACTCTAAAAGAGCAAAATTTTTGTCCATTTTGTAAAATGGACAGTATCTCGAAAAGGATGTGAGAAAACAAATGAAACAAATACAGGGTGACTTTTTTATTTATTTTTAGACCAATTTACGTTAAGTATAAAATAACTCACATCGATAATGAAAATTTCGTTTCCCGTTCCATTCCATCTCGTTCCCAGTGCTTAGTGTTCCAGTTTCACTCCATTTCATTATAATTTACCTGGTTATAAACCAGAATGGAATAAAAATTAATATCTATATTTGGAATTACCGTATTTTTAAAAATGATCAACAGCCCGTGCAAAATTTATCTCCATTTTGACGATTTCAAAAAGCTTAATTTTCAATTGAAATTATTTATTTTTAATTATTTAATAAGTGTTTGTAATTGAATTTAAAATACATACACTTTTAAATTATTATCATTATTAAAAACGGAATGCTAATGAAAATAATTCCAGTAAAATTTATATCAATGCAATGCTAATGAAATCATCAATTAATTAGTCCATTCTAATTGTCCCATGTATGGTCAAAACTATAATTTTAGTCACTCTAATATTAAGTATTTTATGGAATTTTTACTACAGCAACTTTTCTACCACCTTTAATTTAAATGCATCGATTATATGTACATATATGTGGTCAGCTAAAATGCAAATGGGTGTTATTTACACCCAAAATTTTCCAATCTGATTTTATGAATGATTACCAGGGCAGCTACTTTCCGGATAAAAGTATTTGAAACAAAATGGCATCGACTTGTTGCATATTTTTGTTATAAATAGTTTGCCTTAAGTGCATATTTTTTGGATATTCTATGTTTTATATTGTAGTTAATTGCATATTTTTACATATTTTTTTTTAAATTAGAATTAAGAAATATCAGTTTTATAAACAACATTCAAATCTTAAAAAGCTTTAAATTTTCCGCATTTTTCGGCTACCCTGTAAAAAATCAGCTATATGGAATCTAACTACATTTCCCTACAAATCTTTATATTTCAAAACAAACAGAAAAGTATATTTGTTAAAATACATTTCAAAGTTGTTTGCTTCCCTAGAAATAAATAATTTGGTTATACTCCTTTGCCTTTTAGCTGACGATATGCACAACATAGGAATGGTAATAGGATGTTACTTTGTTACTGGCATCATTTTTGCCGTGTTAAAAAAGTGACAACTACGAGACGTTTATTTACTTGTACATATCGATATGTATTTATGTTTGTGTTTAGGTATACATACATAACGTTACCAACTACATAGTTTAGACTTAAAAGCAGGATTTAGCTAACGAGAAAGTGGAACTTTAGACATAAGTATTTAAATATTATTTCAAAAACCTTACCTTCACAGATTCTTTTTTTAATTTCTAGCAGAAAACGAAAAATGCTTAATGGTAATCTAGAACAAACTTGAATTTTAAATTTAGAAGAAAAATCTTTAATAGGAAAATTCCCGTTGATTCTAAAAAGTTATCCCTTTTAACATAGATATTGAGAAAATATTTTCTATAAAAATATCATCATTATCTCAGAGATTGCATAAAGTTGTTAATCATGAGAAATTGTTCGTGTTGCAGAATTCTTTTATGTTGATACATTTTTGTTAAGAAAATTTAATAATTAAAAAAAAATTTAAACATTAAAAAATATGTACATATGCATTTTGTAGTTCTCGTGTTGGGAAAGTTTTTTAATTTCAGTAGTTGTTTTTGACTATTAACTTTATTGACATAAAGTTACAAGTTATGTAAAAAGGAATTTGACTTGTTGCCGTTTTTTGTATGAAAAATATATGTATGCGTCATTTTTTCTTATTTGAAATGTGTTAAATAATAATAGTGAATATTTAAAAGTTCGATTTGAAGAGAATTTAAGCAGTTTTATTGAATGCTTTTCTATGGCTTTATACATACATATGTATGTATGTATGTATGAATGTTGTTGTACTTACATAATTTTCTATCAAATCGTTTCGGTGTGGCACAAAATAATTGTGATCCTCCATGTCACGTCGTTTCTTTACACGTACAAAGTGTTCCATTGGATTGAGATTGCGACGGGCACAAGCACTCGCTAGAAATTCCTCCACCGACATCGCATCACGTAGGTAAACAGTCGAGTAAGCATTGTCAGGCATCGCAACTTTGAATGTTTTTTCCGGTTCATCACGAGAATTCAACTGGAAAGTACACAAAATTGAATCATTGAAAAAAAAAAAAAAATAAATGAAAATAAAGTGATAAGAGGGTGGGAGGGTGAAACAATCATACAATGTGCATTTTCCTACTCTTCTCTAAACAATAGAGAAAAACTAAAAAGTAAAGTTTAAAAAAACATTGATGGCAACAATGACACCCCAGCAAAAATAAATGCAAGTGATTCTTAATGAATTAATACTTTAATTAATTCTGATTTTCCCCTTCTACGACAGTTCTTTTTCATAACTTCCAAAAATGTGATTTTTTTTTTTAATGAAATTTAACACTTTTTGAATCTGTGACGGGTAACTTATTTTAAAAACAACCAAAGTTAAACATTAATCATAGATATTTCTATATAAATGTGACACTTATGACTATGGTTTAAGTTTAAGTGATTTGTTTCAATCTTTAACTTACAATTTAACAGATTTTAAATTCTTAAAATTGTAGTTATTATTGCTACAAAAAGTAAAAAAAAAATACTTATTGTAGTAAAAGTTGCAAGAATTTCGAATAAAGTAATTTAATACATAAGGCCCGATTACTGAATGTCCCGTTATAATTTAACCAACAGTCAAACTTATGTAAACTTTTTATGGAAAACAACAACATATGTGGCAGTTAAATTCCCAGGTAGATGCTAACGGAAGATTGTGAAAATGAGGCTAAGTTCCGATTACTGATGTCCTGTTAAAATCTAAATTACAAATTCAAAATTTATTTGCGAACATCAAAAGATCTCATTTTTCACTAAACCATAAGGGCTTTAGATGCAATGAAAAGGGTTCATAAAAGAAAACTTCCACCCTATGACACGCCTATGTAAAAACCATTGGTTCCGATCCAGCTGAAAAACGTTTTTGTATATGAAAACAAAAAATATTTAGAGGTGAAAATATTGAGGTGAATACAAAATATTATTCAATTCTTACCGACTGGTTAAAAAAACAAGAGAAAATATTTTACCTGCCAGTCGCTATTATGAAATTGTACTAAAATACACCAATTTGTATTGAAAATTCAGACGTGCCTTCACATTTTCACTTGTAACTTTTTAACCGCCGGACCGATTTTCCTCATTTTTAATACTAAATTGCTAGGGAGGATGTGCATTAATTTAGTTAGGTAAGAATGAGCTTAAATTTCATAAGGATCAGGAATATATTAGCTTAATTTGACAAAATATGGTGAAGGGTATGTATCAAAGCAGAACATGTGTTAAAAAAAGTATTTACTGAAATATTTAAAAGTCAATTAAAATATTAATTGATTCAATTAAATATAATTTTAAATAATTCTTTTTCATTCAGGTTAACAACTTTTTATGTGAATGTGAATGTTCCCTTTCCAAATTTAATACCACAACATTTGGGTACCTATTTCAGTAATTGTTGGTTTGTAAATAGTTGCCATTCTAATATAAATATTTGTATGTAAATATATACGTTAGAGTGGTCCTTAACTTGTCAATTATATCAAAATTCCCTTGTTGGTTAAAATAAGGTCCACTCTAGTGTACATACATTACAAATTATGTAAACCATGCATGTAAACGAGTCTTTAATAAAATATTTGTGGAGTTTTTTCTGTGTATTTGTGTGATTTTTGTCACTGCTGTGTGTTATTATTGCAGTCAACAACCCCGAAAATTGCAAAAAACAAAAAACTGATTGAATCTGCATGCAATAGTTTGGTTGCAATTCTGCTTATTTTATTTGATTTTTTGTATCATTGTTTTTAACATTTTCAACGTCCATAATAAAATGACGCAAATTAAAATTTAAGGCTGTAAATAAAACTCATACATATTTGATAGGACCGTGATTGTTATTGTGATATGTAGAACCTAAAAAATATATGTTTGTATACAGTACCTACCTGAAGTACTGTTTAATATTGCAACATGCGATTGGTAATCAAATAGTCAGGCTCCATACGATGGTGTTTTGCATACAATGCTAAAGAAAGCTTAGTTTGCATTGTCATAAATATTCTAGGTTGAGAAAATGCAAATGACCATCGTGTATTTAATGTGCAAATGGGCAATTATTGTCGGATTTCGAATTACAAGCGTTTTACTTCTATCGTGTGATAATTTTTGAAGGTATAAACACATTTTTAAAATCATTAATCACTAATTCCGAAAATGCACCAAAAATTATAACAATTGACAAATGTTATGTACAACTTTACTGCAATGCTCCGTTTTAAAACTTGACTTTTTTCAAATTTTTGACCCACTCTAAAGTATATTTAAAGTACAAAAAAATCTATAAAACCGTTTGTTAATGGTTGAATTAAAAAATTTCATAAAGTTAATTTAATCCATTTACAAAAATGCAATTTTATGGCAGGTGATACTATGTATTGTAAACAGTAGTGCTGTTAAAGAGAGTGGTGGATATCGAGTATCCGGTTATTTGTTTTGGTTTGGTGTACTCGATATCAAAACGACAGATAAAAGAAGGAAATACGTCTCGGCTGAAATATTCAACGTTAAAAGATTTTAGGAAAAATTAAAAAAAAAATATCAACAAAATTTAAAATAAAAAATATAAAAAAGGTTAACAACTTATTTTCAATTTCAAGCCTTGATTTATACTTTAATTACACTTTAATTCAATAGCATATTCCAGCAAAACGGACACTGGAATTCAAGTCGAAGAATATACTTTAATTCCAGCCTTGAATCATAGTTCAATTCAAGTTCAAACAACATAATAATAAAACTTGACTTCAAGACCTAAATTCTAGTTTACACAAAGCCATAAAAACACGGTAATGATTGGTTTTGGTACAATATATTAACTCTTTTTAACATACACACATTTTTATAGTTTTAGTTTTGTATATTTAATCTTCGATGTTTTTTTCACTACACTCAGAAAAAAAAGTTAGTAGTAAAATTTGTAAACGGTTTTCAATCCCACTTTACAATTTTTGTACTGTTTTTTGGTAAAAAAATTATTATTTAGCAAATCTTTATGATATTTACATTCTACAAATTACAGAATATTTACAAATTTTTGTTGTTAATTTCAGAATTTTTTTACAAATGTTTGAAAACCAAATCGGTTAAAATTAGCAAAAAAAAAATTACTAACTTTAAAAAAGTGGATATTGAAGGAAAACAAACTTAAATTGCCTTAAAATGTTACATGTCTAATCAGACCTTAACAATTAAAATTTGACCTTAAAAGTAAAAAAAAAATTTAGTAAAATATTTTTCAAAACAGAAATTATAAAATTTAAACAAAATGATAAATTCGTTTATGTTTTAACAATTTTTAAGATTTTCAAGCCTTTGATTTTTTTAATTGTGCATAAAATATTTCTTGAAAAACATAAATAAAATAAAAAAATGTTGATGCTCGATAAAAAAATAAATATCAAATTCTGTAATAATATTTAGTAATTTTTTTGCTGATTTTAGCAAACAGATTTTAAATTCCACTTTACAAAAAGTTTACTAAAATTTAGTAGCGCCTACTAATTTTTCTACTAATTTCATTGTACTACATGTCAGCAGACATGCGTTGCTGGGATTAGCAAAAAATTCCGCTGGGCTCAAATTAGCAAAATTTCCCGTAATAACAGCAAAATTTTCAGTTGCCATTATAGATATTTTTTTGGTGAGTGTAATCCTTTTTTATTTAGAAGCGTAGAAATTTGTGAATCTCGCTTAAATAAGAAAAAGGATAATGTAAGGACAGAGTTTTGCTCCAAATAAATGTGGATTATCTTTTCGTAAAAATCCGTGGAAGAAATTAAGATTTTAAAAAAATCTTCACAGGAAAATTGTAACAAATTATTTTTATATGTACGAACTTGATTTTGATTGTTAAAAACACTTGAAATAAAGCACAATACAAGCAATATTTAAAGCACTTGAATTTTTAACTTTTCAATGTTTATTGGGACTTCATTCATACTGAACCCCAAAATACGTATTTTCGTTATTTTCAAATCTTCGATTTAAAATTTGTATGGAATTTGAAAGTTGAAAACTTAAAAAAAAACACAAAAATACGATTCAGCATGAATGGGGAATAATTAACATTTAAATAAAATAATATTCAATTTCAAGTCCAAGTGCTAGAAAAACAAGTCCCGATGTTTCCCCAAAACTTTTCATAAAAATTGTCACAAATCGTTTACATATGATCATAGAAAAATAACTTCTTTATACTTATATATATGTACACTTAAAAAAGTTTGTAAGTTAAAATAACTGAAAATATCATTTAAAAGAAATGATATTTCATTTAAAAACCGGTCTACTTAATTTTCATTTAAATTAAATGTCATTTGTTATTTATTTTTAAATGTTGATTAATCAACTGACACATCCGTAAGAAACAACTGATATAATCAGTTAAAATAAATGTCAAAATTTTACCCACCAATCCTTAAAAAATAAATGTTTTTTCATATATTTGAAATTATTTCCGTTTTTGTATTTTTTTTTAATATACTCGTACAATACAAAATGTATGTATGCATATGAAGCTATAAACACTTTTTGTGTGAATGGATTTGTATATGTATGTGTGTTTATGAAGTTCTTGTAAATTGTATTGAAAAATTTTGTATATATACAACCAATTTAAATAAAAAAACAAATTGAAATTTTTTGAATATTTTTTTTTGAAACAGACAGCAAACAAAATTTAAATTTGTAATAACTGTTACGGACACAAATAAACCACTAATTTCCGTTTTGTGGGTAAATTTTTATTAAATTTCAAAAAAATGAAAAAAATAAATGAAACTGAAAAAAATCGGTAAATGATAGTAAATTATTTCGAATAAATGTATAAAAAAGTTAATATAGATGTTTCTTTGAAAAATAAATGTATCTTCCTTTATTTTTAAATGGAACGGAAAACTTTTTTATTAAACTACAAACAGTTAACTACATAATATTCTGAGTGTATATATATATGTTAATACCTCATCCTAATTGACACTTTTCATTGCCTGAAATTTGTTTAGGTCAATTTTTATTGTTTAGTAAAAAAATTGGCAAAAACGCTAAACGTCAAGCTTGAATTTTAGTTTTGTGAATTAAATAAGCACCGGTTGATACGAAAAGCCTTAACATCTCTAGAGCTATTTGAAAAAATCTTAAAATATTTGTGTTCAGCATGTCAAAGTTAATTTGAAATCATGCATCTCACAAGATATGAGTTTCTTATGCAAATTTGTAAAAATAATCGAAAGTTTTGGTTGCATGTTGCCGTGGGCTAATGTTTTCCAATTTTGTTACATACTACATATAATACTTAAATACCAAACACAACATACCTGCATTGAGCGACGACTGGAACCGCTATTCGAACGGGACAGCATTGGCGGACGTCGTTTAGTGGCACCACGGCCAGCTAATAAATTGTTAAGCAAGGAAGGTGAACGGGCGCAGATAAAAGCATGGAACGAGGAAACCGTAAAAACGCCCAATTTATTTAGAGTATTTTTGGTAGGACGTGATACATGAGTTAGTAGCGACTGCAAAGAAAATAAATTCCAAACAAATGTATAATACAAATTATATTATCGATGGAAATTTATGAAGCATTTATTATAAATATTTATAAATAAATTTCATCATACGAGTATTTATGAATATGAGTTTTATCATTTCATATTAATGAAGAAGTTTTTATCATATTTATTAACAATTGCAAATATTTAAATAAATCATAAAAATCGTACTATTTTACATTGGTGGCACTTAATTTGCTTTTAAACTTTAAGTTTTGATTTTTTTTTGTTTACCTTTGGATTTGGCAATTCGCCGCTCTGCAAAGATGCCATATAACAACGTAAACGAAATTGTTCACAATGTAAGCGTTCAAGATTTTCCTCCCACTGGAGAATTTGTCCTTGTATTTGAATGCGTGTATCCTGATCGGTAACAACGGATTGTTGCAATTCGGCCATATGTTTTAGTTTGTGATCCTATGGAAGAAAATGCATTAAAAAAGATTATTTAATTGTTACACAAAAAAAAAGGTTTAATTTCAAAAACACATAAAATATTCGTATGTATGTATGTATGTATGTACACAATACACAGCTGTATATACATCACTACCTACATATGTGTTGTTATGTACGCTTTTTATTATTTTCAACGCCCATTAGTTGGATGTTGTTTGTTTGTTTGTGTTTGTTTGTTTTGTTGCATACAATGGCAACATAGAAATCCATTGCATTCCATTTTTCCTTGCATTAAACAAAGTATATAAATATGTGCACATGTATGCGTTAGCGATGGGCACGTGAGCAGAGTTTTACGTGAATCACTCTTGATCACACGTAAGTGTAAGGGAAACTCTAAATTCAACCCAAGTGAACATTAGTGAATGTATGCGGATAAAAGAAATGTTCGTGGTTAGTTTTCGTGAATATCTCTTAAGTAGGAGTAAGTTAACTCACATGGGCGTGAGTCAGTGTGAGTCGAAATAAAATCATAAGTGAGTCAAAATTCGAGCACGTGCTCATCTCTAAAATATTTATATGTATTAGATTTGTGAACATTCATTTTAATGCCATCTTTTCATACATTTTTATACCCTTCACCATAGGTGGAAGGGTATATATAAGTTTGTCATTCCGTTTGTAATTTCTACAATATTGATCTTAGACCCTATAAAGTATATATATTCTGGGTCCATATGAAGAGCGAAGTTGATTTAACGATGTCCGTCTGTCCGTCTGTCCGTCTGTCCGTCTGTGTGTTGAAATGGGTTTTCCGAAGAACCCAGACATGATGAGGACTTGATTCTTTTTTATTTCTGTTACATGTGATCCATTTCTGTTTGCTATTAAAAATCAGACAGATCGGTTAATAAATGGCTGAGATATTAGCAAAAAACCAGGACTACCTCTAATTTTTCCAGTAAAATCCCTTTGTTTAATAAGAGTGTGAAGATAAATACGTAGGTTAAATACGTTTCACAACTATTGTGAATGATATAAATAAAAAATAAATAGTAGTGTCGCCAACTTTTTTTTGCCTAGAAAATGCCAAATTTGACAAGAAAAGCGCTGAAACATATGGAAAAATATAAATTTGAGATTTTACATGACATATTATTTTGGATTAAAATTTTTGGACATTTAAGAAAAAATAAATGGGGATACCGCTTGTTTGTGGAGAGCTATGAGGTAGTAAATTCCAACGATGTATTCATCTCCTTCAGAATACCATGGTGAAGGGTATATAAGATTCGCCATAGCCGAATTTAGCCGCTCTTACTTGTTTTTTTATAATTTTCCCTCTAAGACTCATTCATTCACTCAGTCACTATACAAAACTACAGAAAATAAGTAAAAGACGACAAGAAAGTATCACACATATTTGTATGCAACAAATGTGACAAATATTAAAGCCGCATGCAAAAATATGTATGCTCAAAAATTACTTGGAATATTATGTAGAATTTATTATACGCTACCGTGTTTACATAACTATGTAGTAGAACAATTAAAGTCGGGCATGCCGACCATGTGATATCCTACACTAAGAATAATTTGGATCATATTCCGCGGAGGGGTGCGAATTTATAGAAGGGGCCTGATTCTTACTTTATGATCAGGGCATAGTATGTTAGGAAAAATCTTAATGAAGTGACCTAAAAAGTAGGCCTGATTCTCTTTCAATTCGGAGGCGTGCTTTATGGTCCCATATTACATTCACAACCCAAGTTTCAATCAGACCAATATTGAAGTTTCATTAAAATCTTAGACATTGCCTTGGGATAACTTCCTTGTAAGATTACTAGAATGAGCTCCACAAAACACCTGTCTTTATCATATATGGGTTCTGGTTCTATCCGATCTTGATTAAATTTAGATTTGTGAAAGAGGGATAAAAACAATGCAACTGTATTTTTGTAAGGCAGCCCAATTCAATATTAGAGAGTAAAAAGTTTAAAAATTTTAATTTTCGTTTTTAATGCTTTATTGGATCAGACGCTCACAAAAAAATAATGTATCAGAACCTAGAGTTACTTACACAGAAATAAAAGATTCGAGTAGTTGTGGTCGCCAATTTTTTTGGTTGCGACAACAGCAAATAATTATTTGAGACAACAGTAAATGCACTGTGACGATAAATTCTACAGTTATGATTTCATTATTATTATGGTTCAACAAAAAAAATTTTAATTTAACAAAATTTATTTATGTTGTTTGGCCTACAACTGGTCCAGTATCAGTTATGCCCACCGAATTTGTTGCCAATCGAATTCTGGCGGTTACGACAACTGTCTTCATATAAATTTATTTTTTCAGTAGTAAACGCCAATATTCAGTTGTACAATTTAATATTTATATTCCACAGAAATATTATTACGTTCCACAAAATTTTATTTAAAAAAAAATTATTTTTAATTTTTTCCGGTATCGAACCTGGGCAACCAGATTCATAGTTCACACTCTTGCTTACTGCACCACAACTAATTTAAATGTTCTTTCATATATTTGCCATTTAAACATTTGAATGTTTTATTTTAATTAAAAAAAATATTTTTTAAATGTTTGCCTTTTGCCTCTCTACCTACTACACCACAAACACTTATGAATTCTTATGGCTAATTTTGAATTTTAACAATTTGTTAGTAAAAGGAATGTTAGTATAAAATTTGTTTATCAACACTTATCATTAGTGATGTCTATTATCAATACAATCCACAATTCGGTTGCTTCTACTTTTTTAATTCCTAATACAACATTTTTGCTTTATTAATGGATTTTAAGAACAGATTTGTTGATTTTAACGATATTTTTTGGTAAATTTAACAAGAATCTAGTAAAACTACAGTTTTATTTGTAACAGTAGTGGGGTGAAAGATTTGTTTAAATGATAGCGTATCGGGACCCTCCATAGATTTGATCCATATCCACTAAGGGCATGCAGGTAATAGGAGAGACTTACAAATATTATATTTTAACAATAAATTATGTAAAATTAAACAAAAAGATTATTTAAAATCTATATATTGATATAAAATTTATTTTCTTGTGTTTTTTTTTGTATGTTTCCTACACAAAATTTTTATATTTCAATGGATTTGCGCATTATACACTAAAAAAATGTGTTTTCGAGCGTAATGTAAACAAAACCCAAGTAACAATTTCTATGAATCCTTGTCAAGGCAATCAGGTGTAAAATCTGTCATATTTAATTAAATCATTTTTTTCGTTTCGCAGATTATATTTTTTGTTCATTATATGCTACACCTCTGAGTGGAGAGGGTATAATAAGTTTGTGCTGTTGTTTGAGTCGATTGAGCACACTACAGACCGCAAATATAAAGATATATTGATGAAATTTGGCACATGAGGACAAACCCTATTTAAATAGTTTAGAATCGGTTAATATTTACACATACCTCCCATTGAAACTTCCTTTCTGATTTGGTTTCAAATAGGTATTAGGTTGTTATATATAACCATAACCGTTAATCATATCTCCATATTTGAAGGAAGTCGGACTTAACGCAAAGAAGTTACGCTAGAAGAAATGTATTTTATAATCGTTGTTTTCCATGTTCATAATTATGCACGTTGAAAGTTATTATTTATTTATTTATTTTATTTATTAATCATATAATTACAAATTATATGTTAATACCCTAACCGAGCACTTGCAACAAAGGCTCGCTTATATAAACTTTTTTTTAGCAATTCTATTCAGATTTTCTACAATATTTTTTGCACATATGTCATAGTAAGGATCAGTTCCTTTCCCCAAATTTGGTCCGATACTCGTAATATGATGTACATCGTATTGTGTGGTGTATGGGTGGTATCTCATGGTCGGGCTTGACCGACTATAACTCTCTTATTTGTTTTATTAAATATTTGATTTTATAATAATGATTTCTTTACGGACAAAGTGTTAATGCTTACAAACAAAGTTACAAACTCAATAGCAAGTAAATGTTTTGTAACTGTTACCGGTTGCTGTTGTTGTGTCTGTGTGGGTGTTCTTTTTTGTATAATACATGAAGAAAATATATGCACTCATAGAAAATGGTTATCGTAGAGTGTGTGTGTGTTTCTTGTTGTTGTTGCTCTTTTCTTTGTCAGAAAAGGAAAATTAAATTGAAAGCTGAAAAATAATTAGAGCATAAAAACCGGAGCATGGTAACACTTACATTACAATTCGTCTAATTCATTTCCCCCTCCCTCCCCATCCAAAAAGAACAGGTGCAAACAAATTATGTAAGTTTGAATGTATGAAGAAGGTGCATAAGTAAGTGTATATCATACATAACTTTAACTCACACTTTCACATATTAAAAATAAGAAAATAAGGGGGGTGGGGGGACATTATTTTATTGAAGAAAACAACCTACACAGGATCCCAGTAATTTTATTGTAAACATTTAAATATATTTTTTTACTCGTATGCGCATTAGGGTGTCAGTGCGTCTTTTGTGACATGTCACATATAACACTTGTTAGATCAGATCGGACAACATTAATCCGTGTTATACCGCAAAAATTACATAATATGCTATAACTTACGTATGTATACTTCTACTTAGATTTCGTATCTTATGATGAAAATAATTTTTGAAATATGTAGCTTAAAAATGGCTTTTAAATTTTTCATGCATGAGTTTTTTTTTCAAAAATCGTATTTCTATTAAAAATGACAATTTAATTATTTTTTGCCACTTTATGGGCATTTGCTGTGTTTGTGTGGCAAATTATGTTTGAAAATCTCATATACATTTGACATTCTCAATCTCTTTTACATGGGTGTTATCAGTTTATAGTGAATGCTCCTGTTAACACCTTGCCGCACAAATACCGCAATTAATTAAGATTTTTAAGCAAACACTTAAAAAAACAGGTGACAATTGTAGAACTTTAAGTGTGTTGCTTAAAACATATTGCATAAAACTCAAAAAATAGTTGAATGATCAATTTTAAAAAATTTAATCATTAAATAAAATATTTGAAGGCAACATGGGCTATCTATCTACTATAGAAATGAGAAAAACATAGAACTTTACTAAAAATTTACATGTAGGATTTGGTTAACATATTTTTTTTAAATAAATATTAAAAAAAAAATAATAACCCATCTAAAAATCGGAATATATATGAGCATACATGATCATACATGGGCCTGCATATGATCATACATGGGCATACATGGTCATATACGTCCATACATTAACAAAATATATGACCATACATGATCTCATATATGATCATATATCTTCGGATCCGAAATTTGAGGGTATATGGACGTATATGATCATATACGCGCATACATGAATAATATAGGAGCATGTATGATAATATATGCACATTAGACCGTACCACCTTACAGGCAAAAAAAAAAAGTTCACCGTACACCCTCAAATATAAAGTATTTTAACAAGAAAATTTCGAAAATGTTTTTTTTTTTTTGGCCGAACGCAGGGGTCGCCATTTTATATTTTTCTTTATATCTTCGCCATTTACCGTCGGATCTTAAAGTGTTGTATATCAATGTTTTTTGTCTCGGGGAGACCGAAGTTTTCCTCGAAGGAGCCATTGACCTCAAGTAACCCGTTCTAGTATTAACCCACCAGATCTCAGTTGCTACCACCTTAATGAACCACCCTAATATTTTAAAATGAAAGCTCGCAAAAAAGCAATAAACTTTTGCTAGGAAAGTATTCCAATAATTCCAGCGGAACTATTATTTTATTTTTTTTTAAATTTTTTTTGTTGCCGAATGTAGGGCATTTTTAATTTTTTTGTCATATCTTCTGTATTTACAGTCGGATCTTAAAGGGTTATATATCAATGTTTTTGTCGCAATGATACCAATTTGTTACATCGAAAATCATTGACCTCAAGCACCCTTTTATACTACTTAAGGGGTAAAACCTACGTAAAAAGCCTATATATAAAAACATCCTTTTTTTATTTTTTTATTTACGGAGATGTGTTAACAAAGATTGGTTTTCACAAGATTTATGAAGGAGTACAAAAAAATATTTGTTTTACACAAAGTTTTACAAAATGATAGTATATTTACAAAAGAGGTCCACGGCAGGCAGCATTACTTAATCAATTTTTGATGGATTTCTCTGAAATTTATAATGCATATGGAAAACTAAATTATCTATGGATGCGCGTAGGAGTTTTTGATAGGTCAAATACTTTTTGACTTAGAGCTGTTTCTTTACGAGTATAAAAAATAGATATTTTCACTTTAACACTTCGCTGTTTTGTCAAAAATTAATATACCCAAAAACTCATACGCTTTTCTTTAGATAATTTAGTTTTCTATATAAAGTGTATGTTTCAGAGCGATCCACCTAAAATTGGTTAAATTATGCTGAGTGCCGTAGATCACTTAGAAAATAACACAAATTTTAATCGATCATATTTTGGCGTGATTGAAGTTGGCTGTATTATTTGAGTCAAGAGAACTTCAATATGAACTTCTTAATAGCTATTAGTTGCGATGGAACTCCTACCAACACTGGCTACAAAAATGGAGTCATTGTAAGAATGGAACGCCATTTACAGAGACCTTTGCAATGGTTCGTATGCCTATAATTTAACCAAATTATCTAAAGAAAAGCGTATGAGTTTTTGGGTATATTAATTTTTGACAAAACATCGAAGTGTTAAAGTCAAAATATCTATTTTTTATACTCGTAAAGAAACAGCTCTAAGTCAAAAAGTATTTGACCTATCAAAAACTCCTACGCGCATCCAAAGATAATTTAGTTTTCCATATGCATTATAAATTTCAGAGAAATCCACCAAAAATTTATTAAGTAATGCTGCGTGCCATGGACCTCTATACTAAATATACTATCATTTTGTAAAACTTTGTGTAAAACAAATATTTTTTTGTACTCCTTCATAAATCTTGTGAAAACCAATCTTTGTTAACACATCTCCGTAAATAAAGAAAATAAAAAAAGGAAATTTTTATATATAGGCTTTTTACGTAGGTTTTACCCCTTAAGTGGTATAAAAGGGTGCTTGAGGTCAATGATTTTTGATGTTAAAAATTGGTATCATTGCGACAAAAAATTGATATATAACCCTCTAAGATCCGACTGCAAATACAGAAGATATTACAAAAAAATTAAAAATGCCCTACATTCGGCAACAAAAAAAATTAAAAAAAAATAAAATAATACTTCCGCTGGAATTATTGGAATACTTTCCTAGCAAAAGTTTATTGCCTTTTTGCGACCTTTCATTTTAAAATATTAGGGTAGTTCATTAAGGTGGTAGCAACTGAGATCTGGTGGGTTAATACTAGAACGGGTTACTTGAGGTCAATGGCTCCTTCGAGGAAAACATCGGTCTCCGCGAGACAAAAAACATTGATATACAACACTTTAAGATCCGACGGTAAATGGCGAAAATATAAAGAAAAATATAAAATGGCGACCCCTACGTTCGGCCAAAAAAAAAAAAAACATTTTCGAAATTTTCTTGTTAAAATACTTTATATTTGAGGGTGTACGGTGAACTTTTTTTTTGAGGTACGGTCTAATGCACATATATCACCATATATCCTCAAATTTCGGATTCGAAGATATATGGTCATATATGAGATCATGTATGGACGTATATGACCATGTATACCAATGTGTGATCATATACAAGCCCATGTATGATCATGTATGTTCATATATATTTCGATTTTTACATGGGAAAGTAAAAATATCAAAGTTTTTGGCTTTCCTGAAAAATTATGTATTCGTTTTAGCCCATATTGAATAAAAGTCCGATCACATATTCAAGTTTTATAAACATAGTTTTGTTTTTGTTGGGACAGATGCTCTCCTTTTTAGTTATTTGTATTTTTGCAGTAATTTTTCTGTGTTTCACTGATTTCAAAGTCTTTACAGTTTGTATAGAATTACAATTAGGTACTGCGTTTTTATCTCAGACTACGCGAATAATACACAGCCAGCAAATAAAATATGTATGAATATATTACAGTTGGTTAAAAATTATTAAGATAACTTTATAAGGATAACAACATTCAAACATTTGTACAATAGAGTGGCTCGAATACAAAATAAGTTTGCATTCTTATAACGGGTAGTGCAAAAAAGTTGTACATGGACAAAAACAAAAAAAAAATTGTGAATAATAATAACAATATAAAACAATTAACGTTTGACATATTTGAATACTCGGAAAATCCGTCTTGGTCCCCAAGACACGAATTTAATAAAGTTTTTAAAATCGTTTAAAAGTTTAACCATAAGGGAAGATATTTTAAGCACTTTCGCCGAGATTTTACCACTACATACACAGCAAAAACATACAATTTAAGAATTTTTTTCAATTTCTTTAAGAAAAATCGATTTTGTTTTTATAAAAAAAAAACAATTTTACAAACTGAATCATTTGATATAAAAAAAAAAAATACTTTTATTTAGGTGGATTATATTTATCAATGTATAAATAACAATTGCTTTTTGGGCATTATTAAGACTTTTTGGAATATGGACAAAATGACCGAAATTAATTAACCGCTTAAATACATAGTGTTGCCATTTGGCAACAAACTGTATTTTGCTTAAAAACTACCTTTGCGATACAGTAACGCAATTTCTTGCATTGGGACCCCTTGTATACACACTGTTTTGCTAGACCGAGTTTTTGGGATGTGAGTTAAACTTCGTTTAGTTAAACCAAAAGCGAATTTTGTGAACTATTTCCAAATATATTAACATAAATTTGTCGGAACAACTTTTCTATTCTTTATCGAAATTAAACAAAATAAACCAAATTTCAAAAACAGTATTCCAGTTATAAGCTGCGATAAACTGGGTTTAAATATAATCTACATCATTAAAACTCAGCCTTAATAATATACAAAAAAAAAGTTATTTTTTATGCATTAGCAACTATGATCTAGTTAAAGAAAATGCAGTAATATATAAAAAGTTTTCAATAAATTTATTAATTTTTGAAAACAAATGTTGTAAAAAAAGTAATTTTCTCCGAAAATCTCTAAAATTCTAAACCCTCGATATCAAATTTTAGTAACTGATTTTTATAACAAAACATTGTTTTAAATTCTTAACTAGCAAGATTTTAGTAAAATCTTAAAATTGTTCAGTATCATTGAGGCGGGACCACATGAACAGTCTTGTCTTAAATTTTCATATTTTTTTTTAAGACGAAAAACAAAAAATAAATTTTAGTGCCACTCTAATGTACGTACATATATATAGTACAATGTACATACGGATTTTTATGTGTGGAATAATAATTTAGTTGGTTTTGAATTTTCTTTTGCACACCAACTGTTTGTCCACAAAAATATATTTATAGAACGGTTTATGTAAAATCTGGAATAATTTTTTTCTATGGTTTTTCACAATTAGAATTTTACCATTTCATTAAATTCTAAACGGCGCTTTCCGAAAAATATTGTTGCTTCCACCTCTATTCCCTTAGACTTAGTTGTATTTTTTTTGGCCTGGGACTCTCATATTATTGTTGTCTTAACTGATTTTGTTTTATTACAATCGAATTTTAACTGAAACTATAACAATTTAAGTTGTTCTTTAAACTGATAAAAATATTAAAGTGGAGCATCTCTATGATACCCTACATCAAGTATAATTTTGGTCCAAATTTCGCTAGGCGGTCCAAATTTAGAGAAAGGCTCTAATACTCTTTTATGACCAGGGCGGAAAATATAGAGATAAATCTAAATAAAATTGCCGAAAAAGTTCATTTAAGCAAATACTGGGAAGATTGGCACTAACTAGGTCCAAATACGATCTGATTTTTTGGAGGCATGACTTATGTTCTCATATAAAACCAAACATCATCCTTGTACCAAATTTCATTCAAATATCTTTATATTCGCCGTCTGTATTTTGATTAAAGTTCATTTAAAGCCAACAATCGATAATGGATAGAAACGTTGGAACAATGGTGGCGCCAAAAGGAATTTATGAGCTATATCGAAATCAGAGAGGCTTTGCCTAAAATTATTTTAAGATCTGGGTTGCAGAAATTATTTTGTTGCTGAGGAATTTGCGTTTTCCATTTTTCTCGTATTTACAAGATTTCTATGTTAACTTATTTTTTTTGAGCGTAAGCTTCGGTTTTTACAAAAATTTATTATTTATTTTTCAATATTTTGCTACTGCATTGTGTAGCATCTTCAGGAAATAATAAATATGACAAATTATAAATAAAATTGGTTTTTTTTTGGTTAACCTAAAGCTCAAAAATTAAATTAGTTAACAATAAAAAAAAGGTTAAACAAAATATAAGATATTTTTATAGACCCCTGCCCAAACAGGTTTAATGTATGTTTGTGTATGTTCATAAGCATGACTGCATACAAGGATACATAAATCTCCATACATGCATCAATATGTGTCTATGCGTAGCATTAACGAAATTTCAGATTATATTTCCAATCCTAAAGACATGACTCATGGAAAAGGGATTTAGCTCCAAAAATTAAATCATTAATCAAACAAATGCCTATTTTGAATGTTTTTCATTGAAAAAGGCAGCGTTTTATTGATCCGCCCCCGTATGCAGTTTTTATAAAAAGTGGATGTCATGTGCTATAGATAACAATGTTAAAATACATTAAGTTGCATACATGAAGACCTGCTGCGCCGACCGAGGAGACATGAAAAATAACTTTATATTGTGTATTCGCAATGATTTTTTTAAATATTGCTTTTTTACAAATAAAAAAAAAAATCAAATGTTAACATGATAAAAAATCTGAAGAATTTTTATGCCTACTACTACGATTACTATAAAATGAATTTTAAATATTTTGTATGAACAGTTTTTGCTTGCGGAGCCATATGCTCCTCCAATGTCTGTTTGTGTAATAAGTGTATATATTTTTTAATTCACATTCAGTTTGTCTTTATTGTCTCTTTAGCTAAGAGCAGTCGTAATTACTTCCTTTAATGCACCGTTTTGGCGGAAAATCCATTGCGGAAAACAACATGAAACTCCAAAGTCTACATAGTGGATTACTCTTTGTTTTATTCCGTTATATTTTTATATTTTTCATTTTTTTTTTGTAGTAGTACGTATGTTGGTACTCACTCATATACAGTATATAACCAAGTTGAAGTTTTTGTGTATTTGTAAATTTACAAACTAAATTAAACATATTTTTCTTAAGAAAAAAAAAAACCCAATTAAAGTCTCTGTGTATTGAATTGACTTTATGATGGAAATAAATTTCTTTATGAAGTTTTTAAATTCCATAGATTTACAATAATTTAATACTTTGTTAGGAACAATTATTTTGATGATACGGAACTTTCGATTTTACCTCGAAATTACCAAATTGGCTGTCTATGGTTAAGCGTATGCAGTCGTTGGACTTTTGTATAAAAACAAAAAAAACGAAAAAAGTTTTGAACCAATTTTTACCCAGAGATTTATTTTCTTTATTTAATTACTTTTATCCCATCTATGACACGTATATTCAGGTTTCACTCAGTTTGAGGGTAACACTCTTGTTAGTTTTTGTTTTTGTAAATGTAATGTATAACTAGGGCTAGGAAGTTCATTCGTTTTTTTTTCGTATTTTTTGTATGTATTTAGGGCTTATATTCAAAAGCCTCGATCTTAAAAAACACAACTTTTCAGGAGAGCAACAAAACTGTTTATATCGCGTATTCAAGCGTTTTTTAAAAATTGATCTTCTACAATATTTATTAATAGCGACTAAAAAATCTCACACATGTATATTTTTAAAATTTTTGTGTAATTGGCAATTTTGTCGAAAATGGAGGGTTGTGTTTTTAAAAAAAAATCAATCCGTATATATAGATGGTGGGTTTTGCTTTGTAATAAAACACACTCATTTAAATATTTTTGACTTCAATAAATTTTTAACATGTTTTTTTTAAAGTAACTGCAATAATACAACATAAGATGTAAAATAAAAATGAATGCAAAAATATTAAAAAAGAATACATGGGCTTTTTATTTTTTTAAGTTTATTTTGGACAAAGCATTCAAAAAATTATGATTACGATTCTGATATCCACAACCATCCGAGTAAATTGTGATGGACAACGAATCAGATAAGCAAAATGTTTTTAAATGATAAATTATACAAGAAACAAATGTGGAGATGGACAAATCTCTATTAATTTCAATATCGGGGCAAAGTTTGACAGCCTGGGCATCCATCGTAAAAACATGACGTTATCCATTCTGAGCTAAAATTGTATCCGCACTTTTCCCATCGATCTTTTTTGCAAATATGTGCACTATAGTCTTTTGGTTTTTTCTGGTTGGCCTTAAACCTAACACATATGTCGCACTGATCCTTTGAAGCTTGAACAATGCTAGCTTCTCGTCCTTAAATGATTTGGAAAAAGTGAAAATTGAAACAGGTTGATCTTTCTTTTCTAAATAGTATTTGGAGTAATCTTTGTATATTTCTGTCTTGATTTTAAATGTCGGTGCAATGTATATTTTATTGGTATCCTTTCTACAGTAGTGACTTTCCATTTTGTCTAATCTTTGAAAGGATTCTTTCTTTCTGATCTTTTAACATTTAATGATGAAATTGGTAGTTTTTTTTGGTATTTAACCAACCTTTATTGATAGAGTGGTGAAGTGAAATAGAAGCTGTTCTGTCTCATGTTCATGGCGTGAATCTTTACAAACACTTGATTAGCTTCCCAGACCATACCCCAAAACTCTTTAAAAAAATACCATTTCTAGTTCTATGATCAAATTTTTCGCAGTGTCTTAAGTTGCTTTCTCCACAATATTTCGATGAACACGTCGATCCCATTTTTGTTTTCTGCTAATCTTTTTGAATTTTGTTTGGATACTCCATCAGTAGAAGAAAATCGCGCATTTGGCGGTTTGATTTTATATCCGGCTTTTAAAACAATGTCCTCTTCAACATTGTATCTAACATACATGTTAAATGGTCATCTTTAGTTATTTTTATATTACTTTTATTCTTTATACTATTTAAATATTTTGTTTCCTTCTTCATTTCTCGGTATTACATATTTTAATAATTCAAGAGAATATGTTTTTCGCCTGAACTCAAAACTTTCTATATATTAAAACCGATAGCTTTGTATTCAACATGAAAGAATTTCTAAAAACAAGAAACATATTGCAAAAAAAGGTTTTTCAACAAAATTATATTTAAACAATATTTAACAAGAAGGGGGGTTGGTTTTGCCTTCAGGAAAATTTACTGTATAATATAGAGAAATATAAAATGTCTATAAAATTGCAAAACAAAAAATATATTTTATTTAAATTGTATACCATGTATGCACGCTGTTTTACTGCATAATTTCCCATCAAAAACTCAGTATCGTCAAAATCTAAGATGGAGCGTTTTGAATATAAGCCCTCCATATATTAATTATGTATTATAAAATCAAAAAAAAAAAAAAACATATTACGTATAAAAATTTTAAACTACTTTATTTTCGCTTTTTTCAACGCCATTATTGATATTATCAACTCAATTTTAATATTCTTCTTAAGTCTTAACAGTGTCATTGTATTTTTCTGATGTTATTGTCTTTGTGATTAAAAATACATACATGTATCAACCTAGTTAAAAATCTTTAATTTGCTTTTTTTTGTAAATATACGGAGGTTGAAAGCTCGCTATAAACTAGAAATAATAAATGAAAAACCTCGAGGTATATAAAAACTACAATACAAAGAAAATAAAAAATATTTTGATTTAAATATAGAAATTGTTCAAAAGCACAGTTTATAGATTTTTTCGAATATCCAAAAAATATGCATTAACAAATCAATTCCATTTGATTGCAATTTTGTTAATTCGCAAAGATGTTTGATTAACGTTGTTCGCAAGATAACGACAATACGAGAACTTTCTGCCCTTAGTTGTAAATAATTTAAAACATGTCGCCGCGAAACAAATACTTAACTACTTTTAAATTTATTATTTTGTTTCCAAATAAAACGGAGCTTGTTTATTCAAACTTTATAACTTTATAACACAAACGAGGGCACTTTTTTTAAAAAAACTTAAAGTTCGAAAGGGACTTTTTTATGAACAGGGCGGAAAATTTAAAGATAAGTCTGAACGAAATTGCTGAAAAAGTTTATATAATTTATATGGGACTGGGTCCAAATATGGTCCGATTCCTTTTTAAATTTTGTAACATGATTTATGGTCCTCTATAACATTCGCAATTTGAATTCACCTACATATCTACTGTTTGGGAGGTAGGACCAATTCCTACAATATTAAATTCCACAGGATTCGTCCTTGAGTCAATAGAAACTTATATTCCGAATTTCCTACAAATATCTTAATATTTGCGACCTTTAATTTAAGCAAAAATCGAGAAGGTGGTTTTCTATTGGGGCCATGTCCAAATATGTTCACCTTTTCTCATAATTTCGAGGCGTAATATACGTTCGCATATAACATTTACAGCCCGAATTTCAACCAGATATCTACGGTTTTGTGCTGCTAAATACCATTTACGCCCAATTAAGAAAGGACATTTCTATGGGAAGTTGATCTGAATATAAAGCAACAAACTTTGTCGTTGGGCCAATAAAAGTTTATGTACCAAATTTAATCAAAATATCTTCATATTTCCGACAAGTAGTTTGAATACAAAATTTACATGGACACACTGACATCGGTTAATCGAATCAGAAAGTGATTCCAAATCGATTAGTAGGTATACTATAAAGGGTATAAGACCGATAGTTTTTGTAGTTACAGACAACAGAACAAACTCAGTATACCCCGACATCGTAGTGGTGAAGGGTATACGAATTTATAATGTTTGTATTTTAGATTGAATTTTTCAAAACTTTTTGATTCAAAAGCTATGATCCTTTTAATGAAATAAATCAAGTTGAAATATAAACTAAGTTATGTGTTATAATTTTGCAATTCCGATCAAGGGATTTTATAAGATTTACAGAACAGAAATTGCGAGAATATCCAACATCCTTCACCTAATCGAAAAAAACTTTAATAGGATAATTGAGGCTCAAAGTCCAATAAGGTTTATTCGCAAAAAAATTCCAAAGTTAGATCTGCAAATATGTATTTGAAAATGTGCATTTTGAGTGTTTCACTGTGTAGTTATTTAATTGAAAATTTTCTAATAAAAAATAAATCACATCTTTAGCAACAACTGACAATTAAATCAATTACAACTTCATCATGTTAGTTACCACTTAATAAATCCATGTAATACATGTATACACCAATCACTTGTGTAACGCGGTTTACAAATTCATAATTTCTCTCTCTTTCTCTCTTAACGCGGATATTTTCCTCATATAACTGAGTAATTCTTGAATTTGGCATGAATTGATTAGTTTAGATTGAAAAAGAGGAATCGGAAGTGTCCAAAAAGAGGACATATACTATAGACCGAAAGCCGGCTTGTTGTATGCTCTCATGTTGGTTCGAATTGTACTAAGGGCCTGACCACACCTTTATCTCAACTACTCGCCAACTAACTTCAGTCAAGACAAGTTTTTTTATGAAAACCTTTCACAGAGGGGAAAAAAGGCGTTGTAAAATTATGCACGGATTGTGTCAAATTAAGAACAAAATGTTGTTAATTTTTTGACAACATTTGTTGTCAAAAAATTAACAACATGTTGTCAAATCAAGAACATATGTCAAATCAAGAAAGAATAAAATAAAAATACCAGCCGTTGTCAAATTAAGAACGGCATGTTCTCAAATCAAGAACAACCTGTTGTCAAATCAAGAACTAAAAATTAAAACTACCAGCCGTTGTCAAATTGAGAACAACCTGTTCTCAAATCAAGAACGCTCTGTTGTCAAATGAAGAACGAAAATGTGAAAAAATACCAGACGTTGTCAAATTGAGAACGAAATGTTTTCAAATTGAAAACGAAATGTCAAATCAAGAACAAGACGCTGTTTTGGTTTAAGTTTTATCATTAAATTTACATTTATCGTTTAGTGCAGATTAAAAAAATTAATAAAAAGGAAAACGAACAAAATTGCGTATATAATAGTGAAGAAAGCATTTTATTAAATGTATTAGAAATTGATGAAAATTTTGCATATGGAGAAAACTCAAATTTGGAAGTTCTTAATAGTGAGACTGTGGTGAATGTTGACAATGACGATGAGGAACTTAAAAAGTTTCTGAAATCCATAAAAATCGAATGTATTTTTGATATTTTGAAAGGTAGATTGCAAATATCATCAGCAGCTTGAAATATAAATTAATGTTTACTATTTTAACATTTCTTCCATTAAAGTGGCCAATGTTACCCTATGTAAAAACAGAAGATCTAAAAGAAGCAGTGCCACACTTAGGGCTCCGTGCAGAATTTAGATAAAAATTATTTATGTGGAAAAAACACAGGTAGTATTGTGCTGTAATTTTTTTAAATGTTTTATTTTACATATTTATTTTTAGTTAGGGATCGATGATGAAACTTTCGGTACCATCTAACATGAAGTTGTGGCTCAACTTAAATGAAAAAAATACAATGTCTCCGAGTAGTTCCTGCTCTTGTTAAAACTTTAAAAAAGGTAAAGTAATTGAGATTAATTATGTATGTATATAATATACATTAATAGTTGTTTACAGGATTTGAAGACCTTGTTAAATGAATCAACGAGAGGAAGGGCTTTAGTTGAATATGCAATCTGGCATTGAACCAGTAGAATTGGATGAATCAATTTCTTTGGCTTGGAAAACCTCGCTTAACAGAGACAGTGCAGATTGGAAAAACGTTTGTGACAAGTGGAAAAAGACGTTTCATATGCGTCAAAAGGAAATAAAAAGCTTAACCAGTCTTGAGTTTTTTCAAGCTTGGTCAAAATTGTCCGATTCTCGAGCTCCAAAATTGGTAAGATTTTTTTATTTTCGTAATTACATCTAGTTTAATCTTGTTTCAACTTTTAGATAAATATTGACTTTGACTTAAAGCACCCATACAAAGGACATTTGCTTCTTTTAAAGTGGGAAATATTCAATCAAAAAATTCGACAATATTACGATAATCATATTCACAATGAGTTTTGTAAACAATTACTTTCCAAAGTTACATCGTCTACAAGTACCGGTAAATATTTAAAATATTTTGTACATCATTTTAATAAATATACGAGTACTTATATGTACATCCCTTTTTCCTATGCTTCCTACAGATTCGCGGGATTTCATACACACTGTGCTGCTAAACGCTGTTTTACCTTCACCAGCATGATTTGAAAACCAACCTGGAAAACGTTATAAAAGAGTAACAATAGTTGATTCGCTGGAAAGCCTAGTTTTGCGATTGACGTGTATAAATGACTATGAGAGGCAAATCCATTCAGTAATAAACAAATATATTCAGCTGGACTAACAATACAGCCATTTATGATCGTGGAGGGGTTAACCGATGTAAATATTAAAGGTTTTTATGTATATTTTAATAACAATTTGCTAAAGTTAAATTAATTTATTGAGTGCCTGGATACTTGCTTCAAAATTTTGCATACACTTTCATTAATCTTGTGAACAGCATTGGTTATTCATACAACAATTTTTTTTTATCATATTCACACACAATTTGATTAAAAATCTACGAAAATAAGTTCCCTTATTATTTTTTTAAATAATTGCAATAATAGTAAAACTAAATATTCGTTGCAACTTCATCTAGAATTATTAACTTGACTAAAGCGGAATATTTCCACAATATTTGTACATTAACTAACATAAATTTTAACGGCTGCGATATGAGCAATAAAATTACTTTTAAGAGAACGTTTTTTAAGGAAAACAATTATTAAGCTTCGAATATGAATTATACAAAATCAAAAGTCTTTTGATTATCATTTTCAGTCATTACCAAATTAGTTCTCTAAAAACAAAACATTTATATAAAACTAATCATAGATTTTATAAGTACTCCATTTGATTTTTATGCAACAAATAATGCTAAAACTTATTTTAGAATGAAATATGTATAACTTTTTTTTAACTTTTCTTAATAAATAGTTTAATAAAAAATTAATTAATAAAATTATCATAAATGTTTTTATATTGGTTGGGTTCACAATGGGTTATTTTTCTCAGGAAAATAAAGAACAATATGTTGTCAAAATAAGAACAAATGTTGTTAAATTAAGAACGATTCGTTGTCAAAATGAGAACATTGTGTTGTCAAAATAAGAACATTGCGTTGTCAATTTGAGAACAATATGTTGTTAAAATAAGAACAATTGTTGTCAAAATAAGAACAATTGTTGTCAACATAAGAACGATGCGTTGTCAAAATGAGAACAATGTGTTGTCAAAATAAGAACACATGTTGTCAAAATAAGAACCAGATGTTGTTAAAATTTTGACACCATCCGTTGTCAAATTGAGCACAAACGTGCTTAGCTCACTTTTGACAACGAATGGTGTCAATTTTGGTAGTTTTATACCGCTTTTTTCCCTCTGTGTTGGTTTACTTAAGTATCAGGCCGGTCTCAAACCAGACAGATAATTGGCGCCGATAATCCAAAGTTTAGAAACAAGTTCATTATTTAACATTATGGTGTACCTAGATTTTATGCAATGCGGTGTTCTGTACATCAAATTAATGGCGTTACAAAAGGAAACGATCTATAGTTGTGTGTCAGTCATGTCTTTATTATTTTTCCAAAAAATGATACAAAACTATTAATTATAATTTTTGGTTTTGCTTATAAATGTTGTTATATGCACGGTACGGTACTTTGTGCAAATATAACAAAAGATATACACTGGTCGCGATGGTAATGCCATTTCACTCTAAATACTTTGGGCATAAATACTTATTCTTCGTACGTACATCCATACATACATACATACATAGATCCTTAGGCTTTTGATGGTTATTCATTCTTGCTTTTGCAATTGCTTTTATCTTGGGGAAAAATAGAATCTATTGTTGTTGTCCACACTTTGTTTTCTGTGTCTGAATAAAAATATATGTATATTGTTGAATGTAAAATTTTTGGTATACATACTATAAAAATACATACATATAAAGTATGTATATTAGGATTGCATTTCTTTTGCATACACTCAGAATAATAAGTCGGTAAAAAACCCCCATTAACATTTGCAATCTATAATCCACTAATAAAACAAAAGAAATTGTATTGGGAAATAAAAAGAGCAAAAGAATAAAAACTTTAAAACAATTAACCTCATTATCCAATTATTGATATTTCCAATAAACTTTAAAAATACAATTCGTTTAGTAATTGTTTACAGTGGAAGCAACGGAATTGTGTATTATATTGATTATAGATGCAACTAATGATTGGTATTGGTGAACGATTCTTTGACTATATTTGCTTTCCTAACACAATATTTAAATTCAAAATTAGCCATCAACATTTACGAGTATAAGTGTTTGTGGTGTATGTAGTGGGTAGAGAGGCGGTCTCGTACACCGACACTCGGAGTTCAAATCCCGGAAAAGGCAGACATTAAAAAAGAAGTAATTTTTTAATTAAAATAAAATATTTAAATGTTTAAAAGTTCGATAATGGAAAAATCTAAAAATACAATTATTCTTAAAATCAAATTTTGTGGAGCGTAATAATATTTATGTGAAATATAAATATAAAATGAGACAACTGAATATTGGCATTCACAACTTAAAATATAATTTAATATGAAGACAGTTGTCGTAATCGGCAGAAATCGATTGGCAACAAATTCAGTGGCGGCCACAACTAATACTGTTTTTTGGGTGCGGCAATAAAGGTTAGTACACAAAATAAGTAAGCCTGCCCGTAACTCATTTTTAAAAAATTTTAATTAGTTTTTGATAAAAATCGAATTTTTAGCTACATTTACATGTAATTAAGTTTTGCAAGTTACATTAAGTTTTTATAAGTTTTGTACTAATATGTGTAACTGATTGTTAATTTTCGCAAAATTGTTTTGAATTCAGCATAATTTTCTTTTACTAATTGTAGTAAAAACTGAATAATGCTTAAAAAAAAACATCAAAAACATTCTAAAATGTTTACAATTATTAAGTTTTTGTATAATATGTTTAAAAACATATTGTGAAGGATAATAGTTTTTCAAGCATTATTGAAAAATACCTCAGTAATTTTTTTAAGAAAAGCTTTTTCTAAAGAACTATTATACTTTACTTATTTTTTGGTCTATTGGGTCTTCCCAATAAAGTAATGTATAATAATAGTTCTTTAGAAGAAGCTCTTTTTATAAAAAATTTCTAAAGTATTTTTTAAACATGTTTGAAAAACTATTATCCTTCACAATATGTTTTAAAGATAGTATATAAAAAGCTTAATAATTGTAAAAATTTTAAAAGTTTTTCAATCTTGTTTGAGAAACTATACACCTTCTTAATATTTTTCTTAACATACTTGTAAAAAGGTTACTATTAGCAAAAATCATAACATTTTTTTAAGTATGTTTGATAAACTATTCTCCTTCACAATATTTTTTCAAACTTTATATTATAATTTTGTTTCAAGTCTCATGTTCGTTAATATTTCTTCGCCAGTTCTTCTTCAACTTTTAAGTCTTGTTCCAGTAAAGTGCCGTTAATTTTACTGTAAGTTCATCGTTGAAGATTTTGGACCGCATACATTGTCATTCTTAATTTTGCTTCAAGAGAGTGCATATATGCTTTTGATGTTTTTTTCAGTTTTGTATTTTGTTAAAGTATTTTTTAATATTTTTAAACTTTTTGTATTTAATAATTTATTTTTTCCCATTTTGTTTTAGTATTTTTTAATTTTAATAAAAGTGAATTAAACAAATTAGAATTTCTTATTTGTGAACATAAGCTTATTCTACAATTGTAGGTAAAAGCTTATTAAACTATTATTTCATTAATATTTTCACGAGGGTTGTTTTTTTAATTTTTCTACAGTAGTTTTGAAGCGTTCTTCAATATTTTCTCAAGTGTTTTTAAAGATTAAGGCTTACGCTCGCAAGCTTATTATAAATTATTTCTAAAGGGTTTTGGTCTGTTGGGTTATTGGGAAATTAAAATGAAAGTGTTTAATTTTCTTGTGAATTAACAGCAACAATAGAATAGTGTGTGGCAACTTATTAAGAATCTTGCACTCTACTCTTATTTCTTTCTTTCTTACTTCTTCATATTCCTTGAAGATGAAGTATTGTGTAAAAATTTCAATTACCTGGGAATTCTTTTTTTTTTAGGAAAAAGTGCAAAAAAGTATTTTCGTTTGTTTCTCTTTGTAAATGATTTAAAAGAAAAAGTTAACTGCGTATCAGGAAACATTAGAACGTTTTAAAGTGATGCAGTATGCCTGAGTTTATCACATGCAAGACTTACATGATGTTTAACACTCTGTATGTATGTGTGTGCGTTCGTATGTATGCGTAGGTTAGAGGGTTTTTTTTTGTTAATTAATAATACTACTTACCGATTCAATGGCTTTTTCAATACGGAATATTTCCTCTTGCAGTAAATGTAACGTTCCGGTTTTACCACGATGCCTTGCAAATGCAGCTGCACAAGCGCTATGTATGCTGTTAACCCAATTTTCCAATTCAACCTGAAATTAAAGCAAGTTCATGATAATGGTAATTTAATTTTATCAACGCTACCCCCCTTGCCCCCCTCAGCAATTTTATTTCCATGTATGTAACTGTAACCACCAGCACCACCAACAAACAACATAACCGTAGGCAACATTCACATTATTACACCACACTGCGACGGGAAGTAATTGTTCATTTCAAGGACTGGCAGAATGAATACAAAAAATGAATGGATATGTATTTACATCCATCCATCCATCCATCCATCCATGTATGCATGTGTGCATGAAACTTGAGTCAATATTTATGTGTATTTTACATAAACACATAGAGAAAAAGATGAACAAGAAGAAGAAGTGGTTGTTTGTCAGCCAGCAAGTGCACGCCATAGCTTGTATTCGTAAACACACCGTGTGCAACATAAAAGCATCTCAAACGTTTATACGATACGTAAATATGTGTGCATACCTACTTAAGGCGTTTAGATTATACGATAAGGACATTTTGAATTGAATGAACATTAAAAAAGAAAACAGCAAACAACAAAAATAAACATAAAGAAAAAAGAATTACTAAAATGTATGTGTATGTGCTGTTATTATGTACACATGGTCACGCGAATAAAACACACTATGTTTCCTTCATTTATATTCGAAATGTTTGAATGAAAATTTACAAAATCTGCAAACTGTTTTTTAACCCTGTGTCAAAATTAAATCACTAAAAATGAAACTTCCTGCCAGCCATATTCCTTCTCTTCGAAAGTCATACTAAAAATGTTATTCCAATGGTTGCAGTTTAAAAAAAACAGGTACTCATACACACACACACACACATCTGTGCGCATTAGTGATATTATGTTGATCATACGTATACGTATATGCAAGGAAAGCTTTTGATAATACAAAAGCTGGTTATGTTCAAAATTGGTACAATATAATGTTACACGCAGTCAAACATATGTATTATGTACATATGTTTGCTAGTGAATGCATTTCATCTGATCCTAATCATATACATATATGTTGAAAGGTGAATATGTTGTATTTGCAGGCAAACATAGTGAATTATAAACACGGCAAATATATTTTTTACAAGGTTTCCAATCATATTGTGTATGTACTCGTATATTACCAGCCGAATTATATTTCCAACAGGGCGTTTCTATACCCAGAGAAAAGATTGCTTGCAATTCGATCAAAACCTTTAACATTTATTTGTAAGGATTTTATTTTATTTGAAATAACCTATAATCCATTATAATACCAAAAATATGGCATTGGAAATTGAAAAAAAGGAAAAGGAAAGTGAACCAAAAAAGGATACTATTATCCAATTATTGATATTTCCAATCAACTTTACGAATAAAATTCGTTTAAAAATTTCGTATTGTGGATTGTATTGATTACAGAAGCTACTAACGATTGGTATTTGTAAACGAATTTTCTTTTAAATTTATTTAAATTCAAAATTAGTCATCAAAATTTAAAAATGTTTGTGGGCTAGTGGGTAGAGAGATACACGCAGAAAAAAAACATGGTTGCAACATGATCACTGCTACAATATTGTGTTTGCTGTAATCGGGTATGGTTGTCACAACCATATTATTGGTTGTCTAACCATCAACATGGTCGCTTCCATCATTATTATAGTAAATATTTCACTATTTTATGATTGTCACCTTCTATTTTTTTTATAACATCATTGGCTGTAACTATACTGTGTTAACAAAAATTCTGACTATGAGAAAAATATGATAATTATGCAACCATAAAATGCTGGCAACAATAAATGAATAATTATACATTAAATAAAACATGACTTTGACATTTACAGTGCTAATACGAGTATTGTCTTGTTTTCATAAAAACCAAAATGTCTTAAAAAAAAACAATCATATATTGTTTACTAAAACTGGAAAAATATCAGATGGGTAGAAAATACCTTTCATGTGGCATTAAAACATTTCAACAATTGACTTTTTAAAGTCCAGTTTATATGTAATATTATTTACAATAATCAATTCATTGTCAAAAAGATTCTATATAAAGATTTTATATGGATCATATTATGATAATCCAGAAATCATAATATAGTTATGGGGACCATAATATAATAACATTTTGAGCATACTATGATTACATTCAATCATATTATGATAAATTCAACATATGTTTATTTAGAATCATAATATGATAAATGTTGGATCATAATATAACTGTAGGGTTCATATTATGGTAATATTATGGATATTTTATTATCATAATATGATAACCATAATATAGTACGACTATGGTTGACACACTTATAAACTCTTCGAATATTATTCTCCCAACCATGTTTTTTCTTTGCGTATAGCCTCGTACATCCAATTTCCGAGTTCAAATCCCGGCAATGGCAAACATTTATAAAATATACATAAATATTTTTTTAATTAAAACAAATTATTCAAATATTTAAACAACAAATATATCAAAGAAAATTAAATTAAATTGTGGTGCAGTAAGTAAGAGTGTGAATTATGAATCTGAAAGCCTAGATGCGATACCGGAAAAATCTAAAAATAAAATTTTTCTTAAAATAAAATTTTGTGGAACGTTATAAAGGGTGTCCCAAGAAGAACGCAATTTTTTAATTTTAAAAAAAACACAGATATTTAAAAAAAAATCGTGAAACTTTATTATATCGTAAAGTAGACAGAATGAGGTTATGTATGGAACAATATATCGTGCAGATGGCCGCCGCGGCTTTGCTGGCATGCACGCGATCTTTTAATGAAATTTTCAATGACCGTTTTGCATGAATGCTGCGGTATTTCATTAATGCAGCGTCCAATTTCCTCTTTTAAGGCTTGAGTCGTCGTCGGCTTATTCGCGTAAACCATCGACTTCAAAAAACCCCAAAGAAAAAAAATCTAATGGTGTTAAATCGCACGATCTAGGCGGCCAATTCTGATCTCCAAAACGCGAAATAATACGACCGGGAAATGACTGATGCAGCAATTGAATTGTTTCTCTGGCTGTATGACATGTGGCGCCGTCTTGTTGGAACCACATGCCCTCCACATTAATTTCTTCAATTCTAGGCAAGAAAAAACTGGTTATCATTTCACGATACCGAACATCATTTTCATAAAAAAAAGGTCCAATGATTCCTCCAGCCCAAAAACCACACCACACAGTGACACGTGGAGGATGCATTTGCTTCTCGTGAATCACTCGAGGATTTTCCTCACCCCAAATGCGACAATTCTGCCTATTGACGAAGCCATCAAGATGAAACTGGGACTCGTCACTGAAGATGATTTTATCGGTAAAATCAGCATTTTCATGTTGTCTCTCCAATACCCAATTAACGAACTCCCTTCGCTGTCCATGGTCAGCTGGCTTCAGTTCCTGAGTCAATTGAACTTTGTATGCATGAAGATGCAAATCTTTCGTCAAAATTCGCTGCAAAGTGGATTTGGAGACACCAATTTGCTGAGCTCGGTGTCGAATTGAGGTGGATAGAGTTTGAGCGACATCATCACGTACAGCTGCGACATTTTCGGTCGATCGACCTGGTCGATGGCGCGTTGATGTCTTTACATCACTAACAGACCCAGTTTCGGTTATTCATTAATCTCTTTACAGTCGACTCTTTTGGAGCATTATTGTGACCCCAAATTGCGAACTGTAGCCGCAAAACTTTCACCATTTTGGTAAAACAATTTCACAATGAGAATGCGTTGTTCATTCGTGTAGCGCTCCATTTTTACTAACCTCGTACCTTTACTAGCAAACAATAACAATTGTTCAAATGTCAAACAATGACACTTCGAATGTTGCCAGATTTAAAAATTGCGTTCTTCTTGGGACACCCTTTATTTATGTGGAATTTAAATATTAAATTAGAAGACAACTGAATATTGACGTTCACAACTAAAAATGTAATTTAATATGAAGATAGTTGTGGTGTAACCGCCTGAATTCGGTTGGTAACAAATTCGGTGGCGGCCACAACTGATACTGTTTTCTGGGTGTACAGTGTGTAATTATTGCAATTTAGTGGCTTAAAACGATGTAATCGGAAAATAAATGTTTAAAGTTATTTATTTTTTTTTTGAAACACTACAATCCGTCAAAATGGCACTTTTGGCAAGTTGACGTCAATTTCATGACTAATTTATATAGAACTTAATATGCAGATTTAATATTTTTTTTTTTTTTGCATCAGTTAGCTATTGTTTAATTAGTGGCTTTTTAATGTTCAAAAAGGTGGCAACATTTTTTCAACTTAATTATTTAAGCACAGTAAATTTCTCTTCAAATCGTAATTCAAATTCCAAAAATTAACATTATTTTTTTTTTTTTTACTTTATTAGAAAGACACAATCACAATTAGAAAAAAAAAACATTGTACAAAATTTTCACGTGAAATTCGTTATTGAAAAATAAGTTTTGTTTTATATGTATATTACATGTAACTGGAACAACTTACTTTGTTTCACGTATTAAGTGGAAATGGAGTAAATATTGTGCATATATTCGATTTCGTGTATATGGAAAATTTGTCTTCCGAGCGTTTAGATTTTTATAAAATACTCGTGCATACAACACGGGCAACTGTTGTTAAATAAATAATTTATTATTTGGAGACATAAATGCATGTGAGTCAAATTTTATTGTAAAAATAAATTCATTGTGTGAAAATTCATTATAAGGAGATCAAAATACAATAAAGTTGGAGTGAAAAAACTGTTTTTCAAATTATTTATAATAGGGAGAGCATTTATGTACAGAAGTTCGACTGTATTTCGAAAGGAAATGTTTAGCAGTATCATGCATTTCAAATGCTAATGAAATAAAGCGTATGATTAATATATTTAATATCACTCATACGCATAGTGGTGGGAAATCCATTTATTTTAAGATACCCTACACAAATGCATTTTCAAAACATTTCCTTGTGCGGGTGTGCGTTAATTGTAAAGGCATAAAGTTACAATTCGATGGAAAATAAAAAAAAAGAAAATTGAAAAAAAAACTCAGTTGAAGACTTCAGAAAAAAAATTAAATTTTTTTGATACGGCCCTTTTTATTTTCGTTTCCTGCGTCCAAGCGTAACATATTGCATATTATTGTTCTTAGTTTGAGAACAAGCTACATTTGATCATTTTTAAATATCGTGTCAAATTCTAGTAGTGACTTCTGGTATCTCGCTTTCTATCACGTTAATTTACATTTTTTTTTATAAACTAAAATAAAGTTGTTTAAATTTCTTAAATTTTTTGCTATGACAGTTTTCTGATTCATGAACAAAACAAGTTACAGAGGTTAAAAACAAAATCAAAATGGAATATATTAAAGAAAAGAATTCATGAAATTTAAGCATCCTTATTTTTGTTTAGAAAAAAAAAAGTCTGATGACTGATGAAACAGTTTCATCCCATTCATGAAATGTAACATTGGACGAAAATCCATCAAGTTTTTCATAAATATGATAAAACTTAATCTCTGAGTGTACTAATAAGCATTTTATATGTCAGTTTATTAGTTGCGTTCTAAGAAGGGAGAATCATATTATTTTACTAAACACATAAACAGAAGATGCATTTTTTTTTTTAAATATGTGAGAAAGAGGCCGGTGCATTGGGATATAGTTTGCATTGCATTGCCACTTTGCACAAAAGCATGCAGGCCAGAAGCAAACAACACAAACAAAACAAGGACACATTCATTCTTCTATTGGCTACTTTGCTACTATTTTTCAACGCGTTCTTATACAAAAAAAAAAAAAAAGCAAAGTCATTCATTGAAATTGGAGAATGAAATAAAATATTTTCAACATACTTTAACTAAATTTAACTCTAGGCAATAATTCAAGGATTATCATAGACGTAGGTATGTAAAAGTTTCCTTTTTTTTCATCATCATTTTGGTCTAGTTATTAAAGCACAAGAGATGTGAGATGAAGAAGTTATTGAGTTTCACTTTTATTTATTCACTTGCAGAAATTGTATGCATTTGAAATTGTTTGTCTGTTTGTCTGTCTGTCTGTCTGTCTGTCTGTCTGTCTGTTTGTCTGTCTGTCTGTATGTCTGTCTGTATGTCTGTCTGTCTGCCTATCTATCTACATAACTACATATTTGCAATGATTGTCAGTCCGATACAAAGCTGTAATCCTGATATGAGAGAATTTATTATACACTTGAAATTTTATATTTTGCATTAGTTGGTGTGCAATGCATACTCTGCAAATTCATAAAGTAATATTGTTGCATATGCATGTGTATGTATATGTATGTGTGTGTGTGTTTGTAGTTTTTTGTGTCCTCATTTTTTGTGTTTGTTAGAGAAGCTGATGATAGTGTTGGTATCGGTGAATATTTGATCTGGTAGTTATTGCTGCTGCTACTGATGTACTGTGGCTGCAACAGCCATAGCAACTCAACATTAGCGTCAGCATCATTGCCTTAAGCTTTTTCGCAATGCCTCTGGTATGAATGTCATTTTCATTTCGGTGAATGCATTATTACTTTTCACCTGTTGTGGCTTAAATGGGAATTCATTGTAAAAAATATAAAAAAAAGAAAGAAAGAAATAAACGTATCAGAATTATACTACAGGGTGGCGCAAAAATAACCTTCCGATGTTTTTTGGCTGTCATTTAAAAAAAAAAATGAAAAACTTTGATTCTTCTTGTGGATTATTTTTATTTGGTCTTTTAATTTTTTTTACATCAAGTCGAGAATATGATGTCATGTAAATGGCCGCCGCCACAGTTGATTATCATTTGAGCCCTTTTTATGGCATTTTCCATCACTTTGGCCAAAACTTCCGGCGATAGGTCCTCACATTCTTGACGGATATTGTCTTTAAGAGCTGCAAGAGTCTGAGGCTTGTTGACATAAACCCGCGACTTCAAAAAGCCCCACAAAAAGAAGTCTGGAGCGGTCAAATCAGGCGATCTTGCTGGCCAGTGCAAATCGCCAAAACGGGAGATAAGCCGCCCGGGAAATGCATCCTTTAGCATATCGGTTGTGGCACGTGCAGTGTGTGGCGTTGCACCGTCCTGTTGGAACCACATGTTTTCCAATCCCAAGTTGCGGCAAAAAGAACTCGTTGATCATTGCTCTGTAGCGCTCACCATTCACAGTAACCGTTTGGCCCGCGACGTCTTCGAAGAAAAAAGGTCCGATGACTCCTCCAGCGAAAGCAGCACACCATACAGTGACTTTGAGCGGGTGTAATTTTGCTTATTTACGTACCCGCTAAGATGGAAATGGGCCTCATCACTCATGATTATTTTTGATGAAAAATCATCTTCATTATTGCTCAAATAAATAGTCACCAATATTCCGTGTTCTGGAGCAGTGTAGCGTAACATTGTTTATTTACGTGTATTTCGCATGTGTTTACTACACAAATGTCAAAACAGAACTGACATTAGGGGCCAATCGCAAAATTTATAGCATTTTCTGATAGGAGGATTACTTTTGCGCCACCTTGTATGTGTGTGTATGTATGTATTTTGTACACATATACAATATGTTTGAGGCTTTCCATAACAACTGTCCACCTAAAAAAAAGTATATCATATCTAAACAGTGGTGCATAAGTCGATTTTTGTCATAATTATTCCTTTTTTTCGTTATATAAAATAATCGTGCGGTTACGGTTAAAATTGAATTCTTTAACACCCAGGTGTAAAAGAATTAATATATTTGCAATTTTTATGAAATATAAAAGTTTTATAGGTTTTTACGCTGAGTTTCAGAGTGAGTTAACTATTGCCAACAAAAAAAAAAAAAAAAAAGAAATCTGTCGATTTGAATGCAACTTCTTGGCATTTTATTTTAATCAATAGTTAACTTTTCAGTGTGAAATTTGCATAAATTTAAAATTTAATTTTTTTCCCATGATAATAAAAAGCGATGTCTTCAAACATTTACATAGTTTTAATTAAAAATAAGGTTGTTAGTTAGTTGTCTTATATTTAAGCAGTTTTTATTCATAATTATGGGTACGTTCGTAAATGAAGAAAATTTGTGCATCACTGTGGCAGTTGTATCAATTTTTGTTGCTGATGCCTGATCATCTGTTGCAGATGCTTTACTACTGCTCAACAACTGCACAGTTTGCTTTTTAGAACGTTTTGCAAAAGATAAAAATATGTTCACCACAATAACATTAACAAATATTATTGAAAATATTGGTGGTAAAATTACTACTTTGTGTTAACTTGTAACAAAAAAAGAATTAATAGAAAGATTTAAAGAAGACTGATTTCGCACTATGTATTGCATCAGAAAGTTTAATGATGCCATTGTTGCAAAAATTTGGGGCAGCATTGTCAATTGTTTGCATAAACAACCAGTGCTGTCAAGTGATACTTTTTTGAATGTTTTACTTTTATTATGCTGCAGTGATGCGCAACTACTGCATTTACCCAGCAAAACGTGCTTTAATTCCACATCTAATGCTACAACCAGATCTTTTGAGCCAACAATAGTTCTAGTTTTGTTGTTGTCGCCCATGCTTTTTATTTGAAACTTTCATCCTCGACACTAGTTCTATGGAATAGTTTGAGAAACGGGTACTAATTCAACAGAACGGTTCTAGAATTTTGTATAGTTTTCATGCTGGGAACTAGTTCCAGAAGCCTTAAAGCTGCATGCGTAAATCATGTATAACTTGTTCTAAATCACTTGTTCCTAAAACACACCAAATATGTTGTTATAACGCAAACAAGACTCCTTTGCATGGGTTCTAGAACTGGTTACACCACCAGTAGATCCAAGGATGCTTTTAAAAAATGTTTAGTTATACCCTGAGAAGTACATGGAGAAGTAATAATTTTAGAATTGGTTCCAAAACATTTCCTGGAAATACTTAGCTCTTTTTAAGGTTAAAATTTAAAATTTCTTATTAATGGAATTTTATGAATTGTTGATCTGTTATTTTGTAAGTGAATTTTATAGTAGGATTTTAAGATCATATCATATTCTTTTTAATGTTCATGTTTCTTTACAATAAAAATAATTAAAAATTTCTTATTAATTTTGTGAAAAACAATTAGATTATTAAATATTTTACAGTGAGTGCTATTAACCTTTTAACCGCGATTAACTGCATCCATTTTAAATATAACCGCGGTTAAGGAAAATTGCGGTTAAATGCAAACTCTTAGCAATACTGTTATTTTCTTTATGTATTAAGTGTTAAGTGATAAAATAAATTCTTTTATGTTTAATTTTTCGAAATATTTTTTCAATTCGTATTTCGTGAGCGTAAGCGAAAATTAAAATTACTAACGTGAACGTGCGTAAACGTGAATAGATGAAAATCGCTCAAGATGGGCACGTGAGCGATTTTTACTGCCTTAAACCTCTACTTCTATTAATTTCAACTTTTTGCTTCTTTGGTTTGAAATTAATAAAAAAAAATATCGAACAGCTAATTTCAAAAACATTTTCACAATTTTTTTATTTTCAGAAATAAATGTCCATAACAAGTGCAGAAAGAGTCTAACACTACAAAAAAAATTTTCAAACTAAAATCCCTTTTGTATTTAAAAAAATACCCAAGAAGAAAACATTTTCCTCTGAATAAACTCAAAAAAAAAGTTAGTAGAAAAATTTGTAAACGGTTTTCAATCCCACTTTACCATTTTTGTACTGATTTTTAGTAAAAAAAATATTATTTGGCAAATCTTTTTGCTATTTACATTTTACAAATTACAGAGTTTTTACATAATATTTACAAATTTTTGTTGCTAATTTCAGAAATTATTTTACAAATTTTTGAAAACCGATTTGCTAAAATTAGCAAAAAAAATTACTAATTTTAAAAAAGTGGATATTAAAGGAAATGTTATTTCTAAGAATTAAAACTTTTACATACAAACTTAAATTGCCTTAAAATGTTACATATATTAAAAAAGGGATCGGAAGTGAATATACCGACTAATGTCTGAAAATAGGACATCCACTTAAAATAGCACTAAAAAGGTTTTTTAGTTCTAAAAATCAGCCCTAAAAACAATTAAAATTTGACCTTAAAAGTAAAAAAAAATATTGTCTAAAATATTTTTCAAAACAGAAATTAATTTTGTATAAAATAAAATTTTGTATAGTTTAAAAAATAAATAAATAAATAAATAAAATAAAAAAATTTTGATGCTCGATAAAAGAATTAATTTGAAATTTTGTACTTATACAATGTTTAGTAAACTTTTTTGCTGATTTTAGCAAACCAGTTTTAAATTCCGCTTTACAAAAAGTTTACTAAAATTTAGGAGCGGCTACTTATTTTTCTACTAATTTCATTGTACTACACGTCAGCAGACATGGGTTGCTAATATGTATTAGCAAAAAATACCGCTGGGCTCAAATTATCAAAATTTCCCGTAATAACAGCAAAATTTTCAGTTGCACTTACAGACTTTTTTTGGTGAGTGTAGCTAGTTCTGGAACTAAAAGCTTTGACATATTAGTAGTTATCTTTGCTGCTTTAGAATTTCACTACTAGATGATAGTAAGAGCTGTTCTAGATTATCTTATTAATCTAGATTAAGCATTCCCAAAGCAAAACGAGGTCTAATTAAGAGTTGTCACTGTTACCATTAAGATGACAATTAACCTTTTAAATAACTAAATTAGTTAAAAAACATTCCACGTCGCAGTCTGTTGTGTATTATATTAATTTTTTATTTTAATCGTTTGGGGGGGGGGGGATATATATCAAACTCATCCCCCCAGAGGATCCGCGCATGTACCTAACTATACTACCCAACAAACATTGAAAAGCTAAAAATTCAAGTGCTTTTAAATATTGCTTGTATTGTGCTTTATTTTAAGTGTTTTTTTACAGTCAAAATCAAGTTCATACAAATAAAAATAATTTGTTTTATGTTGTTCTTTTATTGTCAATATTTAAAAATACAATTAAAACATTTTTTCAAATTTAGAATTTTCCTGTGAAGAATTTTATAAATCTAAATTTCTTTCATGGATTTTAACGAAAAGGCAAACCGCATTTACTTGGACCTAAACTCCGTCCTTACATTATTTTTTTTTTCTTATTTCAGAACAATTCTACAAATTTCTTCTAAATAAAAAAGGATTAGTGAAAAAACATCGAACTTGTAAATATCAAAATATTTACAAAACTAAAATTATAAAAATTTATGTATGTTAAAAAGAGTTAATAAATTGTATCAAACCCCATCATTTTATGGCTTTGTTTAAACTTGAAGTTAGGGCTTAAAAACAAGTGTTAGTATTATGTTGTTCAAACTTGAATTGAACTACGATTCAAGGCTTGAATTAAAGTATATTCTCACTGTAATATTCGACTTGAATTCCAGTTTCCATTTTGCTGGAATATGCTATTGAATTAAAATGTAATTAAAGTATAAACCAAGGCTTGAAATTAGAAAACATGACTTGAATACCACTTGACTTTAGCTTTAATTCCAGCAACAATGTTTGTTGGGTACATACTGATACGAATAAAAAGTTGTAAAACATTTTTAATATTTTCAAAAATATGAAAGATATTAAAAAATTGAGTCCTCATAATTAGTAAATTATTTATAATTATCAATAATTTAATGGAATTCTGAAAATTACAACAATTTAAATGTCAATTAATATTAATAGAATTATATATAAATATTAAACGCTCACTTGTCCAGAATAAAAACAATTCAAACAAAATATAAAATTGTATGCAAATGTTCTTGCATTGTCAGAATTGAACCTTTTTTCTAAAACATTGTACGTATTATTAATAACGTATCAATCATTCGTCGTGTGGTGCTAATTGATTATGGAACAACTATTAAATTTTAAGTGAATATTCCAGATAGTCAAGTAAGACGCCAAAACTTTTCTAATCAATAAAATAATATATTAAAAAAAATACTATTAATATAATAATTCGGAACTAGTTTTAAATTGTTTTAAAAACTTTTTCTTTAAATTCCATTAAATTGTTCTAAATGTGATATATTAGAAATAAGCGCTAAAATGGGCAATATTAAACCACGCCCACTTTGTTATTTAATTTTTTTTTATACTGTAAGCTTAACATTGATACAGGATACTTTTTCCTGCAGGGAGTAAAAGTTGGTATGGAAAGCTATATATTTAGACAATACCCAGCAAAAAAATTTCTATCAAAAAGTTCTTCTTATTGAACATTGCACAACGATGAATTTAACATGGGCTTGTCATTGGAAGGAAGCATTATTTTATGGTTCCTTGGATATCATTTTTAAGAATCAAATTGTAATGCTAATACTACATATATGTTAATATAATGCATCAAAACGACTTCCAAGAAAAATTATATAACTTATTAGAAACAACTCAAGCAAAAGAATGAAATACAGGTTGGTTGAAAAGTTCCTGCGCTCGAAATGAAAGAATACGGTTTTTCTTACGAAATATATTTTTTTATTCAATATAATCTCCTAGAAGCTCAATACACTTGTTCCAATGATCTTCCAATAATTTTATGCCATCCTTATAATGGTTTTCCGGAAGCTCTGCAAAATAACTGTCTGTTTGAGATTTCTGAAGAGATAGTAGTCACTGGGAGCCAAATCTGGTGAATAGGGTGGATGTTCAAGCAATTCGTACTTTAATTCTTTGAATTTAGCCATCGTCAAAACACTTTTGTGAGCAGGTGCATTGTCTTGATGAAAAATTATTTTTTTCTTCTTTAAACCGGGTCTTTTCTCACGAATTTTTTCATCCAGCTGATCAAAAAGGCTGCAATAATATTCAGAGTTGATTGTTTTACCTTTCTGAAGATAATCAATCAACAAAATTCCTTTTGCATCCCAAAAAACTGATGTCATAACCTTCTTTGCTGATCGTTGTGACTTCACCTGCTTTGGAGCTGAACAACCAGCTTCAGTCCACTGTAAAAGTTCTGGTTTCAATTTAGGATCATGGTGGTAGATCCAAGTCTCATCCATAGTTATAAAACGATGCAAGAAGTCGGTTTTATTCGGCTTAAAACGCTCCAAATTACGCTGAGAAATTTGTTTTCGATCCAGTTTTTGTTGAATTGTTAATGTGCACTAACTTTTCAAACAGTTTTTTCATACGTAATTCTTCAGGTATAATATGGAGTACTCGTTCGTCTGAGATGCCTATGGCATTAGCAATTTCACGCTTAGTCAAACTTGGATCTTCACTAACCATATTATGTACCTGCTGAATGATTTCTGCTGTGGTTGCAGTTTTTGGTCGTCCTTCGAGTGGATCGTCTTCAAGGCTGGTACGACCACGTTTAAATTCACCAGCCCAAAATTCAACGGTGCGTTTTGAAGGTGAGGACTCATTATACACTTCTAACAATTGTTCATAAATTTCCTTTGCTTTTAAACTCTTCAAAATAAAGAATCTAATGACTGCACGATATTCAATTTTTTCCATATTAAAAAAAATCAATGACACGTCAATTTCAAATGGCTTGTAAACAAAGAAAGAATTGACAGAATGACTTGCAACTCTGTGTTCTCAGAAGAGATATACCAACTTAAGAAAAAAAAGTTTGGAGCTAGCAGTGCCATCTCTTGGTGAGCGCAGAAACTTTTCAACCAACCTGTACACCGCAACTGTGAATGGATCTTAAGGACTATAAACGTACAAAATGTTTGATTAATACACAACCATTTGAGTCGTTCGTTTTGTTTTCAAATTGTATACGATTAATCTCGAGCATTTTAAAATACCCAAAAGTCGAACGAAAAACAAAACAAGTAATTTAAATACGTGTCTACTAGAGATGTTACTAGAAATTTCATCTTTGACAGCTGGAAAAATCTAGTGTAGTAATAGCTGGAAATAACTAGAATATCTGAGTATTCATATAAATACGGGTACTTGGTGATGCAGCAAGACAGTTTTAAATAAAACGCTGAATGTTAAGAACTACAGTGTGGCTAACGTTTAGTCTATTTACATCGTGTAAATAAAGTGTGCTATTAAAGTGTTTTCTGTAATTTTTGTGCCTGTTATAAATAAATAGTGTGCTATAAATAATTTCAAACTGTGCTTATTTTATTTGCAATATAGAAAGAACTCGATTTATTTAAAAGGTAAATAAATCAACGATTTAATAAAGGGTAAAAATTGCAATAATATGTAAGTATGCTTTTATTGAAATAATGAACTCTGCTGCTGCATGGGTGAAAATGTGGAAATATTGAATGTTAAGTATGTTGCTGGCAGTTGTATTAATTGAACCATGTTCACTAAAGTTTTGTTTAATACACTTTAATGTTGTTCCATTTAGTGTAATATCGACGAGTTCATAATTTAAGGGACACCCTAAGTGCTTATATACACACTATAGATTTGATCGATAAGAATTACATCATCAATGCATATTTACCTGACATGGTGCCTGAAACAGATATGCATCACCGAATGCAGTACTTAAGCAGAATATATAATCACGTTTGGGATGTTCTGGTATCGGTTGCATAATAGCTCCATCAACGATAATTAAATGTTTCGGTGCCGCTTCCACACTGCGACCTTCACGCGAATCACACGGATAGAACAGCAGCGTGGTGCCCTTTAAACATACCCAATAACCCTTCCAGCCCCGTTTGCGGGCTAATTCGATTTGATGCTTTTTGCGTAACAACCATTTTTTCACCGACAGGAAACTGTAACCATATTTTTGTATTTACATACATTTATTTGTATTTGATGTTGCGACAATCAAACGGAATACATACCCAGCTTTGCGTACAGCTCCAGTACAATTGAATGATGATGCAGCTGTTCCAGTTGCTTTTGCTTTATATGGTGACGCCATGACACTTTCGCCATCATCTTCATCCGATACGGCTGTAGTTAAGCTCATGCGGTCATCATCGGAAATCTAAACAAATCAGAAAAGAGTATTGAAGAGACAAAAAGAGAAAACAAAAACGAAAGAAATCATTATCATTAGTCAATGTCTTCTTGTGCATTTGCATTAAAAGTCTAAAGCTTTATGTAAATTGTGTTGAAAATGCATATGTATGCACATCGAGAAAATACCAACAAGCAATCAAGTTACAAAAACAAAAAAAAAAAAAAAACAAGTGGGGGAATATAAATTGCCTCAGACTGGTGTTGTAATAAAATCAACACATCAACTTTTCAGACTTTCCTGTTTGCATTTTATTTTTGTTGCATTTTCATGGCTTTATTTTAGATGCACTCCTTCCTCGATTTATTATTGCAACATCTGTTAAAGTTCTAGCCAACCAAAAAACAGTAGACCGACTGAGTTCAACATAATCTCATTATAAACAACAAACACTTGGAATCTGAATACGATGAAAAAGTTGGCATTCGCATGCATCAGTGTGCCTTTAAGTTTCGTACTGACTACACTATACTTAATGCTGCACTACTTTGCTTATTTTCAGTTATACACACAATATGTAGTGTACTGTGTACGGTAGTTGTACGGTGAAACCTCTCAATACCGGATACTCTCAAATTGTATTGTAAACTTTACTCCCTCCCTCTCTCGTCCTCCTCCTCCACACAACTTATTTCCCTAATATCAACATAATGTACTGCTTTTTCTAAGTGTTGGTTTTAAAGAAAAAAAAAAAAAAACAAAATAAATAAATAAACCATCATCCGTTATCGCAGGGGTTCACTGTATATTGTGAAGGTACTTACAGCAGCCACAACCACTGGAAATATTTAAAGCATATAAAAAGCATTTTCATGTTCGACCCCACAACAGCAGTTGAGTTGGGAAAGGACGGATACACTAACTCTATTGCCACTAACTGAAAAGCAAATAAATACCAAAAGCACATTCCAGTACTCTTAAAAAATGAAAAATGAAAAAAATAGAAATAAAAAAAAATAACAGAAATACAAAATAGAAAACTCAATATGCATTCTCTACTTTACCGTAACCAGCGGATAAATCAAAGAAGAAAAAAAAAAGAGGTAAAGGGATTTTAGAAAAAGTTATTCATTGATGGTCAATTGAAGTGGTAATGCATTTTTATTTTATTTTAACAATTCCTCTTCCTTTATAAATTTATTTCTTTTTTAGTTAGTAACCCAAACCCAGTATGTTATTAATGGAGGTACTTGAATTATTCTTCAAATCGTATGAATGATATATTTAAGGTTATTTGTTCTTTTTATGTGCTAGTAGTATTTTCTTGTGCTCGTACACAGTACATTCGGCCCACGGATATAATCCGAAAAAATGTCGGTTATAATTCCTACAAATGAAGCAGGCGTTATTATTAATAATATCAAAAATAAAAATGCTCTGGTGTATTTCTAACACTAGCTGTGCCATCTGTCTTTTTGCATTGCGAGGAAGGTGTGGGTGGGGTTTGTTTAACATCAATTTGTATTAATTGTGGCGGACAAAATTATTTAAATTAAACACTTATATTTTGAGCGCTTGAGAAAATGGAAGATTTTTCATATTTCTTCAAGGCAATAGTTAAAATTGGTATCAAATGAAAGATTTATCTCTGCACAGAGAGAAAATAGATTCATCGTGGCAACGGAATTTCTCGCCAACTGAATATTTTGGTTGCAGCAACCGCATTATTTTGTTGTCCCAACCAAATGTTTTCCTGATACAATTGAAATATTTGGTTTCAATCGAAATTCTGTTGCATTAACCGAATTTCGGTTGCGACAAACAAATATATCGGTGCCTTCAACCAAACCACTCGTTTGCCAACAAATTCGGTTGTTACAACAAGGACCCTATAAACCAGGATGAACAAATTACCAAATTTTTAGACATTCATGATGCTATGATGCCAAATGGTGCGACTACAAAAAAAATTCTTAGTCGGCTAAGAATTTCGTGGTTTCGACTAAGAATTTTTTTGTAGTCGCACCATTTGGCATCATGGCATCATGGGCGGCTAAAAATTTGGTAGTTTGTTCATCCTAGTTTATAGAGTCCTTGGTTACAATGAATGTGTTTCTGTGTGTGGCTGTTCTGGGTTAAAAAACATTTACATTTTTTTGGTATTTTAGAGTGACTCTTTATTTATGTTGTTATTTGTGATCTGTTATTTTTGTAAATGAATTATATTTAGTTGGATTTTACATCAAGCAAAGAAATATGAAAATGTTATTAGTAGCTTGTTGAGGATAAAATTTTCATGTTTCTTGGCATTTGAACAATTTATAAAGATTATTATTATATGATCTAAAATCCAACGAAATATGAATCATTTACCAAAATAACAGATCATCAAAATATACAAACTTTTTAAATTTTTATTTTATTTATTAAAAAATTTCATAGGCTCAAAAAGAAAAGTAAGTAGAACAACTAGCAAGTATACTATTTTCAGAAAAAAAATGCTTTCAGCAATAAACTAATTTTGAACTAATATTTCTTTTTGCTAACAAAAATGTGCTGATCAACACATTTATAGTTAGGACAACAATCAGATAACCAAGATGTAGATGTCGCAGCTTGTCTAAATGTGGTACAAAAAAAAATAAAATAAGACTTAAATACAGCTCTTCCAAGACATACAAAATACATAAAACAAAAGGACGCCAAAAAAGGTGTGTGTTTTGTTTATGATTTAAATTATAGACAAAATAAAATTTATAAATTTTATAAATGTAAAGTATTATGAGAAAAAGTTTTGGAATACTGGTATTTCGTGAAATCAAGAATTTTGGAATTGGTATCGGTTATCAGTTTGGAAGGGTTTTGAAACGGGTAACGGTATTTTAAAGGTATCGGCTGCCAACCTTGCTTATATGTTTGAAAAGTTATTTATCTACCACCAAATATTAACTGTGTCTAAGTACAATTTTGTAAATAAACTATTTGCATTTGAAACAACTTGAAATCTGATGGCTTTCGATCATATCCTTTTCCTGAGGATATTATGACGGCAACCTTTAAACAATCTTTAAAAACTATATTTTTGAAACATGTATATTTGTATATTGTCGATTTTTTGACCAACTTTGATTAATCGATCAATTATTTGGCAAAATTGTTGAATTAATCGAATAACGATTAACCGATTAAATACCCTAATGAATTTTCATTACTTATTTTTTGTAATTTTTTCTTTAACATTAGTTTTTTTTAACAAAATTTATATAAATAATTGCTTAAAAATATTTTTTTAGACGTTTTTTTTTTTTTTGAATAAAAATATGCATTTTAATTTACGGACTAAATTTTGTTACATTCAATTCGTTTATTCTTCATGGAATAGTTAATGAGAATGAGTGGTCGTTTTTTTTGTTTTACAGTATATTGAGTCAGCAATTTTTGCCTTGACAAAGGTAATAAACTTACGGATGATGAAAACAATTTTAAAAGTAGAAATTCCGTTAAGTAATTAGACTTAAGTAGATATTAGAAATTATTTATATGAAAAATTAATTTCCAAAGTGCTTTCATCCAAATGAAATGTCAACCCAATGAAACATGGAAATACTTTCAGCAAAAAAAAAAAAACAATTAAATAAAAAGCTCAGTGTTTTCACGTTAATGCAGTATAATTGTTGTTGGCTAAGGAGCGTTACTTTGCAGTGGAGAAACGGTAATGGAGGTATCATTGCTTTTTGGACATCTTACCTTTTGCATTCTTTCAAAACATTAAATTATGTGTTACCTTACCATTTGTCTTACTGGTAGACACGGCTTATTTTTACCACAATTTCAAATTATGCCCTGATAATTTTTTTCATTATTTCATATGAGAAACAGAAAACGAGAGTATAAATTCCGCTTTATCTAGCACTGATTTGATGCTCGGGACGTGGAAATTTTATAAAAAAAAAGTATTTAAAAATTAATTTCTTTTCAAATCTATTTTCGACTCATTATTTTCTTAATACTGGCACGCATGTGTGTTATAGCGATAAAAAAAATAATGAGAAATATAATAAGAATGGTAACCAGTTACCATTATAACATAATGGGTTATATAATCCATTAATTGGTTATGATTTTCGATATGGAGATTTTTTGTATTTATTTCTTGTGACAATGCCAATCTTCTTACCTTCCGCAAAAACAATTCATTGCATTGTTTGGCAGTACTACGCCAGTGTCTGTGTCGAAAACGGGAATTCCCTAAATGCAGCGTCCCTTGCAATTCGGCTGCTTCAGTAACAACTCGCTTGATGACTTGGTATCGTACAACGTCATAGCGGTGCAGAGGTTTTAGAGCAACGGTACCATGTTCGGGCTCAGACTCCGCACCCGAACGCAACTGATCCTCGTCTTCATCGTCGTGCCAAGCACTCAGGACTCCTTCGACAAAATTGTACAACAGTTCACCATTGCTTTGAGTGGGTTGTGAACCGGACGGTTTTTGCTCGTATTTGATTAGTTTTCGATTTTGGCATACTTCACGCAAAAGATTTTCTCCAAAATGTACGGTCTTGTGACGTCTTCGGCGCTCGTCTAGAGATGCCGCCGATGCAGATTTTGTCAGCTTGCCATTAGTGCCATTTGCATGACCATTGAGGTGTTTTCTCTTTGCCACAACTGGTCCAGTACAAAGCAAGGCACAGGATTCGCCGCGTTGCAGTGTGTTGGGTTGGGAATTGCTGCGTTGGCCATTGCGTTTCGTTGATGACAGCAACGACAGTACTGGGGCAGCAGGCTGGATGTCGTAGAGTGAGGCAGGTGGCTGAGCAAGGGATGTACGCAGCCGATTGAAATCAGCGGCGCAGCGAGGCAGTGAGTTACACTTAGGAGCATTCAAGCATTTTCGATTCTGACAACTTAACGGTGCACAATAACGGCAATCATGGCAGATAACAAATTTACGCTTCGGCTGGTTTTGAGCGGGCGGCACTTTTGACGATGGCTGTGGTGGTGGGGCGGAACTGTCGTCAGACGGAGGTACTGTGTGCATTTGAGCTTTTGTTAATTGTTGATTTCTCAAAAGATTCAACGTTGACAGCGAGGACGATGGCAATTTTCGTTGACTTGTCGATTGACATTCCAGATAGCGACAATTTGGATCGGTGCAGATGGGTAGCAGTGGACATAATGGATCTGTGCAGGGAGACGGAGAACGAGGAGCTCGTTCCGCTGATGAGGACTTTCGTTTGAGTAGACCATTGTGAGACGCCGACATATCGGAAATGGTAGCCGATCTCTGAGTTTGATGTCGTCTGGAACGATCTCGTTTGGATTCTCGCGTTAGTGGTTGTGTGGATATTTTAGATGTTTTTGGCGGCAATTGCGGAGGCATCAACTCATCTTTGGGCACATATTGATAGCGTTCTTTGTGCGGTTTTGCATACAGACGTTCAACATTCGTAGCGGTAGCGGGGGTTGGCGTGGACGCGGTCACTACTTCACTTGCCGAGTGGCGAAGTCGTCGATCTCTTATTCGTTGTTCTTGATACCGTCGATCGGAGCATATTTGTTGTGCAGAGGGATGTGTTTGATGCTGTAATTGTGGCTGGGATGGAGCTGATGATTTTTGCGGTAGTTCCACAAAACTTTGATGAGAGGATCGCCTGTCGACGGGAGCTTTTCCAATAGATTGTAAACGATTAAGTGGATATGCAATCCAGTCCGGTATACTTTCCTCACTTCTATCGCTATAGCCGAGGGAATGCCGCTTTCGAGTTGGATGTTGGCTGACATCATCCTCATGCGAATGTGACCGAGGCGTATCCCCACTACCGTTTCGTCGATGATGTGGCCGTCTGGTTTTAATTGTCGCTGCAGTTGATGCTTCCTCTTCACGGGCTGTTAGTGCTTTTGTAGACTTTGTCAGCCATTCCACAAGGTCTGATTTGAGTAGAGAGATGTCACCGGGGCCCGAGCTTTGGCGTGACAAAGGTTTCTTCAGAATCTCGGCCAACTCCTCTTTTAAGGCTTTGGCGTACGACGAAGTGCTGGCTCTCGTATCAGCCTGCTGTGAAGTCAGTTGTCGGTCCATGACCGAACGTTTGCGCGGTAGATGTTCAAGTAACCATTCTGGTATTTCATCTTTCATCACAGTTATTTCACTTGGGCCCGATGAGGTACGAGCGGGCACACGTTGACGTTCAAGCCACTCCATAGTTTCGTCACGAACAGTTCCACTTTCAGCTGATCGAGACGAATGCCTCTGTTGGGCTCTGCGATCAAACCACTCGAGTTCATCCGACGATCGCTTGCAATCCTTGGACACAGGAACTTCTTCGGCGCTTTTCTGTCTACGTGGTGGCAACTGAGGCTTTTGCTGATCAGCATGCCGGTGATGATGCTTGTGCGTATGCGTGTGGATGTGAGGGCCAGCTACGGTATCCTTCTTCGGTGGTGCTTGAGGGGGCATTCTCTTGGGGTCCCTACATTTGATGAGTTTCTGTTCGATCGTATCTTCATTGCGTGCCCTTACTCTCCGTGTGATCTCAAAGATGTCACCGTTAATTTGATGATAAAACTTTTCCACCTCCACACCTTTATCGAACTCCTCCTTAACTTGCTGAACATTTAGTTTACTGCGGGAAGGTGGACGAGGTGGAGGAAGGGGTGGAGGAGCTTTCACGTCTTTGTCATCATTGACCACATTTTCATCCGATCCCGCTGACATTGAAAGTGCGCCCTTACCTCCGTCCCCCACCACTCCACCAATGGTTCGGGCTGAAGAAGTCGCCGGGTAGAGTTTTTGTTGCAACTGATCTTGTTGCTGCTGCTGCAGCAAACGGTCGAGCGACCCATGGTGTGTTTTTATCGTTGGACCCAGGGGTCCTTCGCCAAATTGCTGAAGGCGGCACTGTGCATTGCAGATGCAGACGGGACGTTTTTTGCTACCAAATCGAAAGAGACTGTTTGCCAATTGTGTCACACCATCGCCCAACACACTTCCACCACTACTTGCCCCACCGCCACCAGCGGTCACATCCCTACCCGAAGCCGTTGTTGCCGAAGTCAAACGTCCGGCTTGTGAAACTGGCGTTATGTCGACTATCACGCAACAGCAATGCAACGAGAAGGTCTTCTTATCGCAGCCACTGCCGCTAACAGAGTTATTGTTATCGCTTTCACTATTTTGTGAGGCTGCCAGAATGAGCGGCTTACGCGTATACCAGTGGAACGTTTAGTAGGCGTCGTTCGGAAAAGTCTTCTTTTATCTACAGCTGTTACTCGACACTTTTGTCGTAAATAATATTGTATATGGAGTCCGTTTAACGAAAAGGGAAAGAAGAGCAAGGATTTTTTACAGTTGACAGCAACGCTAGTCCGGAGTGCTTGGAATAGCAAGAACGGTAGTGGTATTGATGCTAAGAGAGTAGGGGTGGTGGTTTTTTTCGTACTAATAACAATTACAGATGCATTCACATTCACCATTCCCACCAACTTGTTGTTGTTGTTGTTGTTCTGTTTATAGTGATTTGTTTAAAATTCAATGACTGCTTGACATTAAATTAAGTTGCAATTTCATAGATAAACTGTTTTTTTTCTGATTTTATTATTTGAATATGTCACTGTACTGTTGTTGCTGTTCTCTACACTACTACATATGTAACTACATAATTTTTCATTTGTTGATATTTGTACACTTTATTTAGACAAATACATACACCAGTCATTAGTGTTCTAACATACATGTGTATGTGTGTGTGTGTGTGCGTTGGGATAATTTTAAAAGTCAAAGTCAAGTTTAAGACAAATCAATCGATATGTTTGTTTGTTTGTTTGTTTGCTTGCTTGTTGGATTAAAGATTGTTAAAACAATTAAGTTGTGTTAGTGTCCCGGAGTTTTCCTACGACTTTATAACATTCATTACTGGTACATGTACACATATCCACATGTGCATAACTGTCACATTTGTAAGGAATTTAACTATAGATTGAATTAAAATTTATTTTAACAAATCCGTTTCAAAGTGCACGAGCGAGCGAGCGAGTAAGCGAATGAGTGAGTATAGCTGTGTGTATATGTATGTATGCATATGTAAATGCTAAATGCATTTTACATTTGCATGAATATAACGGTGAAGGACATTGGCAGATGTAGCGAATGCTTTTTTGGCGCAAGGACATCAACTACAGAATTTTTATTATTTTTATTTTGCAATACGAAAAGAAAAACAAAAACTTGTACATATAAACACATAAAGGCACAATGAAATGTATGAATGACGTGAACCTTTGTTGTATATTTCCCTCTAGATGTTTGTATGTATGTATGTAGGTATGTATATGAATGCGTTTGTATGCGAGCAAGCGAGTGAGTGAGTGCGTTCATGTACGAGAATAGTGTAGCAAGAGTCAAGTGTTGTAATGTTGAAACATTACAACCAAGGGACCAAATATAATAGTTTTTGTTTCTGTTTAATGCCAAATCAATATGTTGTCGTAAAAAGTTAACTTATTCATGCATCTGTATATTAACAATTGCATGCATGCAAATGTGTCATGTCATGCGTAACGTCCTGAGCTAAAACTAATCCAAATTTATATATCAAATTGATGAGATTTAAATAAACCCGGACTTTATGCATCTAAATTAAATGCAATCAATTACACGCATAATTTCTAATTGATACCAGACAGTAAATTTCTGCCAGCATGGACGAAATTGTTTTATTTTGTTTAGTACTGTTCTTATATCCAAACTATATATTTGGAAATACTATTCGAATATGCATAAATGAAAAATAGCTTTAAGTTGGGTTAAAGATTAAACTTTTTTAGCAGGACAAATGATTCCCCAAGAGTCCAAGATAAAAAAGTAAAATTAACGAATATCTGGTTTAAGGTCATTTGGTTTTAATTGCTTAATAGAGACAAACATGACCAAAACAAACCGAACTTAACATAACATACAAACAATAGGTAGTTAACTTAGAATGTACAAAAGAATTTCCAAAAACTTGATTAAATATTAAGGGTGAAATCATTTTAAAAGTATTAAATACAAACAACTGCATTAAAAAGTATGTAAATTTCACGTTATGAATTTTTTATTATGCATTTATTTAATCGGAAATTTTCCAATTATTGGACACATTGATAGAAAAAGATTACAAGCATATAACATATGTTTAATATAGTAAAAGAATTTTTTATCTTATTAAACTATTATCCTAAATAATAAACAATTTGGAAAATTTATCAATTTAGTTCCTAACTTACTACCATACAAGCCTTTCCGATGAAATAAACAACCAAAACTCAAAACACTTGAATAAATTAGATAATTGGATAAAAATAATTGCGAAAATATGGAGTAAGTATTAAAATGTTAAAAGATATTTAAAATAATTCTACTCTGCATTTTGACCAGTTGACATTTCATTATGTGCTACAACGTAGAATCACTCCGGCGGCTTTAAACTGAAAAATGAGAACTTTCCAGTTCCTTACAGAATCTGGAAAATATCACTGAACATTAAAAACATTAACAGTAAAGTCATTAACGTTTTTCTCTAAGTTTAACATTTTTTCAAAACAATAAATGTTTTATCGTCAATAATAATCGGCAGCTTTAGGAATTGGTATTTTTTAATTGGTTTCAAAAAATTTAAACGATCTAATGAATTCTTTTGGGTATTGATTTCAAGCAATGCCAATGATTAATTATTAGACGGGATAGTTGACATAAAAACTATGAACATTTTTTTTGTTAAATCGAAAGGTGTTTCGAAAGGAAATATTACTTACACCAAAGGAGTCATTCCTTAGACCCAAAGGGTCTTTATTCCCTAGGATAAAGTTTAAAGCCCTATAGTAATGAGGTAATTTTAACGAAAGCTCTTAAAATATTGAAGTTGTTCTATAGCAGAAAGCATTCGAAGTCAAATGATTTTTCAACATAAAATATACTCAAACTGTGGGAAATATTCCGTAGAAAATTAGTTCGTTTATTAGAAAAGTTTGGAGAATTAAATAGTTTTTATGTATGCAAGCAGAAACATTTATTACAATCGGTTCCTAACCGCACTAATTCCACTACTGATGGAAATAGTTCCCGGAACTATGCCAGGGATGTTGAATTTGTCATTTCTTAACCAATAATTCGAACTTTACAGGGGAAGAGCAAAACCTTGGAAACTGATTTAAATAAATATTTTGAATTGTTTTTGATCTCAATTCGGTAATACGGGTCTATTTGTATACGTTTGGAAAATCTCATTCAAATATTGCACTCGGAGGAAGTGCTTTAATTTTGCGGTTCAATGTGGCAATATTGACCCAAATTTTGAAATAATTTTTAATGCTTTTTACACATTTGATTAAACTATTTGCCAATTTAAAGAATATTAGTTAATCTTGTGCTTCGTGAATGTGAATATGCTTCGTGATCTGAAAAATGCATTTTTTAACGAATTCGCTGTCGAAAATGAATGAAAAATTTCAGCAATATTTCTTCACAGGTGAATATAGCTTTGAATGAGACGCTTAATTAAATAAAATATCTGCATATCTCAATTTACTTTTATATAATTTTTTTTAATCAATATTATTTTTCTAATTCTTTTCAAAGCAACCCAAAAAGGCGAAACTACTACAAACTTTTCACACAATGCAGAAAAGTCAATATTTTTATGATTGAAATACATAAATTAGATTGAGTTCATTAAGGTTTTCTTCATTTGTGATAAACAGAATTACAACTGGCCCAACAAAAAATCGGTAGTCACAATTAAAAAAATTCAGTTGTATAAAACGTTCCATTCGATTGATAATAAATTTATTAGCCATTACGAATCTGATTTCCGGGAGGGTGTAAATATTGGCTTGTGCAATGAAACTTTGATATACATATGTATTTACATTGCAGTTAATCTTAATTTGCATTAAGCTGCGAACTTTAGACAAAATGTCAGAAAATATCCATCAATTTATGTTCTATTGCATTCTACTGGCGAAATTTTGGCTGTTGTAATGAAATCGAAAAGGACATTGAAATATCACTACAGAGTCATTTGAAAATATTGACACATAAAGGCTGGTCCAACCATAATGCACGATGTTAATTGTGTGTCCCACCCTAACGTCGTTTTTTGCCCAACTTAATTTGACATTTCTTTGTTTCAGTGTTTGAAAAATTCCACCATGGAGAGGTACACAATTGAACAGCGCGTTAAGATTGTTAAAGCCTTTTATGAAAATGGGTGTTCAAATCAAAATGCACTAATGCGTGATTTTTTTGGTCAGCATAATCGACCAAATGTGTCCACAATCGGGAGAATTGTGCGCAAATTTCAGCAAACCGGGTCTGTAGGAAATGTGAAAACGCCTATGCATGCCCGCCCAGTTCGTTCTGCGGAAAACATTACTGTTGTTCGCGATAGTGTGTCAGAAGAGCCGTCAACCACGACTTGTCGTCGGTGTTCGCTTCGCGAAAGTATAACAGACTTCTTGTGGCCAGAAATTGAGGATGTGGACCTGGACGATATGTGGTTCCAACAGGATGGTGCCACTTGCCACACAGCCAACGAAACAATGGCTGTTTTGCGAGAGAAATTCAATGGCCGTGTTACCTTACGTCGTGGCGATGTTATTTGGCCGACACGATCATGTGATTTGACACCGTTGGACGTCTTTCTTTGGGGATGTTTTAAAGAAAAGTGTACGCCAAGAACAATTCAATAGCTTTAAACATTGAACATCAATTATGTCTCAGAGTAATTGAAAATATAGACCATCGGATAAAAGTATGCCACCGAAGCCGTTTCACACATAATAGTCATAAAACCTTCTATCATAATAAAAAATATTAAGATTATTCTCTGAAAACTGATTGTTTTATTTACAAATAACATCGTGTATTATGGTTGGACCACCCTTTATAAAATATTTCTTACACTGGAATTCCTCATTTAAATTAAACTCAGATATTTAATAGAGCATCTAAATCCAAGTTGGACTTGTGAGATTTAAAGTTGTGAGATAAAAGTTGGAGTAAAAAAATAAATTTTTGATACTTTTTTTGTTAGGAAGCCCAATAAAAGTGTTTGAAATTCGAAAAAAAATTGTACAAAATTAATGTCGAAATGTTTTGCAAAAAAACAGAAATTGAATGAACTTTCAGAATAAATTAGATGCAAAGTAGAGTTTTCAACAAATTGTTGCAATGAAATGCGAGCAAAGTTGAATGAATGAAATTAGAATAAAACAAAATAATAATTCAGATTTTATTGCAAATATCTCATTTATTTATCTACATTTTTCTTACACATGTAAAAGAAAGCCAAACTATTTCTCTTTCTAAAAATATGTTAAAAAAATTAAAATTTATTGTGAAAAACTTTTTAGTCTGCAAAGTTGAAGATGTTGAGTGTGTATTAAAATTTCTGAAAGCTGCAATGTGCAACCATACCTGCAACCACACGTCTCTTTTAAAATTATATTAAATTATTGCAATGGGATTATTTAAACTTTTGACTTTTTAAAACAAAACAAAAAAAAAACATTAAAATAAAAATATCACATATTTCGATTACATGATAAAATTTTGTTTTTAAAATTTTTACTACGAAAACGTTCGAGTACAGCAACATACAGTAAATGTAGTAATGATTTTAATATAAAAAAAATAATTTCTCTTTTACTACATTTTTCATGTGAAAAAACTGTTATACTTCATATAACAAAAACAAAAAATTAATTTTTCACGATAATGAAATTAATACAATCTGCTTTCTCCCAAATTTAATACACAAAACTATTACTTTTCCAGTGAAAGAGTGAAATTTAGGGTTTATTGTGTATTTCTTGCTAAATAAAATTGTGACTTTTATGTATGAAAATGTATTTTTAGTCAGGTTCGAGATCATAGAGAAAAAAAGTTTTTTTTTTTTTTTCAAATGAAAAAATTTTCTTATTTTTATTTAGTAATCATGGAGAATACACAGAAAAAGTTATTAGACACAAGCTGAATGAAATGCATTTTCTGGTCCGCTTCGACCTTCATCAACATTCTTCGTGCCCTTAAAAATGCTAACATACAGTTGATTTTTTTATTACTGAGTTAAAATTAAATTTATTTATTTTTTTTTGTGTCTTTTTTTACATTCTCCTTTTATTACCGTATGTCCAAATCAGCTATTTGCTAATACCAAAGACATGTGTTTAAATTGTTTTTACATATGTTCAAACAATTCTTTCAAATGTACCAAGTTATATTAAATAGTGAAGTTTTATAGTTGATCTCTTTAATACTTATTAGTCTAATTCGAGACTATATAAATCATTTTTTTTTTTGTTTTTCAAATGCAAAAAAATTTCTTATTTTTATTTAGTAATCATGGAGAATACACAGAAAGAGTTAAAATAAGAAAATTTTTTCATTTGAAAATAAATAACAATTTAGGGCCATTAAAGTTCTTGTTAATTTTTCACGGAAAAAGCAATTTACTATACTTTACTAAAATTTCCTGGAAAAATTCTTTCGAGTAAACTTTAAACTTCTGTCAACAATATAAAAAGGTTGCTTACAAAAAAATATTGGTTTTGAATTTTTGTGTTTGGACGTTGTTAGATATTCTCTAAAACAATTCACTTGTCACGAACGTGTTCTAAATTGACATTTTAAATTTTGTATATTTAACAGTTAAGGGGATAGAGGAGAGATGAAAGATGGTGAAAGATGAATGGCTTCAAATATGGCAACACTGTAATTGTGCGAGATGATAATTCTTGGAACAATTGTTGTCCACCATTTGATGAAGAGTTGGAGGAATTGTTGAAGCTTTTAGGTTCACAGCGCTGTTATGCCATTTTACCGCGGTGGAGTTAAGTGCTATGGGAACACCGAAGGTGAGAGATAAAAAGTCATGCATATTATTTTTCTAAATTGATGCTGCTGTCTCTGGGGATCGAACCCGCAGCCTAACCATTACTGCTATTTTAATCGGTTTTTTTCTGCAATGTTATATTTAACTAATTTCGATTAGTTTTGTTGCTCAATACACTGTTTTATTTCTATGATTGTAAACAAGATTCCTATAAATCCACTTCTTCGACCACTTTTTAAAACATGTGAAATTTGTTAAACAAAATTTACCTGCAACGGATTCCCCTGATATAGCTTTCCATCTTATACTTTTCATCCTAGAATTTATTTCAATGAAAACCACAGAAAACAAATATTTTTTCCTATTACAAATAATATAAAATTCTATAAAATTTTTCTATTAAAAAACGTTCATTCCAAAAATCTGTATAAATTTCCAAAAAAAAAAAAAAAAATAGGAAACAAAATTTAGGATTGCAAGACACTGACGCACAAGGACGCTTTTTATCTGTTATCCAATTAATACTAAAATAATAATAAAAAATAAAATAATTTGGTAAAGTTACAATGATATTTGATTATGTACTTTCCTTTTTTTCCATAAGCACGTCTTTAAAATAAAATCTCTTTTACTACACGCAAAAAAACAGATTCATGCTGGCAATAAAATTTATTTCCAATTAAATGGTTGTTCGGTTGGTACAACTGAATTTTTCAACTATAACTACCGAATTTGGGTCAGCCCAAATCCGGTTGTTACAAATCAAATAACTGTTATATTTCTATGTAATAAATTTGATTTCTAATTTAACACTTTCGACCCGGATGGTGCATAAGTGTGCCACTTAAAGTTTAAACGTCTCTAAAAGTTTTTAATTAAATGTTGCTGTGTTCTAAAATATATCGCATCATCTTCAAACTTCTGTGAATTTTTTAAACACTATTCCTTTCCAGCCTCAATTTTACCTAAATTTTTTTGACAACAAGTTGAAAAGGGGTGAAGCAGAAAATGCGCAAAATGCCAAGACACCAAAGTAATTGTCACAGTCAATATTAACAATTGGTTCAAAAACATTGAAAGCAGGCGAAAAGATTGAAGTGCCATGTCCGAACTCAATTAAATTTTATAGCGAGATCATGGGAGGCGTTGACTTGGCTGATCAAATGTCTGGCCTTTAGGAATATGATCGAAAATCGAATATGTGTTGGAAGAAAACTTTTTATCTTTTGATAATGATGACAGCCGTGAATTCCTGGATCATTTATAATAATTTCAATCGAAAAAAATGCCATTCAGGTGGGTTTAAGTTAAGTTAGCAGAGACATTGACTACAATCGTTTGTCGATCAATAAAACCAGGCTCAGTACCACAAACTGCCAATCGCAAGCCAATGCATCTTCCTGTTGAGAAACTTCCTGACGTCGTTGTACCAATTGCAGCACTCAAAAGAAACACACACGCAGTAAGGCAATCTGCAAGGGATGCCAAGCAGCACTTTGCAAGATGTTCTTTGCACCATATCTTACATTAATTTTATGTCAAAACAATTTTTTTATAACCTTTCTGCCGAGTGGTATAATGGTTTACCACCACTTTCCCCAGCCACCCAATAATTATTTTTACAGATTTTCATTCGCCGATACCTTATTTATTACTTTAATAACCTACTGACTCCAAAAATTTTATTGCAGCATTGCTATTCGAATGTCGGGCGAAAGGGTTAAAACCAGTTTTACATATTATTTTTAAAATAAACTTCGATCGGTGAGGGAATATATATTTATTATTTTGTCGTTTCATTTGAAATTATTCTAACATTATCTTTAATTATTTTTTTGCAAAAATATCTAAATAACTTTCAAAGTTCCAAACAAAACTACCCATTTTTGAAATATCCTTACACCTTTCTTACAAAGAGAAAACAGAATCATCATGACAACCGAATTTCTTGCCAACTGAATATTTGGTTGCAGCAACCAATTGTTTTCCTGATACAACTGAAATATATGTTTTCCACCTTAATTCTGTTGCATTAACCAAATTTCGATTGCGACAAACAAATATATTGGTGGCTCCAATCAAACCATTCGGTTGGCAAGAAATAAATATGTTTTCTCTGTGTAGGAAAATTGTTTGTAAAGCAAAATAAAACATTTCATAAAAAAAGAAGTGAGAGAAAAATACAAAGTTCCAAGGTACACAATATTCCCCTATTTTAAGTTATCCCCAAATATATCATAACTTTCTTAGTCGAATTTCTGTTGTACTAAACGAATTGCTGTCGATATAAACAAGCATATCAATAGCTGCAATTGAATAATTCGGTTGGCAAAAGGAATCTGTTCGCTCTGTCCATCATAAATGTAAAAAAAAAATTTGTAAAATATGTATATATTTCATATTTAATGTATGAAGTTTTCTGGCAAATTTTTACAAATTCTGTTTTGCAATTTTTTTATTTTTTTGTACCCTCCACCATATATGGTGAGGGTATATATTAGTTTGTCATTCCGTTTGTAACATGTCGAAATATAGGTCTAAGACTCCATAAAGTATTTATATTCGTGATCCTTATGCAATTTTAAGTCGATTTAACGCTGTCCATCTGTCTGTCTGTTGAAATGGCGATCACGACGCGAAGACGCATGTGGGGGTGCCTATTTTTACCCAGATTATTGTACATCCTCCCGAGCAGTTTGGTATTGAAAATGAGCAAAATTGGTCCAGCGGTTCAAAAGTTATGAGTGAAAGTGTGAAGGTACCTTTAAATTTTCCATACAAATTTGTGTATTTTAGTACAATTTCATATTAGCGACTGTTATATAATATATTTTCTTATATTTTTTCACCAGTCGCTTAGAAATTAATAATATTTTGTATTCAACTCAAATATTTTTCACCTCAAAAAATTTTTTCACCACAAAAAATTTTTTTTCACCTCAAAAAATTTTTTTCACCTCGAAATTTTTTTTACACCAAAAAATTCGTTTTCGCATCCAAAAAACTTTTTCACCTCAAAAAAATTTTTTCACCTACATAATTTTACCTAAAAATTTTTTTACATTATTTGTTTTAAAAACAGTAGAAAAATTTTTTTTTAGGATATTGGTGGAGGGTATTCAAAGATTCGGCACAGCCGAATTCAGGCCCTTTTTAATTGTTTTTTCTAATTTATATTAATCGGGAAAAACACTAATGGCATTAAAGTGTAATTAAATGTGCTTAAATCCCACAAAACTTAAAAAAAGGAAAAAATAAATTGTGAAAATATTTTGTTGTAGGCTGGTCTCTATCCAGATTTCATTCTTGCCGCCTAAGGAAATCATCAGGAGACGACGTTTCTAGAATTTCTAGGGATACTTGAGAGAAACCAGCCTACAAAAAATTATTTACACAATTTGTTATAAGCTTTGTGGGATTTTAGCACATTTAATTACTTTTATGTAAATAAAAAAACATAAAATAAAATATTGCGAAAATGGGCAAACGAAAACGTCATAACTAAATAAATTTCAAGAGCCTGAATATCATTGCGTAAAATATATATGTAAAATAATTCACCGACTTCTTAATATAAATATTTATTTAGAAATTTCATTGCAAAGAACACAACAAAAAATATCGTAAGACACTGTAAGAGACACTGTGCACGAATAGCTTAAGGGCAATTAATCGAGTTCTTTTAGCTTCTGAGTGGTTTAATTAAAACAAACAATTCAATACATATTTTATTAAAAATTATAACAGTTGAGATAATCTTTATTATCGAAGGTGTAAGCACCACATAACATAGATTCTCACGTACATTGTTATTGTACAAGTTCTTCGTTGAGTATTGAAGTGTGTGTGTATGAGTTACTTTGCCGTCATAATATTATCTGATAAATTAATTAAGTTGCTAAACTGATTATTGTATTGAAATAAAATGACCTTCGGAAAATGGGTGTGTCGCTCTGTGTAATAAATTGTGTGTGTGTGTGTATTTTTGTTGTTTTCATTTTTTCCTTTTTTTTTTTGTTCAATAAAAGTCCCAAAGTGATGAATTGTTAGTTAATATTCTTTATTTCTTTAAAAGTATTATAGTTAGACATTGACTCTTAACTGAGTGCAGGCGGAAGGATTAGAGCATATTTCGCTGTTAAGCGCACAAATGAGACTACAACAACAACAAAAAGGTTTTAAAATTTGGCACATATTTTTTTGTTCAGTATAATTAAATAATCAAAAATAGGAAAATCAACTAGAAATTGGCAAATAAACAGATGGACGGACATGCAGACAATTTGATAAAAACTATGACGTTTTAAATATCCTTGTGTTAGTGACGCTGTTTTTGCAATTTTTGGTTGGTGCTGCTGTTGCTGTTGTTATTGCTGTTGATGTAGTACAAAGATATTGTGATGTGATTTTGGTGGCAAATATTGGTACGAATACAACAACAACTATAACAATACACAAACAACAATCCACCTTTAACTCGGGGTCCCTCAAAAGTTCAACCAAGCAAGTATGTGTATGGATATTGTTTAAACTACAACATGTTTTATTTGTAGCTGTGTATTATGATTATGTATCTCTGTGTGTGTGTGTGTGTTGTATTTTGCAAACTGTTCACTGCTGGGGAGGGGGTACCTCCCATAGGGGACTTTGATTAAATCGCATTCGAAAAAATAAAAATATTTCACACGCTCAACTCTGCAAGAAGGATTCATTTGTCGAGGTATATAAAGAAATAAAATATATATAAAAAAAAATACAATATCACAAAATGGATTGATTTAAATCAAGTCAAAGTAATAAAACAAACAAACAAACACCAATTTATATGAAATGACTAAATCTCCATTATATCAGGATTTCCATTTATTTCAGAATCAATTTTCTTAAGTTACTTCGTTGGTATTATATGAATGTGTGTGTTTTCATTTGTGTTGTTGTTGTTTTTTTTTTTATAAAATTATAGCAAATTTATACATATTTTTAGATGTTGGATAAAATCCTTTTTTTTATTCTTCTTTTGTTTTCCTGATTTTTGTTTGCTTTTTTTTATATTTATATTTTCATTTCTATGTGTGTTTCTGTTATTTTGTTAAGATGCTCATTACAAACAAACATGTATGTATGTGATTGTTAGTTGTGCGAGTATTTGTAGTCTGTTTGTATGCATGCATGCATGTATGTGTGCGAGTGTGTGGTGATTATTTTGTTGTATGTATAGGTATTTGTTTTTTTTCTTTTTTACTCCCAGCAGGCGTTTTCTTATTTTCTTTTTTTAGTTTTTACTTTTATGTATTTTTTTTTTGGTTAATTTTTAGCAACATTTAATTATTTGAGGTTTACTTTTTTCCTGTAATATTTTGATTATTTTTTTTGTGTATATTAATAGATTTTGATTACACTTTAGATTTTTTGTATATTAAATTGCAAATTTTATAATTTGATTATATATATTTTTTTTCTACATTATAATTTTTTTTTCACTCGCGGTACAGCTTGCCCGAATTATTTTATCTACGCACACAGTACCCGTTGACGTTCTCGTTATGACTGATTTTCACCACATATGGCGAAAGCTGTATCCTTAAATATCGAGTAAAGCGAGTGTTTTGAGCATCGGCTTGCCTGTGTTTGTGCGTATTTTGTACATTCTTTTGGTTAAACTAGTACATCGCCCATTAAATGAGACAAGAGTCGCATTTGCTCTCTTTCGTTTCAACAGTATTTTTATAATCGGGTGGAGCTTTGTGCTTTTTAGTTTTGTTTTTACAATTGCGCATGATGAGAGCTGATTTTGACAGCTAAATTTTGTGCGTATTTATTTATGAAAGAAAAGGCTTTTAATTTTAAATTAAAAAAATCTCCCTCTTATTCATTCTCTTAAATATTTTACTTAAACTCTTGACTTTAATTCGCTTTAATATTATTTGTTGGACAGAGTTGACAGAGCACGTTTTTAATAACTTTTTCTTTTTTTTTAATTTGTTATCAATGGCATTTCTTTCAAGTTAAAAAAAAAAATATATATATATATATATATTCAAAATCGATCACTTACACGAAAGCCCCCTTGATGGGTTCCCTCTGATTGCGATGAAGTTCGGATATGTGATATAGGAACACACAATTAGATATTTATATTTTAAAAGTGTTATAACAAAATTAGCCCATTTTGTTTAAAAACTTAAGACATTTTAACGAAATTTTGCTTTGTTTATACACGGCGTCAAATTACTCCACCCAGTGTTGCCATTTATTTGAAATATTTTAAATATATGGTAAAAAAGATCTTAAGAAGTCTTTTCTAAACTCCACACGATAGCGAATGTCAAAAAATCATCAGACACCGACGCCTCAATTAAATTAAATAGACAAATGTAGGGGAAATTGTTGAAAATTGGTTAGAGGGCTAATGTGGTTAATTGTATTTTTTTCCTTATTGTTCTTTGATAGCATGTGAAAATGTTGTATTTAGAAAGTTTTTTTTTGTATATTATTTAATTTTTGCTATTTTTGCCATTAACCAAATTACCCCACTTTGCCTTCCTTGTAATACTCGAAAAAAAAAATCAGCTAACAAATGAGTTAAATATATTTTGTTAGGATATGAAGTTAGATCAATAACCACTCTTTGGAATAGATCTATCGAACCACTACAGCAATCATTGGATGCTGCAATTTTGGAGCGTAAAATAAAACAAAATTTTTGACAATATTTTCGGTTTTGAACACAAATAAATATTTTTGAGATGCTCATTAGCTTAAGAACAAAAAAAAAACTAAATTTTTCAGGATATGCAGGCTGTGGCGTTCTTTTAATTTTATTTATTTTTGAAGGAGGGTTAAAAATAGTAAGTATATTATGTAATGATTACTCCCAATAGCACGTGTGGTACAACTTTATTCTTTTGGTTTAATTTCTACTTATAAAGTAGAATATTTAATGAATTTTACAGGTATGGAGGACAATGCCAATTTGATATTTTTAAAACTTACACAAAAATAATAATGTTTCGAATTACACCTGAACCTCAATTTGCGGCCGTTTTGCGTTAGACATGAACTTGGGACGATAAAAGTTAAAGGATTTTTGTTTTTTTTTTTTTTTTTAATTAAAAAATATTTCAATTTAAAACACATTAGCTTTGTTTTTGTAATAGTTTTGTTGCTAGTTTTACAATTTTTACTTGCTTTACTTAAAAGTCCGATCGAGTACTCAAAATATAGTCAAATTTTTATAAGATTTTTCTTGAACAACTTCTTCCAGCTAAAAAAAAAGAAATAATGAGTGGTAATCCAAATTAACCATTTTAACCATTTTACATGAAATTTCCCCAAAGTAATGTATTATTCTTATTGCCCAAGCTTACGAAAGATGCAAAGTAATGCATAAAAAATAAGTCATTACCAGAAGGGAAAACATAATGGGTCGAAGAATAGATTTTGGAAAAAATAATGAACTAAAAATATACATATATGTATTTAACATTTTTTGTAATAAAACATGGTCATGCAGGGATTCGAACCTTAGATATAAGATTGCTTCGTAACATACGTGGCGTAGGCAAAATTGCAAGATAATTCAAGAGTATGCAAAAAAATTCTCTCTTATAACCCGGTTAACGGTTAATTCGAAAAATCGATTTTAAAAAAGTCAACCGTGTTTTAAGAATGAAAAAATAACGGGCGATAAATATTAAAAATAGGGTAACAATTTTAAAGGTAAATTCAATGCGAATTTGGCCACTTTAGCACAGTTGCATAAGGGGGACAAAAATAGAAGCAAGCGAGAAAAATACTGTTTATTCACAAGGGATTAAAGAACACATATTCACGAGGCAATAAACCTTTATCATTTATTTATGTAAAATAAAAGAATTAACAAAAAATTAATAATGAATGTTGCAGTGTTAAAAATTAAATTGCTGATTTAAAATTTATTTGGACCAAATTCATTTTTATTATTTCTTATTCGATTATTTTTTCTTAAAACAATAACATTCAATTTTAAGTTGTTAGCTCAGAGGGAGATATTTAAAATTAACACTATAGGACACGAAGAATGTTGATGAAGGTCTAAGCTGACAAGAAAATATATTTCATTTGACTAGTGACTAACAACATTTTCTGTATAAACTGCATGATTACAAAAATTAAAATTTTTTATTTAATTATAAAAATGAATGAAGAACATCCCATGACTTTTTGTTTTATTTTTTTAAGGTATATTATCAAGAAAATAAACAATATTTAAGAAATCCATATGGACACATACATTTCTATAAAAGTTCACACGACAACGATTGGTATTAAGCTCACATAGTGAAATCGGACATAATCAGATATTAGCATATATTAAACATATATGAAAATATACGGCCATATACCATCAATTTCGGATTCAAAGATATAACGTCATATATGAGATCATGTATGATCATGGACGTTTATGATCACGCATACCCATGTAGGATCATATCCAAGTCCACGTATGATGTTCATATTTCGATTCTTACATGGATAATTTAAAATTGTATTTGACCTGCGTCAACACTTTCAATACAATTTTTAAGTGAAACTGCCATCCACATTCAGTGTTCGGCTATATGGTAAGAATTTCAGATACATTTTTCATTTCATATGATTAAAATTTTAATTCAATAAAAATTTTAATTGTACATATTTACAAATATTCTAATTGAAAATCCGCTCAAGATTTTTGTGTGTATGTTCTCCAAGCTTATGTTCTTTTAAGCTTGATAACGTGAGATGTAAACAGATTTTAGAAATCTCTTTTAAGCTATAGTGATACTCGCTGTTTCTTTCATCCAAATAAAACCCATAGAAAACATCAACGATATACATATGTATGTCAAAAAAGTTTAGGTTTTCGTTTACATTGTAGGGATGTGCAGAGTGGCAGGGCAAAATTGAACTCCATTTAAATTGCATGACACATATTTTTGATATAACTATCTATCCCTTTCTGTATATCACTACAGTTTTGACATTTACCTCCTTTACTCATTTTCTAGCCGTCACATTGATTTAATCAGCTGTTTCCAATCTGGCTAATCTGTGACATGGAATTTACTAAATCGTAATAACTACAATAATTTGAACAAACAAAAACTGTCGACAAAAGAAATAGTAAATTATTTAAATACCTGCTTAACAATATATTGCAAACAAAAACACTACATAAAATTATAATGGTAGTGATTTAAGAGAATCGTCGGCTATAGAGAGTAAGAGTTTTTGTTGCATTGGGAAAAATGTTCTTTTAATTATACCAGCCTCCGTCTGTATTCACAGGTATTGTAAGTTGTGTCGATTCTTTGTGGTGGTATCTCTGGAAACTCAATTTTGATAATTGATTTACAAAAGCCTTTTTGCAAGAATACTTGTGTTCGTTCACATGATCCCATAATAAATTGGGTCTTGTTATGAGTGCAAGGACTTTGGTTTACTCTATCAAATTATGACGTCAGCATTTTAAATACATTTTTGTCTGCCAAATACTAACCACACAACAAAAAACAAACAAACACACACACATACACACTCATGCAAACACATACAAATGCAAATACGTAAGAAAATCATGAGATGTTTTAACTAATTGTGATTCATTACAAAGTCATGAGATATGGAAATGAGAAAATATTTTAACTTAAACTTCATATTGACATAAACACACGTATATGTATGTGTGTGTGTGTGTGTCTGTCTGAAAAATATTTATGAAATATTGATTGATTGTTTGCAACAGAGATAATTTAATCGTTGTTGTCAAATTGTCATTGTTGCTGCTGCTGTTGTCATTCATCATCATCGTCATCATCATCATCGTCTTTGCTTTATTTATTTGTGTTGTTCACCACTTGTACGAGTGGCAAAATTCTATATACAACATACAATTCACATACAAACATACATCTGCACGCATACAAATAAATAAATAAAAAATACCCAATCACACATATATTCACACATGTAGCATGCATGCATGTGTAAATGTGCAAATGTAGGAATGTATTACATCTTTGTTACGTACTCGTACATACATACATACATATATACAATGCAAAATAGGAGAAATAATAAAAGCTTTACATACATACAAACATATACATATATAAACGTAGGTATGTATGTATGTATGGATGGACGTATGCATACATACATATGAATGTATAGACATTTTCTGGGTCAAAGCTTTGTTAATGTGAAAACAAAAAATATTCATAATTTTTGGTTGTTTATTTATTTCTGTTGTAAGTTTTTGTTGTAATTGTGCATTAAAGCATTTTATATTGTGCCTGTGATTGTGTATAATTCAGAACACAAATTCAACAAGAATAAGCCAAATGCAAAAAGAGGAAAACGCACACACACACACACACACACACCCATGTAAACACACGAAAAAAAAAACAGAACAAGTGTTGTGTGCATGTGTTTTTAATTTTCATAAGTTTTCAAAGCATAAACAAAAATATTAACACTATACCGTGTCTTACTGCCACTACATACCCCTTTTGTTTATTTGCCCGTCCATACTTCTGTCTGCAAGTAATGCCAGCCAGTCATCCAACCAGTCAGTCAGTCAGTCAGCCAACAACAATAAGTCAAGAGTCATTCATTTCTATCTAAATCAACAAACACCACGAAGAAAAATAGAAGGAAAAAAAGCTCTTGGAGGCATTTGGCTTGTTAACAACACCTTTTTTTATTTGTTCGTTTTATATGTTACGTCAGTAGTTTTTACACCTTGTGCCAACAGAAATACTAAATTGCAATTTCATTTCATTTTTGTTGCTGTTGTTGTTGTTGATTTTGGTCCATATTCATAAACGAGTTCTACTGCCACACCATTCTCCTCCACTAGTAGATGATATGAGCAATTATATGCAGTTGTGGTGTTACCCATTTAAGGTAGAAGAGGTACAACAGCATGCCAGCCAAAGCACCAAGCCGACAACCACTAACAAACAAACAACTACTACTTTGGCTATATCATAGATATGTACATATACATATGCATTTGAGAATGTACGTATGTGTTACATATGTATGCACATACATTAACACTAACAAGAGGAACGAATAGAGGCAAATCATGTGACGCATTATTTGCATCACAAAAATATGCACAAATAATGAAACAACTACAATAAATGTTAAGAGAATTATTTAAGAGTAATGCAAACTATTTACGTGTCTATGTGTGTGAGTGTCCTTGTGCGTATGCGTTCGCCAAATAAAATTATTATGGATTTGTATGCAAATTGTATTTGTTACAACACTATATTTGTGTTCTTTGCAAATATTTACAGCAGTTTTATTTTTCCAGCAATTGTTAATGCATACAAAATATGCGCATCATAATTCGTGTTTAGATTAGTGTATTCATTTCGGTTAATCGATTCCTCCAGTAAACGGTAAATGTTGAAAAGAAGACCTACGTATGAATTTAGCATTGGCATTCTCATCGGACGATAGTTGTCCTTTTTGAGATCCGTAATGATCATCGTTTCCAATGATACTTTTATGGTTAAGCTTTGAAAATTCAAAAAAATAACTTGGTTTATGTTAGATTTTAACTCACAAGGAAGGTCTCTTTACATGGTCCCTCAGATGTTGGTGAAACTTGGATATGTAGTAGAGGAGAAAAAACTGAATTAAATGTTTTTTTGGGTGCTCAATTTCACGTTTTAGGGTTAAAAAGTTGTCTCTAAACAAACTAGCTCAAGCCAAACCTACTTTTGGGCTTTAGATTAGATTCAAATGGCATTAAGCACCGCGACCAGCATAGATTTTTGTGCTGCCTAGAGCTCACCTAAAGGTAAAAATTCTACCAGATGATATATTCCAAATGAGACGGTCACCCAGAAGCCTGAGTCTCCTAACACAAAACCTGGGACATTCGCAGAGAACATGAGCCGACGGCTCCGATTCCAATTCGCAAAATCTACAAATATCAGTGTCCGATTGACCCTTCTGGTGCCATTGGTACCTAAGATCGCAGTGCCCAGTAAATTACCCCGCCAAAGTCCCTAAGTCCTTCCTACCAAGGGCTAGTAGTCGCCCCGATCCCCCACTGGGCAGAGAAATAAATTCTTTGGCCTGGCGTTGGCCGCGAGGTTTTTCCAATTGTCAGAAAATTCCGACTCTCTCCGCAACCTGATCCTCCTCTTAATGTAGTATGCACACCCTACAGAAAGGTTCAGGACCAATGAAGGGCCGACGGGCCCTCACAGTTGGCAAAAAACTCCTCCCTTTCGTTGCCTTTCATAAGCAAGAATCCACCCCAGAGTGAGGGAGTTGTTCCTACGAAGTCGATCAAGAGCCTGAATGCACTCCAGAAAGAAACTTTCGGGCTTAAGTGTATGTCTTATTTTTGAGCAGGAGTCGGTTGAGAAGAGTATCTTTTCTACCGATTCCACTTTTTTTCTAGCCAAACTTCAACCCAAACAAAGTATACAAATTAGGCATCAAGACAATGGTATTTATAATATTCATCCAAAAAAAAAAAATATATATATAAAAAGTTCTTTATTCTACCCAGCATAACTTTGACTATGGGTGCAATATACTCATGCATTAACTTGTACTGATAGTTTAATCGTTTTTGTTTTTGCCAATTAATAAATTACAATATTCCACTCACTTAAGGTTACCTTGAAATTTAGAAATTAAAACCCTGATAACTATTTATTTAATACTCTATAAATAAAATATATAAGATTTTGTTATCCCAAATTGAAACGATAAAAAGTATTATTGTAGTTATCCACCCCTATGTTGTAATAAAAAATTATCAAAAAGATGAGAAAATTGTTATAATTATTGAAAGTTATTTAAAAGTTTTCTTTTACAAACATGATCACTATAATTGAATTGCCTTAAAGATGCTGGCAGCGCATTAAATAATAAAACCACACGTCTATGAAAAGACCGACTTGTCCAAGGAGTATTGGAAGGTGCAATTAGACTATGAGATCTAGTAGATCTAGTAAATCTAAAAAAATTTGATATAAACAAAGGACAATTTATACTCAAAACTCGATAGAAATATAATAGGAGACGTATTTTAATAAAATCACGAAACGATGTTTCAAGAAAACGAATAACATGTTCTGTAATATGTTCACGAATTCGTACTGAATATCTCTGAATAACTCTGTTAAATAGCAACTGAATGTCCCTAATGCTATAACCCCAACTACCAGAACATACCTCCAAACAATAAAGAAAAAGAGGCATTATAGTACTGTGAACAATTCCTTCCTTGACATAAACAGGAATAATAAAATTTGTATTAAATAATCTCCTCCAAATAAAAAAAATGCAAATGTCAAATTGCAGTCAAAAACAACTACAACCAAGATAGATAAATGGTGTACAAACTCAATATTAGTTCCATTAATAGATGAAAAATATATATCCTGAACATAATTATGTAAGGTCGAAAAAAACATTGCCTTTGTCTTCATTGTATTAATTCTTCAGTACGAGTAATTTTATTAATCATCCAATTTGAAATATAGTCTGTAGACTGAAGTACATCTAAATTATCCTTTCTACGAGTACCACAAAATAAAACTTGAACATCATCCGCATACCCAAACAGATAACATCTTCCAACATCCAATATATATTAAAAAAAAATCATTTACGAACATAGTCAACAGAAGGGGACCAATAACAGATCCCTGTGGGACACCACTCATGACTGGTATAACATCAGAAACATCAACACCCGAATATACAATCATTGTTAACGTAACATATTACGTAATTTATCATATCAAATATTATATACATACGTCGATAACTTAGTGGGTAGAGTTGCCGCCTGGCACCCAGCAGACAACATAGTTTTGAAATTTTTAAGACAATAAGAAGAAAAGTGCATTTCAAAACTTTTTGAATTGTTCAGAACACAACTGTAGAGGAAAATATTTAGGGGTAGCATATCAAAGTTTTACAATTTTTCTGTTTGTCCCCAGCAAAACATTAATTTTTCGTAAAAAAAATAAAATCGTAGCAGCTAGAAAAATATTTATGGTAAATTTGAAGGGTTTCTTTATAAAACAACAAAAATACAGTTTTTTTTTATTTTTTCCCAAATTTATATTTTAGTCGATATCCCATGGTATTGAGGTATTCCAATACATACATACATACATACATACATATATGCTTCGTTGAAAAAACACATTCCTTTTAAAAATCGACATACAATAAATGGATCCACATAGTTTTAATGTATGCATGTACAATATATGTCCACGTGTGTTTGAACATATATGAACATGTATGATGACATACGAGTATGTAAAACAGGTATCTTTCCTACCTGTGTTAGTTTTAGATAAACAAAATTTTCATGTTTTCCTCTTGGAAACTTTAACTTATTTTCGTTCTTTTCAAGGCATCGTCGTATTACGGGAGACAGAGGTAAAAATTGTGTGTGTTGCATATAATTATTTATCAAAAACTAGTATTTTAAATTTAATCAAAGTTCAATGGAGGCTTCACTTTTTCTACCGGAATAATTTTATTCAGTAGCGTATGATTGATATAATTTAATATTACTCATAGACGTTGCAACATATTTATACAAACACAAACTTTTTTTTTCTCAATTTTGTATTCTTTTTCTTTTTTTAGATAAAACATTTATGAATTTCTTAACAACTTACTGAAGAAAACTTATATATTTAATAAAACATTGAAATTGCATGTTTCATGTTAACATCTGTTTTAATATACGTATATATATGTATGTATGTGTGTGTGTGTGTGTGTGTGTGAAGTATTTATATTTCATCCTATTCTTGCTGCTGTTTTTACAATCTTCAACGTAACGACAAACTTTTATGTTTTATTTTTTTAATATCAATTTAACCAAAGATAGAAGACCAAAGATAGAACAACAAAAAAAAAACGATGCAAACGGTTATTGGGAAGGAAAGTTTTATTTACAAAATTGATGAGAAAATTCATAGGAAAAGCAAAAAAAAAAAACAAATAAACGAAAAAATGAAATAAAGATGAAAAAGGCCTCTAAGACGGATATTACTTATGTGAATTGTATGCATGTAACTCTGGTAATCTGTAATCTGCTGATAGTTTGACATTTAATTTCATACTCTGGCCCCCATGAGGACGTTGCATCAACTTGTCAGCAATTGTGATAGAGGAAGTTTGTTCAGTTCAGGCTTTTTCCTTTCTACAATATGTATGCCATGAAAATGTTGTTTGTGTTGAAATTGATATGAATATGAAAATAAGAAAGTGGGTTAAGCAAATTGAAGGCAGAACCTCCAAACGATGAAATGCAAAAAAAAAATAAAAATAATAAAAAGACCAATATTATTATTTGATCATAGTTTTCTAATTGAATGTACAATTTATTACTTGTCAAGATGATGACATTTGTAATATTGTATGCAAAACTATTGAAATAATCATCGGTTTTCAATGCTACTCGAACACACTCAAATTGTAATTTAGGTAAAATTAATTGAAACAAACAGTATAATTTAAATTTAATATGGGAAGCAACAACAACAACAACAAATGTGTGAATGTGTGTGAATTTAAGCCTAAAACAAATAAAATTTAAGTTAAAAACCGGTTTACTTACATTTCATTTAATTTTATAACTTTTTATTTGTTTTTGACAACCAATAAATTTAATTTAAAAAACTTTAAAATTTTCTAAAATTCTATTTATTATTTTTAATCATTTTATTTTTTTGCCACGGAAATTGACTAGAAAATTTAACTTTTACAGAAAATCTGTTTTTTTCTTTATGTAGTTCAATGCAGAATTTGGAAAAACAATGATTGAATAAATACTATTAACGCGTATTAAAAATAACAACAAGTTTTTCAATTTTAATTGGTTGTTTTTGCTTAAAAAAATATTTTTTTTGTTATTTTTCAAGCAAAAAGGGCTCAAAAATTTAAAGATCTTGAGAATATTATGGAAAAAATATATATAAATTTTTGAGGGTGCAGTTTTTGTCAATAACTGCAACCATTCAATTTGTATCGTTTGTAATCCTTAGCAGAAAATAGCAAAAAAGGTCAGAAATAGGATCATAATGCTAAAATTTTTCGAATTCTATATCAATGACTACCTACTTTGCCAAATATTACAGATTTTTCTGGGAGTTTCTCCTCAATAAGGGGTTTTGCGTAGAAGCTTTTTTGATGAACCGGGCTATATAGGTCTAAGACGATCTAGCGTTGTCCGTCTGTCTGTCTGTCTGTCTGTCTGCTGAAATGGCGACCATGGCGCGAAGACCCAATGTACATCCTCCCGAGCAGTTTGCTATTGAAAATGAGCAAAATCGATCCAACAATTAAGAAGTTATAAGTAAAGATGGAAAGAAACCTCTAAATTTTCCATACAAATTGGTGTACACTATGAGCGACTGGTACATAATATATTTGCTCATATTTTTTCACCAGTCGCTTAGGGGTGAATAATATTTTGTATTCACCTCAAATATTTTCCACCTCAAACAATTTTTTTCAACTCAAACTTTTTTCCAGACACAAAATTTGTTTTCACATCCAAAAAAGTTTTTCTCCTCCATAATTTCACTTCTAAAGTTATTTACATTATTTGTATTAAAAATAATGAGAACATTTTTTTATGATATTGGTGGAGGGTATTCAAAGATTCGGCACAGCCGAATTTAAGACTTTTTAACTTTTTTTTTTTTAAATTAAATTGATATAAAACATACTTAAATTGTAGTAATATTTTATCTATTATACCAGGGCGGATCAATAAGTCCGTGACTTTTCGAATGAAAAAAAAAAAATGCAAAAAAATAGTCACTGAGGTCTAAATCCGGAGAATATGGCGGATGAGGTACCAATTCGTAGCCCAATTCATGGAATTTTGTCATTAAGACTACACACGTGTGCTCCCGTGCATTATGGTCAATTGAGAGCAAACGCCGCACCCATCTTGCATACAGCTTTCTTAAATCCAACTGATCAACAATCTCAGGTACTTTTACTCTTCGATCGGCCAACACCAAAAAATAATGTTTATTGAGCACTTGAAATTCACTTTTTTCATTTTTAAAAAAATCCACGAGGTTGTATGTTATTAACAGCTGTTAAACGCAATTTGACAGTAGTGTATTAGCAGGTGGTACTTGATGGGAGCAGTGTTGCATTTCATATAACTACGAGGGAAGTTCGAAAAGTCACGGACTTATTGATCTGCCCTCGTAGTGCACAAGTTATTTGATCTTAAACATAAAATTTGCATTTAAAATGTTTGAGGTTTTTGATCAATAACGGATGCAGTTTAAAAAAATAAATTTTTATAAAATTTCTTTAACCCTTTCGACACGGATGGTACATATGTGTACCACTTAAACTTTAAACGTCTCTAATGCCGGGTCGAAAGGGTAAAGGGCAGTATTATAGTAAGCATATTCAATTTTACTAACAATTTTGACTAAAAATTAACTAAAAATTGTGTATCACACAATACAAATTTACTGTTAGAAATTGGGACAATTTTTTAAATCTTTTCAAAATTGTATTTTTCCCCGATTTGAAATATTTTCCCACAACTTTTCCCCGATGGCACATCATTAGGATAAAAAAATTTATATTTCAGCCCACTCTGTTGCACACATACAAAACAAAAATCTCTTTAAATTCCTTTAATTAAAAAAAAAAAATATTATTGGTTAATTAATTCAATTTATTGTAATAAATTCAATAACAAACTAGTCAATATTAAAAACTGTCACAAGTAATAGTCCATATTGATATTTTTATTAATTAAATAACCCAACAAAATGGTTGTCATTCTGTGGCTATAATTTCTTTCATTGCTTCCTAAACCTCAGTTAACATTTTAAAATCACTCTTCATTGCTTCTAAAGCATAAGTGAGAATCTGAATCTAGAGCATTTATTGAAAATATTGTTTTCTGATTATTCAAGTCAAAAATTTAATGTGAAAATAGTTCTGAAGACCTTTTATAATTTTTTTTAAATCGTTTTTATATTTTTGTTTAATGCATTTTTTTCAGCTTTAAGTTTATATGGCGACACAATCTGTACATTTTTGCACTTTGTATTTTATTTAACACTACACCATTTTAATTTGAATTGTCCAAAAAGGTTTTAAAAATGTCCAAATATTATTAAAAATTATTCAAAAATATTTTAAAATTGTCTAAAAATGTTTCAAAATTGTCCAATCAGTTTTTTAATTATCCAAAAACATTTTAAATTTGTCCAAAAATTAATTAAAATTTTTGAAAAATATTTCAAAATTGCCCAAAAAGCTTTTTTATTAATTCAGAATTATGTATGTTATTTGTTTTAATAAAGAGTATTTGTATATCAATGCATAAATTCCGCTTCTTTAAACTTATTATTTTTCTGCATTCTTATGAATTAAATGTTCATCAAAGCTTAAATAATACAAAGTATATGAACATTTTCAACTCATGAACCAGAATATCTAATCTTTGCTTCCTTAGAGTAAAGTAAGAGTAATGGAAGCAGCTATATTTATATACCTTCATCCTATGACACGCCAATGTTAAATTCATCGATGAAACCATCAAAAAAGAAGTGATGCCTTTGCCATAGTAGTGATGCTTTTATTCCTTCTTTGTCAGCTTAATTTTTGCTGGGTAGGTTAATTACAAAAATAATTAATTAAGACTTTGTTATTTAACAAAATTTTTAATTGGAATGATTCAAGAGCCATTTTTTTTTGTGTGTAAATGAACAGGAAAAGCAATTTATTCAAAAAAGAAATTGTCAATAATACATCCAATGTCTGATAACACAATGTTACAATTTAACTAGAAGTGAAATACAATTTTTATTTAGCAAACAACAAAAACAACAAATGTGTCAGTTGTTAAGGTGTCCCATTTAGTAACTTATGGAACATTGTGTTAACAGGGCTAAGCTACTTACTGCGACTTTAACTGATACATTTGTTATGGCTTCTTATACACAGAATAAAGAGATGCATTGCGACAATAATTTTGTTTATAGTGACAGAAATTCGGCCAACGCAACAGAATTTCCGTTGAAACATTATATTTGAACTAAACCAGAAATTCATTTGATTGGGACAACCAAATAACACGGTTGCTGCAGCCAAGTCATTTCTGTTTTATCTGTGCACAAAGTTCGAAACTTAATTCAAGTTTAAATATTACCTGGACATGCAGTACTCGGTATTTGGATAAATATCAGGTGGGTACACAACTACACCCACTTGATATTTCAGAAATATATTCAACATTCTTTCTTTCTTTTCATGTAACAGTGTGCGTTTATAATTGTATGTGCAAATGTGCATTCCCGTTCTAATAATTATGTACGTGCTGTTGATTTGCAATGCAAAAGCAATTTCGATATAATCAAAATCATTTGATGCGAAATAATTTTAATTACATTGGACAATCTAAAATGTCTAACTGAAGTTACGAACTCATCTATCATTAAACATTTGTTACGTATCCCAGCAAAACCATGGTATCAACTGCTCACCAGCCTATTTACTCGCTAAATTACTTTTGTTCACGATGAGCCCAAAAGTAATGGGTACTCATTATTGTTTTCTAAGTAATTATTCTTCATTATTTTATTTATAAGTAATTAAAAAATAAGTGGTTACTCAATTAGAGTAAAAAGACGACTAGGTGGTTACATAAGTGGTTACCAATATCGTAATATTGTAGTCGCATGTAAAAACCCTAGATATGACGCCAAATTAAAAGTTGTAAGAAATGTTCATATTCATTATATAACATCCCATTTGGTAACGAGAAATTTTGCTGGGAACTTAAAATATAACGAAATTGTCTTTTATAGTAAATGATGTTGAAAATAATATGGAAACAAAAAAACAAAAGCGAAAAATTAAATTTTAATTGTAGGATGATGTATTTTTTTAAATGCATTTGTAAGAAATACACAAGTAGAATGTTTCCTTTAAATATACAATTCCATGCTCGTAATTTTATACACTAGGGGTATAACTAATTTTTGCTAATGTTGTATAAGCCACAAATATCATTTGGAAATAAAAACACCACGCATCGAAGGCGATTTCAAAAATACGAGAACTTCAGAATTTTTATTATAATTATTATTTTGCTTTTATTTTAGAAATTTGTACGTGTAAAATATGGGTAGAATCCAATCCAATATTGTTAGCCAAAATTAATTTTTTTGGGGCATGGCTGGAATTAGAATTTGCAAAGAAATACAGAAAATGTGTTTGATATTTGCAAAAATGTAAAAAAGTTATATACCCAATACACTCTAAAGTTGTTCTTAAAATACTATTTTCAGCTAATGATGTAACAATTTAAGCCAAATCGATGCACTCTACGAACTTCTGATTTTTGGTCAAAGTGTTATCAGGGCCATAATAGTTGTGTTTATGCGGCATGGCTAACAACGTTTAAAAACTGTCAAAATTGTCCTAGGTTACACAAACACAGCTGCTGTACAAAAGATGAGAAATGTTTCCCCACGTGGATCTGCGATCCTTATAAACTTTGATCACGTTGTAGAGGATATGCAGATGAGAAGAGACAACACATTTTTTGGCGGCCCAATTGAGGGTCAGAAAATAGAAGCAAAATTTTATTTGTATAAAACATGTCTAAAATTTAAGAAATTGGCGTTAAAGTATTTGAGAAAAAAAAAACTTTTAATACAAATATTGCCTATATTGTGAACATAGGGTTGCCACTTATTTAAAATATTTCAAATACAAAAGACAATACATAAAAGTCAACTGATTACGAATATTGACAAAAGCTCATGCACCCCACTCGATTAAATGAGATAAGCGTTAGAATGCATGTTTCTTAAGATGCATCTATATTAACACTTTCGACCCGGGTCAAAAGGGTTAAGGTAAGTTGAATTGAGAAAAATCACGGTACCATACAAATACATTAAAGTACCCATATTTAGCTTTAGTCAACTTTTGAAAACTTCCATCTCTGTCAATTCAGTTAATTTACAACCAAAACTTATCGTACCCAACTTAAGCAAATTAAAAGCATGTCAAAAAGTAATATAGAGACAAAAATTGTAATTCAAAAATAAAAAAAAATATGCAACTGTGCGGTGACTCAACTAACTCATTTAAGTCAAATGTGGGTGTAGTGGGCAAAGTTAAGTCAACCTTTGCTGACCTTTAAAACAAAGCTTAAGTCACATAGAAGTTTTCGAACGTGTTTTATATACGAGTTAATATGTCTTCAAGAAACCTTTTTTCGGATTCCCAATTTTGCATTGTTTCATTGAAATGTACCCAAAATCAGAAACAGGGCCATTTTATATCCCATTTTTTTTTATCTCAAAATATGAGATTCGGCATCAAAAAAAAATGTTTGCCTCTTAAGTTTTTTTCCCTAAAATTTTTTTGAAATATCATTAAAATCTGCTGACCTGCGTTGTTAGATACAAAATTTAGTACAAAAAAATAACATAAAAATTTAACATGTTTTTCAAAAATCTCCAAATATCAAAACTTGTTGAATTTATTTCTCAATAATAGATCTTAAGCTTTTACTTTCACTTGCGTGGAATAATTGTGATTTTTAAAGTTTGAATTAAAATTTTATGTCTTCAAACATTAAGTAATAACAACAAAAATGTTTGGGATAGATATGAAATCTATCGTTGGAAAATGTTAATGAAATTGGATTTCTTTGCAGTTCCGTTTTGCTGTTTAAAAATTTAAAAGAATGAAGAAGCAGCTTCTTATACCTACAAATAAGGAGAGTTGATGAGGAATTTTGTTTACAAAAATATAAAATTATGATTTTCTAATACGCGCAACTTTTTTTTGTCAGTCTTTTTTCAGTTTGTGTGATTTTGAGACTTAACTGTGAAGAACAATTTTACTTTGTTCGAAGGTTCGAAGACTGTCAAATTTAGGCTTCAAGATTTAAATTATGTATGTAGATGCAGAAACTTTCCTAAAACACACTTTTTCACAATCATAGTCGATATTCCGCCAATGTCCGCCAATCGATACAACCTAATGTAGGGCACACAAAAGTGCATTAATCTTTTAAACACAAAAATCTTAATTATATTTAATGGATTTTAATTCACTAATGTATTCAACCAGAAAATTGCCTAAAATGGAATCACTATCTTTCTAAGCACACACACACACACACACACACACATAGATTAGGCAGAAATGTGCAATCTTGAGCACGACATAATGTATCAAACTTATTGTTACAGTTGATATTGTATCACATATTCCAAGACTTGAACATACATAACATACTGCATGTGAACTCGTAGTTGTAACATTCCATTCATGGAAAACAAATTGCTCATCTGTGTTGAAGAAGAGTACATCATATTGAATTTTCTTTCATTAACGCCTTTCATCGTATACAAAAGATTCGTTTTTTTTTTTTTATTTTTCAAATTGAAATATTTTGTCAATACTGTCAATGGTTTTTGTTAGTTTTTTTTTTAAATGGGTCACTTTGTATTATAACCTAAGGCCAATAAATACAAAAAAAAGTCAACATTCAAATTGACGAAAGATTGTTGAAAGTTCAAAGAATAACAAAGTACTAGTATTAGTGTGTTCTAAACATCTATCTATGTGTATGTGATATCTGTGTGTGTGTGTGTCTGTGTTCGTACAAATAAAAATAGTTTAAATAGTCAGGGTCGACTTGTGTATGTAACTCAACCATTTATTCTTGAGAGGCATTCATATTTGAACAAATGTTTGTCTCCGCTTTTGTTGTTTCATTTTCTGTTACTGTGGGAATCTCAGTTTACCTAAAAATTGTGTGTAAAATCTTGCTCAAAGTGATTTGAGTTTCTGTGGGTGTCCATCGAAAGGACGTGGAACAGACCTGGTTTTTGTATATTTGTTAAATTTAAATTTCGACACATTTGTTGTTGTTTCCCATAAAAAAAAATAAATTTAACTGTTTGTTGAATTTTAAAGGGACATTCAGTAAGCGGACCTAAATGTCTGTAGATCAAAAAAAAAAAAAAAAACAAAACAAATGTTATATTTCATTTGCAATTTTCTGGTGGCACTATCGTATTTGGGTACAACTCCCGGATAAATAATATGGAAAATGTGTTTACAACACTTGAAGCTAAGCTTTTCGAAAATTTTTATTAAATGCACCCTGTTTTAACGTACGCTGTGATACAGGATGTCAAATTTAATCACCTCGGGATTACAAAAGCTTTATGGTCGTATAACTTTTACAAATATCGATCGATTTGACAAAATTTGAGAACTTTTGTAATCCAGGGCCTTGTTTCTGTATTTGTCGTATTGATAAAGTTTTCCCGAAATGCATGTAAAATGCAACCTTGTTCTGCTTTCTATAGGGTGAGTCACAGGCAATTAAATATATATTAATCTAAAGAAGATAATAATGCACTTCATTTATGTATGTTATTTCTCTATGTTATAAGAAATTTTACAAAATTAAATATGTCCACACAGCTTTAGAAGTTAAAAGCTCTAAAAAATTTCAAGTAAAAATGCAAGCAACTTTTTCATCTATTAAGCCACCCTGTACAAATTGGGGTGACCATGAATTTCTCAATGCGAAAACTTCTCTTATCAGATACAGACACGGGGTGCAGGTTACGAAATAAAGAGAAAAAAAGTGAGCTTAATTGAATTAGTAGTTTAAAAAGTCTATAGCTATAACAATTTTTTTTTTTTTTTGAAACCAATTTGGCGGCATGTGGTCAACCTAAGAGTAGTTTAAAATTTCGTTTATGCTTCACCCTCTTAGTTTTCAGGATCAGAAGGGGAAGAAATAGCGTCGTCTTCAAAACTGGTGGCCATATTTATTGGATAATAGCAATAACATGAAATTGTTATATTTTAACAATAAATCAAAAATCAAATGAGTTCTAAAACAAACAAAAAAAATAATAATATTAAATAATTTTGAAAATTAACAAAATTAGTTAAATTAGTTAAAGCACTGATGATTTTTAGAATTGTCTTAAATGGAGATAACTAAAATCCTTGTGTAAATAAATGATTCAACAAAAATTTTGTTAAAAAAATAATCAAGTCAATTTGAAATACGTTTAACAGATTTCGCTACCGCTGTATTACGTGAATGCATGTTACGTATAATGAAACTTTTATCAGATATTTTATCAACAAAATAACATAAAAAATCTTCTTTTGTATTCATACGAGTGTATATTTTTAACTGTAGATATGGAATATGAAAAAAAAAAATAATTTTTCATATCTAATACATTATTTTCGTTTTTCATTTTCATGCTCAAGAAATTTTGTTTGGCATTTTTTTATTTTATTTTGATGGAAAATTTCAATAGGAAATTCGTAAAAATTAAACAGTTGCATTTTGTTAATAAGTATTTTTAACACAACGATGACTTCAGTGTCGGCTGTTAATAAGCACCCATGGCGGATTAATTGATTTTTGTATTTTGTAGTTTTGTCCCTATGGTAGCCAGCCCCCTTGTTTTGGGTTTTAAAGAAATATTTTTTTTTTTATTTTGAAGTTTGTGTGGTCACTAAAAAAAAAAAAAAACGATTTAAAAATCGGCCCACAATAAGGACACAATAATTTATTTAGCAATTAGAATCACCACAATTGGAGCTGATTTTTCCCTAAACAAAATGCAAAAATGTTGCTCACACAATTCAAAAACTAGTATTTTTTCGTCTAAATACTACAATACCACATCTTTTAAATAAAATAGAATAAAATACAATTTAAAAAATTATGTTATTTGAATTTTTGATAACCATTCAAATGTTTTCATTATAAAGTTGTTCTTACAGTATACCACCAAACCCCCCCTTTGGGTGGTGGCAAGTGGCAAGTGACAAATAAAAAACGAAAATCACACATTTACATGCATAAACATACAGCGATGACAATTTAAATAGTATTTTATTTTTAATTTTAAAATTTCAGTTCACCAAACTGGTCAAGCATTTGAAAAGCGTACATGTCGGAAATTTTTAAATTCAATTGGCCTTTCTTCCGCTTCCCTTTTAGCGGCCTCGTCTCATATATCCGAAATTTCATATAAATCTGAGGAAACACATAGCAACAGTTTCCCTGAAAAAAGGAGAAAAACGTTTGGCAAATTTGTATAGAATTCTAGTAAAAATAGATTTCTACCTCACGTAACCTTATGTTGGTGCATTTAGCTTCCAAACTAATTTGGTCTTAAACCCAGTTGTGTTCACTATTAATAATTTATTCAACTACATCCTATGCAAGTACATCCTTACAGACCACAATATATATATATTAATTAAAAAATAGTTTAAAAATAAAATTATATTCCTTTTAATGGAGCCAATATTTGAGGAATGATCGACATTTCAATAAACGGATGACATAATCTTCTGATAGGATCAGCATTAGCATAATTGGTTTGCACAACTTGAAGATAAAATGGGATGTAGTTCTGTCAACTGAATCTTAAATGGAAACAAATGCAAATCCTTGTGCAAAATTGTGGCCAAAGTTGTTCTTTGAAGACCAAGCTCCTGAGCACGGCGTCGAATTGAGGTTGATGGATTGTTTTGAACACTTTCTTGAGCAGCAGTAATTTTTTCAGCCGATCTTGCAGTACGTTGGGGTTCATGCTTGGACCTATCACCTACAGACCCTCTCTCTTCGAAATCATTCACTACCCGATAAATAGTGCGTTTTGTTGGCACGTTGTTTCTCTCAATAATTTCACGTAACTTTCTCATCGTCATAGTAATCGATGATTGATTTTAATAAAATGTTTTAACGATTAAAACACGTTGGTTTATCGAATATTTTTCCATAATAAATTTGCCACGTGTCTACTTCACGAGTAATGTTTACCAAAATGGCGGCAAAACAAAGTAGTACTTATACCGTCCCGGCGGACACCCTGTAATTAAACATTAAGGTGTCCCTCATGTTGCTAAGGCCGAGTTTTTGTTATGTGAGTTTAACTTGGTTTAGTTAAACTGAAAACTAATTTTGTCAGCCATTTCCGAGTTTGTTAACCTAAATTTGTCGGAACAACTTTTTCTTGTATAGAAGTTTGGTCTTCATTACAAACTTCGATAAACTGAGTTTAAAGTTGAGTTACCATCTGCACTCAAATCTCGTAACAATTAGATTTCGCCACAAATTCTCATAATAATCTCGATATTTCCCATACAAATGGTCAGTGAACGAGATTTTTGGACAATCTGGTATGTTTTTTTTTTGTTTGTGACACTATTTGACGTTTCAAGCGCCATTTTTAGAAAAAGAACAAACTTTAAACTTTATTTTTATTAGAACTTTATTTTATTACATGACTAAACATGAACAAGTACAAATTTTCCAGGCTAAAAGTCATTTATTTTAAAATATATTCTATAAGTGTTAACTAAATTCCATCCTGTTTTGTAATATTTGCGAATAATAAATTTGCATTTGTTTTTGAATTAATTAAATGATTGGAACTTTTTTTCTGCAGGTAGGCCCCGGTAGGCTGGTTGGTAGCGTGCTAGCTTATCAGTGCGGGGTCGTGGGTTCGATTTCCACCAGAGGCTCTGGTGGAAATCGACGAGCAACGAGCCGAAAGCCTTCGTTGCTAGTGCTCGGTTAGGGAATTAAGATATACAATTTGTATTCTATTTCAAAATGTGTTGTCTTAACGCCAGATGCATAATATATTAATAAAAATGTCCTTTTTTTGTTAAAATATTCATATTTCTGATTACTCTTAATTTTTTTAAATTTCCGCAAATTTTTTTTGCAATAAAGCAGCTGTTTATATCAGCTGTCAAACCGAAATGTAATAATTGCAAGTGTAAACACCACTAGATTTCGGAGGAGATTATAGGCGAAATCTCGAGATTTAATGCCAAGTGTAAACGCAACTTGAAGATTATCTACATCGGCCTAAAACTACCAAAAATATTTATTAATTTTTTGTTCATAATTCGTAATTACGCGCAAAGAATCATAGTAAACCGTTTTTCCCTAATTTAAATTGTGAAAGTGAACATCTGTTTTATTCTATAACAAATAAACAATTACAATAAATCCAAAATTCACCAGAAAAATTATAGTCTATTCCATTCTACTTGCATGAAAACAAATTTTTCACAATTTTCATCTGAAACTCATTATCGTGAATTTTTATTTCTTCACGTGAAATCTAAACATCTTACTATGCTTTAAATATGAAAAAAAAAATCAAACAATACAAAAAATTAATATGAATTCAGAAAAATTGTTACACAAATTACATATTATAAATGAATATTCGATTTTTGTTTATATTTTATATATAAAATTGATTAAATTTATTTTATCAGAAATAATTTTTTTGACAATTAAAACGTGTACATAATTAAAAAGTTAAAACGTGAATGATATTAAAATTCAAAAATGATATAGATAATTTAAAGAAAAATATTTTACATTTAATAAAATGAAATATTGTTATTTTAAATTATTCAAAATGTAAATAATAATTTTAATTTTGAAATGTACCCACAATATTTAGTAAAAAAAAAGAAATCGATTTTCATTTAATAAAAACCTTACTAAAATTTAGTTAAGGTTACTAAATTAGCTAAACGATCGGCGGGTCAAAAAAGTAGCAAACTATAAAAATTACCGACTTTTCTGTAACTTTTACGGACTTTTATATTTGAGTGTATGTATATTTGAGTGTATGTATTTATGTGGATATATATACATATCGTAGTAGATTGTCGCTTTTAAATTTGTTTATATGAAATTCTTTCTGTTTTATTTAATATCAACCACAAGCATATGAATAGGGCCTTGTGATACTTTTCTCGACCTTGAAAATATGTCCGCAAGACAAAAAATTGACAAATAACACAGGTAAATTTTTATTAAACACTGCATGCATTTGTATGTAAAGAAAATGTACAACAACAGCTAGCACACATATGTATTAAGCTAATTTACAAGCTTGTCGTATTTCTTGCAAGTGCTAAATATTTACATAAGCAACTTATGCAAATTTATACGAAAAATGTTAACATTGTTGTTAATTGACTCATTGCTTATAAATTGCTTAAAAAATCCAAAGATTTTCGCGCGAATAAAAATTGTTTTTTAGGTGAAATTTTTATTTATTAGATAATTTTTGTGGTTCAATTGTATATTACAAATTTTTCAATAAAAAAAAATATAATGTCCTGTCTTATCGCTATATGTAGCCTGAACAAAAAACCTTATTTGTCTCGAAATTACATCAAACAGTGCGCATGCAGTCAAAATTTTAAAACTTCTTTATTAACAAATTTAGTTTTCGTCTAAATTTGGATGAGGTAAATACAGAGGTTGCCCACATTATTATGTACATTTTAAATCTTTTGAAAATATGCATATAATCTGATTTTTCAATCAACTATTTTTTAATATTAATAAATGGTTGCCACAAACCGTCCATGCATTCATAAGATTTGTGAAAAAATGTGGAATTTTTTTAGACTTTCATACATTTTATGTAACAATTTTATTGTATACACTCAGAAAAAAAAAATAGTAGAAAAATTTGTAAACGGTTTTGAATCCCACTTTACTATTTTTGTACTTTTTTTTTTACTCGCTTAGTAATGAAGCGAGTAAATAGGCTGGTAAGTAGTTGAACCCTGTTTTTGCTGGGATAGATTAAAAAAAAAGGATCGGAAGTGAATATACCGACATCCATTTAAAATAATAAATTCGTTTATGTTTTTATAATTTTTAAGCCTTTGATTTTTTAATTTTGTCTAAAACATTTTCTTTTGAAAAATTAATTTAAATTATTTACTAATATTAATAATATTTAGTAAGGTTTTTTTCTGATTTTAGCAAACAGATTTTAAATTCCACTTTAGGCTACTAATTTTTCTACTAATTTCATTGTACTACACGTCAGCAGACATGTGTTGCTAAGATATTTGACTAAAATTTGCGATGTGAATGTAATTTTAGACATTACGATAAATCATACCACTAAATTTGAAGAAAATCAGATTATATTTGGACCCAGTCTGCATATAAACCCACCTTACCGGTATTTGCTTTAAAGCAACTGCAGTGAAAAGGCGATAAACAAAAATTAATTATTTCTTTCATTCTTAAACTTATTTTTGTTACTGTTTTATGCAACAATCATAAGAAGCAAAAAAGTACACCGTTAACTTTTCTTGTTTATTTAATTTCCATGTACAATACAGTTCAAAATAATATTGGTATCAGCGCCATAAAGGAGTTATTGAGAAAAGTTGTTTCTTTTTGTTTCTCTTTTTCTAAGAGAGCCGCCCATATCAAAATTAAGAGTATGATTTAACATAAATTCTTGAATTGCAGTCTTTCCTTTTTTATGGAAACATCAATACAATTTTTGGCCAAAATTCGAAGTTTTATTATTTTATTTGAAATATCCTTTTAAGATCGAATAACTTATTACCGGATAGATATTTTAATGCAAAATTTTAATTTCGATTAGGGAAGCAAAGTTGGTCTTTAATCTTAACCATAAGTTAAATTTGCATGCAAATTACTTGGAATAATGTAAAATTCAGCATACTTTTAGATATGTTACCCGACCTAAGTATAACAAATATCTAGTTACTGTAATTAAGTGTTTACTTTATCTATCGCAGATTTTTTTTTTTTTTTGCAACGGTTTTTTAATCACACTACTGTTCGCCGGTTCGTTTAATTGGGGATTCGTTAAACTGTGGCTACACTGTATTATCGAAACATGAACATACACATGCATACATGCAGAGCTACTGGCATTGAAAAGTGTTTTTTTTTTAACAATATGAATTTGTCCACATTTTCAAACACCACACACTTGATTTAAAGCTATGATGAATTGCTATTTTTAGCAATTAGTCAAGTCATAAACCCTGTTTAAAATAACAAGTTTTTAATATCCGAAAAGGCTTTTAAATTTTGTATAAGCTTTCAAAGCTTTTGGCTTGAGTTTACTTTTACTTTACTTCATCTCTTTATTTGGATGGAAAAAATAAATGTCATAGGTATACAACAAAAAAAAATAATGATTAGGTTGAGTCGAAATCAAATGAAATAGTTCGCCAACTCTTTCTGTGATAAAAATTAAAAAAAAAAATAATACTATCACTGGTATAATAATTATAATACACTCACCAAAAAAAGTTTGTAATGGCAACTGAAAATTTTGCTGTTATTACGGAAAATTTTGCCAGCGGTATTTTTTCTTTATCTTAGCAACACATGTCTGCTGACGTGTAGTACAATTAAATTAGTAGAAAAAAAATTAGCTACTAAATTTTAGTAAACCTTTTGTAAAGTGGAATTTAAAATCGGTTTGCTAAAATCATCAAAAAAAATGACTAAATATTATTATTATTATTACAAAATTTCAAATTTATTTTTTTTCGAGCATCCAAATTTTTTTATTTTATTTTTTTTTTCAAAAAAAATTTTAGAGAAATTAAAAAAAATCAAAGGCTTAAAAATCTTAAAAATTGATAAAATGAATTTATCATTTTGTTTTGAAAAATATTTAAGTAAATCTTTTTTACTTTTAAGGTCAAATTTTAATTGGTTTTAGGGCTGATTTTTAGATCTAAAAAAAAACTTTTTAGTGCTATTTTAAGTGGATGACCTATTTTCAGACCGATCCCTTTCTTAATCTATGTTACATTTTAAGGCAATTTAAATTTGTGGGTGTAAGTTTTAATTAGAAATAATATTTCCTTTAATATCCAATTATTTTTTTTTTTTTTGCTAATTTAGCAAATTGGTTTTCAAAAATTTGTAAAATGATTTCTGAAATTAGCAACAAAAATTTGTAAGTATTCTGTAATTTGTGAAATGTAAACAGCAAAAAGATTTACTAAATAATATTTTTTTTACTAAAAATCAGTACAGAAATAGTAAAGTGGGATTGAACCCCGTTCACAAATTTTTCTACTAACTTTTTTTCTGAGTGTAAAGTTTTATAATCTTAGAGCAGAACCAGCTTAATAAATGTCAAGCACTACCAAGGGAATCCCCGCCGCTTATAGATTAATTTGAATGCAACTCGGATATGTAGTAAAAAATGCTATTATAGGATTAAGCTCATACCATACTTGGAGAAAAATAATTGAAGCATTGTTTTTTTTTTTCATATAAATGCTAATGCCAAAGCATTGGCATTTATATGTTTAAAATAATGCTTCATTGCTTTTATCGTAAGTATGACTTATACCCTTTTAGTGTCATCTCCGTTGTGTAAGGGGAGGTAGAAAGATGTAATTTTTGCTACTTTTTTGTTCGGGAGCATGCCAAATTTTTTGAATTTAATGGGGGGAAAAAGTAACACGAAAATTATGTACTCGTCGAAAGAGAAAATTTGAAAAACTTTAAATTTTCTTTGTAACGGTAAACGGAAAAAATATAAGTGAAAAAGTCAAAATGATGAAGAAATTTATTTTTGAAATGCCTATACCGCTTAACTCCATATCCAGAAAAAAAAGAAAAATCTAATTTCTTTGCTTACTTTGTGGTAGCAACACACCAAACATCGATGAAGTCGGAGACCACTTGCTAAATTTCTCGCTTTTTGTCCCATTCGACATTCATCAAGGACATTATTTCCATTTCTTATTCGATGGTAATTGGGAAAATAGGTAAATTTCCCAAAGGGGTTAAGATATTTGATGCCGGCTTTGTTGAGGAAATGTTTTCCACTTAGCGTTGCATGTAGCCTTATGTCCGGCCAAAAGCTTGCTGTTCATAATACCGGAATTCGGAGATGTCGTCACAATACAAAAATATGGGGATTATGACCCTAAATCCATTTTCTTCTGGAGATTACGATGATTAAATCATATTTGCTATTTGGGTTTTCAATGTAAAAAAAGATTCATGACATGCGGCAATGGCAAAAAATGCTTAGTAAAGTTTGCCATTTCAGCATGAATAGACTTACACGCTTGCAAAGCATTGAATTTTATTATCAAATTCGTGCTGTGTGAGAAATGTGTTTCTTAAATTACATCAATTTGATGCTCGTCATAATCTACCCACCGAACAGGCTATTCAAGCTGTCAAGTGTCAATGAAGATTGCGATATGTCAACTCGTCGCCGTTGTCAGCAATTGGGCTTGTGTTATCCGACCACCCGGAAGATTTTACGTAAGGATCTAGGCATGAAACTGAAGCCAGGTGATGCATCACAACGTCGTTTGTTTGGTAAATGGGCCTTAGAAAAGTTGGGTGAAGCTCGATTTTCCTATCGAAAAATTGTCTTCAGCGACGAAGCTCATTTTTGTCTCAATAGGTACGTCAACAAACAGAATAGCCGAATTTGGTGTGAAGAGCAGCCAGAGGCAGTTCAAGAGCTGCCAATGCAACCTGAAAGATGCACTGTTTGGTGCGGATTGGGCCGGAGGCATTATTGGAACGTACTTCTTCAAGAGCAAGGTACCGTGCGATGATTACCCAAAATGTTTACTCGCCCGATGATTTGCTCAAAATGGAAGAATTGGACTTGATTGACTTGTGATTTCAACAAAATGGTGCCATGAACCTATTGAGCGGCGAGTTTGGTGAGCAATTAATCCACTAGACTATTTTTTGTGGGGACCGTGAAGTCTCTCGCGTACAGGGACAAGCCAGCCACAATTCCAGCCCTGGAAGACAACATTACAGCTGCCATCGGTGAGATACCGGCCGAAATGCTGGAAAGTGTATGCCAAAATTGGAGCTCACGGAGGGACAACCTACTACGGGGTAGCCGCGGGCATAATTTGCATGAAATAATCTTTAAAAAGTAAATGACAGGCATTAATTTATAGACCCAAAAAAATATTCCATTCACATTTGCAAATATTCTGTTTTTTTTTCAAATTTTCAAAACTCAAACGGTTAAAAAATAAAAAAATTGTAATATTTCTTTAAATTCCATTTATTAAGAATTTTGTTGAGTAACAGTAATAGAATTTGCTTATTTGGTTCAATGAAAAAAATGATCAATATTGCAAATAATTACTATTACGTGTGGAAGTTTTAATATTGACCTGTTTTTTGGAATCAATTACAAATAAAATCAACTACGACTTCGTTATACAAAGATTTTAGTTTTCTTCATTTAAATAAATTTTCAACTACTCCTGACTTTACCTTAAAAAGCTCAAATCTTATTGCATTATTTTAAAAAATTAATTAAATTTTATTTAAACACTTTTTTTGGCGTACAGTTCAGACCATACAGTGTGGACTTTGTTCCTACTTCATTCGCACCTTTTTATTTATTTATTTTAAATGACCTATATTTAAGTACACTTCACTCTGCAGAGTGGATTACTCGAGCCTTGTGAATGAACACTCAAGGTTCAAGGAGTTTATAAGTAATCTCATTTCCATTTTTCTTTAATACTAAGATTATTTCTTCAGAAAAATATTACTTTATTTTTTAAATTTTAAATTTATAAAGTAAGATATTCAATATTCATTAAAATTGTTTTTATAAAAAAATTTGTACTTAATTAGTTCCTAGAACTTCTTTATTGCGAGGGCGGATCAATAAGTCCGTGACTTTTTTAATGAAACACAGTTTTTATTGCAAAAAAAAATATAAATATTTTTCAACATAATCTCCTTTAAGCTCAATACACTTAGTCCAACGTTTCTCCAATTTGTGTATCCCTTCCAAAAAATAAGATTTTTCGAGGTCCATAAAATAGGCATTTGTTTGATCAATAATTTCATCGTTGGAGCTAAGTCTCTTTCCACCGAGCCATTTCTTTAGTTTTGGAAATAGCAAAAAGTCACTGGGAGCTAAATCCGGAGAATATGGAGGATGAGGTACCAATTCGTAGCCCAATTCATGGAATTTTGCCATTGAGACTATATACGTCAAACGATTAGGTTTATGGTCAATTGAGAGCAAACGCCGCACCCATCTTGCAGACAGCTTTCTTAAATCCAACTGATTATTTAAAATCGAAATCACGCTGCCATATGAAATGCCTATGGCATCAACAATCTCACGCACTTTTACTCTTCGATCGGCCAACACCATTATCGTGGATTTTTTCGACATTTTCGGGTGTATTGACCTCAATTGGCCGTCCAGAACGTTCAGCGTCATTTGTACTTGTGCGACCACTACGAAATCGATGGAGCAGAGTCCCCATATTATTTACCAAGCTTTTCCTTGGTTTGATTGACGGTTTTTTTTCGCAAAAGATAATTTTTAATGAGCACTTGAAATCCACTTTTTTCCATTTTTAAAAAAATCCACGCAAAGTCAATACGGGATTTGCTCAGTAGTCTATTAACAGGTGGTACTTGATGGGAGCAATGTTGCATTTCATAAAACTACGAGGGAAGTTCGAAAAGTAACGGACTTATTGATCCGCCCTCGTATAACAAAGATCTAATAAGGAAATTATTTTTCTTAGGCTTTAAATATCAAATTCGTTTGTCATTTGTAGCATCAAACCTTTCAACTTCAAATTTAAAAAAATACATATTTTTTAAGAGCACTTAAAAAAATTAATAAAAAATAATCTCTATTTTCAAATAAAAAAGCTTTATTTTTAAGAAGAAAAGAGCATTGTCATATTTCGGTAATTAGCAACAAAATTTGTTAGATGTCATTCTCTAAATTTTTTCTATTAATGCTTGTGCAAGTAATTTTTTTTAAGTTAAAGTTAACGATTTTTGTCCTAATTTCATAAAATTTCAGAGCAAATAAAATTCAATTTAACAACTTTTGTCGGTATATTAAAAACAAATACAGAATAGCTTATTTCGCTAACTCAACCGACAATTATCGTTACATAGTATATGAAATCGATAAAATCGTTACAGGCCTGTTTTTATATTACGAAAATAGTTAAACGAAAGAAAGTGACAATTGACAATTTAGTCAAAAATACATGGGAAACTTTTGGTTGCCATATTGATAAACAATCAAAATCACACAGAGAATCATATATTTTTGGCATTATGATTGTGTCAACCATTGTCATACTATAATATAGTTATTAGATAAGATTTATATTAAGGACTTTTTCAAAAAAACTTCTTTGATTTTATGCATTTTTTTTAAGAAAAATACTTGAAAAAAAATTTAAAATTCTAAGGAATTTTTTTAATAAAAAAAACATAGATCCTATGGACTTTTTCTAATAGAAATAATCTTAGATTCAAAGGACATTTTTAAGATTTTTAAGGTAGTCCTTAGAGTCTCAGAATTTTTCTTTTAGTAAAAAGTCCTTAGAATCTAAGAATACTTCTACTAGTAAAAATCCTCAGAATCTAAGAATTTTTTAGAAACTAAGATTTTTAAGAATATTTGAATTTTTATCTAAGAATCTGGTATGTAGAATCTGAGAATTTTACGTTAAAGAAAAGTCCATAGAATCTAAAAATATTTCTATCAGAAAAATTTCTAAAAATCTAGAATTTTGTAGAAGAAACCTTTTCGTACAAAACTCTTGGGTTCTACAGACTTTTTCTTATAAAAAATATTTTATTAATATGCACAAGGCAGTCGTTATTTTACAAGGAATTAATTAATAAACACATTTAAAAAAATATATATTATTGTTTTTATTATGAATTGATTAGTTTAAATTATAATATTATGTAGATAAGGCATTTTCGAAAATAAAAACCCCCAGATGAAAATGACCATATATTATCATTTTTACATGGGTGACTGAACTGATACAATTTTTGATTATGAAAATAAGACAGTATTATGACTGTAAATGTCAAAGTTTTTATTTTTTTATTTGATTTATAATAGGTCTGTACGAGGTAATTTTGGGTAAAGTCTGGTAAAATGAGAGTAAGCGAAAAATTCTCTCACAAAACCATAAAAATGCCCAAAATACTGCGAACGCACAAAACCACAATTCATACCCAAAAATAAACTTCAAATTTATTCATATTAAAAAACAGCTTAAATAATAAATATATTTGAAATGGCAAATATCTATTTACATTTTCAAATGAATTTTTTATTACTAAGAAGGAAAATTTCGTTATAGTAAATTTTTATTTAACGTTAATTTTCTTTTAAATGCAAAACAGCTAATTTATTAGCAACAGCTGATGATTTGACAATTTTACCATTTTACCCAAACAAAAAGTACGGATAAGTTCTGGTAAAATGAGAAACACAATTGCTCTCTCATGAACGCTCTCATTTACCCAATTTTTGTTACAAGAACCGCTTTCTGGTAAGATTGGGTTCCCGCGGGTTACCACAGTATGGTTACAGCCAATCATGTAATAAAATAGAAAGTGACAATCATTAAATAATAAAATATTAACTACAATAATGATGGTAGCGATCATATTGATGGTTAGAACATATTTATAAGCCAATAACTTGATTGTGAAAACCATACCCGAATGCAGCAAGCTTAATATAATACGAGTGATAGTACATGTTGCAAACATGTTTTTTTCTCTGCGTGTAGTCATACAAATAAAAATGCAAAACAAACCCTGCAAACATTTGGAAGATATCTTCCGGGAAGATATCAAAGCGATATCTTAGGTTTTGCATTTGGCAGAAAATTTATGAAGTAGTAATTTCCAACAATCTTCGTTTTATTATCTGAAAGACATTTCGGCGATACATGGCATAAACATGTCATGTGTTTTGTGTCATGTTTTTTTTTATCATCTGGGAGATAAAACATATTAAAGGAGTTCACAAGGTGTACTAAGTGTTGAGTTAGAAGAGAGAGTTGTTAAATTTTTTATTCTACAATAACAACGATTTTTTGTTGGAACACCCATGTAAGGATCGAAATTTATATAGATCTAAATTAATATTTATGGGTTTACATATCATCATAAATTGTACTCAACTCAACGTCATAGAAAATAGAAAAATCCTTAAAAATTCCTAAGGAAATAAAAATACATTTTAAAAGTTTTTTTTTTAATAGCTGCCTATTCTGGAGGCTTAAGAAATTAGAATATATTCTTAGATTGAAATAGCTTCAGAATATAAAAATTTTTGAGAGTGAATTATTTGTCAGAATCTGGAGCAATAATTTAACAGATTTTTGTCTTTTATAATCTGTTTTTCGGTCGCTTTAAACACCCATAATTATTGTTTGAAATTATTCCAAGTCGGTATTCCCAGAACCTCATCAGGAGCTAGTTCCAGTTAATTATATCTTACATTTAAGTTTATGTAAACGTGTTCGGGATCCATGGAATTTATTCTAATAGAACATGTTGATTGAAAAAATTTAACCGGTTTAACAACCTATTTTAGCCGATTATTCGGATCCAATAGATATTTAAGACTAAAATTACACTGTCTAACAAATTAAGACTTTTTGAATGGAACAGAATAGCGACCCCATAATTCTGAAAGGGTATGTTGAGTAGATCATTTTTGTAGAACAAACTTATGGTCCAGCACGTCTGAGTTTTTCTTTACAGTGGGTCAAAGTTTTCATTTTTTGGTCGAAGGGAGCATTATACTATATGAAAAAAAATTTTGTAAGTTAATGTCTGAGAGAATTCTTATGGTCAGAGTTGTATTGTGGAATTGTATGAGGATTATTTTTGTGGAAGATCTTAACCCTCTAACTGGTCTCTTTATGGGTCAATTTGACCCTTTTTTCGAGAAAAATCAAAAAATATCCTTTAAAAAAGGACATTTATGGATTAAAATATTCTACGAAAATGTTTAGTGGGGGTCTCCAAAGACACCAATGTTGTAAATAAAGCTCTTTACGCTTAATTAGTAAAATTATACACCAACATATACAAAACAGGTAAAAACGGCGTCAAGTTCGGCCGGGCCAAACACTGAGTTCTCGCGTCTTTAACAATATTGGCGTTACGATGTCACTAAAGCTGCATTTTCTGCACTCTCATCTCAATTTTTTTAAAGAAAACCTTGGAGCGGTTTCAGATGAACACGGTGAAAGGTTTCATCAGGATATAAAGGTATTGGAAAATCCCAAAGTGTAATGCTTGCTGAATACGTATGGGGCTTGTACAGAAACCTTGACCCATCGGAACATTCCCGTCAAGCTAAATACAGGAAAGCATATTAAGTTTAATCTTTAATCCATTGTCATACTACTGCTATTTCCCAATTCCCTTTTACTCGAAAATTTGAAGCAAAAAAATAAATATGTACATACTATAATAAACCACTATTAAAACAAAATTATAATTTTTTTTATAGAAGTTGGCGTGTAATTTTGCCAATTAATCGTAAAGAGCTTTATTTACAACAATGGTGTCTTTGGTGACCCCCACAGAAATTTTCCGGCAAATATTTTCGTAGAATATTTTAATCCTTAAATGTCCTTTTTTAAAGGATATTTTTTGATTTTCTCGAAAAAAAGGTCAAATTGACCCATAAAGAGACCAGTTAGAGGGTTAAGATCTTCCACAAAAATAATCCTCATACAATTCCACAATACAACTCTGACCATAAGAATCCTCTCAGACATTAACTTACAGCATTTTTTCATATAGTATAATGCTCCCTTCGACCGAAAAATGAAAACTTTGACCCACTGTAAAAAAAATACTCAAACGTGCTGGACCATAAGTTTGTTCTACAAAAATGATCTACTCAACATACCCTTTCAGAATTATAGGGTCGCTATTCTGTTCCAAAAATGCTGTTGAACAGTGTTATTTGTTTCGACATTAACTAGAATATAAGTTTGGCTTTCATTTATAAACCGCAGTTCGAACAAGGTAACAGTTAGATAACTTAAAAAATTAACATAATTTTTTTTTCTTCTAGATGTCGTTAATTTGGCGATATTTCGGACGATATTTAGGCGATAGCGAATGTATTGAAATGTTGCGGAGTTATCTTTCAGAAGTATTGCATTCATATTGATCAGAAGTATCGCTGCAGAGCCGGCATATACTCCCGAAGTGGGGACCTTCCGGAATAAGAATATGATTGTTGCTGCAATACGATTTCGAAATATTTCCCTATTAAAATGAATTGGGAATTGAAAAAAAATCCAGGCTGGGAATTTATCAGTTTGGTGATTCATTGTTAGAAAATGTTTTAAGTATTTTTATGAAATGTTTCATAAATATTATGAAACTCAATTGATGAAACTCTACAACTGTAAAAATTACTATTGATACGTGACAATGACACAAACCAAAAAATGCTTGTCATTATTACAACACAACATCGTCCACCACGTGGTGCTAAATTTTAGTTATACCCCTTAATGTATAAGTAGTTAGTTAGTTAGTTATTTATAACACACACACACACACAAACAATATAATAGACATTATAATAATGATGACTTTGTATGAATTGGCAAACAACACTCATACGCCTTGATGTCCTATAAAAACTTACACACTCGCACACTTGGCATGTGCATGTTTGTTGAGAGTGCGTGTGTGTGTGTGTGTGTGTAGTAGAAGTGTTGTATGCAATATATTTGTAAATAAATATTGTATATAACTGTAAAACAAATGAAATATCATCACTAGTAAGTTATGACATCCTTTTCAGAATTACTGCATACCGAATCTGTATGTGTACCTTGACACATACATACATACACACATATGCACATACAACCACTTAAAAAGTAACATCATCATTTATATCATTCTGTTCTTAAGGACGAAAACAACAAAAAAAAAAACAGAGGAGAATATGAATAATTTTAAACACTTGTCTCTAGCGAATGATAATAAATAAAAATGTTGTTTTTGCTTTTGAGGCATCAAAGATTAATTGATTTTCCCCATACATAATAATACATTCACATGTTCAATCATTACCAGCAGCAAGCACACTTAACAATTCACACATCATTTACAAAATTATTAATACTTCGTTGACAAGAAGAAAAACTAGAAAATATGTTTTATAAAAATATTTATACATAACTGAAACATACTTATTGACGGAGTCGCTGTTATACATAAATATATGCAGGTATTTATGTTTAATTTGGTTTCATTTCATTTCAGCCGTATTGTGTGCAGTAAGTAGTAACATAAATTAATAATTGCAGTTCTATGTATATTTATCCTTAGATATTTTTCTTGTGTTGAGGTAGTAAGTAAATAATGTATTACTTTATATTACTATGACATAGTCGTCCATTTAAAATCACTGTCAAATCATTGTTAGTATTTAAATAAAAATGTTTAAAATGAATTATAGTTCTACTAAAAATTGCACTTTTGTGTGTGAGTGTGTGTTTTATTTTTCCTAAAATGGGTTGCACATTTTCTTTATTTCCCAGTTTTTTTTTTTCGTTCTTTATACATATATATATATATATTATTTTTTTGTTTATGCCACTCCCGCCTCGATTACAACTGCGCTTTCGATAGTAGGGGTTTAGTTTAGTTTTTTTTTTTTTGCATACTCAATCAAAACAAGCTTCACATTTTAGTATTGTTTTCTTTGATGTAAACAAAACACTTTCTAACGAGGAGATAATATTACAAAATGACCGCATGAGTGCTGGCACAACACTAGGCTTGTAGTGCCAGTGACAGTATTGTTCAGCAAAAAGCAACAAAAACAAAAGAAAAACAAAAAAAAAAAACTAAGAACAAATAGTAGAAAGAGCTCAGAGCTTTGTAGTGCAGAGTTGCAGTTTTCTTTAAAAAGCTCTCTAAACTTTTTAAATTATCCATTTGAGAGCACAAAAAAAACACAAACAGAAACAGAAGCGTTTTAAAAAAAGTGCTTGAGATAACCACAATTTGTTGTGCCTCAATAGTTTAACAAATCATTATATATTTTTGAAATGTATATAATTTTGTTTGGGAAAAATAAATTTTGAAAGTTGATTAGAAACTTTAGTTGGCTTCTAAACATCTATGCAGATGCTTTGCATTAAAGCTTTTTATTTCTCTATTTCAAATGTGTGCCAAAACCTGCGCTTTATGCTCTAATGACAATCACCGAGAGAAAGCTTTTATATATTTTTGTTTGTAGAGCAACATGAACGAATAGCTATCGTCGTCGTAATTGTACTGGAATACCTTGAGATATTTTATGTGTCACTGTAACAGTGGAATTTATTGCACCCAATCAATCGTATTGTCCAAGTAGTCAAAAAAAAAAACACACACACACACACAAAAGGAAAGCAACAACAATGACGTCGCAAAACCTCTTCTTCTTATTTAAATTATATAAATGTTTTATATCAATGCATTCGTTATTTTCATTTTACCTTCTTTTGTATCAACCTGTCTGTGTATGGGTTTGTGTAAAATATTACTGCAAAAGCGAAATTGTTATTGAATTAACTCATTTGTGCCCACTTTCCCCATATGAGGATACCGGAATTAATTTTATTTTTTTTTAGATAACTTTGAATTGGTGTTATTTAGTAAACTGAGTTCGATCCTTTACATTAAAAATATTGTCCAAACTATGTTTGACCAACAGCTATAACCAAATCCTTATTTGTATTATTATTTTTTTAAGTTATTTATAATTAGAATTTAAAGTTAATATGCCGTTACTACTCTAAATTGTCCGAAATTTTAATTTTTATATACAACTTACCACTGAATAGTAATTCAGTGGAAGTCAAACGGATTAAATCAAGGTTTTATCGAAGGAATTTCGTGTTTTCTTTCGATTTTTTTTTTCAAATACAAACAAAAAAATTCTCATAACGTAAAATTAGTTGATATATTTTTTTTATTGACTTCTTAAAATTAATTTGGACATGCTCCACTGTTGCCAAACCCTACCCAAAAATATGGTTAAATCTAAAATTGCCAGAAAATAGCTTAATTATTAAAAATGAAAAAAAAAATTTGCAATAAATTTTTCAATATTTTAATTTCTGTTGAAAATTATAAAAAATTTAACATAAAATCTTCCAAAAAAATTGGTATATATTAGGACAATAATTTCACAATATTGCCAAAGAAATAAATTTTTTAACAATGCTTAGGAACAAGAAGGCCGCCTTACAAAATATACATATCTAGAATTTCCGCTGAAGCATGGTAAGTTGTTCTAGTTTCATGTGAAAAAACTATTATACTGCACATAAAAATAGTTTTTCACGATAATAAACTTTAGTGAAATTTGTGCTATTTGTTTTCAGGCAAATTGAATATACAGCACTATTATTTTTCTACACTCAAAATATTATTTTGTTAAAAACAATCTAAAATACATATTAAATTAATCGGAAATACAATGAAAAGGAAAACTATTGATTTTTCATTATATTCAGCCCACTTTTTTGTTTATTTTCAATCATTATTTAATAATCGATAAATGTAGTAAAAGCAATCGAAAGTCGTTTAAAATAACCATCAATTTTTAACTGACAAAACGTTAAAAAACGTTTTTTTATTTGTATGTAACAACACAAACATATGAACTATATATTTTTATTTTCTATGTCTGTATGTATGTATATTTGAACAATTTCTTGTAATTTGTATTGAAATAATTTTGTATTAAAAAAAACCATTTTGATATAAAATAAACAAAAAGGAATTGTTTGATTTTCTATTTTTAGAAACTTTCTGTTTCTGTTTACATTTAACAGAAAATACAACTCCTACTGAAAGCCTGTATTTTTTATAGTTTGTTTTTTTTTTTTGGATGACTGACAAAAATAGTTCAAAAATATATTTCTATGAATTTCAATTGATTCTTCATTTAAAAACAAACTTTACGTATTACTTTCGAAATAAAGTACAGTCGGTAACTGAAAAGATATGTGAGCGTAGTGAAAATGTGACATTTTGGGTTAATTGTGACTGTGTCTTTCTTTTTAAATAAAAATGCTTTTAATACTCAGAATTTAAATTACGATTTGAGGTCTTTAAAGTTCTAGTGAAATTTTAGCACGGAAAAAAACAATTTACTATTCTTAATTCTTAGACCCCATTATCACAATGACCCATTAGCCACTAATTGCGACTTGAACTGACACATCTGTTGTTGTTTCCCAAAAACGAGACATTCAGTAAGTGTGTCTAAATCATATGCGTCCAACCAAACAGTTCGGCCAAAAAACGATATTTGGTCAGTTTTTTCTTTATTGGAGGCATTATAGACAAATTCTTTGCTTTACCTCGGACATTTGCCTAAATTATGCACTCAAAGTCAAATCAAATCGGCTCAACAAATATTTTTGTTAGCAAAATTTGTCTATAATGCTTCAAAATACCGAATACAGAACAAGTAAAATATTATAAAAAAAAAACCTCTACTAAATCGCTGTATTTGACAAAAAAAAAATTATTTCATTTAAAATTTCAAAAATTATAGTTTTATTAAAATTTTCTAGTTGGAAATAACATTTTTTGCTGCTCCTACACACATAAATATTTAGTACCAACAGAATTGTGAATCATATTTGCGATATTCAAATGTGATTGGTGTTGCAACTAAAAGTCAGTTGTGGTAATAACAGAATTTTTTGTGAAAATTAATATTCAGTTGAAGTAACCGAATGCAAAAAAGTTTATACAAAAAGTAAAATAGTTAACTGAGCTTTCATTGAAGCTTCGATGATGATACGTATACGTATATTATTACTTTTCTAAATATGTTGCGGCCCTTTATAATTAATGGAAAACCTCAAGGTGGCCCTTGGTGTTAAATACGTGCCCATCCCAGCACATAATAAAATCTTTGAATTGTATCAATTATCAATTGGGTTTAAATTAACGCTCTGAAAATTCTATATGAAAAGATTGTTTCGGGTAGTTTTTTCCTCTTTTTGCAATTTACAAGATATCTCACAACTTTTTTCAATTTTTATTTGTTGCATTTGACGCCTCCTTTATCATTAAAATGTAGTTTTATTTAATTCTTTTCGCCATATTTCATTTTGGGCGTTAATGGTTTAACCTACTCGTACACTAAGCCGTATGTTTGAAAGAAAAAAATCACTTTTAGACTAGCGAACGAGAAGAGAGTAGTAAGTATATACCCAGCAAAAAAATTGAAAACGATTAGTAAATATATTACATAACAAATTATAATAATTATAACAGAAAATTGTTTACATCTTTTTCATGTTCTTGATTTAAAACAAATAAAAGCATTAAATTCAGCTTTACTGAGTTTTTTTTTTTTCATATTATAAAACAAGGGTGTCCAAGCCCTATGCGCTGGATGCTCATTTGTTTTTGTAAAAGCGCTTAGCTATAAGCTGTGTGTTTTAATACACATAGAGCAATCAGCAATATCAATACGAAATATACAAACAACTTTGCCTTATTAGTTTTTTTTGTCGTTCTTCAATGTATACACGCAAGTGTTAACCAACAACACTTTCGTATGCTTTGCTGGTAAATCGATCATCAATGTAGATTTTGTTTAACGTATGATATGAAATATTTTTTCCTTTTTCTTTGTATGTATTGGTTTTTACAATTAAAAAATATTAAATAAAAATAAGTTATTCTTTAAATGTATTGGGGTTTACTCTTCCATAAGGAACTTTTGGGCACCCCTGTTATAAAATATTTCTCATCTCTAGGTGTATGCTGAAAAAATATGACAAAATATCTTATTCACCAAACACCAGTATAAAATTGTATTGTATTAAAATACAAAAGTTTGTATGGAATATTTAGAGGTACCTTTACATTTTCATTTATAAATAATTCTGAAAAGTTTCACAAATTTTCTTAGCTTTGTTCGATTGGAAGACTGATTTTTTAAATTTCAAACAAAAAAAATGTTTCATATTTGAATAATATTTGGCCCTGTAATATGAGGGCTCTAAAAATAATCTTACTCTGGACTTGAGTAGAAAAAGTTGATCTGGCGCAATACTTAATCATTTCAGATAAGATCTAACAATATATTATACGGAATCTAGTTTATTAAAACACGTATAAAAATAGATTTAAAAAATTTTAAATTAAAAATAAAGGAATAAAAATTTCTTAAAAAAAAATAATGGTGGTAATCATAGTCAAAAATAAAGTATACTTTAGGAGTTCGAAATGTTGGGTTTATCAAATTTAACGACACTCACAACAACTGTTTTCCGCGAATAAAATTTTTGTGAAATTTTTGTTTGAATTTCAAAATATTGAAAAATGATATCAATAAATAAGGGACTTTGCATTATTTTTAATAAATCTAATAAATTTTTATTAATAAAAATACACTTTTCTGTCCCTTTTTATAAAGTTTTTTCTTTTTACACTTTGCCATTGCAAATTCTTTATTTATTTATAATACAAAATCAGCTGATCAATGTTGCCACTTGCTTATTTTTCGGGCATTTGGTACATTTGATGTGATACCCATTTAAAGCCGGTTCAACTTAAAACTGGCTTTAATTTTGACTATAATAGCAAAATAGATAATATGAACAACTACATAAATGTGGTTATAACATATATGACACAATGTAAGATAATTAAAAAAAGTGTTAGATATATAACTATGATAACATATTATTGGATAAGGTCACATATTATAATATATATAAACGTTTTACTCTGAGAGTCACCTAATAGGTCATACATTTTGAGGCCTCCGAATTTTGCTGGTTGGACATGATTTTCATTCACTGAGATACATTCGTTTTAAGCATCAAGTATGTCTTATTTTTGTGCTTCTGAGGAGTGATAAACAAAACAAAGACCTATTTAAACAATTAACCAAATGTTTGTCCCAATTTTTTTTTAATTTTTCAAAGGCTTGAAGTTTACAATCAATCATCTTTCTAATAGCTTGAAAACTTTTGTTGGGTTATAGGTATATTTAAGTGCATTAAAGTTTCTTTTTTAAATCTATGGTAATTAGAATACATGTGAGTCAACATAATTTTGGTTAATTGGATTTGATGAACATAGTTAATTCAATTTTAATAGAGAATGTTTGTTCTTCTTTAGAGTCAAATTAACTAAAGGTTAAACCTTGATAATTTAGGTTTACATAATTAAGTTTAAATTTTATATGAAAAACAATAACAATAACAGATTTTTCCAAACTATTAATAATCAAATGCTCCCTTCTTCCAGCAAAATCACACATAATAATTTTGAAAATTGTCGACTTTAAATAAATTGTTGTTGTTTAAAAAATTTGAACACAGAAAATTATTTCTTAGTTTTTATTTGCAAAATGCTTTCAATTTAAAATCGTGAACTTAATATTGTTTACTTTATTTAAATCTATAAAGGCCCCAACTTGAATTTGTTTCTTTAGAGACAGAGGAGAAAATTCAGTGGAATCGGAAAAATTTTAAAGAATAAATTGTTTGAAGACAATATTTAAAGAATACAGGCAACAACAAAATAAAGTTAAAAATTGCATTCAAGGAAGTTTTATATTTAAAGTTTTTCAGATTTTATTAAGTTTATTTCTTCATTTCAATTGTTAGATTTTTTTGATATATATACATCATACTTTGGATAAAAGCATTTATATGAAAAACCAAAGCTTCAATTGTTTTCTTGAATTAAACAAAATAAATATTAGTGTCGGCCCAGAATAACAACGGGATGTTTTTTGCCATACAAATTGACAATTAAAACGCGCCGAGCGTTGCATTTGTGAAATAGAATATATTTTATTTTCAAAACGTTGTCTCTTATTCTCTTGTTTTTTGTTTCAAATTCTCTTAACGAATTCCCGCATTTTAAAAGATTTTTGTAAAGAAAAAACATATGATGAGTAAAATTAGTATACGAATTAGTACGAATGCAGCAAGCATAATATAGTAGAAGTGATCATATTGCAAACATGTTTTCTTTGCGTGTGCATAAAGATTAAAGAAGGGTCATATAATTTTTGATATTTAACGAAAAGTTAAATTTTGAAGAATCAAGACTAAAAAATGATACCCTGCAAATTATTTGCTAGTAACATTATTATCCAAATTACGCCCCCAATAACTAAGTTATCCCACTTTGTATACTTTAACTAAATCTATTCTCTTCGAATTTCAAATTAGACCACAAACTGCTATTCCTATTTCGGTGCCACACAACAGCGTTAACCAAACTACGCCACTTTCCCCTAACGAAGAAATTTTCAATTTTTTTTAACTGTTTGAGAATAACAATGTCCCGTGGTGTTGTGCTTTATTAGTTCCATCTTCTTTCAATTCATTAAATTATAAATTAATATGTAGGCATATTAAATTTTCAAAGTTTAATTTATTTAAATTTTTAATTTTATTCAACTTTATTTTCGCTGATTATTTCACGTTTTAGGAATTTTGCAATTAATGCAATTTTTTGCAAAAAAAAAACTGTTTACTTATTACGTTACTTATTCCCGTGTAGAAATGATAATGACGTAGCATTTTTTGGACTTCTGGTATTGTTAACAACTTACCTTCTGCATTACTTTAATACATATGATAATGAGTTACTAATAGTTACTTTTTCCATTATTTTAAATCAAAAAGTAATGCGTTATTTAGAATGACTTATTTTTTTATTATAATTTTAAATATAAAATTCCAGAATTTTTTGTAAACTTTTTTGAAAATCTATTTTTAGACTCAATATTTCTTTCAACTTTAGTAAGGATTATTACACATATTTTTTGGAATGGATGTTTTTGGAATGAATGTCTTTGGATTCCAGTAAACATTTGAAGATGGACGCTCCTATAATATCTGAGTTTTTGTTATAAGTATGCAACTTTGCGGAGGGATTTATCTTGAGCTACAATGAATTTTGAAATATCATGGAACGTGGAATATCCATGTGCTGATTTTCAATGATATCCAAAGATTTGTATCCTAAGCATATTTCGAAAAATTTTTAAATTACGCGGCGCGTAAAATAAATGTCGAGGTAGAGCTTTTGACTACCAATCTGAAGTACAACATTCGATACCCGGCACTACCACATTATGTTAAAAAAAAACTAACAATAAAAGAAATGGTGATCTTTTATTAAACCTTTTTCTTTTTAATAAAAGAAATGTTTTTTTATACGCTTTTTTTTAATCTATTTTTAGGCTCAGTATTTTTGTCGAATCACATATTTTCTGGTTTTTCGTATGCTAAAGCATAACTCATTATTGTGTGCGACATCTTCATATAAAGTTAATATAAAAAAAGTAAATGGTATGTAATTATATAACCACACATCTGGTAATGATTTTCAACACTGGCTATATAAAAATTATACAAACAAATTATCCGAAAATCAAATTTTTTGAACCACGATCGCTCACAAGCTAATAAGAAAAATATGGAAACATGGGTATCAGTTTTGAATTTAGCGGCACAAAAATAATGAATTATATTAGTTTCTCTTAGATAGGATTTGAGTTTAAACGAAAAACGGTTTCGATCCACTGGGTATTTTAAATTATATATGTGGACTTGGATTGGAAAAACTTGTTATTAGCTTTCTTTTATAGATTATTTTCCAATACACATAAATAATATAAATTTTGTATATTTATTAATAACATCGATCAACTTAATAAGGCTCTCTCGTGTCATCAATTCAAACAATATATACACGCCGATTTCAATATCGTATTTTATTTGTCCTTGTATGGCACAGTTTTTCCGCAAAATCGCATTAAAGTTTGACGGATTTCCATGCGGGTTTTTTATTCGAAAAATTTCAGATGGAATCAATTTGATATCTATCTGCTGAAATGTAAGGACAAGACCTAAAATAAAAATTATGGTACATTCTTGATTCACCTCACTATCCATGGAAATGTTAATGGAATAAAAAGAAACAAATAGGAATAGGATTTTCAGAAAGAAGTTATATTGAATTTGATTGCAATTTTTTGTTTCTTTTGATACAAGAAATTTTTGAAAGTTGAGAGTCTCTGGGCTAGTAAAAATTTCTTAATGTGGAAACCGTAGATTTTACATAGCGAAAGCTGATTTTTATTCTCTAGAATTTACTAATTAAATTTATCATATTTCTTTACGTTTGAACAATTTAAAAATAATATGATCTCAAACCGAACGAAAAGCAGTTAAACAGATGAAATTCATAAAGTAATGCCAACGAAGCGTAAAATAACGAGATTTAGAATTATTACTAAAATGCGATGACTTTTTCCTTGACAATATTTTTTGGATTTTGTACATTGGTTTTATCAACTCTGGCGTAATTTGCTAGACAAATATTTGTTAAATTTCTTATATTATCTACAGTTATCAAACATTATTTTAAAACATAAAATAATAGATTACATATTGTATTACTTTAAACTGTAAAATAATAAAACAATACATTTCAGGAAATTTATTTTTAAATGAAAGGGAGAAAATTTCAATTCCTTCTGGAAATTAAGCGGAATTTAATGAACTCAAGAGAAATTCATTCCGTGAGGAATAAATTCCTTCAAGAAAAGTTGAATTAACTAGATTTGAATGAATTCCTTGGCGAATTAATGCTTTAAATTTTATGATGGAATTTGAAAATAATAAAAATATAAATAACTAATTTTTCTGGTTACCGGAGTTCGTCTCAACCGGATTTTACGTAGTTGTATTTTATTTCGTGTGCATTTATAAAATTCATAAATTTCTGAATTCGGATCCAATTTCTTTTAAAACCCGAATATCAGTTATGACGCTTAAACTTAATTCTTATCACTCAGCAATATACAAAAAAAAAAAGCACTGTACACTGTAGTCATATTTGTCGTACAAAATTGATGCACAGAACTTTAAAAGAACGCCATTGAATTCAGTATGTGCGAAATTAATTAGATTCATGCCGATAACATATCGCACTTTTTCCTCTAAAGGGCGTCAACTCAAAATTTTACAATTTTAACTTTTTGCAAAAAGAGATATACACTGTGAAAATCTTACATCATTTTCTCTACTCTTTCGCAAAAAGAAGAAAAGAAAATACAGTTGCATCCCTTTTTGTGATATAAGAGTAGCTTCTTTACTAAAGAGAAATATTTTGAATTGTCCCCAAATGGAAGCTGAATTCATATCAGTTTTGTTTCAACTAAAGGGAAATATTTGAAGTTGTGCCTGCGTTTATGTCGTAACGGTTTAGATTAAATAAATGAAGAAATTTCAGATAATAAGCATCAACTCAAAATCTTGTTTTCTTTCGGTAATCACTTAAAAAATTGCATTAGCAACTACCGTTGTGCACTTCTTGTTCATATTTTTTTACAATGACATAATTGTTTTAAAATTCTATAGCAAATAATTAAAAATAGACAGTTTTTTGCCTCCACTGAAAATTTTTAAATTTTGAGTTGACTCCCTTTAGACGAACAGGTGCGATATTTGTAAAATAAATTCTTTATAATTTACTAAAATAAAAGTGGCAGTTGTTTTTAATTTTTTCTTATCTTCAACACAAATTACATTATGTATTTATAACAAGGTTGGCAACCGATACTTTAACATAACCCTTTCAAATTGATACTCGATACCGATTCCAAACCGAAACTCTTAAATTCAAAAAATACCGGTATTCATAGCGATATTGAATCGGTTTTTACAAAATCAGTTTTTTAGGTTTTGTAGCAAAAAATTCATTAAAAAAAAAAAAAAACAAATATCCAAAATTATAAATTAATTTAACTATATCGATTTTTGTAAATAAAAATTCGTTTACATTTTTAAATTCAGTTGGCAATATTGTATTTTTTTGAAACAACACATAGTTTATTATGAAAACGCAATATTCTATGAATACCGGTACATACCGGTATTGATGTTTCGGTAGCGGGTATACCAAAACCGGTTCAAATAAAATACCTTTACCGATACCAATACTGAAACAAATACAAAAATCGATACCAACTCCGTTATTCTTTTTGATTGCCAACCTTGATGTGTGATCATTAATTCTAAGTACGTACCTCGGATGAAGTCAAATAACACATTCGAGAATCTGTACTCTCAATAGATGCCTGTTGAACGATGCCATAACGGGAATCACGATCGCTTAGATAATCGGATCTTAGGCTATCTTGACGTATAAATTCGGCTCTAATTGATTTGAAATAAAATTAATAAAAATATATCAGTTAATTGGGATACTTATAAGAAATTCCGCAGTTGCAGTGATATTTTAAATGAAATATAGTAGTTACCGTTGTTCTAAAGAATCTGCTCTTGCTGATTTATAACCAGAATCATTTAAGCTGCTGTCTTGCCTTAACGAGGGCAAAGAATCCCATGGCGAACGCTTGTTGCCCGAACTTGTTGTTTGTTGAGACATGAGACCTTGACCGGAACCTGAACCAATAGTAGAGCTGCCTGAACGCCAACCATCTGAATGACGGAACCATTGAGCTCTTGCAGATTCTCCAATACATGAAGCACATCGTGAATTAGAGAAACTGTATATGGGCAAAGTTGGATTTATTGCTACAGGAATTAAGATATTCCTTTGATTGAACTCACCTGGTATTATGATCTGATAAATAACCACGTTCGCGATCCCTTTCACGTTCTCGTTCACGTACCAGTTCATTGCGATCACTATAGTAGCCATCGCGTTCACGATCACGCTCCTTATCACGCACTGCAGACAGAGGACGATGTGGAGGCAAAGGTAGAGTAGAAGATTTAGCACTTGTAGCTGAATTTGAAAGAATTTTTAAAAAGCATTTTACATTTAGAAAAGTAAAAAAAAAGAGTGCACTTAATTAGCACAGTGCTGAATTTAAAATTAGTATTTAAAAAAAGATTTCACGAATCGTGCAACATAAAGCTGCCAAAATACGCATTAAAAACGAAAAACAAAGCAATCGAAATGAAATTTGCATACGATTTGCGTTATGTGATAAACTACTTACGCCTACGCATGGGAAACGGGCTGCGTTGCATTGATCCGGGCAGACTCTCCGCAAATTCTGACAGTGTTTTATGTTCAGATGAAAAATTTGAGTTTGAGATAATTTTTATTTTTTTTATTTCATTGTTGATAATGTTTGTGGTAGTTTTGGTAGAAAGTGCATGGAAATATAATGAATGACGTTAATGAGTGTATTATTAAGGATGTTTACAGAAATATCTTAATAAAAATTTAATCCAAAAACAATAGAAAAAATAAAATTACAAAATTTTTCAAGCATACATACAGAAAACTTTTCATCATCTAACATTTTTAAAATGAATCAATTTTACAAAGTAGCTCTACAATATGGATATAACTTTTCTTAGGCTAAAAAATTGCATGATAACACGACAAAACTTGTATACCAAATTCTTTGGCGATGGGTATAATTAAAGGTGGATCAAGGACCATTGTTTTTGGTAGCTAATTTATTACACCCTTTTCACGTAGTGTTGTAGGGTAAATGATATATTTCATGAAGACTTTTTGCAAGACTTTTTGCATTTGGTGCGGGAAATTTTTCAACGATAACAAAAAAGTATACTCTTCGAAGGTCTTGTAAAAGCTTTCATTTAGGTCAACATGGAGTTACTAATGTGGCTTTTGACACTATCTACCCAAAGAAAGGTTTTAAAAAAAGTGCATTATTGCATAAGTATAACCAATCGACTGGTATTACTAATAGGGTTTCTTACCGGGCACTTTGGATTGAACTTCGATTTGTGGAAGATGAATCTGTTGGAATCGCCTCTGTGTCGGCTATGTCTTAAGGGAGACGAAACAACCATCCACATTTTGTGTGACTGTGTTGTATTGCATAGGAACAGGAGGAAAGTTTTCAATAAGGAATTTTTAGGTTCAGAGGATATAAGGAACTCTTCTCCATCTTCTATATTATAGTTCATAGCGAATATAATACAGATTTAGGTTTAGTTTTATTATACTTGGTACAAAAAATCCATATGGTTCGCAGTGCCAGCCGTGGGGCCAGATATTGACTAAATAAAAAAAATAAAAAATAGATATAACCAAAAGATGGGATAACTAGAGGTACTAGGGCTTTTTGAACTTCCCTTGTAGTTAACAAAAAATCAACACTACTGGTTGAAAAGTTCCTGCGCTCACCAAGAGATGGCACTGCTAGCTCCAAACTTTTTTTTCCTCAAGTTGGTATAACTGTCCTGAGAACACATGCAAAGTTGCAAGTCATTCTGTCAATTCTTTCTTTTTTTACAAGCCATTTGAAGTTGACGTGTCATTAATTTTTTTTAATATGGAAAAAATTGAATATCGTGCAGTCATTAGATTCTTTGTTTTGAAGGGTTTAAATACAAAGGAAATTTATGAACAATTGTTATAAGTGTATAAGGAGTCCTCACCTTCAAAACGCACCGTTGAATTTTGGGCTGGTGAATTTAAACGTCGTACCAGCCTTGAAGACCATCCACGCGAAGGACGACCAAAAACTGCAACCACAGCGAAATCATTGAGCAGGTACATAATATGGTTAGTGAATATCCAAGTTTGACTAAGCGTGAAATTGCTAATGCCATAGGCATCTCAGACGAACGAGTACTCCATATTATACATGAAGAATTACGTATGAAAAAACTGTTTGGAAAGTTAGTGCCGCACACATTAACAATTCAACAAAAACTGGATCGAAAACAAATTTCTCAGCGTAATATGAAGCGTTTTAAGACGAATAAAACCGACTTCTTGCGTCGTTTTATAACTATGGATGAGACTTGGATCTACCACCATGATCCTAAATTGAAACCAGAACTTTTACAGTGGACTGAAGCTGGTTGTTCAGCTCCAAAGCAGGTGAAGTCACAACGATCAGCAAATAAGGTTATGGCATCAGTTTTTTGGGATGCAAAAGGAATTTTGTTGATTGATTATCTTCAGAAAGGTAAAACAATCAACTCTGAATATTATTGCAGCCTTTTGGATCAGCTGGATGAAAAAATTCGTGAGAAAAGACCCGGTTTAAAGAAGAAAAAAATAATTTTTCATCAAGACAATGCACCTGCTCACAAAAGTGTTTTGACGATGGCTAAATTCAAAGAATTAAAGTACGAATTGCTTGAACATCCACCGTATTCACCAGATTTGGCTCCCAGTGACTACTATCTCTTCAGAAATCTCAAACAATTCCTTCGTGGAAAGCATTTTTCGTCGAATGAAGAGGCCATAGCAGCCGTAGACGGTTATTTTGCAGAGCTTCCGGAAAACCATTATAAGGATGGGTTAAAAGTTATTGGAAGATCATTGGAATAAGTGTATTGAGCTTCTAAGAGATTATATTGAATAAAAAAATATATTTCGTAACAAAAACAGTATTTTTTCATTTCGGCGCAGGAACTTTTCAACCAACCTGTATTAATACTGCTGGCAGATTTTGGGCAAGCTGCGTGATTTAGTTTGTGTTTGACAGTCATTGAAAACAGATACCATGTGAATTCCTACGAATAGGAAAAAGTAAATATCGTATGCATTATTTTGTTTGTAAAAGAAATATCACCAGCACAAGTGACGCCTATCGTTAAAGTAATGCATCGACATATTATTTGGTAATTTTTACAGCCATTCAAACATTTTTTCAAACACATTGCTAGAATCCATTACGAAAAATTAAAACTTTATAAATTAAACAATGTTAACATTTCAGTAAATTTGAAAATGGAAAGAATATTGTGTTGCACGCTCGACTCGTTTGACATCTAAAGCGAAATATCTACACTAATAAAACAGTCTTTAAAAATTTGTGCTAATTCTACAAAAATAATTTGTTCAAAAGGATCCTAAGATAAAGCAGCAAACAAAACAATCTATTAAATTTTAACAGCCATATGCATAGACATTGTATTGATTTTTATAACGGTTTTATAAAGAAAATTTGTTGTTATTTTACAAGTTAATATGATTTATAAGTGTGTTATAAAAATAAACAAAATGTCTATGCATATGGCAGTAAATATTTTATGGTAGCTATATTTAGCCTGCTGAAATCATGGTTTCAAATTTTTATTAATTTCAGCAGATTTTTTTTGCTGCGGGAACCTTTTTAACAAATTCATAGTAGCTTCTTCTGCTATTTGTACAGTTTTTTATGAGTGTACACTCTTTTAAACTGAATTGAATTTAATAAGAAAACTTTTAAATAAAAGTGAGATGATGAAAAGAAATAATTACCAAAATTACGAATATAGAGAAAATACAGACTATAAAAATGCTTATTTATGCTACAAAATGTTCTTACTTAAGCCTTTTTACAGATCCGCCTGCATTTTTTCATGCTTACCCAAATTCTCCATACTCTGAGAGAGTAAAGCCTCGAATGTATGAAGACTGTACGATTCGGCGTCCATACCCTTGGCCAAAGTGTTGCGTAAATGCATTTCATATTCAAGCAATAAACGTGATGTGGGACTGCCAGGTGTTGGTGTTACATTAGGTCCCTGATGACGATGCTGATGGCGTCCACCTCCAGGTGGTCGTTGAACGTACGATGATTGATCCTGATCAGAGTTACCATTACTCGAACTGGGCGTAGTCGCATAACATTGATTATCGAACATCACGTTATCCGATGGTGGAGAACCCTCGATACAACTACGTTCTCGTTCCAATTCCAAATACAGATTACGTGGTGTATAACCACGGCCAATTTCATGAGAAGATCTAGGAATATAAATAAACAAAAAACAATGTAATGTTATGACATCTCAACCACAATCAATTAGTTGCACTAGCCGTTCAAATAGTGTGTGTTTACAATGTTTACAGTTTGCTTTACAAATGGACACTATTGTGTTATTTACATGTGTTTATGCGTCTTACCTTGATCCCGAAAATCGCGATGACTGACTATTTGCACGACCACCACCAACGCCGCCGCCACCACCACCACCACCTCCTCCTCCTCCACCGAGTGTATTGTTGTTATTCATGATGTGATGCATGGCAGCCATGCCACCCATGGCAGCATGTTGGTGCATGTGTTGCGGTCCAAATGTGTTTGCTGCATTGGCATTATAATAGTTGTACCTTCGTCTACCCATCTCGGGCGATGTCACTGGGCTTTCGGTGCTAGTCATTGGCTTTAACATGCGTTTTAGTGTGCTCGTATCGACATTCATGTCCTCGGTGCTTTTCGTTTTGCGTCTGGTATTGTTGTTAATTACGTTGTGCTGGTGTTGGTGCTGATGCATGTAGTGGACATGTGGATCGCGTGTCTAAGCATAAATGGAATCAAATGAAACATTAAATTCATGGAAATAACAAAAAAAACAACAAAATAAATATAAAAAAAGAAAATACAGTTATCCATAGAGAAGACCGATATCAAGGGTGATGTAAATGTAAATTGTTGCATTAAAGTGGCGTGTATGCATTTAATTTAATTTAAGCTTTTCTCCAGATTGCATTTGCTGGCCATTTACAAGGAACGTATGCCAAAACGAATTGTTCATAATCGATGGGTTAAAAGTTAGAAAAACCGATTATTTATTTATTTATTTTTTCTTTTTTTGAATTATGACAAAAGAATTTATGCAGTAGCAACCACAATTATGTTAGTCCCTCCGATAGACTACACTGAAATCTTCCAATAAGGAGAAGCACCTGCATATAACAGACAACTTTACTGGAGCCAAAAAGAAATAATAATGAAAATTTTCCTCCTTTCATTCTCTGCAATCGTCTCACATGTACTTTGTTAGGGGGTGAGTGATCAAAAATAACTAAGTTTGAATATTTTTTTAATTTGAATATTGATACTAATGTAAAATATTCTAAATTTGGTCTTCTCTCAGCTTTATCAGTTTCGGTTGGGAAGGTGTTTCGTTTGAAGTCAGAATTAAAAAAAAATGTCCTGGGATAGGTCCCTTTTCCGCAGGGAATGTTTGTCCTAGTATCATTCCCTTGTCATTGAATGGCGGCAATTTTAACCAATCTCATATAAATACTTGCTAGTTAGTTTTAAAATGAATCAACACATGATTTAGTGGCGTTAAGGGGGGTTTCAAACTTTGAAAATATCCATTAAAGCATACATTTTTTGAGCGACTACATATAGAAAATTAAAAGATATACGTGGTGGCCATAACAAATGCAACTACGAACAGAATTTTACAAACATTTCTAGTGTGCTTGTTTTATTTTTTTTTTATCATTAATTTAAAAATAATAATCCAAAAATATTTACATTGAAAAGAAAAAAAATACAAAAACTACGAATAGGCTGATATTAAATTGGCCAAAACATATGCAACAAATTTCATCAAAAACATTTATGTCTTTAAAACTTTATTCTTCGTGGCAAATCCTTTATTTTCAATGACGGCTATCAAATTGTTAATAAAATTTGTAGGGATAGCATTCCAAGCATCTACCAATCTTTAAAACAAAATACAAGAATTAGCGCAATTTTCACGATCGATTCTTTGATTTAAGATTTCCCCAAGGTTCTCAATTGGGTTTAAATCTGGTTATTGTGGTGGACATTCCATTACTGAAACTCTTTTTTTTATGCTAACCACGATTTAACAAATTTCGAAGAGTGCTAAGGTTCGTTATCGTGCTGGAATGCCCATCACAGCGGCATATTATCCTTTACATGTGGAAGCATTACTCTTTCCAAGATGTCTCTGTACATAAATTTATCCATTATATCCAAATAGTCCCACACCATTACCTCCTGCATGTTTCACCTTTTTTTTTGTAGTATCACGCTTGAGATCGCCATCACTGCCGATGATATTAAATTTGGAATCGTTGCTAAATAGGACAGTCCTCCATTTATATTCTGACCAATTTAAACCTCAAAAGGTGTTTTTGCTGGGCGGCATCCATGCAGGTATGCTTCGACGAGTCGCTTACACACACCAAAAAAGTCTGTAATGGTAACTTAAAATTTTACTGTTGTTACGGGAAATTTTTGCTAATTTGAGCCCAGCAACACATGTCTGCTGACGTGTAGTACAATTAAATTAGTAGAAAAAATTAGTAGCCTCTACTAAATTTTAGTAAACCTTTTGAAAAGTGGAATTCAAAATCCGTTTGCTAAAATAAGCAAAAAAAAAAATGTACTAAATATTATTAAAATTAGTACAAAATTTCAAATTTATTTTTTTTATCGATCATCAAATGTTTTTTATTTTATTTATTTTTTCGAAAAATATTTTAGACGAAATTTAAAAAAAAATCAAAGGCTTAAAATTTGTAAACGAATTTATCATTTTGTTTTGATTTGGTAATTTCAGTTTTAAAAAATATTTTAGTAAATTTTTTTTACTTTTAAGGTAAAATTTTAATTGTTTTAGGGGTGATTTTTAGAACTAAAAAAAAAACATTTTAGTGCTATTTTAAGTGAATGCCCTATTTTTAGACATGAGTCGGTATATTCATTTCCGATCCCTTTTTTATATATATATGTAACATTTTAAGGCAATTTAAGTTTGTAGGTGTAAGTTTTAATTAGAAATAACATTTCCTTCAATATACACTTTTTTTAAAATTAGTATTTTAGCAAATCGGTTTTCAAACATTTAACAAACAATTTAAGTTTGTAGGTGTAAGTTTTAATTAGAAAAAACATTTCCTTCAATATACACTTTTTTTAAAATTAGTATTTAAGCAAATCGGTTTTCAAACATTTGTAAAATGATTTCTGAAATTAACAACAAAAATTTGTAAATATTCTGTAAAAATTCTGTGATTTGCAAAGTGTAAATAGCAAAAAGATTTGCTAAATAATAATATTTTTTTTTACTAAAAATCAGTACAAAAATAGTAAAGTGGGATTGAAAACCGTTTACAAATTTTTCTACTAATTTGGTAAATTGGTAATTGGATACCTGTGTAAATCTTTGACGAAGTTTTAAACGGATCTTTCTTCGCCCGCTGGATTATCACGGTGGATTATTGAAATTTCATTACTTTTCTCAAGTTTGGCAAAAATTTGTGAAACTGAGTTTTTATGCATATGTCCCTTTGTGAGATGCCGTCATACTAATCACTTACAATTCGCTTTCTCAACTCAAAACCGTACTTACCGCGTGCCATTGTAAAAACGTATTTATTTTAATCTTGAACTTTTATGCCGTTTAGTGCAGGTTAAGGCATGAAAACAACAAATAATAAAAAAACAATAACTACACATTAAGAGAAATGTTAAACATTCCGTTATCTGAGAAAAAAAAATAGTAAAGTTGCATTTGTTTTGTCCAGACCAATATTCCTTAGTAGATCTGTAAAGCCACTTAAAAGCTTGCCGTTTCAAAAAATTGCAAAAACTCAGTTTTATTCTCCTTTTTTGTAGTTTTTGAATAATTCATTTAAAGATGCGCAACTATTTCCAATTTATTTTTTTATATTTTTTAAATAATGTTTGAAAATGGTGTAGACTTCAGTGTATCTGCACACAAAAAAAATAAAGTGCCAACTAAATTGATAAGTGTAGTTTGGTTGATACAACTAATATATTTGGTTAGCAAGACCATAATCAAATATGATTGCTGAACATTTTGAGTGTTGCAAACACTAATCAGTTGTATTTAACGAACTTTGTTGTGGAAACAAATATTTTAGTTGTAGTAACTGAATATCAGTTTGGAACTGACAAAATTCTTCTCTTCTAGAGTCTAAGAATTATATTATTTACACAGAGAAAACAGATTCATTGTGACAATAGTTTGGTTGCAGCAACCGATTTATTCCGTTGTCGCAACTAAATGTATTCCTGATTCAATTGGAATATATGGTTTCAACCGAAATTCTATTGTATTAACCGAATTTGGGTTGCCACAAACAAATTTGTCGGTAGCTCCAACCAAACCATTCGGTTGGCAAGAAATCCAATTGTCACAATGAATAAGTTTTCTCTGTGTAGTGCAACAAAATTAAATCTGAGTTAATTTTAAAGCTGCACAAAGTTTTTATTTTCTGAACAATAAAAATCACAAAACTACAAATTTTACAATATAAATTGTTTTTTTTTTTTTTTTTGTCAATTTAAAAACAATTTAATTCACAACTAGATTTGAAATTTGAGTATAATAGGTAGCTTAATTTATCTAAAAGTCAGTTAAAAAAAAATTATATTTTTGTTTATAAAAAGATGTTTTTCTATCGATTCAGAAAGTTTTATTGTTACCTCAACTTTGCTTTAGAGAAATTATTCGCTGAATATTTACTATCCACCACAAATATTCAATAGAATCAATACAAGTTGATATATAATCAGTTTAAGGCATCAGTATACGTTCTGGTGTCCTATCTGAATATAAAACAAACACTTATATTCTTATTGAATATTTGCGGTGTAAAATCTCTGAAATGGAATATGCTAAAACTTAAACAAGTAAAAAAAAATTCAAAGATTTTTAAATAATTTTAGTTATTTATTACTCCCAAAATTCAGAAGTAGTTCTAAGTTTTTAAATTCCATTAAATTATTGTAAAGAATACACTAACACTGAGTCCACTTTTGGAATAAATCAAATAAGTTACTTAAATACTTATTCGTATCAATATGATGAAGGAACTTTTTTTCCTGAACGTAGGCGTATTACTATTATTACTTATTCAGCACATTAATATCAAGTATACACTTTCATTTTGTATGCCTTTATTTCTACTTTTTTCTGTTTTTATACCTATCGCCACTACGTGGTCAGGTCAGGGCATCATACGAGTACGTTTGTACTGATGTTTGCAATTGACAAAGTCCATCTGTCCAAGGACAAAACCTATTGAATTTGGTTAGAATCGGATTATATTTTATACATAAGCCGAATCCTATTGAGTTTGATTAGAATCGGTCCATATTCTCTTTGAATTGGACTAAATAAGTGATTAAACGTATCTGGTTGTGATTTGGGTTGTGAATATAATATAGAACCATAAATTGTGCCTCTAAATTTAAAGAAAACTGGACCACTTTTGAATTCAGATTTATCCCTAAAATTTCCGCCCATAAAATAAGAATCATGTCACTTCCAAAAAATTAGATGGCTTCTCGAAATATGATCCAAATTATACATGATGTGGGGTATCATATATGCAGTGGCATGCCCGATATTATTTTTATTTATGAAGTTAGACACACAACTCGCAAAGCAGGTTTTACTTATTGTTATCACCCACGATATACCTACAATACCTTTCATGAATCTCCCATTAAATATACTATTCTCTTTTATGAATGACACAAAGTCCTTAACCCCCTTAATGTGGATTGTTAGGTGTACTGCAAAAACAAAACAAAAATACGCTGCTTCTACATTAGGATGGCCTAAAACACAAAAGTGTCGAATTTTCGCGCTCCCATAAGGTTTCTTTTATTCGAATAATGCTTTGTCTAAAATTTAAACAAAATCTGTGTTTGTGTGGCAAACTATCAACGTTGGCTTATGTCATTTCCATATAAATTCGACATAAATTAATGTTCATTGTTAACACTTAACGTTACTTATGTCAAATTTGTGTGGGAATGACAAAAGCAAACGTAAATAGCTCACCCACAAACACAGCTAATATTTAGAGGTCACCCTTCCGAAATATGGATCTTTATTTATTTAAACAAAAATGTTCAAACGTTCTAAGGACATTGAAAAAAATACGATTTAAGATCCTTTTGAGATTCTTCACTCAAAAAAAAGACATGAACTAAAATGTAATAAACAATTTCCTTCAAAATTATTTACAAATTGTCCTCAATTTAAGTAAAAATTTATTAAAACTTAGAAAAATTTTCTTAAAAAGAATAAAAATTCCTAAGTTTGAGGAAAAACGAAATAGTTTATATACTCCGAAATAGTTCATATTTTTCTTAAGTAATATTTCTTGATTTTAGGAAAAAAACAAGTCAATTAAATAAAAATTTATTTATTTTAAGAAAAAACATCTTAGTTTTAAGAAATTTGCATACTCAAATGTAATAAAATTAAGTTTAATTAAAAAGTAAAATTTAGGACATAATTTACTCCCATTTAGTTTAAAAAATGTGTCTAACCTAAATCGAGAAAGTACTTGAACTTAATGTGTGTTCATTGTTTGTTCGCGAGTAGTAAAATTAACTTAATTTTAAAAAGCTATTTCCAAATTCAGTTTTTAAGTATACCACTTTCTAATTTTGAAGAATTGTTTTCTCAAAATTAGTTCAGACAATTAAAAACAAAAAGTAATAAATTTTTTCCTATGTAATAATAAAAATTTACTTGAGGAAAATTTTCATGCAACTTAGTTCAGATAAATTTTAATAAAATATTCTTTTTTTTATGTAAAAGTTTTCTAATTTTAAAAAATAATAAAATTTGGTATAGGATTTTTTTTTTTTTTGTTGGAAAAGGTTTAAATAATTTTTAATATTCTTGGAATAGAAACAATCAATTAAAAAGAAACCAGTTAATTTTCCTAATTTTCAAGAAAAAATGTTATTAAATAAAAGAAATTAAAGTAACCATTTAAAAAAACTATCGTTTATGATTATAATTTTTGGTTCGTGATCGTGCGTGAGCGTGAGTCAAACATCTCTCACGTGCCCATCTCTACTCTTAACAGTCTTAAATATTGAACTTAAAGGAGCTTAAAATATATTTTAAAATTTTGTTATCAAAGAGTAAACATTTTCGAATTTGCGTTATTATGCAGGATAAGGATGATTTTCACTTAAAAGAAGTGCTATTTAACTTGATGTTAGAAAATATTTTCTTATTTTTAGGTAGTTAAGTTCTAGTTTTTACTAAAAAACATTATCTAATGAACATTATCTTAAAACCAAGGAAACATTTCCTTACTAACAGTACAATTTAAGATGATGTATGAACTAATTAGGAGGAAATTTTACTGTTTTCTAATAAAAATTTACTTCTCAGTAGTAAAATTTTTCTATAATTTAGAAATTTTGACCAAACTTTAAGTAAAATTTGTTTCTTAATTTCAAGGAAAATTTTATTAAATATTGGTAAAAAGTGTCTTTGGCGCCGTTTTCATTTCAATTTTTCGTCTAAATAAGTTATTTTTTCTAAATTCTAGTTTATTATTTTTTTGAGTGTTCAAATACGATTTGATATTAATTTTATGTTGAATTCAAATCCATAAAAATTAAAGATAGATATAGTATAATGATATTGATTCATAAAGTTAATTTGTCTAAGGTGTTAGGGTGTTCAAAAATGAATGGTCCACAACTCGAAAAGGCGAAATATTTTGACTTCCTATTCGGAACAAAGCACTTAAAAATAAGTTTAACCATGAACGGCACTAGAAGTAATTTTTGTAATTTTTTAACTATACACAGAAACGTGGGCCACCCAAATCTATAAATATTTGTATATACATATGTATGCATACAAAATTGTAATGATGTATGCGATATACAAAAACAAACACTCACCATTTCATCGGCATAGTCTTTAGTACGAGTTCCAGTCGATTTGGTAGAAGTTCCAACAGACTGATGCATTGGACCACCTGCTTGTGTCCCTTCACTTTTTGACATATCAACCTCTGTCTGTCCGGCTAGAGAATCTTCGGGACCAGCCTGAGAGCCAACATGGTTTTGAGAGCAAATATCACCGGATCCCACACCGGCCGTGCCTGATCCTCCGCCACAGACACCACTATTTGTAGCAGCAGCAGCATCTTGAGTTTTAATTTGACGCCCTAAATTATCTAATAGATGACAATTGTTTATTGCATTAGAACAACTTAAACGCAGTCTACGGTTTAGTTTTTTTTGAAAGACAAAACATACCTCCAACTGAGCCCAATGTTTGACTGCCAGTTCCGCCACCGGCAACATTATCATACAGCGATGTACTACTTGTGGCATTTGTAACTTTCTGATGTTGATGACCATCGGCATCTGCAGCAACTCTGGAACCCACATTGCGTGGCAAAGTAGAAGAACCTGCAAAAGTTATGATGATGAATATGATGAGGATGTTGATGGTATTTGGCAATGGAAAGAAATAAAAGATTGAACGAAACACAAACACTAGATGGGATCATCAAAGAAATAAACTAAATAAACGAACATCCCAGAAACTTGAAGAAATTAAAAATAAACAAATAAACAACAAAAAAAGTTTTGAATTCGGGAGTCAAATTAAAAAAAAAAGTATTTTTGTAGCGGGAAACAGAATGTTGAATAAAAGTAGATAACCGTTTTTTTTCTTTTTTTTTTAAATACAAAATTGTGTTATTCTAAGTTTGTTTTTTTTTTGGATTTTGTTAAGGAAGTATTTAGTAGGTGTAAATTGATTTGAATTGAATTTGGCTTTAGCAAAAATTTTGTTTGGTTGTTCATCCTCACCTCGTACTCTGGGATCATTTCTCAAGCGTGCATATTGTTCAGCTGTCATACATGTGCATTGCGGCTCACTGCGTACACGTGAGGGTGAGGCCGGTGTACTTAATGGCTTTCTCTTAGCTTTGACTTTTCCCTTGCCAGGTGGATCCAATTTCAGCGAATAACTCGAGGAGGCCTTTCGTGAAAATTTGAAAGAAGGCGACTGTAAAACGTCGCACTATCATTAGGTTAGTTGAATGGGAATCACAAGGTTCTGTGTGTGCGGTTCTCTAACTCTGTACTACATGAATTGACTTTTTGAAATAAATTCAATTGTTTTGATTTGGATTCATTTCGAAATCGAATTAAATTTTGATTTAGATAGAACATTTTGAGAAAGTTTTAAACTGTTGTGACAGTTGGAAACGAAATAAAGAAACATCTGTTCTGAATAAGTTTAAAGAAAAAGCAACTTACTGTTAATGCGAATACGAAAAAATAAGTATATTGTCGCTATTGGATGGAACTCTATGTTATGCTGTAAATTCTAAATTAGAACTTATCGCTATTTATAATTGTTGTCTATTCTAAGCTTTTTTTTATTATTTTTTTTGTTTTATTTATGCAAATATTACGAGACATTATTCATTTTATAATTGTGGGATTTTATGTTTGTTGGGTACTAAAGTAACAACTGATCATTTACAAACAAAGAATGCATTCTTTTGTTGGTCTTGTAGATTTGAAAAATATGTGTAGATTAAAAATTCCAAATAGATTTAGATTGCTATAAAATGAAAGAAACTTTTATATTTTTTTTATGCAAAATGTTTAGTTTTAAATCCGCTTTAAATCCGCTGCCGTAAAAGATTTAAAACCTTTGTATTTACATAGGTACAGTTATCGATATTCGTTTAAATGCACAACAATATTTTTGAAACCGCTGTAGGCATTTTCAAATAAAATAAAATGTATTTATATATGTTCAATTATTGATATTTTTCATGACTTAGTGTCTTGTTAATTGATATTTTCCTGTCGGATTTCCTTTGAATTTTTCTATTTCAACTACTTCTCTGAAGATATTCAACTTAATTTTTTGTTATTCCACACAAAATTATGCAAAAAATAAGTAGGTGCGAAGGCGAAAAAAAACCAAATTGGAATACAATTTACGTCATTTTATTTCATTCGTCGTTATGGACTATTTGTGTACTCGGAAGTCATTAACTGACATTTCCAGTTAAGACTTTTTAAGGCGTAGGCTATGGAATAACTGCCCAGCAAAAAAAAAATTAGCAAACGAAGAGGAAAAAAAGCAGTGAATTTAATCCTATTTTTCTTCTAATCTGATAAATTATAAGTTAAAAAATTGATGCAAATCACTTAAACTAAAATAACTTGTTTCAAAGTAACCAAAGTTTAGTACTTAACCATAGTTATAAATGTCAACTTGATATTGAAATGTCTGTGGTGAATGTTTAACCTTGGTTGTTTGTAAAATAAGTCACCCACCCGTCATAGATTTGAAAAAGTTGTGAAAAAGAAGAGGAAAATCAGAACTAAATCATACATTGGAATTAATGAAAAATTAATTCCTTAAGAATCACTTCCATTTATTTTTGCTGGGTTGATTGTTCTAAGTACGTTTACCTCAAATAATAAAACATAAACCTACAGCTATATTTCTGAACAAATATTTAGCGGAAGAGTTTACTAAACATTAGTTAAGAGTTGTCCTGTAAAAAAAAAACATGTTGAAATGAGCAGAATCTTACAGATTCTGCTGATGTGAACATTTTTTCCCTGACTTTTTGAATTAACTTTAAGTTATAAGAGAATAAATGTTTACAGACTTTTGCAATGAACGAAACAAAATCCCGTAATTAACGTTTAAACTCGTATTTAATAAACTCGGATAACCCTAGACAGTTATTCAAGGTCTTTAACAAATGTTTATTTTTTTAAATCTAATTTTTCTCTGATTTTTAAAAGACTTAAATAATGCCGTTAGTTTTAATGTTACCGACAGGAGAATGGTATATGAAAGAATACCCATTATTTTACAGTCGATTCTTTGGAATTAAAATAAAAAAAAAAATTAATTAAAAAACCAGTACAGTAGTCTCCGCCCAAGTGTAATTCGTCTAAGAATCAAATGAAATAATTTGTTAAAATTTACTTCACTGCCAAATAACTAAAAAACTTTAAACACTTTCTCCCGAGTGTGACTTTTAACCTACTTGTACCTATTTGTAAAAATTTTTTCAAAAATTAATTAAAAAATAAAAAAATTATATAAATACAATTTTCAATTCTGTGCTGTTAAGGCCCAGATATAAAAGTCCTAGAAACTATTCAGAAGAACTACAACAAATTAAGCTTGCTGGAGCATCAAAAATTGAAAAAACCGTTAATTAAAAGGCCTCCCTAGTGGACACTTGTGTGGAATCTGCTGTAATGATTTTTAAATTATTATTAAAGGAAACCTTATATTTGGAAAAATATCAATAAGCACAGTAGTAGATTGCAGACACAATTTGTTAATAAAAATTTAATCGCTAAGAGGTCAGCTAAATAAAAGAATGCATTCTTTTAAAAAATGTTATGTTGAAAAGTTTTTTAATTATACAACTACGTTCGTACTGAACCATAAAATTTACATTTTCGAATTTTGTTTTATTTTTTTTTATCAAGTTTTCGCATTAAAATTTGCATGGAATTTGAAAGCGGAAAACTTGAAAAAATCGAAAAATACGTATGTAAAGGGTAAAACATATTCTATATGATAATAGAGTTTTTCTATTAAAAGAAAAAAATAATTTTTCATTATCAAAATTGCGAGTGTTGTGTTCTTAACTTAATATTTATGTGTGTAAGGTACTCGTACTTTAGTTTGTATTTAATTTGTTTATTCCTAAATATATTTTGAAACTTTTGTACAACTAATTTTTTACTGTTGTTCCTTTTTACACAGTTATTGTTGTTGTTGTTGTTGTTTAAATTATTTTTTGTTTAAAGTGCATTTTGTGTTGTTTTGTTCCGTTACATTTTTGTAAAAATTCATAATTTGTGCAATTGACAGCAAAGAGAAAATATCTAAATTAATCTAAGAAACCGCTGGGTGTGAAAAAAAAGGATTCTTGGATTTAGTGGAGTGGGTTAGGGGGTGGTTGGTTATATAGGATGATATCAATAATCGGGACTTAGAAGGTGAACGGAATCAAAATACTGGATACGTGCGATTGCTCTATAACGTTTTGCATTTTTCTTTGGCATGATTAAATAAACACATAAGTATTTTCCAATTGTGAATTTATTTTCAAATGCCGCATAAAATACAAAACAATTTTATTTTTTAAAAATATGATTTTTATTTTATTTTTTTTTTTTTTTTGTATTTGTTTTTGTATATATTAAAGTTATTATTACAATTTTTATAAGATAGAAGATGTTTATGTACAACAAACATTGTTAATTAAATTATTAGACAAACGAAAAGAAAAATAACGCAAAATTAATATTCAAATAATATGAATTATACGAATATGAGAATTGTAAACGATTAACACAAATTGCAAAGTGAATTGAAAGAAAAAGAAAAACAAAAAGAAGAACAAGGAAAAATGATTGAATTTGGAATTTTGAAAAATTAAATTTGTTTTTTTTTTTTTTTTTTTTGTGATCAATTCGAGTTGATGAATATAATTCAATGCAAAAAAGAGAAGGAGAAAAAAGAAATAAAAGAGTACAACATACAAATATAAATAATTTTAGTGTTTGACTTTTATGCACAGACAAACTATTTATACGTCAAATAAACGAATAAACAAAACAAAAAATTTATTGTAAATTAATAAAATATATAAATAGAATAAGAACATGAAACACACTCAAAACTGTTTTAAATGATTTGTTTGTTTATTTATTTATGCCTTAAGGTTCCATTAGGCGTGACATAACCATATAAAACAGCTGTTCGAACCAAACTTATGGTGTACGATGTTATCAATTATTGGTGAGTTGCCATAGCGCCATAGCCATAACCAAACCATAGATATCTATTGAATTTTGGTTTTTTGCCATAAACATAACATACAGCTGTTTGTTGTTTTTATTATTTATTGTTTTTCAATTGTGTTTTTATTTTTAATGCATAATTTATTTATATTTTATATATATTTAGATATATTTTATTTGTGTTTTTGTTTTTAATGGTTATGGAACCTCTAATCGATAACATAACTTTTGTTATTGTTATGGCTTTGGTTACAGCTAGGCAGATATGGTATGGCACGTCTAATTGAACCTTTAGTTACATATATTTTTGTAGTAGTAAGTATGTAGTAGTAACATACGATAGTAGAGTAGTATTGTATAATGGTGGACTTTTGACAAAATGTTTGTGTTTTAAATATCTTGAAAACTGTATCCTTTCGAACTTTGCAATTTCTTATTTTATTTAATGTAATTTACTTATTAAAAATATTAATTTTTAGCATTTTTAGCGCTACTCTCTTCTTACCCTTCCAAAAATGCAATTAAAGAAGGCAGAGTGTGTGATGTTGGAATTTATCGCTACTAAAGCAAGGATCAGCCAGACATAAAGGTATCCCTGTACAGCAAATAGAATAAATTTATAAGAATAAAAGATGTTGTGTTGTATTTTGTTTTTCAGGTCTTGTTTTCCCTTACAAAAATGCAGTAAAAAAATGTAAATGGGACAACGAGAACAAAAATCATGTACATCATGGACAACGAGAACAAAAATCATGAGAGCAACCTCTTATATTGCGAACAAAAATCATGTCATATAATTTTTGTTCACAGTGTCCCATTTAAAAGGACATTTTGTTTCGAATTTGATGCTGAATTTTGGTAATGCAGGTTGATAAAAAGTCCTGAATCCTAATTCGACTAAAAATTATTTATATTTAATGCCATATGGCATTACTGGCGGAGCATGGGTTAATAACCTGTTTAAAATCTAAACACTATTTTATGTTTTCAGCCAGATCTTTAAGAATAATCCAATCCAAAAAAAGCAAAAACAAATTTTATATATCGTACATAAGTCTATTGGACCTATCATTTCATTGATCTTCTAGGGTTAAGATACTACTGTCAAATTTTGAACAAGCTCCGTTAATTAGTTTGTGTTTCAATGAATTTAATTTTTTCTGAAAAACCATCACTCAAACAAAGGAAGAATTATGGGGACTCTGCACCATCAATTTCAATGGTATAAAAGTGATTTACTGAATATCGTTATGGACGCACAAGCACTAGTGACGCCAAGCCGAAAATGGCGAAAAAAAATTAACAATATGGCGGCGCTGGCCTATCGGAAAGTGAACATGTCCTAGATTGCTGATGCCATAGGCATATCAATGTGACTGTGTGTGATTCCAATTTTAAACAATCAGTTGGGTTTTAGAGAGGTGTCAACAAGTTACAACAAATTCCGCGTTTGCTCGCAATTTTTTTTACAACAATGCGGACGAGTTTTTGTGCTATTTTATAACGGTGAATAAAGCATGGACTATTACAACACGCAAGAGATCAAGCAGCGGTCTAAAGAATGGGTTTCTCCGGGCATATTAAAGTATGATTGAGCTCAAAAAAAAAAAAAAAATAAAACAATAAATGGTTAATACTGTGTCAACCGATTGATTAAAGGACGATTTTAATAAGAAATTTACCTCATTCGGCCTTGGAAAAAATGTGATTTTTTTTACCAAGATAATATAGTTGTCATTGCTAAATTCCATAAGTTGAGCTACAAATTGATTTCTCATCCGACATTCTCACGAAGTTAATGTGGAGAAATATTTATTTATTTATATTAATCATATAATTACAAATTATATCCTAATACCCTAACCGAGCACTAGCAACAAAGGCCATCAGGCTCGTTGTAGCGAAAACAGACCAGAGCCTCTGGTGGGAATCGAACCCACGACCCCCGCACTGATAAGCTCCGGAGAAATATAATGAATACATATTTTGCTAAAAAAAACTATTTTTCTTTTAAAATAATCACGGATTTATTGATCTAAAAAAAATTTCCATATACAATTGATTTGTTAATCTATTATAAACCTTTTACACAAATTATGGATTACAATTTTTTCTTATCTTCAGATAAAACGTTTTGTCAAAAGTCCACAGATATGTATGTATGTATGTACACATGAATGTAGGGATGAATGAGTTTGTATATATGTGTGCATGTGTATGTATGAGTAACAACTACATTTTATTTGACTGACTACGTTTTTCAGATAGTTTGGTCTGAAAAAGACTAAAAATAAACATTCCGAATAATAATTTCGAGTTAAATTATTAATTATCCATCCCTGTATATCCATACAAAATCGTTAAATGAACAGTATGGTGGCTCAAATTTTCATCATAGACATAACATACGTTTAAAATCATGTGTAAAAAATGAGCACAAATATGAATTAAAAATCATCGTAAATGCAAAACATTTAACGTCAAAATATTCAAAAACAAAACGATGCCATTTTGTTTTAAATTTGGTGATTCAGATAAATATGTACATATTTACTAAGTCCTTGGGCCATCGAAGCAAAATATTCATTTGCATAGAATTCCTTGATCTACACAGACAAATTTTTAGTTTGGAGGAGTAAATGTAATGTTTCAGTAATGAACTAATGAAACTTTTCTTAATTTTTATGAATCCCGTTTATATTTATAATGAAACTTCTTCATTATACACTTGACAAGGTAGTTTGATTTGAAAAGTTTGATAAATAAATTTGATTTGAAACTTTTTATAAGTTAATTTTTTTATAAAATTTCATAAAGACTTTTTTTATTGTAATGAAAAGTTTTAACGAGACTTTAGTGATTCCACGCAAATGTTCATTAATATGTATAAGGAAAATATTTCTCTCAGTGTAAAATGTAACTGCCTCATTGCAATAATATACAGAGTATCTAATGTATGTCTTATTAATAAAACATCAAGTGTAATTGACTGACAATTAATGAATTTGGTACAAATGAATATGATTTGATGATGTGAGTTAACCACCTAACCTATGTACTATGTACTATTGCAATTCAACGATACATATGTTTTGTATTATACATATACGATATTTATTGTGTGCGTATGTATGTATGTATGTATGTATGTACAATTTTCAATATTTCCTAAAATTTAATGTAAATTCTAACAAATTTGAAACATTGCAAATCTTGTGTATCGATCGAATTGTAAATATTGTAAAACAAATAATTTGGCATTTGCACTCTGAACCTTGTATGGGACGGCGAAAGCAAAGCAAACGTGGAAAAAGATACAAAGAGAGTTAAATGTTAGATATAGAGACAAAAGAGATAGAGAGAGACATAGAGAGATACAGTGTAACAAATTACATATGATAAGTAAGTATGTAGTACTTGGTTTACATTGTTGACATGACAATGACATTGAAGGTAAAATGTCATTTCACCACAGAACGTTGTTATCGATTGTGATTAATTTATTGGCAGGAATGTAATTTATACATAAATATATGAATAGTAATCCAGGTTGGCTTTGCTTAACCGTTTGGGGAATACTTACACAACATTCCCGAAATTGTTTGGCATCAATGGGTGAGGTAAAATTAAGGCCCCATGTATCATTGGTCATGGGATCCTTCCAGTAAACAAAACATTCAGACGCTTGACCAATGCGAGTACCTAAATAAAAGTGAAAAACAATTTAAGTATGTATGTACATCAATGCTGATTTGTTTGTACAGCCGAACACCGATTTGCAACCTTTTTTTGTGTTTTTTTTTTTTTCAAAAAAGATCACCATTAGAAGTTCGGCTGCACTAAGTGTATACTGCTCTTTGCGCTCACCTGGCTGAACAAGTCGTACGTCTAATATTTTATCCACTTGACTGTTGTAGGCCGTAATGTGAAATACACATTCTGGCGAATCTTGTATGCATGATATATTAACAGGAACCAAATCTTCTGATACTTGTTGCCATTTAACTGTTCCAGCGCCACTGGCCGAAACATGAAATACTTCCGCCCATAACCTGAACGAACTGTTGTGTATTAGAGCGAAATATTTTAAAACATACATGCAGTTTTAGGATAAAACACACACATACATATTTATACATAGAGAGAGAGAGAAAGATAGAGAGTGTTATGCACACAAACATACAAACAGACAAGTAAATAAAATTAAGACAACAACGAACAAACGGGACATTTCAATTTACATATTGTTCATATTTTGATGTTGTTGTTTTTCATTTTTTTTATGTTTGTTCAGTTGAGTTGGTTGGTTAGTTGTTTTGTTGGTGTGGTTATTGTTGTTGTTGTTGGGAAATTTTGATGTGCATTCAATTTTAAAATCGCCAATTTTCAATAATTTTATGTTTTGTATGTAAAATTTTGTTGTAGTTGTTGTCAAATAGTTGGTTATTTTGTCAAATACATTCAGATCAGTAGTAGCAGTAGTAGTAGTATTTGGTTGATTTTTGTTGTAGAAGAGCAACGATAGTAGTAGTAGTAGTAGTAGTAGTAGTAGTAGTAGTAGTAGAGTAGATTAAAGTGAAGGACAACAGGGTTGCAAAACATTTCAAGTTATTTTGTAAGTAAAAGAACAAAATTGTACATGTTAAAACATAAAATTGTAAATCTATCATTAAATAAAAAAAAAACTATGAATATATAAAATTAATAAAATATAAATACGTATGTACAATTAAACCTAGATATATCGCCCAGCCAATGAGAGATCGGTCCAAATTAATAAACATTTTTTTAAATTCGATTTTAAGTAATTTTTGTAAAACAAATATTTTAGATCGCTCGGGAGCGATTGTTCTTAAAAATCACAAAACCAAAACATACTTCAGTAAACTCCCAACACATAGAAAAATAAAGTGGCAATCGTATTGAAAAGTGTATTTTGGTTGCGACAACCAATACATTTGGATGTTCCAATCAAAATTCAGTTCTGATGACCGATTTCTGTTGTGGAAACCAAATTTCAGTTGGAAACTGACAAAACTTTTCTTTAAATATATTAATTAAATATATTAATTAGATTATGCAACTTGCTGTTGGATGATTCTTACACTGGATGAATGCTTTATGACAGGGTAGTAAGATCTACAAAAGTATTGGCGCTGTGTAGGTCAAGTGCAAAGCCCAAGATCAAAAAGTAGACATTTTCTGTGATCTCTCATGAAATGGGATATATCGAAAAAAAAACATACTTTATAAACTACAAATGTTCATATTTGTCTAAAGCACTGCTCAAATTTTTAGCGCACTTGCCTTTTGGTTATTAACGTAACATTGCAAATCTCTTTCATAAAGTGTTTAAATAAATTTTATTAAAATTCTCCAGGCATTTTTTTGCAACTTTCTGATGGCATTAGTTTTGGATAAGTCTTCATTAAACAAGGTATCCTTGGATGATATTTAAATAAAGCTTTGTAATCAGCGCTTGTTTTCGGAATGAATTCCTTAAAAATTAAATTAAAGTTTTTAAACCAAGGAACGATTTATTAAGAAAAAAAAACGGGAATTAATTTCTGTATTTCAAACTTAAGAGAGTTATTAATTGATCCATAATATATTTCTGTTATCTATCATTTCTCATATATTTGAACATATTAAATAGCTGACATTTGAAAATTGACAACTTTCAAGTGATTTTGTATTGAATAAATGCATTTATTTTATATTATTTTGGTACTGATTTTTTTCAAATTCAGCCAAGCTCCATCTTTGACAAATCCTCAGCCTCGATTTTAAATTGCCAACTAATTTATATTTTTTAATCGCAAAAAACAATGCAAATTTTATACCATAACTCACAACAAGTGCGCTGTAATTTTGAGCAGAGCTCTACGTATGTACAATAACACTAAACATTTTTTTTATTTCGATTTGTAACAAATGTAAGAAAATTTCAAAATTGGCACTGACTTTGTAAGCCTTTTTTAGAAGAGGTTCTCACTTTCATCTATTATTTCTCGGAAAAGATTATATTTTAGCTTTTTCAAAACAATGGCCCCTGACACCTGACAGTTTACCATTATAAAGTTATAATGTAAAATAATATTTCAAGTTATAGCATTCAAACTGATTATGGGAAGAAAACAAAAATAAAATGACTCTTAGGTCTTGTAACACTTTTAGGTTTTGTAACACATTTTAAAATGAATTCGGGGTACTTGAATGAGCTTTACCATTAGGGTGCCCAGATTGTTAAAATTTGTGACCAGCACCGTGTTATTATACCTACATTCAAACATAAATATATGTTTAAATATTTATATTATTTTTTATAAAAAAAAACAATAATTTGACTCTAAATGTCAAATACATGGTTTTACTTGATTTTTTTGTTATTCATTGATTAGCTGTGTTTATGTCATGGAAACTAAGCTGTCACACGATTCCCGCCTAAACGCAGCTTTTGTTTGTATCATTAAATACTTGCAGAATTGTCGTACTCTTGTCGTAGCCAGAGTTTTTATTACCAAAATCATATTATAAAATATGAAGTAGGAATCATGAAATTATAAAACATTAACCCTAACACATCTAATTGCAGCGAGCATAATTTAGTAGCAGTGATCAAATTGCAATCACATTTTTTCTATGCGTGCAATTGTGCGACAAAATTCTAAACGTTTTTTTTTTTTTTTGTCAAAGTATAATACACCCAGAAAACAGTATCAGTTGTAGCCACTGGATTTGCTGCCAACCGAATCCTCGCGGTTACGAGAAGTATATTTTTAGTTGTGAAAGCTAATATTCAGTTGTCTAATTTAATATTTATATTCCACGTAAATATTATTACGTCCTAAAAAATTGTATTTTAAGAAAAATTTTAGTTTTAGATTTAATCAGAGCATTCAGATTCGTAGTACAACACTCTCGCTTATTGAGCAACAACTTATTTTATTTTTTATATTTGCTATTTAACAATTTATTTAAAAAAACGCCTTTTCTGGAATTTGAACTTGAAAATTCAGAGTTATGCCCACTACACCACAAACAGTGCATTTTCTCAATAAATGGTTGATTCTACTGTACACAATTGGAAATACCAATAAATGGATAATATTATTGTTTTTTAGTTCCTTTCCCCTCTTTTTTTCATAACCAATACAATATTTTTCATTTATTAATTGATGACAAATTATTCCAAATGGAATAACATTCTTACAAATAAATGATAATGGTTTTGATGGAATTGCAAGCAATCTTTTCTCTGAATGTACTATCTGTAATTTCAAACACTAGTTGTTTCTACCTAAAGGAACCCTTCAAAACCCCTTGCTTTAGTATATATTTTTTTCATAATATGGCATTTATGATGCGTATCATTATCGGGACAACATACTGGTTTTCTATAGCTTGACATGAAATTACTATTGAATGTTTTGTATATTAAAAAATTCAATAAATCCGTTAAGAATTAAAACTAAGCGGGTTTGCAGTTTTCAAATTTATCCTTTTTTGTTGGGAAACTTCTCTTTCAATGTTTAGTGTTATTGTCATAACCGAAATATTTAAGCTAAACTTATGAAAATATTTTTAACAACCTTAATAAATGTCCATCACGACGTCGTGAACTCTGCCATGGTGAATCTTCGTAACGATAGCCTTTGCGCATCAGAGGTGCGCATGAGCAGCTCAGTTTGTTACCCATGGCACAGCTTGCACAGCCACTGGATTGAGCTACAAATATAGAGTGAAACAGAAGTGGTTGTGGGTGGGGGGGGGGGGGGGGGGGGGGGGGGAGAAGAGAGAGAAAACAACATATTAATACAATGAATTTTCATTTAAAATAATTTCGATTGGATTAAACCGATAGCAACCTTTACCTGATGCACCCCGATGTCACCACATCCCGCTCACGTCTGCCTGAGAAAGAGTTTGACCACGATTTAAAGATTGAGATCGTTGATTATGACGATAGCCGTGATAGCGACTGCCACGCTGAAATGAAATTGAATTTAAATTAAATTAAATTAAAAAACAACACACACACACACAACTGATTAATTTCTTAGTTATTAACAATAGAATTTAATTACTTTATTTATACACTATGTATATTGTTTCTGAATGTGATTACTGTAAACTTAATTCGTTTTTCTTAAATGTTTCAACACTTTTAGTTTCTGTTGCATTGAAATATTTTCTAATTAAGTTTGCCAACAACACAGTGATAATTGAATTTTACTTTTGTTTTCAAAACTTTTATTCGCAAATGCATGCGAACTGCTTTAGTTGTACGAGTATAAATAATATTTGTATGGGGTGCAGTAAAACTTGGATACAACGAATTAAGAATAGTTGATTTAATTTCTAAAATTTGTTGCCTTTAAAAAGAATTAAAACTTATTTTGCCCAGAATTTGTTTCGGAAGTCAACCCTGTAGACAGACACGTGAATAAATACATACTTTATTTGAAGAACAGTTTTGCATGTCCGAAATGCTGCTTGAACGCCATAAAAAGAAGTAATTTTTGCATCGAATTTACATGGCGCAAAGGTAATGCTCTGTAATTGGTGAGACCTGAAGGGTTCCATCTACCATGAGCTGCGTAAATCGGGCCAGACGATTACAGGGGACCTGTCCCGAATGTAGACAGACACGTGAATAAATACTTTATTTGAAGAAAGACGGTTTTGCATGTCCGAAATGCTACTTGAACGCCATAAAAAGAAGTAATTTTTGCATCGAATCATTACTGGCGATAAAAAATAAATCTCTTACGACAACCCGAAGTGCAAGAAATCGAATTTACATGGCGCCAAGGTAATGCTCTGTATTTGGTGGGACCTGAAGGGTTCCATCTACCATGAGCTGCGTAAATCGAGCCAGACGATTGCAGGGGACCTGTACCGAATGCAAACGATTCGTTTGAAGCGAGCATTGGGTGAAAAACGCCCGGAATATGCGTGCAGACATAAAGCCGCAATATTCCATCAAGACAACACTCAGCCACACATTGCATTACCGGTTTAAACTATTTAAAAAATAGTGGTTGTGAAGTTTTGCCTCACCCGCCTTGTAGTCCAAATCTTACCCCGTCCGCTTTCCATTTGTTTCTCACTGGAATAGGCTGCACTTTAGAGCAGGGAATCCGAGATTGGCTCGATTCGTTCTTGGCAGTAAAAAATGAGCAGTTCTTTTTAGGCGGAATTCACATGTTGCCAGAAAGGAGGGAAATGTTATAGCTAACGATGGCCAATACTTTGAATAAATTTATATTGTACCAATGTTTCAAAATAAACGCCCAAAATTTGCCAAAAATCTCTTATTTTTAAATTATACACCCAATATATAAATGTTCAAGTATATTTAATACTTGACATACTCGTATCATAGCGGGATTGTCCGCTTGTTACATCACATACATAACTTAATCATCTTATATATTCTCTATCATCAAATTGTTCCAAACTGTATTAACTTAGATCCAAACAAATATAGATAAATATTACTAAATACAATTGCTTATTTTATTAATTTTGCTTTAAGCTAATAAGACCTAAAATTTCGAAGTAAAGTATCTTCAAACTCAGTTTATCGCAGTTTGTAACTTGAATACTGATTTGTTTTTATTTATTTTATTTCAATTAATACAAAAATTGTATGCAACGAAAAGTTGTTTCGATAAATTTTTCGTTTTCTGCTTTACAAAACCAAGTTTAACTTACATCCCAAAAACTCGTTCTTAATAAGAAATCAAAAAAAAAAAAAACACCTTTACACATTTTTATGTACTAGATCTGTTATTAGATATGAACAGATCTGGCACCAGATATGTTTTTATACGACCAGATTTGCTTACAACTGGCCACAAAAATTACCAAATTTTCCAGATCCCTTTAGATATGTACATATCTGACACTATATCTGATCAGGTCTGTCCATAAAGTGCATCACATATGCCATACTAATCAAATAAGATACCATATGGAACTAAATCTTATTAGATTCAATCATGTTTAATTATATTTAAGCAAATCTGATCAGATCTACTATTTTTTACACGGGATTGTATCATTAAACGCATCCAACATTTATAATTATACATTATTACACTTCATATATTGGGTAACATGTGAAAATATCCAATTACATATGAATCTATTTATGGCAACATGTTATTACATATTCATATGTATATACAAATTATTTTCAAATTAGATCCAATATGATCGATAGACTGTTTTCATATTTTGGATAAAATTAAATACAATATAACAAGAAAAGTAACAAAATATTTGCCTTTTACATGGGATGGCAAATATTTTTATTTCAAAAGATTTAATCAAACAATTTTATTTCAAAAAAATTTTACCAAATATTCAAAAAAAAATATTGCAAAAATATTTGAGATTAACTCTAGCAAGTTTGTGTTGCTATTTGTATACAAGTTTAAAATACTTCAAAATTGTTATACTTGAACATTCGAAATGTCATATTGGGCCTTTTCGCACGTATCTTTCAAAATGTAACATAGTTCGTGTTATCAGTGTCCTACTGTAGTTATTTCAATTTTATCTTGTATGTAGGTTGAAAAAATGGTGGTTTGTATCATTGCGCTCATAGCCTGCTGCTGATTGCAGCCCATTCTATTACTCACTTTTTCCGTTAAAACATTTGATTAAATATCTAAAGTTGCTTGAATGTTTTCTAGTTATTAGTTTCCAAATTATTTCTTTTATACAAAATAACACTATTTTCTTTAAAGACACCGCAAGGAAGTTTTATTGTTTATTGATCGCCCAACTAATTATAATTAAAAATATTCACTTGAATATTGTTGTGGAGCATAAACACATGTTGCCTAAAAAATAATTATTTATGTACTAATTCTTTTAGTATTCACTTTTTAATATTTATACATTAATTGAGACATTACGGCAGCAATTTATTTTGTTGTACATAAATCACTCAAAAATATTCGAAAAACATGATTTTAAAGTTTTCATCTATTTTTAATTATTATGAACTTGTTTTTGTTTTGAGATTTCCGCATTAAACGGAACACAAAATGTGTTTGTTTTCTGAAAAAAGAAAAAATCTTCTTCACTGTACACACCGTTTACATTAGCTGGGCACACTTGCAACGATCAACTGAAATCTTAAACACTAACAAAATACAGTGCAGTAAAGACGCCTGGTAAATGAGCATCAGCATTGTCATCTTAAACAACATTAACCAGCATCTTCATACCTTGAAAATGTGAATTGTAATGAAAAGTGAAGGGGAAACTATTAACACTTGATCCCCTTAAACAAAATGAAATAACAAAAAATTACATAGAAACTGTTGGGATAACTAATAGTTAATGCGGCAAATATACTCGTACTACACATGTCACATGTGCAAACTAAAACACAATAAAACGATAAAAAATTTGTGTAAAAATAAGAACAATTTTGATTTTTAAACTCAAAACTTAACGCATACACATTTGCCCCATAACTCAGCGAGAAACCCCAAATGGGATCTGGTCGAGCTTCTTTTTTCAATTTTAGTTCGTCACATTCTTTGAGTATCTACCAATTCAAAAAAATATATTTGGTATACTTTGCTAAACCACATGAACGTAAACTACAAAAAGTAAATTTTTACTACCAGAGCAGCTTGTGAGAGTGGAATTACTCCCCAGTTGGAAATTCGTAAGGAAATCTTCATGACAACTTAGCGACTGAAACTGTAGTCTTCATACAAATTTTAAAATGTCAGCACGACAATTCAATTTTATGAACAAATGATGATATAGACTGAGGAAACAGATTCAAAGTGACAACCGAATTTCTTGCCAACCGAATGATAAGGTTGTAACCAAATGAATTCCTGGCTCAATTGAAAAATTATGCTCCAACCATAAACGAAATTATTAATGACCACAACCGAACCGTGGGGTTGGCAAAAAGTTCAGTTATCGCTGTGTAAATATCTTTAAGAAGTCATCACTTACATATCCATCAAAGGCCAGCAAATTTTAATTTTTACGAGGATTCGATCCAGACGCCTTCTGGCTGGTAGATCATCTTCTTACTAGTTCACCTTAACCATAATAATACCATTAGTTTCATAAAGTTCCTTAAATTCCATTATTCAAATTGAATCTTTCTTAATTCGAATTCAAATTTTATCTGGATGTTCCTTTCAAATTAATTTTTTTTTAAATTGAAATAAAGTACTTAAATCGTTTTAGTTTGAGGTTCGTGTTTCAAATTGTCGTTATGGTAAACATATCGTTTAATTATAATTTTTTTTTTGTTGTTATTAAGAAAATTCATTTGCAGCACACAAATAGGTAATTTAATTTGTCAGCGTCAATTTACAATAGAAAAAACAACTATGTGATTCCCAAAAATAGACAGTTTAGAAGAGTCTTAAAAAAATGCTAAAAAGTGCAGACATGCCTCTAAGACGTCTGCATCTGTTGACTTGTCTTCTAAAAAGCACTACTGACATTTGCTTTAAGCTACAATTTCCAGCTGAGTATTTTAAACTTTGAAGTGTAAACTTATGAATTATCATGTTAATATTATATAAAGCTGCTACGTATAGAATGAAAGGGGTATCCTACAGTACCCGCAAATTCCACATAACCCAAACGTGTTCTTTAAAATTAAAACCAAAATATTACAATCTAAAAAAAGAAAAAGAAGATCATGTATTTATGTATGTTCCCCCTATATTTGCTGTCAAAGCTTTAAAGCTTTCAAAAGTTTTGCCTGGTGATGCTAATCTGTGGCATAAACATTGTATTTTCCCTAGCAGCCCACACAAAGATTTGCAGGCCCCCACATTCTAGACAACCAAACATTTGAAACATTGTGATAACTAGGGCTCGGAAGTCTATACATGTTTGTTGTAGTAATCTGGAAAACAACACTTACTAGTTTCAGTATTAATAATCCAAATTAGGAGAGGTCAAACCAACTTTTGTGAAAAATATTAAGTATAAAGAAAAAAAATTTAATTTTTATTCTCTATAATTTAATAATAAAATTTTCATGTTTCTTTGCAATAAAAAACAATTTATAAAAAAATAATATAATTATGTGATCTAAAATCGTATTAATACTCGTACCATTCATTTACCAAAATAACAGATCAACAATAGTTACATAAAAACTTCTTTACACAAAAACTTCTTTAACAGAAAAAAAAATAGAAATTTAAATATAAAATAGTAATCTGGCAATTCGAAGTCGGTTAGGCAGTGTTCTGGATATGATTTGCATTGATGGCCAAAAAAAAAAAACAGAATCTAGAAACTGATTAGCAAATGTCATATCAGCTTAACCAAACATCGAATCATCGAATTTGCAAGAAAATGGCTTCAATTTGTTACATACAAATGTAACATATATTTTGCTGAAAATTCACTTTTTTAATACGAAAATCATATATTTCATAAAAAAATAATAAATTATATTATAAAATTGTTTGTCATAAATTTTTAAAAACGAAAATCCAAATATTTTGTATTTTCATTTTAATATTTTATTTTTCCGATATTTCGATACAAAGATACATAAATATATAATTTTAATAATTTTGCTGACAAAACATATAAATTAATTGCAAACACAATAATTTATCCACGATAATAATAACATTTTAAAAATATATGTTTGACTGTCACTGTGAGTTGAAAAGCTCTTGCTTCTTTGTAAGCTTATTAACAACTAATCTTTCGGGCGCCCCGGTCAAAAAGTATATAATTTTCTATAGAGTATTTTTCCCGCTCTACCAGAAATTCAACATGGTACAGAGTTCAGCGGCAACATTTTCAAATGAGAGGGCAACATTTTCAAAGTTGCTAAAGTGTTGAAAAACATTAAATTTGGTGTATGCAGTGCTGCCACATAAACAGTGTAATTTTTTATCTCAGTTTTTGGGATTCTTAACTGTTTACCAGTTTTTTCATGAAAACATTTTTTTTTCAAATGATTGCATTTTTTATAGGTTTTTTAGTTATATGTTGCAACAATTAATAGCATATTTATTCTCTTTATTATATATTTTTACCATAGAAATGGTAAATAATGGATATAAATAGACATGTACACAATTTAATACTTCTCATGTCACAATTTTATGTTTGAATTCGTAACTACTTTTTAACACAATTGCAAATTTTTGTTGTATTTTTTTTACTTTACATTGTACATTGAACAAATATTATATTTTTATATGAAAAGTCTGAAAAAAGATATGAAAAATCTGAAAAAATACATGAATAAAATAAAAAAAACATATTTTTTATGAAATAATCTGAAAAATCTCTAGCATCCCACAAAACGGCAAATAAATAGTTAAAATTGGTTATATGGCAGCACCGCTAAACACTACTAAAAGTTGCCGACAAAAACTCACCTTTGTTGCCGCCAAACTATGTTCGTGTTCTAAGAGAGTACTAAAAAATTCGTGAGAGAGAAACATACTCTATAGAAAATTATATACTTTTTGCCCCGGTAGGCTAGTTGGTAGCGTGCTAGCTTATCAGTGCGGGGGTCGTGGGTTGGATTCCCACCAGAGGCTCTGGTCTGTTTTCGCTACGAGCCGAAGGCCTTTGTTGCTAGTGCTCGGTTAGGGTATTAACATATAATTTGTAATTATATGATTAATAAATAAATAAATAAATAACTAATCTTTCCCTCGATCGTCTATATTTGTTAATTGTATGTATGTCTGTATATCTGTGCGCATTTATCCGTGTCACTCTTATAATTAAATATTTTAAGCGATGGAACATTGATTATATGGATAATTTCTAACATGTATCTCTTTCAGTAATTATTCTCTTCTTGTTAAGCTCTTACTTCCTTAAAGTTTGGTATTTGCCCAGTGGACTGCTAAGGCCGTTTATTGCTCCATTGGTTTATCAAGTGATTTGTTGTCTGATTTATGAGAAGATATTCTAGTTTTTTAACTTCGTCTTTGTTGTACCAACATAAACATACTTTGTTGCATGAGTTGCAGCTACACCCAGAAACCCATTATATTCGTCTTGGTTTTACTGAATAATTTATTTAGAGAATTATGAGTCTTTAGCGACAATTCGTATTTCTTTTTGTCGTATATCAGAATGTTTTAGTCTTTCAGACAATTCTGGTACTCGTATGAATATACGTAATAGATTTATATTTAATTTGAAGGAATAATATAATATAACGTAATATATTAATAAATTTTTTGGTATTTCTCTCTCTTTAGCCGCTACATTTTTATTAGGTCGTCAATAGTCTTCTTTGGAAATTCATTTTTCATCAAGATATCTGTATTTGTTATTTTGATGAAACTTCTTATCACTTATTCCCAGCACTCTTTTTATAAAATTTGTCGCAGTGTTAATTACAATTCGTTTAGGTTTTGTAGAATAAAAATTGATTAGCCTTCCAGATGCCGTTGGTTTTTGACACCAGTCCAATTTAAGCAAGTTTCCTCGTCAAGATGCGGTAGTTTGGTGTCAACTTGCGTTTTCATAGTAAATTGTATTTGTCGGTTAAAAGAGTCAAGTGTTTCTAAATCATCAACGTATTTAGTTTGTTTCCTCGGTTTTATCTCCAGAATGTCCGTCGAAAAATCCAATAATTCTTCCATTATGATATCTGCTATTATGGGCGAAGCAGGTGACCCCATCGGCATTCCTCTTCACTGTTCACATATGTTGTCCTCATATTTAAAGTATCGTGTATCTTTTATACAAAAGTCAAGATTTCCATAAACAATTGTTTGGGTATGTAAGTATATTTCTCTAAAGTTTCCCACTTATTTTCAATAGTTTTAAGGGCAAGATTTATTGGAATACTAGTAGTTAAAAGCGATATTACGTCAAACGATATGAGAACTTCGTCCTAGTCATCATCATATATGATACACAATTTGTCTTATTTCCTTTAACTCCTTTATTTAGCGCTCTGGGCGTGTAGACAATATTTTTTTCATATAAGACCGAAAATCAAATAGATGGATAATAAAGAATGAAAATGACATGATTCGTATGCGATGCATAGAGCGCTTCAATAATAAATAGTTGAAATATTGGTCCGTGTATTATATGTGATGCATGTAATTTTTACTAGATTATGTACACTGGACGTACGGTATAAAAAAAAATTTTGTTTGGGATATATTTTGATTCTATGGTCAAGTTTTTTAATATTTGGACGATATACTTGCAGATTCCACATGCTTGTGAATTTAGTGATAAACAAATGGGTCGCAGTGGAATTCCCTCTTTATGAATATATTCGCTTGGCTATTGCTGTTTTGGAAATCAATTTGTTCCTTTCCAAGGTCGAGATTATATTTAAATTTAATAGCTTTTCTACCAGAGTATTGTTTTTTGTCTGCAGGCTTGATGTTGCATGCCTTTTTAATCTTTTATAAGTACACATGTCACATAAAATATTTCTCATCCCGTGTAAATAGTTGTCTTTGTTCATTGCCCTTTAAAGTACAATCAATATGTCATAATTTTTTCAAAAATTTTTGCGTTTGTCCTACTGTGTCAAGTACCAATTTGTCTCTCTGACTTAACTTTGCTATGTTTAAATGATTTTCTATCGGCTGTGTAAGTTTGTTTCTAGCTATCACATGATTTTCCCCTCTATTCTCTGTATAACATCTTCACCATCCGTTATACATTTTAACAGTGGGAATGGGGTCCTCGTATTAGGTAGAAAATGTTTCGGCCCAAGTGAGAGTAACCAACCTACAGTCGTTTACAAACCACTCTGTGTTGCTGTAGTTTATTTTATTCTACCCTATTATACCCAGCGTAAAATAATGGTAGTAATTCCGTGGCTATAACTTCTTTAATTGCTTCCTAAACTTCAGTTAACATTCTTTTTGATTTTTTGGTGTTATTCTAAGGAACTCCCAAAAGAATTCATATGTTCCTATTTGAAATGTAGTGATTTGGATATAAAGCCGATGCATATCTTAAAAAATCACTCTTTATTGCTTCTAAAGTTATAGTATATCGTATATTTTTTCTGAATCTAAGTCATTTTTTCAAAATATTGTTTTCTGATTATTCAAGTCAATTTAAACACAACACCATTTCCAGCTTTAATTCAGAATTTCCCAAAATATTTATAAAATTGTGTAATATCGAAAATAATTTTAAAATTGTGTAAAAATGATTGAAAATTGTCCAAAAAGGTTTTAAAAATGTCCAAATATTATTTAAAGTTGTTCAAAAATATTTTAAAATTGTCTAAAAATGTTTCAAAATTGTCCAATCAGTTTTTAAATTATCCAAAAATATTTTAAAATGTCCAAATATTATTTAAAATTGTTCAAAAATATTTTAAAATTGTCTAAAAATATTTCAAAGTTGCCCATTAAGGGTTTTTTATTAATACAGAATTGTGTATTCGTTCTAATAGAGAGTATTTCTATATCAGTGCATAAAACTCGTTTCTTTAAACTTATTTTTCTGCATTCTTATGAATTAAATTTTTATCAAAGCTTAAATATTACAAAATATATGAACATTTTCCACTCATGTACATATTAGAATACTGCATTGCATTGTCATTGCTTCCTTAGAGTACAGTGTACTTTCATCCTATGAAACGCCAATGTTAAATTCATCGATGAAACCATCAGAAAATAAGTGATGCCTTTGCCATAGTATGTAGTGATGCTTTTATTGCTTCTTTGACAGCTTCATTTTTGCTGGGTACTCTTCCTTTAGTTTTTGTAGCTTTTCCATTTGTCTTTTTTTTTTTTTTTGTTAGTTTCTAGCCTCTCTTTTAGTATTCTTTCACTTTCAATCAATAATGAAAAGTCCTCTTCATCTAATAATAGTATCATTTTATCTCTTGTCTTTGCTAATTGTTCCTTGTTTGTATGTTTGTGCTGTTGGATTTCCTTGCCCTAGTGATCATCAAATAATGATGTGAAAATTAACGTTAAATTTAAAGACAAAAAATGAGAAATGACGGAACACACTTAGTAATGCATCATTCTCTGTAATTGTTTGTTTGTAACTTTTGCACGGAAAAAACTATTTTTAAATCATTCGCAGCAGTCAAATCTTATATATTTATATATAGACGCACCTCAGCTGCACTGAGAGAATTATCTTTATGACATTCATTTTTGCATAAAATCATATTTTCATAAAAATCTATGAAAACATCCGTTTAATTTATTTAATTTGAATGCGCTCTATGAATAAATTTCATTTAAAAGCTAAATTCATGCAAACTATGAGACTTTTCTTAAATTTTAATAAAATTTGCATACACTTTGAGAAAAAAAGCAGTATTGAATTACTGAAAAATTTATTTAACAAGTCTATGGATTACAATGATTCTTGCAGACTATTGGGCTTAAAATAAAATTAAAACAAGTTACGTATTTAAATTTAATTTAATTAATTTTCGTCTAATTTAATACTTTTTGTGTATGTTCTGTGTTGGTTTAAAACAATATAAAACAATTTTTTTTTAATAAACCTAATAAATTTACAATAAACTAACAAATTACGTATAATAAAAATTAAATTATAGCGATATGTCTGTTATTGGGAGGTGTCTGTTATTCTGAGGGAATTGAAGTAGGACTGCAGCAAAATTTTGTCGCGAGAGCCCAAAATTTGGTTTTAAGTTAAAGTAACGAAATAACTACCAACTAACCAATTACACCGGAAGCGTTTAAGTAAATTTTAAAATATCAGTAATAAAGTAAATTCATATAAAAATACAATAATAAATAACTGATTTATTCTGTTATTTATTTTTCAATATTTCGCTACTCAGTTGTGTATCATTTTTAGGAAATAATTATAATTATTATTTTTTTTTTTTTTTTGTTTCTACTTTGTCATAATTATTATTTCCTGAAGATACTACATAATGGAGTAGCGAAATATTGAAAAATAAATAATATTTTTGTAAAAAACGGACCTTAAGCTCACAGAAAAAATTAGCTATTTATAAAAGAAAAATGTTAAATAAAAGATAAAAATTAAAATGCATTGATGTTTATTGATAAATAATCTAAAAACTGCATTTTGAGTTTAGCAAAATATTGTTTGTTAATAAGAGATTAAAAAGCTCTACAAAAAATTTCATTCAGAAATTCACTGAATTAAAAATTAATAAAATGTGTTTCATAACTACCCAGCGAAATTGTCATGTAGCATCCATGCAATACCAGCCAGGACAGGTTGGCTAAGCAATTAATTGGTAAAGCATTTTTGAAGCCCTTTCCTCACAATATTCATATCACTGACCGGGAATGCGTAAAATTACAAATTTCAATGCTAACAGTTTGTGCCCACCAGTTTTGTCCCACTTGGTCTGAAATGCACGAACTTGAAGGAAAAAGAACCTCAAGCCGTGCCAAATTGTGTTCAAAGTTTTCAAGTTTTTAAAAGTTTTAAATAATTTGTATACATCTTGCGACATATCGTTTCTATATAATATGAGTTGTTACAAAATGATTTTTCCCTAAAATCGCATTTTTTCCTAAATTCAGAAAATTTTTCTATAAAAAAATTATATTTTTTTTATTTACTTTGTAATCGATACAAACCAAGTTTTTACTTGAGTACAAACCTAGAATTTAAAAAAGATATTTAAATAAAAAAAACTGTGGACTAAAACAATGTATTTTTACTGGCCAGGGACCCCTCAACTCTGCAAATGCTGGGAAACAAAACTCTAAGGTTTACCGGTTTTTAATGTACTAACATCGGATTTTAAGGTGTTTCGCTTTTCTTCTAAATCAGAGTGGTTCGTATTACTTTACTAAATGAACCTATTTTTGAAACTGAATAATAGGTCATTTACTCGTAGTTGGTTAGACATTCAACTTGAGCTTTTGGTTCAGTTTTTCTTTTTATATAAAGTCTTTTATAATTTGCGAATTATGCCAAAGTTACTGTTATTTGGGGGTTACTCTGATAAAATTAAATCACGCTCATGTCACCTCTTCTCATATAAAATAAGCCTAACGGGTTTTAATGTCTTCGAGGTTTTTCAAAATTCATTAAACTCGCCTGCTGGACAATGAAGTAAACGTTGGCTGGCGTATCTTTTATAAAATGTGTTAAAGTTTTGTGATATTCGTTTCCACATTGGGATCCGAAACAAATCATATTGATAACATATATTGTACTTAAGAAAACTGTATTTGTTAATGTTTAAAATTAAATTTTCTTAATTTTAGAAATTTTAGTTAAGCATACTTGTGAGAAAACTAACTAACATTCATTCCAAGTACTCTCTCAACTATTTACTATGTGCGTCCCTACGAAATTTGATTGAAAAACTTAACGTGGTTTATTTTGACATGGTATATTCTGGCAAAGAGAAGTACATATATGTACACTCAGAAAAAAGTTAGTAGAAAAGTTTGTAAACGGTTTTTAATCTCACTTTACTATTATTATGCCGATTTTTAGTAAAATAATTACAGCGGTATTAATAAAAAAATCTTAATTCAAGTTTCAAATACATTTTAGTTAAAAAAAAAAAAACATTTTAATCCTAAAAAAGGTTTATTAAAAATTCGTATTCATAATCAGTATTTTAACTAAAAAACGATTTAATGATTTTTTAACTTGAAGATGGCAACACTGTATTTTTTTATTTGTCATATTAATCGTAATGATGGAAATCAATGATTACTAAACCATACGGTACTCGTTTTATAAAAGAAAAAATTTATGAAAACTTGTTTATTAACTAAACAAAGAAAAAGAGTCAAAACAAAATGCCCAATAAAAGTGTTACATAGATAATGATTTTATTGTAGATAAAAAAAGTATTCAAATAACCGGTTTTATTTTCTTTGTTTTGATTAAACAACACACCACCATAAAACACAATGAATAATATCCAAAAATATTATTATTTTTGCTTTAATTTTTTATCCGGAATTGAAAACGGGTAAATTTTTGTCTGACGATTGTTTAAAATTTGGGCAACAGTTTCTATCATCAACAAAATACAATTAAAAATATCACATTTTCCATATAAAAATGGTTCTTACCAATTATTTTCATCAAATATAGAGGGTCGATTATTTATTAAACAAAAACAAATAACTTCTTTTGTTTAAATGCCAATTTTTTGCAAAAATGTTTAAAATGAAAATAAACACAAAGCAAGAATGTCATCTTAAAATAGGTTTCAAATAGGGTCGAACCAATTTTAAAATTCATTTATTTAAACAAGGTTTAAAAAAGGTATTTTAAGCCAAAATTTGTTTATGCAAATTCGTTTTAGCAAATTTTGCTTCTAATTGATTTGAAATACTGTTTAAAATTTTTATGAATACCGCTGTTATTATTTAGTAAATTTTTAGTTTACAAATTAAAGAATATTTACAAATTTTTGTTGCTAACTTCAGAAATCATTTTACGAATTTTTGAAAACTGATTTGCTAAAATTAGCAAAACAAATATTACTAAATTAAAAAAAGTGGATATTGAAGGAAATGTTATTTCTAATAATTAAAACTTATACACACAATCCTAAATTATCCTTAAACGTTACATTGTTTAAAAAAAGCGTATCCAAAGTGAAGATACTTTTCACAACCGACTCATGTCTAAAAATAGGACAACCATTTAAAAGAGCACTACAAATTTTTTTTGTTCTGAAAATCAGCACTTAAAACAATTAAAATGTGACCTTAAAATCTAAAACAAAAATTAGCAAATTATCGTACATTATCGTAAAATCATAAATTTATTAATTTTTTTTTTTTTTAATTTTGCCAAAAATATTTTTTGAAAAATATGTACTATAATAAAAATATGTTGGTGGATAAAAAATATAAATTTGTATATTCGAATTCGAAAGGCAATTTCAAATAACTAATTGAGTTAATTTGTGCAATTTAATATTTTTTTTTGCTAAATTGTACAATTCATTGAGTTTGTAGGAGTTTGTGCCTTGAAAAACTTTTACACTTTTCAAAAAAAAAAAAAACGAAATTTCCTAAAGTGCATACAAATTTGAAAAGTTTATAATTTGTTCAATCTATAACAATACCAAAACTAATATTTCTATTCTTGCACTGAGATTATATTTACAGTAAAGTTTCAATGGTAAGTTAAAAGAAAAAGAAAGTTAATTTCAATAGAATAATTAATTAAATTACCAGTCATTCAGTTAACAAAATAATTAAATAATCCAAACAGATGTTATACGATATTATGTTGTGTGTAAAAATAAACGAAACATTTATTGTTTTGTTCGATTTTGTCGGTAAATTTAATAACAGTTAAAAATAAACGACACAGTACAATTGTTTTAAATGAAAAGCACTTATTTGTGCTGCATTTCAAAAAAATTTTTGGCTAGTTTTTGAGTTAGAGAAATGTTGATAAAAGCAAGTAAAAAAAAGGCTTAAATTCGGCTGTGCCGAATCTTTGAATACCCTCCACCAATATCCTTAAACAAATGTTCTCTACTGTTTTTGATACAAATAATGTAAAAAACTTTCGAAATAAAATTATGGAGGTGAAAAAAAATTTTTTGATGTGAAAAACTTTTTTGGATGCGAAAACGAATTTTTTGGTGTAAAAAAAATTTTGAGGTGAAAAATATTTTTTGAGGTGAACACAAAATATTAATTTTTAAACGACTGAGGTGAGAAAATATTTGAAAATATATTATATACCAGTCGCAACTATTAAATTGTACTAAAATACACCAATTTGTATGGAAAATTTAGAGGTATCTTCACATTTTCACTCATAATTTTTTAACAGCTGGACCGATTTTGCTCATTTTTAATACCAAACTGCTCGGGAGGATGTACAATAATCTGAGTAAAAATAGGCATCCCCGCTTGCGTCTTCGCGTCGTGATCGCCATTTCAACAGACAGAAGGACATCGTTAAATCGACTTAAAATTGCATAAGGGTCACGAATATACATATATACTTTACGGGGTCTTAGACCTATATTTCGACATGTTACAAACGGAATGACAAACTGATATATACCCTCACCATATATGGTGGAGGGTATAAAAAGCGTGTCCTGACAGTTTCCTGAGATTCCTGGAGTAAAAAAATAACTGATTTTACAAACTATCTCCGATATTATCAATAATATATGCCAGAACGTAAATTTAAATTTGCTCGATGCAAAAGACGCAGGGCTTACTTACAGGGGATAATATTGTAACAAAACTTTACAAGTTATAAATAATTTTGAAAACTAACAACCAAAATTAGTAAAATCAATAAGGATTTTTTGTATTGAAGATGAATCTTAAGTCATTCAGATTTGATAAACGTGAAAAATTGATTTTTTTAAAGACCCTGTGAGAAAAGGACACGCCATATAACCGGTTCATTGCGATAGAGACCGGTTGTTTTATATGAAAAGGACCGGTCACTTTAACATACGCTTGTCCTAGGCACTCTGTGACATGTCACAGGACTGGTCTAAAAAGAACATGTCACACAAGCAATGCAAAAGAAAATGTCATGACTTTTAAACGGGTCACGTGGTAGGTACACTTAAAAAAGTTTGTAAGTTAAAATAACTGAAAATATCATTTAAAAGAAATGATATTTCATTTAAAAACCGGTCTACTTAATTTTCATTTAAATTAAATGTCATTTGTTATTTATTTTTAAATGTTGATTAATCAACTGACACATCCGTAAGAAACAAATGATATTATCAGTTAAAATAAATGTCAAAATTTTACCTACCAATCCTTAAAAAATAAATGTTTTTTTTCATTTATTTGAAATTATTTCCGTTTTTGTATTTTTTGTTTTTTTTTAATATACTCGTACAATACAAAATGTATGTATGCATATGAAGCTATAAACACTTTTTGTGTGAATGTATTTGTGTATGTATGTGTGTTTATGAAGTTCTTGTAATTTGTATTGAAAAATTTTGTATATATACAACAAATTTAAATAAAAAAACAAATTGAAATTTTTTGGATATTTTTTTTTAAACAGACAGCAAACAAAATTTAAATTTGTAATAACTGTTACGGACAGAAATAAACCACAAGTTTCCGTTTTGTCGGTAATTTTTTATTATATTTTAAACAAACGAAAAAAATAAATGAAACTGAAAAAAATCGGTAAATGATAGTAAATTATTTCGAATAAATGTATAAAACAGTTAATATAGATATTTCTTTGAAAAATAAATGTATTTTCCTTTATTTTTAAATGGAACGGAAAACTTTTTTATTAAACTACAAACAGTTAACTACATAATATTCTGAGTGTAGTTTAGGCAAGGACCGTATAAACCAGGATGTACAAAATGCCATATTTGTAGCTTCCAGTTTAGCCATGATGCCAACACCATGAAAATATGGCATTTTGTACATCCTGGTTTAGGAACCGGTCCTTTTTTCATCTATCTCGTGATATGTATTTTTGGAACTGGTCCAACTTTTAGCTACCACGGGACAAGACCCAATTCCCAACTGACCCCCTTTTTCCCCCAGGGGACGTATTATTTTAAGTGTGCCTTAGTAGTGGCAACTTCTGAGTGGTTATCTAACATTTGCTTAGGCCGATAGTTTATATTCAAATGCAACAAACAAATTAGAGTTTAACATTATATAAAAAAACATAATGTGCGAAACTTCAAAATCGTCATAAATTTAAAAACGAATATAGCCGTTGAAGACAGCATCGCTGAAATACATATCAAAACTAATCGATCCATTTAGAGCCAATGTATTCCAACACTTTTAATTGTTGCACCACTCTGATAGCGGCACATGTTTCCTAATGTATTAAGGTAGCAATTTATTATTATAAAAAAAAATATTGAAATAGAATTGTGTGTTCATTCAATTGAATATTTGATGCTCTATTCAAACATCACACAATCTGTACATACCTCATGACCCCAGTTGTCAGCATTCAATTTGGCAGCAGCATCAACACTTTCCTTGTTACCCATGATGGTGTTGGCAAAGTTTGCTGTCTTGACGTTTTAGAAATTGATGTTTAAATTGTATTAACTTTGAAATGTAACAAAAGACGTTTGTTTGTTTGCTTGTTTGATGTTGTGTTCGCATATATAAATATCGTCTTGTCCTTTCGTGGACTGAAGGACTCAAAGGAGTTAACCTTTTTAATTTAATATTCACCTTAATAATTCAACTTTTAACTAGAAATGTTTACGTTTTTTTTTTTTATCTTATTTCATCGTAAGTAAGTGTGTGTATGTATGAGTATTTATTTGTAGAGGTGGAGAGATGGAGATTTGAGAGTGTGTGCTCCAAATACTCTAGTTACCAATTTTTACTAGGTTGTCAAAAATAATAATGATGATGACAATTTTGTTGTTTATTTTCAAACGTGCTGTTTATACACTTGTTTTTCGAAATTGCTCGAAAGTGGATTTGTATAATTTTTTTCTCGAGTTTTTCTTAGTTTCGTTTTCCTTTTCAGTTCGCTCTTCCTTTTTCGAGTATATATATACATACTACTCTTGCTCTCTCTCTCTATCTCTCTCAGCTGCTAATCATCGACACGTATTTCAAAAGTATGTATGTGGTTAATATGTTTTACTTTCGATTTGATTTAAGTTTTTTTTTTTATATTTAAATAAAACTTTAATTTATTAAAGATTGAAATCACTACTTTACTAAAATTAATAATATTTTTTATTTATTTTTTTTTTAGTTAAAATATTTTATTATAAATTTACTTTGGAAATATTTAATTCGATTGAAATGGCACACCCACAATTTTTATGACGTAGAACATATTTTTCAGTTAATTTCAAAAACATTTGTTTAAGAGATTTTATCTGCAAATGCATTTGTTGATAATTAAGTTCATTTTGCATTTATAAAGTTTGCAAGCACTTGAAATTGTATTGTATACACAATTTAAAAAAAAGAAAAACAGAAAAACTTTTCACTTTCACCTAAAAATATCTAGGTAAAATATTCTTGTGTAACGCCTTAAAGTATGCTGTGCACTGACATCGTGAGTTTTGATGTTTGCAGCTGCTTTACTTTTCCACAACACTACTCTCAACTACACGTCGTTAGCAAATGCAACGACATTTTTGTGTTGCTTTGTTTTTTTTTTTTTTGTCTTCTTTTGGAATTTGCTTACAAAAATAATAACAAGCAGCTGGACGTTGTTCTTGGTGATGATGACGGTGATGGTGTTAGTGTTAGTGATGTGGCAGCGGCCACACCAGATCGATATGAAACGACGAAATAACGAATGATGGATGCTTAATTTAAAAATTTCATACAATATTAATTATATTTGTTACTAAACTGTTGTTAAGAATAATTCGAATCTCAAAAAAAAAAAACAAAAATACATTTAACGCGTGCTTAAATTATTGAAATTTTAATTTGTATACAACATGGTCTGACTGGTCGTAACGGTAATATTTCATTGATAAAAATGAATTTCAAAGATTCCTATAAAAACAATTTATTAATGTAAACACGTTGGTTATTTTCGGATTTGCCATCATTTGCGTCAGTATCTTACAAATCACTTTAAACTGTTTCACCATTTTTTTTCGAAATCGTAATTGTGTAGGTGTCAACACTTGATGGTTCAATAGAGAGAAAGAGCGAGAGAAAGAAAGAGTTAACAGTTAAGTGAGAGTATTATAACAGCATCTATTTGTTTATAATCTGAACTGTCAAATAGTTTAAAAATTAAACGAAATCCAAGTGAAATTTCTGACTAAACGAAACCCATACTCCACCTATTAAATTCGTTTTTTTACGAACTTACACACACACACACACACATATATACACTAATACACATATGTATTACACGCACGTAAGTAAAAGTTATATTATGGATATTTGAACTTTTTTTCCTTTTTTTTTTGTTTTTTGTTTTTTTTTTTTGTTGTATTTCACGAAATCTAGTCTTATTTCATTTAAGAGGACAATGGTAAGGAAAAAAAAGTTGCATAAATTACCACGCCTTAAATTTTAATTATTTTACAAAAGAAAATAAAAAACCTTGTATATTAATTCAAATAGGATTAAATGTGTATACAATTCCATTGAATTTAGAATATTTATCTTGTTTTTCTTTTTTAGATTCCCTGCGCGTTACAGGGCTTTTCCTAAAGTATATATGTATACACTTTTTTCACATAATTTTCACCTTTTTAATTTGTGATAATTTTCTAATTCGGTATTCTTTGGAGGAGGATTTATCTAATCCTTGTTTTGTTTTTAGTTAGCACTGAATAAATTTTATGAAAATTTCATTTTTTTTTTATTATAATTATTAAATTTCTTCACATAAATGAGGATTTTCTAGATGCTTTTTTTTTTCTTTATCCATATATTTCAAAAGCTTACAACACTGCACACAACCGTCGTCTATGAAATTCGTTAAATGTTTGCTGCTACTGGTATTTTTAAATTCGAACATGGATGCTGCTAGCTGACAGTTGTTTCAATTCTTCTCAGCTGTGCTTTGGGTAGTTTCACACACAAACACACGCAAGCACGCACTTAAATAGTGATGTGCATTTGTATGAGTGAGGGATATATAGAGAGAGGCAGAGTCCTAGGACTATTTTGTTACATTTTAATAAATACTAAGTACATGTTGTTTGTAAAGAAACTTTAATGGAAGATAAACGTACAACATACAATAATTAGTCATTATTACTGCAGTAAACACAGTACACTGTTAAAAAGCCCGCGTTAAATTGTATTAATTACTTTTTAATTTTTTTTTTTTTGGAAGATGCTTGCAGTTTTTGTGGGATTACACTAAAAAAAAGACGTTAACTAAAATATAATCATAAATTTCCTTCAAAATAGTTTATAAATTGTTCTCAAATTAAGTAAAATTTTATTAAAACTTTGAAAAATTTTCTTAAAAAGAATAAAAATTCCCAAGTTTGAGGAAAAACGAAATAGGACATAATTTACTTCCATTTAGTTCAAAAAATATGTCTAACTTAAATCGAGAAAGTACTTGAACTTAATGTGTGTTCATTTTTTGTTCGCGAGTAGTAAAATAAACTAATTTTTAGAAAGCCATTTCCAAATTCAGTTTTTAAGTATACCACTTTCAAATTTTGAAGAATTGTTTTCTAAAACTTAGTTCAGACAATTAAAAACAAAAAGTAATAAATTTTTTCCTATGTAATAATATAAATTTACTTAATTTTAGAAACTGATGAAAATTTTCATGCAACTTAGTTCAGATAAATTTTAAAAATTTTAATAAAATATTCTTTTAATAAAATATTCTTTTTAAAAAATAATAAAATTTGGTATAGGTTTTTTTTGTTGGAAAACGTTTAAATTATTTTTAATATTCTTGGAATAGAAACAATCAATTAAAAAGAAACCAAGAAAGAATATTATTTTCAAGAAAAAATATTATTAAATGAAAGAAATTAAAGTAACCATTTAAAAAAACTACCGTGCATGATTGTAATTTTTGGTTCGTGATCGTGCGTGAGTCAAAAATCTCTCACGTGCGCATCTCTAATCTTAACAGTCTTATTTATTGAACTTAAAGTAGCTTAATATATTTTTTTAAAATTTTGTTAGCAAAATGTTAAAAATTCCGAATTTGCGCTTTAATGTAATAAATTTGTTTGCTGACTACAATACAAAATATCGCTGGCACATTTTATACATTACGGCATAATGGCTTTCCCATAATATACGTAGTGCTTATTAAACTTTATATTTATCAAACTATTTTTTTCACTTAATAATACAAAAGTTAAAATTTGTATATGTCAAATAAAGTTTAAGCTAAAAATGCCATAAAATAAACTTGTTACCTTTCCATTTTCCAATAATAACAAGAAATGTAACAGTGATATTTTGTATTTTTGCAATAATTTCCTTAAATTAGTTAATTTAAGAAGACAAAGGACCCCCAGTGTTCTTTAGCCATAGATGCCATGTGTCACGTAGGGCGTCCCTTTTTGTAGTTTTCTCAAGCAGAACCGTTAATTAACTACAAAAAGGATCTGACTTTGTCACAATTTATTACGTTTTAGGATATCCTGCAGTGCATTTTTTTAAATCGTTTACTAATGAAATTTAATTTATATTTTAAAAACATGAATTTAGAATAATTCAATTTAATTTTAAGACAAAAATTTAGGTGATGTATAAACTAATAAAAGTTTTAGATGATGTATAATAAACTAATAAAGATTTTAGATGATGTATAAACTAATTAGGAGGAAATTTTACTGTTTTCTAATAAAAATTTAGTTCTCAGCAGTAAACTTTTTCTATAATTTAGAAATTTTGACCAAATTTTAAGTAAAATTTGTTTCTTAATTTCAAGGAAAATTTTATTTAATATTGGTAAAAAGTGACTTTGGCGCTGTTTTCACTCCAATTTTTCCTCTAAATAAGTTAATTTTTCTAAATTCAAGTTCATTTTTTTTTGAGTGTACTTAACCTTTTTAACCCCACGCACAGTGGGGGAAAATAGACTTTTTGAGTAAATTCGTCTTCAGCTTACAGTTTTAAACGAATAAAAAAATCAGCTAAGTTACGGATTAATTCCTTATGAACGATTTTTAAAAATCATTTACTTTCTGTTTTTAATTGATCGACAAAATTTGTGAAATTTAATTTTTTTTTTTCACATTAGGGAAATTTTATACTCTATTGATTATTGTTGTAAAACCCGCGGCCACATTTTCATTTTATTTTCTATAAACAAATTTGGTTTGAAACACAGCCTTTTCATTTTTAATACAAGTTTTTAAAAGTCTACCAATCGCAGATGTCTCTTACAAGAGTTAATCAATATTTTTCGAAAACTGGTTTGTGCATTAACATGTTAAAAAGCTGCTTTCGGTTTTGCAAAGTTAAAAATTTTAAAACTATATTTTATCTTAAAATAATTAAAATCCACCCAGCAAGCAAAGATTTGTCTTAAAGTGACTTCAAAAAGTTCAACATCTTCTACATCGAAAAATTATAATTCACATTACAACAGCTTTATGGATTGTTAAGATGGATGTCTTAAAAAACGAATTATTTATTATCATTTAAAAATGTCATTTATGGGCACTTAGAAGATGCTGGCTAAGACAGTTTTTTCGCATAATGTTGATCCATTTTTTGACCGCGTGTCTTAAACACTGCATAAGATCAATTTGAATAGTTTAACTTAAACCTTTAGAAATTGCAAATGGTTCATTCAAATATCTAAAAAAAACATTAAAATAAATAATGTGAATTTTTCAAAATTAAGCGCGCACGTACAATGTTTGAATGAGATTATTTTCGAATTGTGATCGAAATTAAACTAATATTTAATTAATGCTTTGCAAGTTTTTCTCTTCTCCTGTAAAACTTTCTTAATAAAACGACTCAATTTTGAGATTTCATGCCTTGCAAATGGCATCAATATATCAGGGAAATTACTTAATCCAAAAAATTTTCCAAAAATAAGCTTATGAAAAATTTTAGTAAATTTTTTGACACTACTTAGATTAAGGTAAATAGGCATTTAATAGCCCGGACATGTTTTATTCAAGCGTCTTCAAAAACCTTTCATTTAATAACCAATTTATCAGAAGCTTTTAAAATTATTAAAAAAAAAATCTCATTAAGATCGGAGAGAGCCCATGGGGATACTCTCCTTGTTACTGAGATAAAACTGAAATTACACTCAATTATTTTTAAAAAATGTTCCTTAAATAATCCATAATTTTACTACTGGCCCGATTGTCACCTTGTTTTATTACAGGGTGAGCACCAGCGTACCAACATAGACCGTACAAGTAGATTTCAATGATTTTAAGCTTTTGTCAATTTGATATTGATATTTAGTGCAAATGTTTTTTTTTATCAGTTTAAAAGCTAATTTTTTTTAATTCCTTAGATTACCAATTTTATCACAAAGTTCTGTTTAGCAAAGAAAAATCTTAAAAATTTCGAGATTATTTCGATAATTTTAAGAACAGACTTTGTTGAAAAATTAATTTAGTGATGTATTGTAAAATAATCGGTCTATAGCAATTATTTTGAAAGTATTTTTTTTGAATATTTTCAAACACACACACGTGGTTTATATCTCGAAAACGCATTATTTTGAGTGACACATTATTTTGAGTGTATTAAAGTACTTTATGATAAGGTCTCACAAAAATAAGCTTTATAATAATCATCGTAACAGATGATTTATTAACGAAACATTCTGATGCTTCAAAAATCGTCAGCAAAATATCAATCCTCCCCCTTTTCTACAACAACACAACATCGATGTACCCCCCCCCCCCCCCCCTTAACGCGTACACGAGCATCCATCCTAAAGGAAAAAAATTAACAACAATATTCATATGATGACAGAAATGCTGATAAAATCATATGTAAAAATAACAGTAGTCAAATTCAGCGCATGCGTATCTCAAACACATATCTTTTTTTATCTTGAAATTTTAAAATGTTTCATTTCATTCCACATCAAACATTTTTCGAAGAATAACATCACACAAACAAATCAAGGATGTCAATTAATTAACCCTAATGTGTTGCAAATGTATCGTAATGTGCATCTGAAATAATGTAGTTTAAAAATCTCTACTGGGAACGATTAAAACATGCGTGTGTTTATGCAGAAATCTATCAAATGTTGACTTCTGTCATTTCCATACAAATTTAACATATGTGACAATAAGCGTTAATACTAAACGTTGGCTTATGTCAAATGTATACGGGAATGACATAAGCCAACTTTGATAACTTGCCGCATAAACACAGCTATTGTCATGAAATGATCTCAATCGAATTTTTTTACGTCCAACATAAATTTATTTGTTTCAAGTGTTTTAACAAGAACAAACAATTTTTACAAAACAAGTAAGAGCTGCTAAATTCGGCTATGCCGAATCTTATATACCCTTCACCATGGTTGGGAAAAAACTGAAGTTTATATATGGACATATATGGAATGGACAGATTTATATACGGACGCCTTTAAGAGGAAATTAACCATTTAGTTTGGTGATAAAACTTGGACTCGGGAAGATTTATGGTTCCAGAAAATAGGTATTTAAAAAAAATATGTTTTGGGCATAACTTTTTTGTATCTGAACCGATATTTCCGAGCAAATATGTTATACTAAAGAATTTCAAAAGAATTTCAGCAAATCGTTAAAAGAGTGTTTTATTTCTACAAAAACGTTTGATTTAGCTGGCAAATTTGCGTTTGGGATTTTATTTCGCTTTTTTATTAAGAAATATTTTTAATTTTTTTAGCTTAATTTTAAAAATTTTAAGGAAAATATTTTATAAAATTTTATTTATAAATTATTATAAGTTATGACCTAAAATAGTTGCACTCAAAGGGAAATTATGTATAAAATTTTCTTAATATATGAGAAATAAAATGGTTTAAAAATCTGTTTATAAATTCTTTTAAATCGGAGCAAAAATATAAATAAAACCGTTTGTATTTGGTTTGTATCAGAGGGTTTTTTTAAAAATTTTGATGTTTTTAGCCTATTTATGGATTATTTAATTATTAATATAAAATTTTATTTAAATTAATTATAAAATGTTAAAAAAAAAAACAAAAAATAAACAAAAAAAAGTTTTAAGCAAATAAAAAAAAATTGTACAAAAAAAAGTTTAATTGAGCGGGTGTAGAGAAAAAAAGCATTTGTGACACAGCGTTTAGACAACTGAGCTATTAAGGTCATGCGGAATCATCGTTAATAGAATTAAATAAACAGTTTTCGTTCATTAGAGATTTGTTTGGTTTTTATTTAAATGACAAATCTTTGTATGTGTTTGTTGTTTGTGTATAAAAGGTGGAGGTGAAAGAAAAGAATTTCAACAAATGGATGTGTTTGTTAAGCGTAAAATTCTACATACATATTAAACAAAGGGATTTTACGGAAAAAATTAGAGGTAGTCCTGGTTTTTTGCTAATATCTCAGCCATTTATTAACCGATCTGTCTGATTTTCAATAGCAAACAGAAATGGATCACATGTAACAGAAATATATAACAATCAAGTCCTCATCATGTCTGGGTTCTTCGGAAAACCCATTTGACATCGTTAAATAAACTTCGCTCCTCATAAGGACCCAGAATATATATACTGTATAGGGTCTAAGATCAATATTGTAGAAATTACAAACGGAATGACAAACTTATATATACCCTTCCACCTGTGGTGAAGGGTATAAGGGAGATTAATTTTACACTAGACTGCTGAAGTTTCGACCCCTCTTGGGATTCGAAAGTGGTACCTTTTATTTTAACAGTTCAAAGTTATTTTTTTTTTAATTGTTAAATTGGCTCTGTACGAATTTTATCTACTTAAGATTGACCAGCGTTGAATGTTGACATTTTTTCAATCACAGCTTATATAAACATCAGACATTTCATCAAGAATACATCATTAGAGACTGATCCATCGAGACACACCAGTGGAGAAGAGTAAATAATGTATACTTGATAAAAACATAAAACAATTTCCTTCGATGTTTCCATAGCACTTCCCAGGAAAAATTTAGTAGTAGCAGCTCATTGCTTTTAGCATTACCAATAATGACCTTACCCTGCCCACTGCATTACTTCGAAAGTGAAAAGAATGAGTTACTTATAATGTAATATACAGCCATTGATATGCCATGTCAGCTCCCTGCATACTACATTACTTTCAATGTGATTATTTTTGTTTTAACTACTTATTTTTGGCAGTTAAAATCTATTTTTGGTTTTGTTATTTACATTTTGTTTTTTAAAATTGTTATCAAAAATCAATTCAAATAAAAATCAAATAAAAAAATAAATAAAAATCAAATAAAAAAATAAATAAAAAAATTGAAACATAATAAAAAAAGTTTTTTTGATTTTAAATATTTCTGTTTTTTAATGATTTTAATTGAAATATCTTGTTTATTCCGAAAAAAATTGGATTTTCTATATATTCAATCATTTCATATTCAGAGAATTCCATGGAAAATATCTACTGCACTTGTAGATTTCTCAATTTAAAATGGGACTTTTTCAATACCATTTTGAATTGGAATTTAGAATGAAATCTGAAAGTTTTTTTTTTGTGAATTTAATAAAATATATGTACATACGTTGTATTTAAGTTTTATAAAATATAAAATAAATTTTATAAAAAATATATCTTTATACACCATTACACCATTTCCAATTTAATAACAGAAATTATTAATTATTTGCATAAATTATCAATTAGTTTTAGAAAATAACAATTTAAGAAATTTTCAATTTAATTTCAGACTAAGCAGTTAATTTCAGGAGTTATTAGTTTCATTTCAGATATATTAATTTAATTTCAGTTATTATTATATTAATTTCTGAAATTAAATTTTTAATATCTGAAATAAAATAAATAGGTTTTGAAAAAAAGTTTGTAAATTAAATTGGAAATGGTGTAGTTATTCAGCTCCTTCCTTGTTATCAGTTTTGTTACGACTAATAAACTCATTAGTAGTGGCCACTCTTTCAGTAACTATTCATAATGCGTTATTTGCACCCCTTATGTAACGTATTATTTTGCCCTTTATAAGCAACCAGTTATTAACTACCTTCAAGCCACCAGTTTTTATTATATGAATTGCAACCAGTTATTTTTGCGTTACCTATAACTAGTTATTTTAACCTTACCATTAACTAGTTGTTTTACTCCCTACAATGACATCTCTATGTTAAAATAATGAGCTTAGCAGGCAAACTTCAACCATTATTTGGCAAGGTCTTTCTTTGCTGGGTTAATTCCAATGAAGTAATTTAACATAACCCCGGGCTATGAACTTCATTTTCTTTTGGAAAATATGTATATTTTAAAACCACTTCATTTTTGTGTTTACCATCGTTTTTCCAACACTGGAAATTTTCTTTCCTCAGTGCTTCTCTGATGCTTTTTATACAGCAGACCATTTTGTCTGATAATTTTTCTCTTTCGGATTGGGAAAGAACTTTTCGCCAGAACTTTTATTTTTCTGACTGGGCATACTTTAGTGTTTCCAATTATTCGTCCCTGCCGGTTAATTGGTTAGGTAATTATTCGAAAAATTAAGAAAATTAATCGGTTATTCAGTTGGCAAGGAATTCGGTTGTCACAATGAATCTGTTTTCTCTGTGTATACATTTTTTTATAGAACTATTTTTTAGAAAATACTGTTTTCGAATTCAAAACAATTTTATATAACTATTTGATAACATAAGTAACGTCATAGTGCTTGTTAGGAATATACCACGCGTTTCATTGCTAAGGATTGTTATGATTTTTACCTGTATAAAATCGTTGATTTATTAACCTTTTAAATAATTCGAGTTCTTACTATATTGCAAATAATAAACACAGTTTGAAATTATTTATAGCACACTATTTATTTATAACAGGCACAAAAATTACATAAAACACTTTAATAGCACACTTTCTTTACACGATGTAAATAGACAAAACGTTAGCCACACTTTAGTTCTTAACACTTTAGCGATTATTTTAAACTGTCTTGCTGCATCACCAAGTACCTTTATTTATATGAGTAGACAGGTATTCTAGTTATTTCCAGCTATGCACTAGATTTTTCCAGCTGTCAAAGAATTTACTAGTATAAAAGAAATTTCTGTAACAATATTTTAATAGGTTATTTTGGTAAACATTTTCTAAAACTTCCGTGTTCTGCTGAGATCTTTTGTCAGCTCGAAATACATGTATACGGTGGTTGAAAGCTCTATTTCAATGAAAATATAATTTTATATTATTTAAAATTTATTTGTTAAAGGAATTATAACAAAAATAAAATTTGTCTATCATATTTCCTAAAGCCTTTGTAACATTTGCTTTGATTCAGTCGATTTGAAAAGAATTTGATTGTATTTTAGTTGATGTTTTTTTCTACGATTTTCTTGCCAAAGTTAAGAAAATTAGGAAGTTTTAAGAAAAATAACTGAAATGTTAAACCAATTAGTCGACCTATTCTAATCGATTATTCGGGTCGAATAATTATATGAGTTTTAAATTACTTGATTCGGCATTAATCGAAATAGAGGAGATTAATCGAGGAATCGGCTAATCGATTAACCGAATTGGAAACACTAATATACTTCCGAGAAAAATTCTAGGAATATCTAAATACACTCACCAAAAAAAGTCTGTAATGGCAACTGAAAATTTTGCTGTTATTACGGGAAATTCTGCTAATTTGAGCCCAGCGGTATTTTTTGCTAATCTTAGCAACACATGTCTGCTGACGTGTAGTACAATGAAATTAGTAGAAAAATTAGTAGCCGCTACTAAATTTTAGTAGACTTTTTGTAAAGTGGAATTTAAAATCTGTTTTTTTAATATTAGTAAAAAGCTTTGAATTTATTTTTCATATCGAGCATCAACAATTTTGAAAATATTTTTTAAAAAACGAATTAATCATTTGTTTTATTTTGATAATTTCTGAAAAATATTTTGGAAAATTTTTTTTTACTTTTAAGGTTAAATTTTAATTGTTTTTAGGGCGCATTTTTAGAACTAAAAAACCTTTTTAGTGCTATTTTAAGTGGATGTCATCTTTTTAGACATCAGTCGGTATCTTCACTTCCGATCCCTTTTTTAATATATGTAACCTTTTAAGGAAATTTAAGTTTGTAGGTGTAAGATTTCCATCAATATCCACTTTTTTAAAATTAGTAATATTTTTTGCTAATTTTAGCAAATCGGTTTTCAAAAATTTGTAAAATGATTTCTGAAATTAGCAACAAAAATTTGTAAATATTCTGTAAAAATTCTGTAATTTGTAAAATATAAATAGCAAAAAGATTTGCTAAATAATAATTTTTTACTAAAAATAAGTACAAAAATAGTAGAGTGGGATTGAAAACCGTTTAAAAATTTTTCTACTAACTTTTTTTTCTGAGTGTATTTTTAACAGTTTTCTAACTCGCTCTTTTTCGTTTATGGGATTTTATGTTATTTTTAATGTTGTTTTTTTCGCAATTACAATAACAAAGTTTGAATCTACATATATAAAAAATTGTTGCAAGTGTGTTGTGACTTTATAACTCACGAACAGTCAAACCGAATTCGATTAAATTATAAGGGTTTGTTCGTATGGTCGTGTACATGGTTTATCCAAAGTTTGCGCGTTCGTGAGTTATGACTTTTATGTCAACATGTGATTTTGTCTATATAAAAAAACAACAACAAATATGTAGGCGCCCATGAGCATGTGCGTTATGTTTACTGTGTGCTGACTTCATACACACGGTAAATACACGTTGTAGCGCATACACGCATACACATTGACAGCTGTCAGTGAGTGATCATTTAAAGGTTCTTTTCATCGAACTCGCGGATCGAGAAACCAATGAATTTGATTCAATGTTAATATTTATGCGTAGCGAAAAATGAAGGATTGTTGTTGGGCTATAATCTAATATAATATTGGCAATTTTCTCCCAAGACTTACAGTGTTAAGCAAAACATTTGCAACAAAGTCTGTATTTAAGTTAAAATTGCAATATTTTATACATTTGATTATTTTAAGAAATTCTTTTTATTTAAGTTTGTAAGCGATCATGGTAGAAAACGAAAGCACATTACTACAACATTGCCATCACTTATAAACAAAAACAACAAGAAATCCCAAAGTCTTAAAAAGAGAATATGCAAAACAAAAGCTACAAATCAAAAAATGACGATACATTCCCAAAATTTAACCTTCTTAATAAAGTTATATTCTTTGCGCGAGTTTTAAAAGTTAGTTTTTAAATGTCGGTACTGGTTGGTCCACTAAGGCCGAGTTTTTGGGATGTGAGTTAAACTTGGTTAAGTTTGCATATAGTTTTGGTATTCATTGAAATAAAACAAAATAAACTAAATTGAGTTTAAAGATAACCTGCATTCTAAAAACTCGGCCTAAGAATGACTAGGAATAAATATTGTCAAATCTCAAATAATTGAGGATCTTTAAAAGCGAAAAAAGCAAACACTCGCTGCAAATATATTTATATAATATTCATAGATCTATACTATAAAAGAACTATCCGTAAAGCATTTTGGAGAACCTCCATGAAAAACTTCCCGGCGTGATGAAGGAAAAATATGTTCCATTTTTGCTACATCTACCACACATGCTACCACACATTTACGTTAAATATTGTAAAAACAAAAGCTTCTATTAGAGCTTATCAAAGTGAAAAAGAAACACACACAATGGTTTGGCTTATGCCTTGTTTACATCTGCAATCAAATCACTAGATTTCGACTAAAATCAAGATTTTAGTGAAGATTTCCCATACAAATGAAATCCCTTAAATTCACGAGATTTTTAAGAAATCCTAGCGAAAATTGCGCAAATGTTTGATTTAAATCAGACCTTAAAAAACATAATTCCTTAAATCAATTTTTATATCTGATTTAAATTTTGACGATTTAATTCGCGAATTCATTTTTCTGATGGAAATATTTACTACTATGATTCAATCTTGAATCACATTCTTTTTAAGAATCTTTTTAAAAATCAAACGAAATAATTCAATTTTAATAATTTGATTTTAAATCAAAGAATTAAATTAATTTTTATTTGATTCGCGAATCAAAAAAAGAAATATTTTGATTATAGAATTAAAAATAATATGATTTTTTTTTAAATCACTATTAATTTATATTTTAGTTTGTTAACCAAACCTGGAATTTTTTTAATTAGCATTAGTTGAGTAATGCTAATGCCAAAAAAAAAATTCATTACCATTTAATGGTAATGAAATTGCTCAGAAAGCATTGGTTTACAAAAAAACGAATGTCTAACTTGCTTAACTTAGGCTGTTTTATAAAATGGATCCCTCGTGATATCTCCCGAGCCTGGTCTATATTTATTATTACAATATGTTAATACTCTTGCAGAGCAGACATTTTGACAACTTTGCCCCATCTCGCCATTTTACAAAATGGAGCAATATTGGAACAGGCTTCCTAGAGATTTAAAAAGTTTCTCTACTAAAGTTTTCAAACATAAGATACACTCAGAAAAAAAGTTAGTAGAAAAATTTGTAAACTGTTTTTAATCATACTTTATTTTTTTTTTGTACTGATTTTTAGTAAAAAAAATTATTATTTAGTAATTTTTTTGCAATTTACATTTTACAAATTACAGAAGTTTTACAGAATATTAACAAATTTTTGTTGCTAACTTCAGAAATCATTTTACAAATTTTTGAAAACCGATTTGCTAATATTAGCAAGAAAATTTACTAATTTTAAGAAAGTGGATATTGAAGGAAATTTTATTCCTAATAATTAAGACATACTTACAAACTTAAATTGCCTTAAAATGCTGCATAGGTTGAAAAACAACCTACTCATGTTCAAAAAATTTACTAAAAATATTTTTCAAATCAAAAATTATCAAATTAAAACAAAATGATAAATTCTTTTATGTTTTTACTCTTTTTTAAGCCTTTTAATTTTGTGTAAAATATTTTTTGAAAAAATAAATAAAATCAAAAATTTTGCTCGATAAATCGAAAATATAAATTTGTATATTCGAAGTCGTAAGACAATTTTAGAGAAAATTAGCAAACTTTTAAGTGTAACATGTGTATCTAAAAAAAATTAAGTTAATTTTTGCATTTTAATATTGTTTTTTACAAATTAAAATTTTGCTATATTTTACAATTCATTGAGTTTACAGCAATTTACTAAAATTTAGTAGCGCTTACAAATTTTTTATACTAATTTGATTGTACTAATATTAATAATATTTAGTATTTTTTTCTTTTTTGCTGAAGCGGCTACTAACTAATTTCATTGTAGTACATGTCAGCAGACATGTGTTGCTAAGATTAGCAAAAAATACCGCTGGGCTCAAATTTGCAAAATTTCCCGTGATAACAGCAAAATTTTTAGTTGCCATTACAGACTTTTTTTGGTGAGTGCAGCAGATTATGCGATGTCTCATCAATTTTACTGAACTTTCGATTATTTATATATCACTGACCGAACAATTTTATGTTTTATTGCTACATTCAATGTCTTATTTTATTTCTTCAAAATTCATAGTGTTTTTAATGTATTTTTTTTAAATAATCTCTATTATAATTATGCTTGTGATAATTAAATATATATATTAGGCATGTTTTCTTTGTACACTTAAGCTAGCAAGTTATTTCATTTATATGGAGAATTAAGCGATTACTAAGCGACTAGTTCTCAACTCGCTTAATTCTCCATATAAATGAAATAACTTGCTAGCTTAAGTGTACAAAGAAAACATGCCTATTGTTTTTATTTTGTATAAATGTATTTAGAAGTGAAAAATATCTTGGAAACTAAGCGAGACAAAATTTTTGCAAAGCTCGACAATGATCACCCTTCGAAAGAACAGATTCGGTAAGTCCCCGAAGGGTTTCATGGAATTTTTATAAAACAGCCACAGCGTAACTATTTTTCTAATCAATTAACACACTGTCTTATAAAAATAGATGTCTTCCGGACCTGGTATATTCTGTACATTTTTGTATGAAAAAGTGGCAACGTTGGTCAACAGTCGACAAAAAAATATAATCAAAAATGTAATTATAATTATTAAAAACAGAATAAAAATAAATGTAAACCCAATAAAAATGTGTTACTAATCAAAAAAAAAACTATGGCGTGGGTCTAATTTTTCTTCCGGTGGGGGAAAACTAAGGAATTAAGTGAATTTTTAAAATATTTTTAATTTGAGGTTATTTTTTATGTTGATTTGTTTACAAAAAAGCTGTAGTTGTCAAAACGAAATCTCGCTAAGTCAAAAAATGTGAATGGTCAAGATTTCTGTTCGAGATTTCCATTGAAATCTCGGAATTTAAATACAATGTAAACCAGTGCTGTTCATTTCATGGGACAATTGTCCCCTGCTCAACTCACATGTATTCTTACGCTCTTGCTTTTAGTCGTCACTGAAACAGCGACGAATGAACACGTGTGGCGGATGTATGCTGATTTTTCTTTAATGCACTGAAAAAAATTAATAGCAATGTAGGAAAAATATTTTCAAAATTGGAGTCCGATCGTTCATCCATTTATTCCGATCGAATGTATTGTATTTTTTTTTCTCTTCCAAAAATACCATTTTTTTTTAATAGGATATCATAATAAATCCATACATATTACAGATATTAATATGTAAATATAATGAAATCATTAATATTATGGAAAAAATTTACAACTTTTTGTTTTTTATAAAATAAAAAAAGGCACCCTAATGTAACATATATATGTATTTATTATTTTCCTTTCAAAAATTTACTTTTTGTTTAATTTATATTTTTTTTAAAACTGTTTTATACAAAATATAGACATATAGACATTTAGTTGATTCTTATAACTGTCTTATAAGTAAAATTTGTTGTTGTTTTACATGTTAATTTGATTTAAAAGTGTGTTATAAAAATCAACAGAATGTCTATGCATATGACAGTAACAGTTTCATATTTTCAATAAAAAATAAATTTATAAAGATACTAACACTGCTATTAACTCATTGTACATTTCTTACAGTGCAATTCTCATTTTCTCACCAACACAACTACAACTACATTTTTAATTTGAACAGCACTGATGTAAACGCAGCATTAAACCATCTTTAATGTTTGTGTGTATGTGTAAATATTTTTAGGGCATCTGAAGGGTGTGGTTCCCTAATTCTAAAATCTTTGATAGTTTGACACATATATTGAGAATGTTGTGAAAGAACTGTTAATAAAATGCATTTGCAGCCGGCATTCAATATAACTTTATACACATGTGTGCTACACATATATGCACACACACACTTATCTAGAGGCGTGTATTTGGTTTACATTTTTAATACAGTCAACAACAAAAAAAAAATACTTGTACACATATATTAACAAATCTTGAACCATGTTGTTTCAGTAACTCGTTAAGCTGGCTAAACTAAATAAAAACTTATTTTATTAACAAATTTTAGCTTTTTTTCCAAACTGGTAAAGTTACCCGTTAGGGAATTGTTAACACCACCTCAAAAATACTACAATTATTCAGGCAAAAAAAAAAAACTCGGACACTGCAAAATTTATAAAATAAAAACCAAACAAAGACTACCCATTAACGTTAGTCTCAATCAGGTTTTACTGTTTTGTATCTATTTTGAGTTCAATAAATATTTTTTTGTATTTATTTTATGTGAAAATTTACGCTTTTTACACATTGTGTACCAAAATGGAATTATTTACACCAAACAAGGTTTAATTTGTCTATTTAGGCTCGAATCCATATTTTTTAATGATTAAATATAATCGTTCTTGTAAAATAGATCCAAAGTTGTAAACCATTTGATTAGGGATTTTGTTCTAAAAGTTATTACCCTCTGCTGGCTTATCGAGTTAATAGTGTTGTTCAAAATTTTTTAAGTGTACAAGTTTTTTTTTGTTCACTGTACATATTTATGCGTGAATTTATTCGTTAATGTGTGCAAAGTAAAACAAAGTGCTCTTTAATCAAACAATCACAACAAAATGACACTACATGAAGTTCACCTAATTTTGTAGCTGCGACAACTTGTTGATATCACGGTTCGTCCGAAACACCTCCTAGGTTTAAAAACTTAAACATAAATTTCAAGCATCATACCTTTTAAAATATTCTATGGAGTGCCTAAAAAGTGTCTGTTCTAAGCGAATTTCAGGTATAAAAATAAGATTTTTCTATTGGTATCTCCCATTGTGCATAAATTTGGAAATGTGATAGAGAATTATTTTCCTCAAATAGACCTTTCCTTACATTTGGGGAGTTAAATGGGAGGGAAAAGGGGACAAAAACATTTTTTTCAAGATATATTTATAAACATAAATGTACTATAAGTCAAATGGGTATAAAATGAAATGAACTCTGTATCTGGCTATCAGTTTCTTATGTAAAATAGGATGGCTTTAGCTAGGAATTTTATCTTCGGCTTGCGCATTTCATCTGAAAATCTAAAATTTTGAAAAAAAGTGAAATTTTTTAAACATTTTATCATTCTCTATAACTATAAACGAGAAATATAAACCTTTTTTAATCAAAAATTGCCATTACTTTGAAAATTTGCAATAAAGTGCTTGAGAATCCTAATGTCAACAGCTTTAATTGTGCATACCACGATATTTAGGACAAGCCCTAATTGTGGCAGAATCTCTCCAGAATGTTTAGTATATGGGCAAATCCTGCGTGACGAACGCTAAATTCGTACGCGTTTTTGGATTAAAATATATAAATTTCTTGGTCTTTCAAAACAGATACCTTCAACTTAACCCTTTAACCACTGGAGTCGAAATACGAGGTATTTTGTTATGAAATTTTGGTTCTAGTATCATTTTGGACTAAAAAGCACGAACATGAAGTCCATTTGTCAAAAAAATTAACCTGAAAGCGCCAGGTGGAAAAAATTAAAGACAACCTGAAGACAAAAAGCTCGACTCAAACAAAAATATTTGTTCCACTAATCAAACACGCAACAAATTATCAAAATACAGCTTGAAGCTATTTTCCAAAAAAAAATTCGAGTCGATTGAGCTGTTGGAAAGTATGTTTTTTTTTTTAGTTTTAATTTTGCACCAAAATCATAAATAATTTTCGTGTCTGTTTTGACAAAAACCTTAACAGAAATGGGTGTATCTATCAAACTATTCAACTGAGCGTGTTGAAAACGGCACTGTTCGAAAGGTAAATTCAAGCAGACAAAAATGTTGTTGGCGATTATTGCACCAAAAATATTGCTTTGGATATAATTGGACTTTAGTGATGACCTTCTGTAGACGGTCTTAGTGGTTAAAGGGTTAAACATAGTGTTTAGTGAGATTTAAGTGTACTTTTGAAAATTTGTTATGTGTAAATGTACACATGTGCAAATGTGCAAATGGGCAAATGTGAAAATGTGTAACTGTGTAAATATGTAAATATTTATTTCTTTATTTCATTCAACAACGCCCAGCCAAACCGCAGGAGGTAGGACGCTGACATTTTGTATGTAGATTCTCCCTACCGCGCAGACATTCACTAAGACGAGGTTCTCGGAAAATCCTTCGGGGAAGAGCAAAATGGGGAAAAACTACCCTTTCACCGCCTGCCCAAACCCTATAGGTAGAAACCGGAAATTCGAAATATGCTTTAACAACCTGCACAAACTTTTGGACCTATAAAGTTATAATCCGATGGGGAGGGGCAGAAAAGGGAAAAATTCTCATCCTTGACGTAATGCGAAAAACGCTGGAGCTGGGAAGTTGAAATTTGGTTCATATGTTCCTCCTTCCGTGTAGACATTCACCTAGGTCGGATTTTTGTAAATGTCTACGAAGAGAGGCAAAAAGGTGAACAGTCTCCCTTAACGGGCTGCGCACACCGATTTAGATAGAAACCTGAAATTTGAAATATGTGTTACCTGGAGTTTTGGTCTGGGACATGGTATAATAATTATATTTAAAGCGAAAAAAATATATAAAGGGTGTCCCAAGAAGAACGCAATTTTTAAATTTTAAATAAAACACAGATATTTAAAAAAAAATCGTGAAACTTTATTATATCGTAAAGTAGACAGAATGAGGTTACGTATGGAACAATATATCGTGCAGATGGCCGCCGCGGCTTTGCTGGCATGCACGCGATCTTTTAATGAAATTTTCAATGACCGTTTTGCATGAATGCTGCGGTATTTCATTAATGCAGCGTCCAATTTCCTCTTTTAAAGCTTGAGTCGTCGTCGGCTTATTCGCGTAAACCATCGACTTCAAAAAACCCCAAAGAAAAAAATCTAATGGTGTTAAATCGCACGATCTAGGCGGCCAATTCTGATCTCCACGAACACGACCGGGAAATGACTGATGCAGCAATTGAATTGTTTCTCTGGCTGTATGACATGTGGCGCCGTCTTGTTGGAACCACATGCCCTCCACATTCATTTCTTCAATTCCTCCAGCCCAAAAACCACACCACACAGTGACACGTTGAGGATGCATTTGCTTCTCGTGAATCACTCGAGGATTTTCCTCACCCCAAATGCGACAATTCTGCCTATTGACGAAGCCATCAAGATGAAAATGGGCCTCGTCACTGAAGATGATTTTATCGGCAAAATCAGCATTTTCTTGTTGTCTCTCCAATACCCAATTAACGAACTCCCTTCGCTGTCCATGGTCAGCTGCCTTCAGTTCCTGAGTCAATTGAACTTTGTATGCATGAAGATGCAAATCTTTCGTCAAAATTCGCTGCAAAGTGGATTTGGAGACACCAATTTGCTGAGCTCGGTGTCGAATTGAGGTGGATGGAGTTTGAGCGACATCATCACGTACAGCTGCGACATTTTCGGTCGATCGACCTGGTCGATTGCGCGTTGTTGTCTTTACATCACTAACAGACCCAGTTTCGGCAAATTTATCCATTAATCTCTTTACAGTTGACTCTTTTGGAGCATTATTGTGACCCCAAATTGATTGCAATTTGCGAACTGTAGCCGCAAAACTTTCACCATTTTGGTAAAACAATTTCACAATGAGAATGCGTTGTTCATTCGTGTAGCGCTCCATTTTTACTAACCTCGTACCTTCTACTAGCAAACAATAACAATTGTTCAAATGTCAAACAATGACACTTCGAATGTTGCCAGATTTAAAAATTGCGTTCTTCTTGGGACACCCTTTATATAAATTTTCACTACTTATATCCTATCAACAATTTCTAGTTCTTGTTATCCCGAAATGATTTAAATTTGAAAGCTTTGTAAAAAAATATTAATATGAAAATAAAAACAAACTTAAAGCACAAAAAAATTATCTCACTGGCTGGGATTCGAAACCATTGACATGGGGCTACATATAATTATATGAAATTATATATTTTACCATATCAAAAATACTCTAGATATGGAACTATATATAACAATATCTCAAATTTGTTTGCACATATTGTATCATATATAATTATATCTTATATCATATCAAAAAACAATTTCTTATTGTTGTTTTTTGTGTAATTTTCATATATAATGGCAAATTTTATTGCATTTGAAGACACATGTGGAGATATTACTTAATAAAAAATGTATCGGTATTTTAAGGGTAAAGTTATATTCTTTTATTTCGGTAACGCTATTTTAAGGGTAACGCTATTTTCTAATATTTCGGTAACGTTATTTTAGGGATAACGATTTTTTCAGTTATTTCGGTAACGGTATTTTAGGGATAACGATTTTTTCAATTTTTTCGGTAAAGGTATTTTAAGGATAACGATTTTTTCAGTTATTTCGGTAACGGTATTTTAGGGATAACGATTTTTTCAGATATTTCGGTATCAGTATTTTCTATCATTTCGGTAACGGTATTTTAAGTATAACGATTTTTTCAGTTATTTCGGTAACAGTATTTTAGAGGTAATGATAGTGAGTTGAAAGGGTATTGAATCGATGACGGTATTTTAGGGGTATTGCCTGCCAACCCTGATTTCAAGACAAGGTTGCATTTGTTTTCGATATCATAACAGAAAATTAATATATAAACTCGAAATCGGTTCCCAACCAAATTTATTCTACAACATATTATTTTAGAACAAATTCCAAAGAACCAGAACCCATTTACCTTAACTTTAATAATAAGATACAATAAAACTAACTAGAAGTAGCTCTAGAAGTAGTTCTAGGAATATCTGGTGTCTTTTGGAATAATTTCAAACAAAAATTATCGGTGTCAAAACCGACAGAAAAACAGATTATATAGGGCAAGAAGTTGCTCAACAAGTCGTTCTTAGAAACAGAAAATTTGCCTGTTAAATTATTAATTTAGTGGCCAGATTATATAAGACGAGCGACGATTATTGTCCACTACTTTCCAAACTGTTGAACTATAATCACTGTCGTTCACCAAATTTGTAACAACAGTTTACAATTTTCATGTAATATGGTAGATACTTAATTAAGAAAGGGGACGTTAAACGATAATCGTCTTACAATACCTGGGCACTAGTTCTGAGAAAAAATAATTCAGTCTCAAAAATTCTTAAATTCTAAAGCTATTTCAACCTTATAATACATTATAAAAGCTAAAGCTTCCAGAATAGGCAGATGTTAAACAAAATATTTAAAAATTAATTTTTTGTTCCAATAAATCAAACACGTGTCTAAGTGTTTTTCTAAAAAGCACTATGACGTTACTATTTACATTTATATTTACATTTCATGTACAGTTATAATTCAGTATTATTTTGGCCTCATGTTGTTTACATTTTTAAGAACTGAAAAAAGTTGATTTGTCATAAAATTTTTAAAGAGTAGAAAAGCTTAAGAATGTAGAACCCAAAAAAGAAATTGTTACTAGGTAACGACTTGAGAGGAATACGCGTATTCCAAAGTTTTATAGACTACCAGAATTTCCGAGCTTTTTTAATAGAAACCAAAAAATTAAAGAATTATTTATTGAATATTAGAATTAAGAATTATTTATTGAATATTAGGTGTGTTCGACGTACGTTAACGCGGGTGCCTACGGGAACCCCAAAGGCGTTTTTTGTAACAAGAATTGGGTAAATGAGAGCGTTCATGAGAGAGCAGTTGTGTTTCTCATTTCACCAGAACTTACCCCTGTACTTTTTGTTTGGGTAAAATGGTAAAACTGTCAAATCATCAGCTGTTGCTAATATATTAGCTGTTTTGCATTTTTCAAAAAAATTAAAAGTTAAATAAAAATTTACTATAAAGAAATTTTCCTTCTTAATAATGAAAAATTCATTTGAAAATGTAGATATTTGCCATTTCAAATAAATTTATTATTTAAGCTGTTTTTTAATGTAGTTTTGTGCGTTTGCAGTATTTTGGACATTTTTATGGTTTTGCGAGAGAATTTTTTGCTAACTCTCATTTTACCAGGCTTTACCCAAAATTCCCTCGTACAGACCTATGGTTTTAAGGTAGCTCTGGTCTATTTAGAAAATTTTCTACAATAATTTCTCCGGCGTAAAACACTGTATACACTGCATTATTCTGTTTTAAGGTTTAGGGTTTACTTGAGCACTTTGTGTCCTTACTGGTGAAAGATATACTTTTATTTTGCATTAAATGATTAATCGATTAATCGCCAATTTTTCCAATTAATCGACTCAAATAACTGATTAAATAATTTTCGCAATTTTTTGAATAATGCCCCAACCGGTTAACCGGCAGGGTTGAATAATTGGAAACACTTTTAAATGCAATTTTTAAGAAAACTCAAATCGTGACGCATGCTACGGAAATAACTGTATTAACTTAAAGCAGTATATAAAATTAATTTAAAATTATAGACGACTTGCAAAAAAAATTTCATTCTACTCACAACATAAAAAAAATTCTTATTTTCCGTGACGCACGTAGCGCATGGATCTAACATTTCGTACCTAATTTCATCTTTCCAAAACAGTAAAAAAAAAAAAATTACTAAAATTGAAGAGAATTAAATGAATAAAAATATCCCAATATACCATACAGCAATCAAACTGCAAATCAACTTGAGAATAAGCTTGTATAAATAGTGTGTTTTAAGCTTTTCTTAATTTCGCTTATTATAATGTTTATAAAATGTGAATTCACAAGCAGTATTCAACAATGCTTGAGAAAACATTATTATACATAACTTTTTCTAAAGTATGCTAATAAACAACACAGTATGACGATTGAAATAGAAATATTTTTCAATGCATATAACAAGTGCCGTTACTTTTTTTTTTAATTTGTCAAACGTATTTTGCGTGTACATTTGGTTGTAAATTTTATAAAGTTAACGTGCAATTGCATATTAAATTTAATTATTTTTATAATAATTTGTATTTATGGTTAAAATTAATTATTATTATTTATATTTAAAATGAATTGTAATTTTTTATATATAAAATTAATTATTATTATTTATATTTAAAATTAAAATAAAAAATATAATATTTAATGTGAAGCTTATTCTACAATTATGTAAAAAAGCTTATAAATATATTGAGTCAAATAAGCTTTTCTATACCCAAGTTAATAGAATATTATTTTTGTAAGCTTATTCTGCAATTGCAAGAATAAGCTTATAGTAATCATACACACATAATATTTTCACGAGGGTTCCGTTTTGATTATTCTACAATTGTTACGATAGCCTTTTTCAATATATTCTCAAGTCATTTGGTATGTTGGGATGGCCTTCGATAGGACTATGTTAACACTAAAGCAATGATATGAACATGAATATGAAATGTTAATTTCTTGTATAACATTACGAGATCTAAGGTAGGGTATGATTTGGTAATAATTTTTGTATTAATGATCATCCAAATACATTTTATTTTTATATTTACAATATTATATATCTAGTCTAATGTTCCATTAAAAAAATTAAGTTGGATATATTTCAAAAAATTTTGGTTGGTTGGCTGATTCTGGGATTTGCCCATATATTCGAAATTCCTTAGAAGTATTTCGCTGTTTATCCTCTTGTTTAAAATTGGTTATCTTATTATAACAGCCTTTTCCTTAACTTTTTTAAAGTTTTTATTTAAGTTTAAAAGGAATAGAAAAAAAATTAAACAAAAAGACATAAACAAATCTAGTGGCATACGGGCTTAATTTTGGGAAAATAGCGTTGCCACCTGGTTTTTTACAATATATGTATAAAAATATGTTCGAAAATCCAATATAAATCTGAGATTATTTTCCGTTAAAAGTTTACGGGCAGAATTATTGACGTTATTGCAACCTCTTTTACTTGAGGGCTATCAGTTTATAGTAAATGCGATTTTTTGTAAAAAAAAAAAATTCTGCTGCACTTTTACATCAAAAATGGATTTTGTTTCATGATCCATGATATGTGGCTCCCTCTAGATAAATTTAAGGCCCTTTTGGGGCGATTTTCCAAAAAAAAAATAAAACAATTTAGAAAACATTACGTTTTTTTTTGAAAAAATTTTTTCCTGCGCGCTTTTGCATCAAAACTGCATTTTATTTCATGATCCATGATATGTGGCTCCGTCTCGATCCATTTAAGACCCCTTTGAGGCGATTTCCATCCATGTGTGGATCGCAAGTGGAAGGTATGAAAGTATGCAATCAGAAGATTCTAAAGCACTTTTTCTAATAAAATTCGAGTAAGTGGTTTAGAAATAAACTCGATTTATGCGTTTGAACCCAGTATCCTGGGAATTTTTTTTTTTTTTTTTTGGAATGGCCAGCTCTGGTTCAATTAGGAATGGTCAAACTATAAGATATATTTTAAAATCAATTACATTGTCTGTATACAAAAAGAAACTTTTAATATCAAAAATCGAATGCAAGTTTCAAAATTGATTAGTTCTTATGTGTTTGTGGACAGAATTCCAAAATTAAAAAAGTTTATTTTTTTCTCAGCTCCTCCGATAATTTGGAATATGGGGCATATACCAATGAAATGTTCTAGTACCCTATAACCAGCAATATAAATTTAGCCATAATTTTGACAAATGATAAACAAGGTTCATATGTGATATAAAAAATATTGTTTTTGTCTACAGACCATGTACTTGATTTTAAAATGCATCTTATAGTTTGACCATTCTAATTGAACCAGAGCAGGCCATTCAAAAAAAAAACAAGTTCTCAGAATACTGAGTTCGAACGCATAAATCGAGTTTATTTCTAAACCAATCACTCGATTTTTTTTTAGAAAAAGTATTTTAGAATCTTCTGTTTACATTGCTTCAACGTATATACAAATTAACCTTTGACCATTCCCAGTTTTTCCAAGGAAGGGTGCTTCGTTTATTAGTTTTTCTTTTTTAAGTTATTGGCACATATCTACATATGGATGACTTTGGAAAATTGTTTGTAGTAATTAAAACTCATTCGCCAATATGAGACATACCTTAAAACAATCTAGGATTCATTAAGATCCCATTGGTATGTATCACATCATCCAGAACATCGGAGGAGCCAAGAAAATAATGTTGCACCATTTTTTATATTTGTTCAATTTTTTTTTTATATATGCGACATACCTTAAAATTATCTAGGAATCATGAAGATTCCATTGAAATGTATCCCATCATCCAGAACATAGGAGGTGCTGAGAAAATTCGATTTAAAAAATTTTTCTCAAAGTAAATGAAAATTCATATTTGGTTATGTTTACTAATTCTTGTATTATGGTAAAATTAAAAATAAATGTATTAAACCAAAATTCACGTGTTTTTTAGTTATTTTAAATCATTTTTTTATTAAAAATTTGGTTTTTGAATATGTATATTTTTTAAACAAATTTATGTTCCACTTTAGTTCCACACGTCAAAAATCTTTGTATAACTTTTTTATGGGTAACTTCACACATAAAAAAAGCCTTGTTTCCCAAAAATATTAAAAAAAATTCAGAAAAATCGTCAACTTAAAAGTTAAAAAAAAAAATATTTTTGAGATCCTGCGGAAATTTCCTTTCATTTGAGTACCCACACTTATATGTTACTACGCGTACCAGTTTTTGGGCCCTGGTGGCCTCACAGGCCCCGACCCCAAATATGGAAGATAGGAAAATATTTTCTTTTTTACTCCAGAGTTATTTTTTTTAGCAACGCCCGACAAAGTGCATTTTTGCTCGAAAGGAGTGACCTATATGGACATGCCCCATTTAAATAAAAAAGTAAGAAGTTACCCAACCCTATAGCCTTGCAAAACTTATCACTGAGTGATAGGTTTTGCTGGCCCCCTCAAAATATACTAAAATAGCCAGTTATCTGATAAAATAAAAAAATTCAGGGCTAAGGCAAACCACTCTTTTCATTACGCTTACCTTTCGAAACTAGTTCTGTATTTATAGTTTCTATCTTCTATTTGAAAATCCACAAAATGCGCATACATTGTAGTTTTTTGAATCATTTTAATCACACTATTGTTTTAATATTTTACACTATCACAGCTATTACGGCCCTATGCTCCTTGTAGGAACAATAGGAATTGTTAATTATATATCACAGCTATTAAACCACAAAATTAATAAAAAAAAGAAATACAAAAATATACCCAGTGACAAAAATTCCAATAACGGTATTTCATAACTGTTGCCAACTTGGCGATTTGCCGGCTTATCTAGCGCTTTTTTATGACTTTAACGGATGAACATGGAGCCAATTTATACGATAAAAAAAAGAAATACAAAAATATACCCAGTGACAAAAACTCCAATAACGGTATTTCATAACTGTTGCCAACTTGGCGATTTGCCGGCTTATCTAGCGCTTTTTTATGACTTTAACGGATGAACATGGAGCCAATTTATACTGCGAGCAATTTTCTTAATTCCTTTTCAAAGTTGCTTTTAAAGTTATGTGTATTTATACGGTGACTTTAATTGCACGAAAACTGAATGTGAATGAAGCAACAAAGGAAGAATACTTATGAGTGTGAGAGAACAAAAACATGCACGTTAAACGAAAACTGTGCCTTTTTGTGTTACCCCGCTTGATTCTTTACCCCGTTCACTAGAAAAAGTCTTGTATATTTAATTTACTTGAAAACATTTTTAACGTCGTTAATGTGCAGGTAAAGTAAAGGCTGGATTAGCCAGACGTAAACATATCTCAGTATAGCAAATTCAATGAGTAAAATAAGAATAGAAGAGTGTTGTATTTTGAGTGTCATTCTTATGCATTGAACATATACAATACATACACAAAACGTAAATACACAACAAAAATCTAATCAAAACAGAATGCAAACTCGTACATCTAAAGCTGATCCAAACACACGTGAGCACTTAAAAATTAAAATTAGATGTGTTGGTTACAACGACACAGTGGAGACGCGATGATTAGCGCACCTTATTTCTTCACGGACTTTTAGAAAACTACGTGAAAACTACTATTTCGGCAGCTCTGATTTTCTATAAATGCAACTAATCTATGACAAACTGTAGGAGAAACAACTTCATGACAAAATATTCTGTATCTCTTTCTTGCGTCCGATTTTCCACTTTGTCAGCTTATCATTGGTTTGACCCACTCACCATTTTTGCAATTATAGAGGCAAATGGATTATATATAATATAAATATCCTCTTTCTTATTCTGAAATCCGTTTTTCGATATCTGTCATCAGAACTGAGATATCTAATACCAACTTTGATATAAAATTAAGAAAAAAAATTTCATTGTTTTTCTTTTGAATATTTGGGCAAACTAATAATAAGCTAACGATTAATTAAATGTGTTTTGCTTATACATTTCACAGATCATATAAATGTGAAACTTTATTGTATCTTTTGTTCTTTTGAATACTGAGATAAAATTAAAAAAACACATTAGTTATGTGCAAAAATGTCATAAAAACATAAAACAGTATTTTGTTATTACTATATGTCACCCAAATATAAAATTTTTTGTGAGTTTGTGAAACAACAAGTTAGTTAAAGTTTTAGTAAATACAGTCATGTTGCACTTCTATGGTATCTTTTAGATACTTTTGGCGATCATATGTTTTAAAACATGTTATTCAGTTTCACATCTTTACATATTTTTTTTGTATACATTGTAAATCTCTTCTGCTGCATCCTGTTATGTTAGGCTACGTTACTTCTACGTATCGCATTAGCCATATCTTTAAGGAGAAAACCTCTAACATGACAACACTGTTAAGAATTAAGCGCCAGTGCGACATCTAAGTTCACAGAATAAAACTACAAACCATAACAACCCTGCAAATCAGGGGTGCCCAAAGGTTTCTTATGGAAGAGAAAACACCAATAACAAATTTTTATTCAATATTTTTTATTGTAAAAACCACACATACAAAGAAAAAAAATATTTCATATCATACGTTAAACAAAAACAAAATCTACATTGATGATCGCTGTCGTCAATGTTTACCAGCAGAGCATACTTGTTGTTGCTTTGCACTTGCGTATATACAGTGAAGAACGACAAAAAAAACTAATAAGGCAAAGTTGTTTGTGTATTTCGTATTGCTGAGTGCTCTATGTGTATTAAAACACACAGCCTATAGCTAAGATCATTTACAAAAACAAATGAGCATAAAGAGTATAGGCCTTGGACACCCTTGATGTAAATAAACAAATAGCAGACATAGAATCAAGGCTGCCAATTGGTTATTTTCCAGCCAGACCTAGAGATTTTAGTAAATTGTTTTTCCGTGAAAAAATTTAACTCTAAGTTCAATTGCTTCAATACGTTATTTAAATTCTAAAAATTAATAATTCTTTTATTTTATAATACATAATCACAATAAATTCAAAGTATGAAATAATCTGAAAAATCTCTAGCATCCCACAAAACGGCAAATAAATAGTTAAAATTGGTTATATGGCAGCACCGCTAAACACTACTAAAAGTTGCCGACAAAAACTCACCTTTGTTGCCGCCAAACTATGTTCGTGTTCTAAGAGAGTACTAAAAAGTTCGTGAGAGAGAAACATACTCTATAGAAAATTATATACTTTTTGTTCTCAGTTTATGTTCAGAGCTCAAAATTAAGAAAATTATATAATTTAAATGACCTAAAAAGTGTGTTTAAGAAAATATTGGAAAGATGCGAGCGTGACTTCTTTCACAATTCCATTTTATATAGATTTATGTGTAGTTTTATTCTGCGAATTTAAGTGGCGCACCGGTGTTAAATGCTACAGTGTTGCCAAATTAGAAGTTTCTCCTTATGGTTGCATTAGCCATACTTAGACGTAACGCAGTTTTACATAACGAGACGTAGCAGAAACTGTGTAGTTATAACTGGTCGTTATAACTGTGTAGTTGTAACGAACACTACTAATTTTCATTGTTATTCAATAGCTTTCGCTTTTTTCGAATTTTTTATAAATATTCCATATAAATTTAAGAAGATATAGATTTTTTTAGTAGTTATAGACAAAGCTATTTCAAAATTAAAAATGATCATGTTTTCTTTATATGGGATGAATCGGCTAATTCGCCACTTATTAACGTATGGCTAATTCTAGCTTTAGATGTAAGAGTTTTCAATCGGTTAGGTGTAACCATTTGTTGGTAAAATTTGAGGAACAAATATGTTTAATAATTGGTTAAAGAAAATTTTTGACTGTAAATTTTAAGTTTCCAAGATTTAGAAGCGTCGTAAAGTAGATCATGAAGGTTTTTGAACAATTTAGCGAAATTCGTAAATAGACTTGGCAACAGTGCACGGTAATACAATAGTTAAGTTTTGTTGCTCACACTATTACCATGAAAACCGGTGTATTAATTTTGTATACAATCTCTACAAGTCTCTTTTTTATTTATTTATTTAATCTAATCAGCTAATTCGTCACATTTCGTCATGAATAAGTAATGTTTACTTTACCTGCACATTGACGACGTTGAAAATGTTTTCACGTAAATTAAATATACAAGACTTTTTCTAGTGAAAACCCAAGATATTGTGTCTCTCACAAAAAAATAGATTGTCCATACAAAAAAAAAAAAAAAGGTTTTTCAAGATGTTTCCCGTGAAAATTGTGTGATTTTCCTGTAAAAATTTCACATTATATTGTGATTGTGACTTTCTTAAACTTAAATCTTTTCGATTTCGCAATTATGATTTGAAGCATTTTAAAATTCGAGTTACTGCTTAATTTGAGTTATACACAAGACATTAAATCAATGTTAAAACACGAATATAATAATACACGCAAAGCAATATCAAGAAAAATAAATTGGGTTTTGCCTTGCATGTAGTAGTTGTCGAGTTTAAACTAATTTGCCATAAAAAAGCGCTAGATAAGCAGGCAAAGCACCAAGTTGGCAACAGTTATGATATGCCGCTTATTGGAATTTTTGTATTTCTGTTTGTTTAATGGCTGTGATAGTGTAATTAAAATATTAATCGGATTGATTCCAAGAAACCAATAAAATGGATGCAGATTTGGTGGCTTTTCTAATTAAAGATCGAAACTTTATAAATACAGGACCAATTTCAAAAGGTAAGCGTAAAGAAAGAAGTGGTTTGCGCCATATCGCTGGGTTTTCGGCAAACATGCACTTTAGTGGGCGGTAAGTAAAATGAGAAACGAAATAGTACATGATCACCTCTGTAAAAAAGACAAAAGCCGAAATTAAAATCTTAAAATTTCAATCTAGCGGAGTAACTTAGCCAAAAATGAAATGTGACCCCTCTGAAGAGGTACATGTAAGTGTGGGCAGTCCAATGAAAGCAAATTGCCTCAGTCTAGTGCTATTTTTTTTTTTGAGGTGGCCAGAAAATGGTGCATTGTATTTACCCAGCAAAACTTATTACCCGGTAATGAGCTTTTTAACAATATATAAGGTTAGCTTAGTTCTTACTTTTTTTTATTTAAAAGGGGCATGTCTATCTACGTCACTCCTTAGTCCCCATTAACATTACAACAATTTTTGTTGCAGCAATTCTGTGTATAAGGAGAGGGAGGCAGAAGAATAAATAGCGGTACCGACTTGCTCGTACTTGCAATTCTCTTGTCTTTTCTAATTCGTAATTTTTATATGAATGTAAAAGAAACTAAAATTGCAAAAGTAAATGGTGGAAACTTTCGATGTGACTGTAAATGGCGTAAAAAATCTAAAATTGGCAATTCCGAAAGCGCTTTAAAAAAAATAATTTCGGAAGACAATGTGTTTTATTTTGAATACAAGTTTTACACCTCTTAGAAAAACCTTTAGTGGTAAAAAATACGAATGATGGAAAAAGTTAAGAATCTATGATTTTTTATTAGGAGAAATTAATTCTTAAACATACTCTGATTATTTTTTCAAATCTGAGAACGTTTTCGGGTGTGGGGGGTGTATTTAATTAAACGAAAAATTGCTGGATTCTGAAAAGTCCAAATGGCCGTAATTTCAGGCAATAGATACTCACCATGTAGACGACCAAAAACCAATAAATATCTAAGCTTTTTATTTTTTGAAATTACGGGCATAAGAATTGAAGTACTCTACATTTTTATCAGAGTTTCTTTTTGGCTACACATTGTTCTTGTTTCCTCAAAAAGTTTTGAAAACTGCGATATATTTTTTTTTTAATTTTTTTTATTACAATTATGGCAACTTAGTAGATTTTATTCAACTCTTGTCGGACCCCTCGTATTTATCAATCAGAAGAACAAAATTATTTTTAAAATCCTGAGAAAGTTTCCTTTTATTTGAAAGCCATTTTCGCATATAACAGATGTCCATTTTTTATACCCTCCACCATATATGATGAGGGTATATATCAGTTTGTCATTCCGTTTGTACATGGCCAAATATATATCTTAGATCCTATAAAGCAACGGTTCCCAAATGGGGGTAGCGAACCCCTGGGGGTCCGGGAAGAGTTCGGAAAAAATTATTTAAAAATAAGAAGGTAATAATAAATAATCTTCCATGTCAGTTGCCGAAATTGTATTTAAAAAATCAAAAAAAGGAAACTTATAAAAAGTTGTGATATTCCAATTCTTAAGACTTTTCAGACTCCTCAATATCCTGGAGTTTTTAAGTTTTTCTAGGGTAATTTAATTGAAAGATTTATCCAAAAATTTCATCTGGTAAATGTCTACTACTACTATTTTTCTGAAAATCATCGGATTTAATTGTTTTTATTTAAATATATAAAAAAAATTTAAAATTTGGGGGTCCGTCAGCCAGTAAAAATGACTCGACCCCTTGAGTCATTTTTACTGAAGTGAAAGTTATTGGGAACCACTGCCATAAAGTATATATATTCATTTCATTTCGTTTATTTACGTCTATGGATATACAAAAATCCTTACAGACTAAGCTTACAACTAACAATATTTTCTTAAGTAATTCACAATTCGCGATCTTATGAAATTTTAAGCCGATCTAGCGATGTCTGCAAGCGGGGGTGCTCATTTTTACATAGATTAATGTGCATCATCCCGAACAGTTTAGTATTGAAAATGAGCAAAATCGATCCAGCTGTTAAAAGTTTTAAGTGAAAATGTGAAGACACCTCTAAATTTTCCATTCAAATGGGGATTTCATAGTAGCGACTGACAAGTAAAATATTTTCTCTAGTTTATTAAACAGTCCCTTGGAATTGAATAATATTTTATAATCACCTCAAAAAATTTTTTTTCACCTCCCTAATTCCACTTCTAAAGGTTTTTACATTATTTGTATCACACTTTTTTTTAGAATTTTAAGCCTCTTTTACTTGGTTTTGCTGGGAATATACTAATTTTAAGAAACATCGGTATTTTTCTGTAAACTTAAATTACCGTTATATTAAAAGACAAATTAAAAAAAAACTTCAATTGGTTCCCAATGGATTAATCCATGTGGTCATATTAGGCCTTACTGAAAATGTATTTCAAAGATCTTTCTATGATGTATAAATTATTCTGTTCGGATAAGTACGTTTGGAATTTATTCGAAATTCCATTTTTAAAATATATCGCTAGATTTTGAATAAAAAGTTCTACTCATGGTACACGTTTTGAAGTGTTCGGAGTTATGCCAGTAAACTCTATTTATTTATTTATTTATTTATTTATTTATTTATTTATTTATTTATTTATTTATTATTAAATAATATTACATAGTTATTTACATGAGATCAAAATAAAACTAAAATTATATATCTACTAATATAAACACTGTATTTGTATGATGTGTATCGTACATAAGTAAAAAAAAATTAAATGTATAACACTTGCTTATGGATTTACTATATACTTTATAGGTTTGCTAACAGGCTCCCCAGCCAGACGATAGAAAAAAACAAGAGTTTAATAAATGAATGGTCCCAGACAGTGGCAAAAGTGTCAATTGGAGCTTAGTTAATTTTTATGACGTTAATCGATCTGAAAAATATCAAAACAATTTTAATCGAAACACATTATTCGAGTGTGAGAAAAGACGTAATTCTAGTGGAAGAGAATTCCACCATCAAGCAATTCTTATAGTAAAAGATCTCTCAAAAGAAGACGTTGCAAGTTTGGGAATAATAATTTTAGGGTTTCTGGTAGATCTTGTGTATGTGAACAATCCTAGGAAAGGCTGCGGTACGTTGTTCTTAACAATTTTGTAAAAAAGAAATAGGCAGCGAAATTTTAAAAAGTTGTAAAAAGAGCAACCGAAGAATTTACTAACGAATTGCTATATGTGCTCTCTGCGCCTGATATTAAATCGAACAATTGCGTTAATTAAACACTTTACTCTTTCCAAAAAGCCAGTCGTTGTCCCAGAGTATACTTTAAACCCGTAGAGAATTAAAGACAAAAGTAAAGATTGATTAACGTATTTTACTCTGGCATTAATTAAATGAACAACACCTACTTTTAAGAGAAGATAAATTTGGAAAATAAATAAATTTGGACATCAATGAATTGATTATTGCTGTGGAATCTGTAAAGACAAATGCTATTGGATGTGATGGTATTCCGATAAAATTTCTAAAATTGGTTTTTCCTTATATTAGATTTTTTTTTTACATTTTGTCAACACGATTATTACTACTTCTACCTTCCCGTCTGGTTGGAAAATGGGTAGAATAGTTCCTATTAAAAAGACGGGTGAGTCTGTTGATATGGAAAACTTGCGTCCTATATCTATACTGCCAGCTCTCTCGAAGGTTGTTGAAATTCTGCTAAAGAATCAGCTTCTTGCGCACATAAGTGGTAATTCATTATTAAGTTATTGTCAATATGGATTTACATGTGGTAGAAATACAACATCACTTCTCTTGGGGGTAACTGATACTATTCGTCAGTCTCTTAGTAGAAAACGTTTTAACGTACTTTTATCTATTGATCTTACAAAAGCCTTTGACAAGGTAAATCATACAATTTTATTAACCAAGCTTATTCGCAATTTTGGACTCTCGTCTACGGCATGCAAACTTATTTCATCTTATCTCAGTGATAGAAGTCAGTATGTTTCTATTGGTAGTAGGTTTTCGGGACCAAATGTTATGTCTGGGCTTATGGTTAGATAATAAATTAAAATTTGAAAGACATATTAATTTTGTTACTTCTAGAGTTAATTATTCATTACGTAGACTTTATAACGTCAACTTATGCTTATCAATGCATATCAAAGTTATGATTATTCATTCATTGGTTATGCCTATATTTTTATATGGTATTGAAGTATATACTGGCACACTTGGGCGTCATATGAAGAAACTTTTAATACTGTTCAATAGAGTTATGCGATATCTATACTGCTTAAGACTTCGAAATCATGTATCAACGTATGTTGCGAAGTTTTTGGGCTGTTCATTTGATAACTATGTGAAAATAAGGCTTTTGCTTTGCTTTTACAATATGTTTAAAAGAGGAACTATTGAATATTTGCTTTCATTTTTTTCATTTAGTCGATCTACACGTAATTGTCAAATTTTGATTCCTAAGCTAACTTCCCTAGTGGAAAGATCTTTTCATGTAAGAGTTGCACGAATTTTCAATAAATTACCAGAAAATCTAAAATCCTTTGAGTTTTCTAGTTCTACTTACAAACATAAATTTTTGAAGCACATTCAGCGGAATGAGATGTAAGTTTATTTCTTGGACTCTTTTATTATGGCTTAGACCACATATGTTATTGAGATTGTTTATATTATTGTTCAAATTTCTACCCGGTACCCTTTAGCTTTTTATACATTTAAATCATTTAAATTATTTCAATTACCATTTTATTTTGGATTTAAAATTATTTTTTTTTTATCTACTTAATATATTTTTAGATATTTATTATATATGTATATTCTTCTAATTGTTTGTTAAGTAGTATGTTTGAGTTGTATTTTTAAACCATATATGGCCCTCTGGGCTCGGTTTTTGTGTAACATTGATTAAATAAATAAAATAAATAAAGTGAGATATATATAACAATGCAAGTAAATTAAAAAAATAGTATAAAATTTAATGTATTGACATTATTTGCAAAAAGGTTTTTAAAAAATTATTGTAATTTAGAGAGAAGAGCGGCTAAGAACTTAATTTAGTGTTAATTACGTAGAAGGGGCGCGATTGAGAAATCAATACATCGAATATAAGTACCCACGAGATCTAAGATCGGTGTAGAATGTGTTAATTTCAATATACGTACATATTTTTATTTGTATACAAATTTATTATGAGTTCATAATATTTTTTTTTGGCTTTCAGAAGTACTACTACACCAAGCTGAACAAGATTATTGCAATGGAAATATCCCACAGTCAATATTTTATCAAACGTTCTCTTTATATCAAAGTTCACAAGAACGTTACAATTTAGCTGCGGATAGTAGAGATTCTGAGGCGAGCAGTGCTATACCGGAAAATATCGACTCTTTATTGGAAAAAATGAATGCAGTAGAAATTTCACAATTTAAAAAGTAGTGTTTATAATTTCAATTCGAAAATAAAAGTATGTATATACATTTCACTACTAATTGCGTTTACGTCTTCTTGTAGCAATTCGCTTGTACAATATGCCACTAAATCATTAAGGCAGATGGCGGGAAGTAAAACGAAAAAAACCAATTGTATCTTCTCCACAAACAACATCGAAAGTTGCAATTTTTTAAGCAACACGGATGCCATGGAAGGTTTTGTAAAAATTCAAGAAATTTGTCAACAATTTCCAAATGGTTGGTAGAAAAAGTAGCACCTTTGTGGTTACACTAACATTCCATTATTACCACCACCATTTTCAGAATGGACTATACTACAATTGTGCAAAGGTCCTCAAACAGAAACAACATATTCCATATTTCCTAAGATTCATGAGAGTGATGCTGCCATATACCTGACCCTAATGAAGCACGCACGAAGTCGAGAATATCGGAAACCTTTGTGTTTACGTTTCTCACGTCCTGAGCAAAAGGATCTCTTTAAAAGTTTCGCTAATATAATAAATCGTTTTAAACGTTGTGTTGAAATAGGAGGAAATTCCAACGATGAGAAGAAACGTTACTGGACAATGTTGGGTGAACTGAATAAGTTTATTGCGGTAGGCTTCCGTCAAACTTTCAACACACACCTATCGGTATATTTTATCATTTTTTGTTTTCTTTGGCAATTGCAGAGTGCGTGTGTAGATTTAAAAAATTTCTGGTATCCATGGACGTTTCTTTTTACTGGTATATCCCATTCGCCAGAAACATCCCAGTTGTCACGTAAACGATGGTCAAGAATTGATAAATTTTGTGATCAATACCAGTGGAACGAGGATGCCAGAGTTTTACTATCGCTGACTGCTTCAAATGTTAATGTTGTGTCCACTTCTCAAATAGTTGCCGTATGTGAAGTTCTTTCGGAAAATCAAGAGCAAAGGAATGTAGCCTCAGAAATGCTTATTCAAATGCAAGATGAAATTGAACAGGGTATGTATGAAAACTTATAAGATAACTTAAGTTTAGACAACTTATAGTTATAACTATTGTTCGACATAAAATTTAATTTTTGTCTGGTAAGTGTGTGTGTGTGTGTGTTTTTTTTTTTTGTTGTTTACAAAAACAAAATACGTGTGCAAGACGGAAATTTGAAGTAGTGGGTACATACTATATGTATATAAAAACAGTCTCCTTGTAACTTACTCCAGTTCTGTTATTTTTGTTTTTCATATTTGAAAAAAAAAAACAACCTCCTATAATAGAAGTTTGTAGGTTTCTTTCGCCAAAGCGTATGTGCTTTATAGAGAAAATATGCTACTCACTCGCACGCACGAAACTCAGACAATGAGAAAAATATCTATTCATAGAAAACTTGACCAAATACATAGAGCAAGGGTTGAGAAGCCTAAAAACCTGAAACGTTAGCGCTGGAACCAAATTTTACCAAAAAGTGTTTCTATTGTTTTTTGCCTTGGGTAAATTGGCTTGAAGCAACGTACCTATTCTTATTATTTCAATAACAAACAAGTTTTAGTTTAAGTTTTCATAAAAAAAAGTTTCTTTTTTGATTTTCTAAATTGACTAAGTGGAATAATTATTAGAAAGGTACATAATCCAATAAAAATTTTTACCATAAACACACACAAACACAAATTTATTAAATATTTTTCTGCCGCCACACATTTACATTCGGTTGAGCAGACCAATTAAATTGAAGTTGTTTCTGCAAAAATCTTATAAAATATTCAACTGATTCAGGTTCAATTTATGTCATTTAAATGTCCTCTGAAATACATTTTCAATAGAATAAAAAAATATAACACCTAAAATTAATCGCGTTATTAGTATATTTTCAAAAAAAAAAATGCTTATTATTTATTTCAAAATGTTACCTATACACCTATTCCTGTTTTTACACGTTTTATTTTTTGAATAACACAACAAAACTGTTTTAAAATTTTTTTAAAACTTTCGAGTGATTTTGTTTTAATATTTATGTTGTGTTTTTATATCTAAGAATATATAATTTTTTTTTTTCATTTTTTTTGTTTTTATTTCTTTAAAATTATACTGAAAAAAAAAAAAAAAAAATTTGTATGTTTTACCAAATTATTAATTTTTGTAGGCCTTTTGAGGTTGTTGAATCAATCTTATATTTTTCCATTAGAGAGTGTCTTTTTATAAAACGGGATAAGGTGCATATAATAATAGTAAAGCAAAGAATTTATTAGTTCAGACTTAAGTTTTAATTTTATGTGAAAACAGCTGTCAAAACTCACGTGAAATCGCTGCTAAATTTTAGCGGGTTTTTTTTCGCTTTGTTATGATTAAAACTTTCAGCATAAGTCTACACCATTTCTACAATTGCATTTTTCAATTGCAAACTAATCCAAATGATTCTTTTTGTGATATAAAAAATATCAATTGTAATTTCAAATTTGATATTCAAAAAATAACAATTTCATTCCAAAAAAATAGCAATTGTATTTTAACTAAATTTTGTATATATTATTCGATCCCTCTGTTTTAATTGTATATTTCTTAAGGTTTATCAGGTTCGAGATCATTATCAGACGGTACGTTAGTAACGTTGGTAACATATAATTATGATCTCGAGCCTGATAAATTTTTAGAAATTGTATTTTAATAAATTCTAAATGTAATTAAAAAATACCAATTAAAATTAAAAATATCAATTAAATTTCATTTGTTATTTTTTTAATTTTAATTGATATTTTTTCAATTACATTTGTTAATTGTTGGATTTCAATTGTTTTTTTTTAAGTCCTTTTTTAATTTTTAAAATTTGAAATACATTTTTGTTTTGTTTTTTGAATTACAAATTTCACAGTTCAAAAGAGTCGCAACTCAAAATTTTCCAAAATTTACTTTTTCATAAATTAATTCACAGTACACATCTCAACTAATTCAAAAAATTATGCCCTGGTTTACACACAGCAATTTTATTTGCACTAATTCTGAGTTTATCGGAGAGGGAGGAAAGAAGAACGGAAAGGGGTACAGCCTTGCTTGTACTGGCAATTCTCTTGTGTTTTCTAATTCGTACTTTCTTTTATGTCTACGAATGCAAGTTCAAAAGAGAATTTAAGAAAATTGCTGAAAGAAAAATTGTTGTGTGTAAACCGGGGCCATGTTAATTGCTAAAGAACAACTGATTAATTATTTTATTTCGAGTTTTGCCGCTATTACTGTAAAAAGTAATACATTTTGTGGTGTATTATGTTGTGGTGTATTATTTTGTGTTGTGCTTTTTTAATTGAAAAATGTGAATTCAATCCACTTAATTGCCTTTTTGACTAAATAATCGTGATTGTCAAAATTAAAATAAAATTGTATTTTATTTCCACAAACACAATCTAAAATTAAAAAAAAAAGTATAGCAAATCCAAATGGACTTTTTTCAAAATGGAACACATTTTTTTTTTAAATATTACAATAATTTTTACATAAACATTTTGTTTTGCCATTCCTGAAAGTTTGAGAGTTTTGAATTGTGACTCTTTTGGGTTTGGGTGCAAAATGTTGATTTTGAATGGTATTTTGAGTTCCAAGTGCCATATTTTGATTTACAATTGTTGCTTTTCCAAATTCAAATGTTCCAATAGCAGTTACAGCTGACATGCAATTTTAAAATTGTAGCTCGTGTTTTTTGTTTTTGTTTTGTTTTCTTTTTTAATTATAATTGGTACATATTTTTTTGAAATTGATGTATATATGCATTAGAAGCTACTAATTTTTCATTATGAATATCGCTGCTAATAAATAAAAGTCTAATCAGTGAATAAGCGCACAAAGGATGCGTTAAATAAACTTATGAATACCGTTGCCGCCAGTGTTTTGCAAGTACTTAATAAGTATTAATTATTATTATTATTATTATTGCAGGTGGTGTAAATGAAAATACTAATAAAACTCAACATTATCCATGTATTTTAGTTATTGATGAGGTAAGTTATTATTATAAGAAAATGAATGAGAAAAATTGATTTTAAAAACTTAAAAATAAAAACAAGTAAAAGATTAAAAGCGGGTAACCGCATGCGTATTTACGGCGTAATGTCAGACGGTTATCGCCATATCGACTCCGTTATTCATGCTTAACAAAAATATAACTTTATGGTTTATTTATGGGGTCCATTTGGGACCAACTGAAACAATATTGGACACCTTGTTGTTGATATTATCTCAAATTTCGTTAATGCACATGTGTGGTGTGTGGTGGGTCATATGCGAATGCATGTGTAGAGATTTACAGAGCGTTGTATGGCCGTTAAAATAACACTCTTATTTTTTACCATCCCTGCACATTTTTCGGCAGGTTGGGTATAAAAAAAATAATATCCCATCAAAACTGGTCCTATCGGTTGAAAACTGGCCAGTTTGTTGTGGCTTTCTAAATGCACTTTAAAAATAACATAAATAACATGTCGATTGCAAAGAAAGTTTACATACAAATTAATTATATAATTGGGTTTTAAATAAGGGTTGTACTATTTGTTGTATGTATTGTATTATGTTATGGCTAACACACATATTTGTTAAAATACAAAAGTAGATAATAGTACGCTACAATATTTGTACTTATATGTTTAGTGTGATATGTTTAAGTGTGCTAACAAAAATAAAAGCCAACAGAAAATCTTCGTTGAAGAGGAATGTAAATTTCAACAACTCTGTTTTTTTTAATGCGACGATACAACAATACAACACTTAGTACTCCTTGGGAACTCCCTTAATGTCAGTTAATTTTTAACGCAATTTTAACAATTTGAGTCTGAAAAAACTTATAAAAGAGCTCTCAAGGAACTCATAAACCATAGTTATCATATGTGGTTCTTTTTCCTCTTTCTTTATGAGCGTCTGAGACTCCTAAATACGAAGCATTATTGGAAATTTTTGTAAATTACTGGGTCGTGATTATAATCATCAATTATGTTTCTTGGAGATAAATGTGGAGCTTTTTTTATCCTTATCGCCTGGAAGAGATAAATCAACATGTTGAAGAGAAAAATATCACTTAAAAATTGAAATTAAACTTTGTATGGAATATAAAAGTTGAAAACTTGAAAAAAAACCTCAATTTTAACGGCGGTATATTGATTCATTGTATTAAATATCCATATTTCACAAATGTTTGGTATAATTATTAAATTTAATTATTTTTTCATAAAAAAATTATCACTCAAGAATAATATTTTTTAATATTTTCCCCAAGTATTGCCAAAATATTTTATAAATAATAAAAAAGAAGATAATTTCAAATTACTACTTGATATTTTTTTTGAAATGAAATAAAAATATTTGATCTTGTTAAAATATTTTCTTGAAAAATATCTTCCTATGAATATGAATTCATAATGAAAATTTAGCGTAGTCGTTAACATGAATTTTATTTATAAATAATGTTTTTAAACTTATACAGTATTGTTGTTAAATTCCTTTTAATATTCAGTGATTAAATTTCAGAAAAGGAAAAAAATCCATACACAATCATTAAAAAAGTCTTGGATTTTCCCAAAAATTGTTGGCATTAATCGGCAAGCTAAGAAATCTTTTTGAATAAACTTTATTCCAAAAAAACTGTTCTACCTAAAATACGTTTTAGTTAAAAGCTCGCTGAGTGCGATGTTTCAATTTTATTCGATTAACTAGTAATTTTATGAAATCGAATTAAAATTAAGTCGATTAAAATATCGAGAAGAATTAGATGCGTTTAAAATTGTAATTTCACATTCGAATTTCGGTAATTGTGTCATGAAATAAACCTGATATTTTTCAAATGCATTTGATATACGAGTACTGAAACATCTTATAATGCCAATACAATCTGGTGGAACCCAGAAAACAAATGTTTGCCGTAAATTTGAACTTTGACCGCTTACAACACTAATGTGGAACATTAAACTTTAAAAAGAATCAAAAAAATGCGAAGCCGACTTGGCATAGCTTAATTTAGTGGCGTCGATATATAGTAATATACTACAGTATCGTTCGATCGACAATATATTCTTGTTTATGAGCATATACCAACTAACATACATTATACCTGTATAGATCTATATATTGTAAATGTGTTGGTTTTTTTAGACGGGTACCCCAATATACCATATAGCAATTAAACTGCAAATCAACTTGAGAATAAGCTTATATAAATAGTGTGTTTTAAGCTTTTCTTAATTTTGTTTATTATAATGTTTATAAAATGTGAACTCACAAGCAGTATTTAACAATGCTTGAGAAAAGATTATTATACATAACTTTTTCTAAAGTATGCTTAAAAACAACATACATATATTGAACAACGCAATATGACGATTAAAATAGAAATATTTTTCAATCCATTTTAGTTTTGTTGTCTTTGTTCTACGCTTATAATGCATACAACAAGTGCTTTCCCTTTTTTTTAAATTTGTCAAATGTGTTTTGCGTGTAGATTTGGTTGTAAATTTTATAAATTTAATTATTTTCATAATAATTTTTATTTATGGTTAAAATTAATTATTATTATTTATATTTTAAATGAATTATTATTATTTATATTTAAAATGAATTATTATTATTTATATTTAAAATTAAAATAAAAAAATGAAATAATAATTATGATTTCTCTTTTTCAACACTTAATAATATACGTGAAGCTTATTCTACAGTTATGAAAAAAGCTTATAAATATATTGAGTCAAACAAGCTTTTCTTTACGTAAGGTAATACAATATTATTTTTGTAAGCTTATTCTACAATTGCAAGAATAAGCTTGTAGTAATCATACACACATAATATTTTCACGAGGGTTCCGTTTTGATTTTTCTACAATTGTTACGATGGCCTTTTTTTCAATATATTCTCAAGTCTTTTTCAAGCTTAAGGCTTGTGTTTGTAAGCTTATAATAATATTTTTCTCAAGTCATTTGGTATATTAGTATTATTTTTTTCCAACTCTAAAAAATATGTTTGTATGTATGTTTTTTTTTTTATTAACATTTTGTTGTATTCCATAGCGTTTAGATCATTTCTTCTGGGAGGAAATTAATGTACATCAAGAATTTACCCGTATAAATTCATTGCAGTGTTTATGGCGATTATACCGTCATTATGAGGCAAACATTCGACAAGGTTATTTGAATGTCAACATAACCGACGGATGCTGCCTAATAAATCCAGGTTATTATTATCTGAACGGTACAATCTTAAAATGAATGCAAATTTGTTAAATTCTTATTTTCTTGAGCTAGATAAAAATTTGCCCAAAATGGAATCACGCATGCGTACATTTTTCGAATATTGGTTGCCACATTGGACGGCAGTAATTGGACAACGGCCCACACAAGATGATCTAATTAAGTATTTAAGTTGTAGTTGTTATGTGTACGTTGGCACAATTACAAACGCTTACGTATGCCATGAGTACGGCTAAAATATGCTTCGTTTTACAGGTATGCTGGTCACGGTTCCGGATTGCAGTATATAAATGGTCGCAATATTACAAAACATCGAATGCATTGTGTGGTTTTTCTATTTGGTTGCGATTCCTCACGCCTGCACTCGAATGGTCTGTACAGCGAATTAGTGGGCCCCCATTTGTATTATCATGCAGCTATGTGGTGAGTAAAAATGAATATTCACTTATTATAAGAGCAGATTGTCGTTTTTATATTTCATATTGATATATAACAAAACAATATTAGCTGTGTGGTTATGCGGCAAGCTATTAAAGTTGGCTTATATCATTCCCATACAAATTTGACACATAAGCCAACGTTTAGTATTAACGCTTAAAAGTTACATATGTCAAATTTATATGGGAATGATACAAGGCAACATTGATAGCATGCCACACAAACACGGCTATTATCCAGCTATGTCAGTGAAATAGAACTGTCTAAGGTTTCTTCCATATTCACTCTACACACCACTCAGATACAATTTTTTTCATTGGTACAGACAGATCATAGCTTCGAAGGTATTAACTCCCTGATTTGTTTTTTTGTTTGTTTTATTCTTAACTTAATTTATATTATACATTTAATACACAACAGCAACTTTGACAGCGATACATCGCTGTGTTTGTTAACTCAGTACAAGAGAATGCACATTTTAAATTTTGTTTAAATCGAAATAGTTGTATTAAAAAAAATATATCGAGTTTTGTGACTTCGAAATATGAAATTTGCCACAAGATTTATCATTTTAATACATTGATTTTTTCTTTCTTTTCTATTTATGTAATAATAATCTACGTACGTGTGGCATATGTAGTCCTGCATTAGTTGGCACTTTAATGCCTGGCCTAGATGTTAATATGGATAAGATAGCCACGGATATTTTAAGCCGTTGGATTGTACCCAAATCTGCACAAGTTCTGCCATGGAATACAATTGATGAGAATGCATGGACAAAAGAATTTATCGTTAAGCGTAAGTAGAGCAAATGAATAAACAAATTTTAAAATTGCACCATATACTAATTTTGTCTATGTCTCCATCCGTCTTGTGTCGGCCTGTTTGTGTGTGTTGTTTGCTCTTCTTTTTTTTTTATTTGGTACAATAACAGCTGGGCATGCATCTTCACCGTCAATGGCTGATGCACCTCATTATAGCAATGGAAGTTTATGTGCCGTATTGGCTAGAATTCATCAACGAGATCGAGAAACAAAACTTTACAATACTGTACCCTATGTGTGTCGTGGTTTGCCCGTCTGGAATTGCAATGCAGAATCATTGCCATCATTTTGAATTTAATGCAATCATTTAAACAACACTACAAACTTGAGTAGAAATTTTACTTTACCAAGTGAGTAATTTTAAATTATCTTTTTCTGTTTTTTTTTTTGGTTTATTTTTATTTAAAACTTGTTCATCTGTTCAGTTGCTATTTGTTTTGTATAGATATTATTATTGTTTTTTGTTTTTAATATTTTACTGTAATATACATTTAGAAAGCACACAAAGCCATATCAAGGGAATTCCCCCTATGGTGTTTTGAACACAATGCAAAAACGCACAAGGCTGAGAAAATGCAAATTACAGACTGAGCTTGCATCGTGTGCAAATCACGATCGTGAATCCCCTTATTATTTTTCTTGTTAGATTGTTTTAGGTCTCTAGAATAGGGTGCGCCAGAAAAAAAGGTGATGACTTATTGGCCGGGTTAAGGGTTAATGTTCTGAAACTAATCAATATCAATATTACAAGAAATCTGCCACAGTTTGAACTTTTGTCTTAAACAGGGATAATTAAATGTATTTCCATTTTGCCCTAATTTAGAAGTACTTGATCTTGTATTGTATTACAATACAATTTTAATAGTTCTTGTGCATTTTTCCGCAAAATATGCCGCGAAATATCCCCTCCAGGATAATTTTTTTTCTTTACATTTTTTTTATCTATTTTATTAAATTACTATCGGCAAATAAAAAAAAATTTGTTTGTTTCGGAGATGCCACGTCTACTGCTTCTATGACTCCCACATTTGAGGCAGAGTTAAAAATCATTATTATAAAATTTGGGTCAAAATTTTGCTCAAACATGTTTTACAGGAGCCGATAAAAAGCAATTTTACATGTTTGGTTGTATAGGAGTCTTCACGTCCCTTTGACCTAACTCCAGAGAATATTGCGGGCTCGATCCCCAGCAACAGCAACATCAATTTATATCTCATACATATCGCAACGTTCAATATTTGGAGTCCTTCATCTCTTCCCCTCTATCTCTATCCCCTTTCCAAAGAAAGCAACACATTAATTAGTAGGAAGAATTTCCTTTACTGAAATTAAAAAAATACAAAAGAAATAAAAGAAATAATAAAAAAAAAAATACAAAAAATTAAAAACAATAAAAAAACAACAAATTCAAAAATTTAGGTTACATTAAGGGTGGCACTCCCTTTGCTAAATCCCGGTTTTATATGGCCTATAGTAATTTCCTGGAAAAATTTCAGGAAAATCGGTTCGGCCGTTTGGATAGAGATGGAACAAAATACTACAGACAGACAGGTATACAAACGAATTTATAATATTAATATTGAAAAGTGATTATTAGGCAATTTCAAATAGTTTGCATTGAATTGGGCTCATTTGAACTAAAAAAAAAACGTGAAAATTAAAGCAAATAATATGTTGTTGATAAAAACCAAAAAAGAAAAAAAGTGCAAAAGCGAACAAACACTTTGGATAGTCATTGTTTTTAAACAATAGTTTTTTTTTTGCATAAATAAAATATATAATTTGGTGTTACTAAATAAGTATTAGGTATATAAAGGGTGTGTTGTGAGAACTGGCTAAATTGAAACTAAACTATAACTTCGGCAAGTTCCACAGATATACTTGAATCTGTCCTCCGACATTTCCTTCTAATATGCTTCTGTTTCTTTTTTGTTTCAAAATTAGAAAAGTTTTCTAGTGTATTCAAATTTTGTTTTTTTTTTTTCTTCGAAATTCTCCACTGTAGTACGATGATGTTTTGTAATTATCATCAACAACTTTATTCATTTGCATTACTAAATTTAGTTTACTTTTCTCTTATCATTTGTGTGAATCTGTTACAAAAAAGTGGATTAAAAAGTTTTAATGAATTTCAAATTAAATCTCAAGTTTTTTGTTGTTGTTGTTGTTGCTTAAGCTAACACTTGCATTCCACTCAACATAAGCAGTGTCACTTCCGCTTCACCTAGTTTTATTAGCATTAGTTTGTTGATTTTGTTTTTGTCGTTGCCGTTTCGTAGCTCACTATTGTCCCAGTACATAGTCTCGTGGCAAAGGGTAGTGAGGATTTCGAAAGGATTTTACTTACTCCTTCATGTTGATGATTATGCAACGATTTCTGTCTTCTGCGACAAGAACTGATGAGTTTTTTTTTCTTCTAGTACATGATTGTAATTGAAAAGAAGAGTTTCATTTCGGTTTTGTTTTTCTTCTTTTGTTTCTATTCAGCCATCATTTCAGGGTTATCAAATTAGTCATTTTCTTTTTTTGGTTTAAGCCATATAATAGATACATACATATATCGTTAGTAGAAATGCCGAAATGGTCTATAAAAGAAAAACTCTACTAAATGCATTTAAAAATAGTTAATTTACTCGCTATAGATTAACAAAAATAACAAACAAAATATCTCGATGTATATAAAAGTGTAAAAGTGTAGTTGAGCCAGAGTATGACTAATTTTTCTTTTAATATATAGAATATCTTTAGTCTTGAAATATTAGTAACGTCAGAAATTAATCTGTCAAAATTTGTAATTGTATTTTCTGTACGTGTCAGATAAAATGAGTTTACACTATAGGAATTTGGCGATCTGACTCGTTTTTTTGACAGATCCTATGACTTTTGTTATAATGTAAACCCCGCTTAAGAAAACAATGTATCAAAAATATGTTGTTTTGTTTAAGCTCTGCCTCTTCAGGAGACTGTAGTTTTTCTATAAACGTCTGTATTTGAGGAGATCTTTTGCTGGATCCAAATACTTTCTAGATAAGCAAAAAGTGTTTTATGTTAGAATTTTATTACGTAAATTTTCTTTTTTTTTGTGTTTGTTTTACCTTTCTTTTGGGATTTGCTTGAAAATAAAACTTTATTTATTTAGTTTATTCTATAATTTTTTGTTTGGAAAGTGTAAAAATTTAAATTTTATTTATAAAAATTGGTCCATATCATGAAGAATTAGCGAATCAGTCAAAAACTTGATTTTGTACAACAAAATTCTTCTTGTAAAACGTCTTCATGCTTTTCTGGTGACGATATATGTATGTATGGTATGTAGAAAAAGAACGTCTCTATTTCTATAATTCGAAAAATGCAGTAATACATGTATGTCATTTTATGTTGCTGGCAACAATAGGTATACATTTTTACAATTTAATTAAACTTATTTTTTTTCACTTATGATTGTCAAATATTGTTTTATTACGATTGGAGAGACCTTAAATTAATTGTTGCTCATACATATACATATCGCTCATTTAAGGCTTTTTGAGTTAGGATGCAGAAATATGTGTAACACCAAAATCTAAAACATATCAAAAAATTGTAGTAATATCTCTTTCCCTCATTGAGTGGCGAACAAAAGTGGTTTGTACTTTTCTCAGTAGTTGGGCTAAATTGAAAACTTTGTACGCGTTTCTTGCAAAATTGCTTTTTTTTTGAGCCTTGAAGTGAATGAGCGATATGTAGTGTAAATTAATTGATTTAAGTTAATTTTTAAAATAAAAATCACTGCAATAAGCAATTTTTATATACCGATATTTGATCAAAATTATACATGATCTTTTTTGTATCAATGAATAAAAATAAAAAAATATTTATTTTCAGTCGAAACTTAACAAACCAGTAAAAACTTGTACAAACTTGTATAATATTGCACATTATATCCGATACGCGAACACACTTATTCTCAATTTTTTTTTTATCGTTTAGGCTAATTTCATAATAAATAAATAAAATATGCCTTTAAACTTTTGGAACAAAATGTTTAATTTGTTTTTTTTTTTTTGGAATTTAAAAGTGATTAACTTATTTTATAAAAAAAAAAATAAAAAGAAAAAAAGTACAATTGTCAATCAATTTGCACAGGCCATCATATTGAGTTCGTGGTGTGAAGTTGAGTTCTCAATGATTTGAGTGATCGCGATTTAGAACTTGAAGTTCTGTACTTTCGGCACTTTTTATGACCTTTACTTTTATTATTTCAAATGGATGGCAGCTCTAGACCCAAATCATAGGCAACATATCCCCGTGAAAACGTCATCAGGCCTCTTGGTGGGGTCATTTTATAAAATCGCACATAACTTGAAAACTACGCGAGATAGAGGAAAATGTACAAAAAATAAATATATGTCTGTGGAGAATACGGACCATGTCCGGGGTGGGTCCTATAATCCTATAAGTAAGACTCAATAAAATTACAAGTAAAACCGTAGGAAGGTATCCCAAGGTGTTATCTTGGGCCCAATCTCAAACGCATCATATATGTAAAATTTCTGTATTTATTGGCCAGATATTGTTGTTGTTTACTCACCAACATTAGGGTAAACCTAGTGGACCGTCACTTAAGTGAAGTTGTCAAAAAAATCACAAAAGATTAGCGATTGATGTGGAGCATACTTGATATGTATGGGCCGCTTTATGCTTGCAAAAAATGCAAAAGGTAACGCTGTCATTATAAGGTAACGCATACATTACCAAAGTTTCGATGGGAATATACATATGTTCTTAATTATATATGTGTGCTGTATTTCTAATACAATATGTTTGACTGCAAATATATAATATATTTGAATCAGATGAAATTCATCCATCGACAAACATATATATGTTTGCTTTATTATGTTTACATCCCACAAGTATAATAATAATAAAATTACAGTTACAAATATATCTGTATATGTGGAGAAACAAAAATATTACAATGTTTACCTGGAAACATACAGTGACTCACAGTCAAAGTGAGACAGGGTAAATTTTCAAGTAAAATTGTTGATACATAATAAAAAGAAAATCTGATTGGCTAAAATTTAAATTATTTTTTTCATTTAACTAAAAAGAAAAAAAAAACAATTATTTCCATGAACATTTTCCCTAGAAATAGTTCATCAGTCTCTAAAACCAAATAAATTTTTACTATTACATGGGAAAAAATTTATTACTTTTTGTTTTTAAATGTCTGAACTAATTTTTAGAAAAAAATTCTTTAAAATAAGAAAGTGGTATACTTAAAAACTGAATTTTAGTTAATTTTACTACTCGCGAACAAAAAATGTAAACACATTAAGTTCAAGTACTTTCTCGATTTAAGTTAGACATATTTTTTGAACTAAAAGGAAGTAAATTATGTCTTAAATTTTTTTTGAACTAAACTTAATTTTATTACATTTGAGTATGAAAATTTCTTAAAACTAAGATGTTTTTTCTTAAAATGAATAAATTTTTATTTAATTGACTTGTTTGTTTCTCCTAAAATCAAGAAATATTATTTAGGAAAATTTTAACTATTTCTGGGTATATAAACTATTTCGTTTTTCCTCAAACTTAGAAATTTTATTCTTTTTTAGAAAAATTTTCTAAGTTTTAATAAAATTTTACTTAAATTGAGGACAATTTATAAACTATTTTGAAGGAAATTTATGATTACATTTTAGTTCATGTCTTGTTTTTTTTTGAGTGTTGATATTACTACATTATAAAGCTATACTCTTTAATTTCATATGTACTTAAAATATTTTTCATATTCCTTAAAGGAAATGATGTATTTCAAATATTCTTAAATTTCTTCGTAATTAATATCACTCATACGCTCAGGTTTTCCAAAAAGAATAGTTGAGTCTTGTGATTAAACTATATCCAAAAGCAATTTTCTATAAGCTTACATTTATTATTAAAAAAAATTTAATCGCACTTAGAGGATTTGAGAAATTTATTTGAAATTATGTGTAAGAATTAAGTTTTGTATACGAAGGCAGATCAATAAGTCCGACACTTTTCGAACTTCTCTCGTAGTTAAATGAAATGCAACACTGCTCCCATCAAGTACTACCTGTTAATAGACTACTGTCGTTTAACAGTTGTCGTTTAACAAAAAATGGAAAAAAGTGAATTTCGAGTGCTCGAGTGCGAAAAAACCGTCAATCAAACCAAGGAAATGCTTGATAAATACTATGGTTAAAAAAGTGGTTTACTGACTTTCGTTGTGGTCGCACAAGTACAAATGACGCTGAACGTTCTGGACGGCCAATTGAGGTCAATACGCCCGAAAATGTCGAAAAAATCCACGATATGGTGTTAGGTACCTGAGAGGGTCGGTACCTAAGAGGGTCGTCAGGTACCTGGGGGGTCAGGCACCTGTGGTGGCAGGTACCTTGCGGGGTCAGGTACCTGGCGGGGGGCAGGTACCTGGAGAGCAGGTGACTGGGGGCTGGTACCAGGGAGACAGGTACCAGGGGGGCAGGTACCTATGGGGTCGGCAGGTACCTAGGGGACAGGTACCTGGGGGGTCGGCAGGTACCTAGGGGACAGGTACATGGGGGGTCGGCAGGTACCTGAGGGGGTCGGCAGGTACCTGGGGAGCAGGTGCCTGGCGGGCCAGGTACCTGGGGAGCTGGTACCTGGGGAGGGCGCTGGTACCTGGGGAGGGGGCAGGTACCTGGGGCAGGTACCTGGGGAGGGGGTAGGTACCTGGGGGGCCAGGGGGAGCAGGTACCTTGGGACAGGTACCTGGGGGATCAGGTACCGGGGGGCTGGTACCTGGGCGGTCAGGTACCTGGGGGCCTGGTACCTGAGGGGGCTGGTACTTGAGGGGGAAGTTACTTTGGGGGGGCTGGTACCTGGGCGGTAAGGTACCTGGGGGCCGGGTACCTGAGAGGGCTGGTACCTGACGGGGTGCTGGTAAATGGCGGGGGGAAGGTACATGGTAGTGGAAAGGTACTGAGGGTCAGGTACCTGGGGAGGACATGTACCTTTGGGGCAGGTACCTGGAGGTGGGGCTGATACCTGGGGGGCCAGTATCTTGGGATGGGACAGGCATTACCATATTTTATAATTAAAATAATATTAAATAAAATGAGAAGGAAACTTTAAAAGGTAAAAATCAAAAGCATTTAAATTAACAAAAACTGAAATTAATGAGCTTAGGGGAAGAGTCGGTAGAAGAGGAAATTCGTTTTAATTGTATAAATAATATATCTTCTCTTAGGGACAAGTCTCTTAAAATTGAATTATGTATTGAAGGCAGGGATGCGAAAGTTGGTACAATTGTACCATTTTTGGTACGATTTGGGTCTTAAAAGTACGATGATACTGCCATGGTTTATTTGGTACAATTTCCAAAGCAACTTTAAAAAGGGAATTAAGAAAATTGCACGCAATCAATTGCATCGTATAAATTGTCAACAGTTTCCAGTCTAGTCCAGACGAAAGATTTGCTACATTCATCGAATTCCTGTTGCTATAATTTTAAAATAACAAATAGTTTGGTACCTACTTAAATATGATCTCATGATCTCATGGATTTTTTGTACCTTATTTTACATATTTTTATTTTATACTTTTAATGTACAACTGAATTTTCTGTACAGTTTTTTTGTTATGTTTATTAAAAATAAAAATATTAAAAAAAATTCTATAGTTGGGGTTTTTTTTGTATATACTAAAAAAATGGTACAATTGACTTCAAAAATGTACAATTTGGTAATGACTTTTGTACGAAATTGAAATTCTCATTTCGCATCCCTGCTAAGAAGATTTATCTGAAATAACTGTTATATTTTTAAGCTTTGAAGTTAAGCAAACAAAGTACTTAATATTTTCGCCAATCAGTTTTTTGTTTTATTATTTATCAATAGTTTAATTTGAAAATTTACCTGGCTCACTTTGACTGTGAGCCACTGTATGTCTAATAACCATAAAGTATATATCAAGAATGTCTTTTTTGTTCTGCCTGCACTAATTGCATGAATTGGCAACCCAATCCTACTTAACATAGATACATACGTAGTATGAGCAAGAGTACTGCTTCAAATGTAATCAGTTTTTCTTTTTTAAATCGTTTAAATATATGTAAAGTAAAATAGGTCTGGCAGCTTGTATTTATAGTAAAGATTTTATTTTCAAACTAACATATGTTTGGATATGTTTGTATTATGCTCAAAGAATGACTATTTTAAACTTTAAAAAAAGTAATGATTTCTTTTTTTGTAAACTACAATACTTCCCTATATAAAATGTATTGCTTTTTCTTAGGTGCTCTTTGGAAAATCTTTTGTTTTTGTTAACAGTTCGACATCTTCTTAAGTAGTAAACACTACAAGAAACTTTTCTTCATCTTGAAAATCATAATGAAATGCAAATGTTTTCTTGTTTCAAATACAACATACAATACTAAATAATAACATACACTACATAACTAATGCAGATGAAATAGCTCAAAAAGTGTAACAATTTACATACACACACACATGATGCACACAAATACATATATTGTGTATGTGAAACAACAACAACCAACAAACATGAACCGGAGATAACCTGAGCCCCAAAAAGGAAGACATAAGAATCGATACTTGTCAAAACTATACCCAGGGCAAAATATGAAATGCAACAAAACAATAATCAAATATCATGTGTATCATTAGTAACTACACTGAAAATAATATGCCTGTTTATTAACATCCTTGGTTTTTTTAATTTTGAATCTGTTATTGGCATAAAATTTGGATTTTTTTTTAATTCATTTGTATCTATTGACTGTCTAAGAGCTAGTTTTTTGGATGTAGTATAACCTTGTTTATTGGTTTAACTTTGTTTTAATTTGGAATGCTGTTTTTGGCAAGATTGGCCAGTTAAACCTAATAGGTTTTTTCCACTGGCCTACATCTTACATCTTTCATTAATTTGCAAAGATGTTAACATCTTCCCATAAGAATTATACAGGCCAAAAATTCGACATCTTTCTACATTTGCAAAAGATGATCCTTTCTCATTTAGTTCCATCTTTCATCTTTCGTTAGTCCCGTTTCACACAGAACAGCATTTGTCGCGCAACTCTTGAGTTTTTGGGAGAGAGGGGAAAGAAGAGTAATAATAATAATAGGTAATACGTTTTGTTTTTTCATTCTTCGTTTTGGTTTTTTTTTTTTTTTTTTTCATTCATTTTAAAACAAATGTAGACGAAAGTTGCTGAAAAAGAGAATTGACAAGAATCGCCGCTACAAAAGTTGCTCTGTGTAAAACGGGACTTATTTTAAGTGTCATCACAAAAAAAATGGCAAAAAAATCGATTTTCTTTGTGCCATCACTAGTAAACTGACAGTGCAGAAAATAAAACAAATTTATTCAACAAAGGAAAATGAGTGGCACTTGTAAGAATTTTATACTTATGTCTACCAAAAATTCTTTTCCTCATCATCATCTTCTTCCAGAATGACCTTTAATATTTCAATTATTTCATCATAACAATTTTTATTAAAAACTATATAATAAACTATATAATAAATACAACGACGAGTTTTATAAGAAGCAAATTTCACCACGATAATAGATTGACAATTATAAGTGCATTGAAGAAAAATGAAATTCCCAAAAAACTACAATAGACGATTTATTCAAGTACTGAACTTGGCTCGGTGGCTGAATGCTTGGCTCGATGATTTCAACTTTGTACATTCTATTGCTTCACAGTCCTTGGCTTAACTACACAAATTTTGAACTTCTTCGATAAAAAGTAGCATTTTTATGGACAAAAAATCTAATTTTAAATGTTTTTATTTTTTGCTTTTCTTAATTGCCCTCTAAAAATTAAAAGTGGGCTTCAGTGATTATTAAATTTTATCGTTCTGTTATCAAAACTTTCGGTTTTATTATCGAACCGACTTAAATAAAAAAAATAGAAATTATGGTTACGCCCTTTTGCAGTTTAGCTGACGTTATGTGAATGATGTGAGTGAGCTGAGGAGCTCGATTTTAATTTAAAAAAACCAACTCAGATTTCAAGCCGATAGGGTTGACAGTGACTGTGGCTTCCGTAAAATTTAGCGGCTGCTAGCTAACCGCTGACGGGAACCCTTTTAAGCTGTTTTATGAATATACAATTTTTGTAACTTAAAAAATGAATTAAGTACAAAATATTTTTGACGCGCCAACTGTGTTATATATTTAAATGTAGTTTAAATTTTAAAAATTAATATATTTATGTTTGTTAAAATTAACAACTCACCTTTTATCTATTTGCATTTATCCAACAGTATTTTCTATATCATAAGCAGCTATTTTTTTTTAGATTTGCATTTGAAGTTTTATCACTGTTGTATTCGTTGCAGTAGCTTTCTAATATCAGTTTAAACCCTTTTTGTTCATTGTTTTATTTGCTTTAAATAAATAATTTCTCCGAACTAAAACACGATTTCAAATCTATTTAAAAGTATTTTCTCTTAACCCAGAGTTGTCAAATACTAAAAAAAAATCATTAGTTTGTTTATAGGATCAACTCTTCATTTTATTGAGCAATACAAACTTTTTTGTTGCAATTAAAAATATCAACAACAACTAAAAAAAAAAATAATTCCCATATTGAAAGATCAAAAAATAGGATCAGTACGCAGAGAGAATTTTATTGGACGAGTTTTAAATGAAGTTTTTCTGTAAATTAATGAAGTTTTTTTTCGCTCAAAGTAAATGCAAAATTTCTAATATTTAATAAAACTTCTGCATTAAATGTGTATTAAATGAGTTTTTAATTTTTTTGTTTTGCCTTATCAGCTGATGGCTAATTTGACACATGTAATTAATGGAGATTATGAAACATAGCTAGATTTCATAAGGAAATTTCATATTAATAAATCAACGTGGATAAGAAGCGTGTTGATGAAGGTCGTAGCTAACCAAAAAATTTCATTCCATTCGGTTGGTGTATAATAACTTTTTCTGAGTGTAGTCCATGATTACAAAAATCATAATTTTTCATTTAGAAAAATGTTCATAATCTTTAACCGAACAGGGCACATCTCACAAAAACAACTGCATTTATTTAATTAAAAGTTACAACGGATGCGTCGTAGCAAAACCTGATTTTATGCAAAAATTCATTAATATCATGTACATAGATGGTTCTCTAAGAGTATGCTATCCTAGCATTTTGCGTTGGAAATGTCGTAATGGTTATATTGAATTTAACCCATTTTACACTGTCGTTGCAAACATTTTTACTGAAAAAATTTTCAAACAACTGCCAAAATTTAGTAAAACCTATTGTTTTTAACAGTTAATTTCTTCAATATTATAAGCAAACAATTTCTGTTTTTTCAATTACAAAAATGTTTGTAATTACATTATACTACTTACAATATAAAGAAAAAAAAAAAAAAGTATTTTCTCTTAACCCAGAGTTGTCAAATACTAAAAAAAAATCATTAGTTTGTTTATAGGATCAACTCTTCATTTTATTGAGCAATACAAACTTTTTTGTTGCAATTAAAAATATCAACAACAACTAAAAAAAAAATAATTCCCATATTGAAAGATCAAAAAATAGGATCAGTACGCAGAGAGAATTTTATTGGACGAGTTTTAAATGAAGTTTTTCTGTAAATTAATGAAGTTTTTTTTCGCTCAAAGTAAATGCAAAATTTCTAATATTTAATAAAACTTCTGCATTAAATGTGTATTAAATGAGTTTTTAATTTTTTTGTTTTGCCTTATCAGCTGATGGCTAATTTGACACATGTAATTAATGGAGATTATGAAACATAGCTAGATTTCATAAGGAAATTTCATATTAATAAATCAACGTGGATAAGAAGCGTGTTGATGAAGGTCGTAGCTAACCAAAAAATTTCATTCCATTCGGTTGGTGTATAATAACTTTTTCTGAGTGTAGTCCATGATTACAAAAATCATAATTTTTCATTTAGAAAAATGTTCATAATCTTTAACCGAACAGGGCACATCTCACAAAAACAACTGCATTTATTTAATTAAAAGTTACAACGGATGCGTCGTAGCAAAACCTGATTTTATGCAAAAATTCATTAATATCATGTACATAGATGGTTCTCTAAGAGTATGCTATCCTAGCATTTTGCGTTGGAAATGTCGTAATGGTTATATTGAATTTAACCCATTTTACACTGTCGTTGCAAACATTTTTACTGAAAAAATTTTCAAACAACTGCCAAAATTTAGTAAAACCTATTGTTTTTAACAGTTAATTTCTTCAATATTATAAGCAAACAATTTCTGTTTTTTCAATTACAAAAATGTTTGTAATTACATTATACTACTTACAATATAAAGAAAAAAAAAAAAAAGTATTTTCTCTTAACCCAGAGTTGTCAAATACTAAAAAAAAATCATTAGTTTGTTTATAGGATCAACTCTTCATTTTATTGAGCAATACAAACTTTTTTGTTGCAATTAAAAATATCAACAACAACTAAAAAAAAAAATAATTCCCATATTGAAAGATCAAAAAATAGGATCAGTACGCAGAGAGAATTTTATTGGACGAGTTTTAAATGAAGTTTTTCTGTAAATTAATGAAGTTTTTTTTCGCTCAAAGTAAATGCAAAATTTCTAATATTTAATAAAACTTCTGCATTAAATGTGTATTAAATGAGTTTTTAATTTTTTTGTTTTGCCTTATCAGCTGATGGCTAATTTGACACATGTAATTAATGGAGATTATGAAACATAGCTAGATTTCATAAGGAAATTTCATATTAATAAATCAACGTGGATAAGAAGCGTGTTGATGAAGGTCGTAGCTAACCAAAAAATTTCATTCCATTCGGTTGGTGTATAATAACTTTTTCTGAGTGTAGTCCATGATTACAAAAATCATAATTTTTCATTTAGAAAAATGTTCATAATCTTTAACCGAACAGGGCACATCTCACAGAAACAACTGCATTTATTTAATTAAAAGTTACAACGGATGCGTCGTAGCAAAACCTGATTTTATGCAAAAATTCATTAATATCATGTACATAGATGGTTCTCTAAGAGTATGCTATCCTAGCATTTTGCGTTGGAAATGTCGTAATGGTTATATTGAATTTAACCCATTTTACACTGTCGTTGCAAACATTTTTACTGAAAAAATTTTCAAACAACTGCCAAAATTTAGTAAAACCTATTGTTTTTAACAGTTAATTTCTTCAATATTATAAGCAAACAATTTCTGTTTTTTCAATTACAAAAATGTTTGTAATTACATTATACTACTTACAATATAAAGAGAAAAAAAAAAAAAAAAAAACGGGTCGAATTACGGCATTCGTGATCGTAAATTTTCGATCGAAATTATTTTTTTATTTCTTAACATTTAATACATATTTAAACGGAAATTTCTTCACCAGGGATGTTCTAATTCGGTGCTAGATTGGATATAAAAGCTATAATTGGTGTTTTCATTAGTGTTATTATTGTAGTAACCCAGTGGCAAAAAATACTAGTAACTAGTACAGAACCAGTTATGTGATAGGGCTGGGGGCAATAGTCTTCAAACTACCACTTTGGAATAGTTAAATAACTAGTTTAACATTACTAGTTGTAGTATTAGTTTATCATTACTAGCAGCAGAACAAAAAAATCGGTGGGACAAAGTATATGGTACTTAACTGACAGTTTTGAGCTACTTCGGTACTATTTTCTAAGAGAGTGAGAATTAATGGTACTTTATCATTAGTTTTTACTAGAGATTAAGGAAATTTTATTGGAATAGTGCTAAAGTAACACTAGTCCGGTTCTAAAATCTGATGAAATAATATAGTTTTTATATTTTGATATACTAAGTATAAAGTTATATTTAAAGTAATATTAAATTAAAACAAATAAAAAAGAAAAAAATAACATGTGAAAATTATGTAAAATTATATAAAATACGTTAAAAATTTAATTCAAATAGTTATAAGTAAGACGACCAAACTGCTACTAATGAAATATTTACGAAATCAGTTCAGCAGTAACCCTTCGCCACCAGTTACGTACCAGTTAATTTGCACCTCTATCTACAAAATATTTGCAAAATCAAAACTTGTATTTCATTTTAGGCAATTTTTTTAACAGGCCCTACATCGATACTATTACACTAGTACACAACTGGTTCAGGATGATCACTTTGAGAACTAGTTTTGTAATTACTAGTATAAAAACTAGTACATTTTAAAACTTGTTCGGCCATTTGCTACTGGGTATGTATTAAAAACACACTTTTCGAACGAATTCATTCGATCACGAATTCGGCCCCAGATTTTTGCAACTCATTTGCAAACGGGGAATGTATCAATAATAACAAATACAAACTAAAAAACCAGAATAAAAAAAAAATAAGTTTTTTATTTTTCAAATAACTAACAAAAATTAACAATATTAAAGGAAATTGCTTCTATCAAATGTGACAACATGCAGTACTTTTCGTTAGTTGTTTTTTTTTTCTTAAACAACTGTTATAATAGTTGTTTTGTATTTTTTCTTTGAAAAACAACTGCAATTACAGTCAAAAACAACAACTACTGATTACTACACAAACAACTGTCATGTAGTAACTGTTTAACTTTTTTTCTGTGAAAAATTATCTAGAGATTTTTAGTTGTTGTTGTTGTTTTTTTAAATTGCAACAACAAAGTTTCGATTGTTTGATAAAATAAAGAGTTGTTGTAACATAATCTAAATACTTTAAAATTTGTTGTATTTTATAAAAATTTAATTTGTTACATATTAAAGGTTACATATGTGTATGTAAAAATACATAGATTAGGGTGTCCCGAAAATCTTGTGTAATATCCCTTACACGATTCGTATTAACTGATTATGGGAAAATTAAAATACTGTTGAGACATTGGACTTCATACAGCTAAAATTTTAACATTTAACATTTGAAATTGTCCAAATTAAGTTTTTTATTGTAGTTTAACTAAATGTTACACTTGTTCTTATACTATTGTACGAGTATATATTGTTATATCTAAGTCTCCATAGGTTTTGTTAAAATATGTTATGCAAATAGAAAATGAATCTTGAAAAAAATCTTATTCCGTTCGGAGAAAATTTTATTTTTAACATTTCTTTAACACACGATACTTTAATACATACGATACTTAATTTGTAGCGGATCGATGACTGACCAAAAATGAGTTAATATTTTAAAGGACTTTTAATTTACGTATAAATGTATTGACTTTTATGACATTGTATATTCACGTTTGTCTTTGTCTTTGGCTTTGTTTTATTTTATTTTTCACTAATATGAATTATAGTACATGCATACACACATGCATCCGTACATACCTAGAAAAGTATAGATGAATCGATGGATGAATGAATGAATGAATGGATGAATGCATGCATGCATGCATGACATAAATAATGAAATGTTAGGAGTGTGTATTATTTAGTATACTATGAGCATAGTATAAAAATGATGTTTAGTGAGTGCTGGCTGCATGATGGCCTATTAAAAATAAATATATATGAGGCATTCCACAATAAATTTTTATTTTTTAAAATTGTATATAGGAGTTTTTTAATAGCTCGTCTTTTTGCCAAATCTAGTTATATTTTTATTCGAGAATTTTCTTGGACGATATTAAACGAAATGTTTTCAGCAAACTAATAAAGTTTTCTTCACAAAGTAAATGATCAGCGGTATGAAACGAAAATTTCAAAAATTTTTAAAATTAAAATTTTGAATTTCGTAATTTTATCTTTTATTTAACATTTTTCTTTTTTATAACTAATTACTTATTTTATAAAAAAAGAAACAAAGCTTAAGCTCAAAAAACAAATTAGTTAAAAAATTTTGAATTTCGTAATTTCGTTTCATATAAAAATCTCAAGTCACTTAAGCCAATTATAGTTGGTCTTTTAATCATCCAGTCCAAACTTCTGATTAGAGGGTGTGTGTCGAACGGTAGCAAAGTGGTAAAAAAGTTTTAAATTTATATGTGTGAAAAAGAATCGAATTTATTTGTTTCGTTTTCATTTTGATTTAAGAAGCTTTTAAATTTTAAAACTTTAAAAATTTCTATTACTATGTCAAAAATTCTACCAGCCCTATGGGCTAGTGAAATTTTATTCACCTCAAAACTGTCAAAAATTTACCAAGAAGCATACTTTGCTACCGTTTAAACACACCCAGAAATCGGTTAACCAGTGATTTCATTTTTAAGAAACCGAATTTTATAACATTTTTGAAATTTTTTCCGAATTTTATAACATTTTTGAAAATACAACTGACTTCTACTTAAAATTACGTTTGATGAAAAAACCGCTACATTTTCAGCTAATGGCTAAAGGCGAATTAAAATTTTCTAGATCTGGCGAGAAAATCGCAAAAACTTATTCGATGGGAGAAACACTGAAACTGGGCGCAGAGTTCCTAAAACTTTTGTGACACAAATGTGATAAAAATTTAACGTTTCTGTGTATAAAATTTCCATGAATACGTTCTTAAAAATATTACAAATCTTATTTAAATTTTTTAACAGCCGTTCAAACATTTTTTTTGAAGCCGTTTTAATGTAAAATGAAAATAAACCGACAAAATCGGTTGACTGTTTTTCGGTTCAGTTTTTCCGAATCGGTTTAAAAAAAAAAGGGTTCGAATAAACCGGTTTTTTTGAATACTCTACGCTGGAGTTAGGAACTTGAAATTTGGCATTACACTTCCCAAATCGTTCCGCGTTTAAAATTATTTACAAACAGAGAAAACAAATTCATTGCGACAACTGAATTTCTTACCAACTGAATAGTTTGGTTGCAGCAACCGAACTATTTAGTTGCCGCAATCAAATGTTTTCCTGATACAATTGAAATATATGTTTTCAACCGTAATTCTGTTGCATTAACCGAATTTCGATCGCAACAAACAAATATGTGGATGGTTCCAACCAAATCATTCGGTTGGCAAAAAATTCGGTTGTCACGATGAATCTGTTTTATCCTTGCATGTAAGAGCAAAAATAAGAATAGTTTCCCCCTTGACGTCCCGCCCAAAACACTTCTGGTAGAAATTTAAATTAGTTTTCCCGGGGTTATGTTGAAACTCATAAGATACTTTTGGGAGCTATAAAAGGGAAAATGGGCCACAGAGTTGATAAGAGCAAACGTCATGGAGGGATCTGTAGTGACAATTTACGGGGATAGTCAGGTAGCTTTTAAGTACATTCAGTACATTCAATCATAATGATAGACTGCAAAGGGGCTCTAGCAGCGGCAAGGAAATTCTACACAATCAGATTGTGTTGGGTACCTGGGCACTGTAACATTCACGGTAATGAGATAACGGATGAGCTGGCCTGATAGGGTTCGGATCTGCACCTTATATAGGGATTGTGGGGTAAAAACGCCCTTATGTCACTACTATTAGTTGATCTCCGAAAGATTCCGTGACTACTTATCAATCCTGGAGCAGTAGGCCGGATTGCAGGGTGTCCCGGGATATACAACCAAAGTTGAATGCAAAAGCAACTAAAATACTAATTGGATTGTGCAGGGGAAGTCTCATGTCTTTAGTAGGGATTATTACTACCGGTCACTGCTCTATTGAAGCCTTCATTGGTAAATGGGAAAGAGGCACATATACAATAAAGTACATTTTGTGCAACTGTCTCAGATTACAGAGTTTGAGACAAAGATAGCTGGGGAAAAGATTCTACAATGAACTGGGTGATGTACCTAGATATGATCTAGGGAATCTATCAGGTTTTATCAGGGGTAATAAGCTGGCTATTCTAGGCAGCGGTCTCGTGTTCACCCTGTCCTATACTTGCTCTCTGCTTTTTAAGCCAGGGACTTTTTTTTATTCTTTTTTCCAAAGGGTATCGAGTGTTTTTGTACTTTATTATGGTACGCAACCCTTATAATCTAACCATATATATTCCGATATTTAAAACAATCGGTTACGATGTATCAGACTTCTAAACTAGACCTAATATTATTTCATTATTTTTATTTTTCTGCAAGGCCTTTTAAACCAAAAAAATAAATTATTACACATTTTAAAATTTAAAAAATTTAGGTGAGTCCTACTCCGAAATTCAACATAACATATTTCATTTGATTTCTGTAACGGTAAAGTTGTTGTGGAATAACTCATATGGAGGTGAAATTAAAAGTGCCAGCAGCAAAAGAACATAAAGAACAAACTAACTAACGAACGAACAGCAGTGTGACTTAATTTTTGTTGATGGCATTAGTTTTGATAAGTTGTAGATGGAAATAGGTTACATGGGAGTGTCTCTAAGTTTTCTTTTCATTATACAATTTTCATATTTTCTTTATATATAATCATACACATTTTTTGCATGTTGATGTTGTATTTTTTTTAGTAGTTTTTATATCCTTTTTGAGCTGTTTCTTTTATTTTATTGTTATCAATGACTGTACTACACTTGTCTGTGCCTGTGTGTTTTTGTTTAAAATACATCAAATAGGAACAAAAGATTCTTTTAAACAATAGACGTGGTTTCTGATGATGTCAAGGAAAAATTTTGATTGTTGTTGTCTTTTATATTTAGGTATTTCTTATTATTGTTTTCCTTCTTCTTCTTCTTTTTTTGGGTCATGGCAATCTCTAGTAAAAGGGTTAATATACGTTTTGTTGTTGTTGTTGTTGTTGCTGTTATTTCAAGGGAATTCTGTATGTGTAACTCTGGTTTGCAAATCGTGTGTTTCCCTCCAAAATGTGTGTATGTATGTAGTACGCGATATGCTGGTGCATGCTACAAGCATGCATGCATGCATGCAAAAGTGCTTACAAACTCAACAACTCGTTTAAGCTAAAGCTTAAACACACACGCCCTTTTGCTGGTGCTTATATCATGGGATATACTTCTGTCGATGTAAATAGTAACACTTTGCTTAGCACAAATATCATCATAGAAAGACCGACCGACCGACCGACCGACCGACCTCCTGTCTTGTATCTCGTCCTGTATCCTCAATACGCATTTCAGTGTGTTTGGGTGTGTGTTTGAGTGTGTGTTTAGGTGTGTGTTTGAGTGTGTGCCCTAACAATGATTATGTAATGAAAGTTGGGAATATGTGTTTAAATCGAAAGCAAGGAAATTTACTTGATATTTATAAATGAAACTTAGAAAAATGTTGAAGTATGTAAATATATTTTATTAAACTTTTGTTTTTTTTTAACACCAAAACTTTTTTTGTTTTTTTTTTTTTTTTTAATAGATGTACAAAAATTGTATTAATATTATTTGTTATTGTTGTTGTTGTTGTTAACGAAACCCCTTTAAACCGTTTTGTTATTGTTTTACAATAATATATTTTAAGGAAAAATTAAATTATTTTTCAAGTTTGTATAAATTGTTTTTATTTTGTATTCTTTCAAAGAAAATCACTTTTTTTTTTGCCGTCCTTGATAATTTGTCGCGTTCGTATGCTGGCACAGTCAAATTGTAACTGTATTGTTGCAACTATATTGCGCGTTTGCTGCTTTTTGCATCCTATTTCTGTTTTAGAAGAAAAGCTATCATTAGAGCTGCTGCTGCTGCTGCTACTGCTGCTGGCTCTGGTACGTTGCTATATTACAATTTGACATCCGTTGGCATTTGGCCAAACCTTATAGAGTATAAGACTCTCCTTAACCAAAAGAGAACCGACACATTATCACATGGAGTAAAAAAATAAAACACACACGACAACAAATACAACACTAAAGCAACAATAACAAATACATATGTAGTTGATTTTGTTTTCCATTCAAAAACAATATGCCGCATACTCCTTAAAAGTAGTCGTCTTTGCACAGAAAAGAAACATTCTTAAATACCTCCAGCACAGGGAAAAATAATTTTAAATTTAAGCAGAAACAACAGTAAATTATATTGAAACAAACTAAGTTTGTTTTTTTTTTTTTTTTTAATGTGCGAAAACGACATATTAATTTAAATACAAAATACTTTATTTTATCTTAAATAATATATATTTTAAAAAGATTCATACTTAATTTAAAAATGTTTGTAAAAAAATAAGATGATAATTCAAATTTAATATTCCAGCATATTGTGGAATTAGTGCGAATTCAAATCACCGTGGAATGGAAAAGTATGTTACTGTGTGTTTTAAAGTTTTATTTAATTCGATTTAAACTTTTTTTTGCATTCAATAACCAACGTGCAATCAGTGAAATAAATTGAAAAACAATTTATTAAATTTTCACTTTCACCTCAAAGTGAAATACAAAGAACATGCCCGAAATAATGATTGATTTAACTGTGATTTTTTTCCTTTTTTCTCTGTGTACAAAATACATATTTTAAGGATGTTTACTTAAGTGGTGTTGTTGTTGTATCTATGCCTTTTCTTCGTCCATTATTCTATCCTAGTAGTATCCATCTATCTAGCCACTCAACTATTCCTTTAGTGTTTACTTGATTTGGTCAGGAGAGTTAGAGCGGGATGGGTGGGTAGTTGGGTGTTCGTTTCGCATTGATTTGTGCTCGTAAGTTGTAAGAAAAAAAAATTAAATAAATAAAATTAGGGATTCTGCGTTGCTGTGTTGTAAAATAAACAAACAAACAAACGAATGTAACATTGTACAATAAATATAACGTAGCACGTGACACAAAAAAAAGCTTTCTTATCAGTTCTTTAAACAGCGCATGTTTTATCCCAATAAAGCTCTAACTAAGCTTACCAACGAAATAAAGCTGTCATGAAAAGACTGAAATATTAAAATGTTTACACCCTACACCACTACGCACTGTGGAGTCTCTTAGAACAACATTTGACATTAACTAAACCGAAGATTTTTTTTATATTACGAGGGCAGGTCAATAAGTCCGTGACTTTTTGAATTTCCCGCCTCTAAACTGAAAGGGAAACACTACTCCTGGCAACAGGCATCTGTCAGTTGACTCCTGTTAAAATTTAAACAAGCTGTGTCATTTAGTTTGTGTTTTTGATTTGAGGAGAAAATGAAAAATGACAATTTTCATGCCAAAAATCCAAGAATTGAAGCCTGAAGAAATGTCTCGGCGACAAAAGGTGACCTCGAGAAATCATAGTTCTTGGGGGGGATAAAAAAAATTGGAGAAACGTCGGACAAAGTGTATAGAACTCATTAAAGGAGACCATGTTGAAAAATAAAATGATTTTTTTTTATTTTTTTGGAATGCTGTTTTTTCGTGTGCTAGTTGTCGGACATTACCCCAAGGGATATTATTTCAAAAATCGAAATGGATGTTATTTGTTAAGTTTCTATTGAGATTATGACCGAATTATTATTTTACATATTGAATTTTTATATAAAAGAAGTTTTAGTTACACAAAAATTATTTTATTAGCGAAGCCGGTAGACCAGAGCAGACTCTTGATAGCATACTCGTAATTCCTTAGTTAAATCCTTAAATCTGATTCCATTTTCAACAAATTGTTTCGTAAAATAATTTTTTATTGATTGAATAATTTTCTACTTGTTCAAATTTCAAAGAATAAATTTGATTTTTAGTTGATTCCTTTAATAGTATCAAACAAATTGATTAATTTTTGAACAAATTACTTGAATTAAAAATGGTACATTTGACTTTTACTTTGCGAATTAAAACAAGAAACAAGTGATTAAATCGTTGCTTTATTAATTTAACTAATCGTAGAAATATTTTCAAGGAATCTCTGAAAAAGGCGTTGTCCGAAATAACGACATCTGAAACAGAAAATTTGGTGTTATCGATGCCTCGTCGTTTGCAGGCAGTCATTGACTCTCAAGGCGTGCCTTCTAAGTATTGATTAACCATCTTATTTTGATTAATTTTGATAAATAAAAAATTAATAATTGATTGCGCTGTATTTAAACTTTTGTCCTATGACTTTTTTTGTTTTTCTTTTAATCATTTATGAAATGAAATAAAACTGCATAATAACAATTTTGGTAAAATGTTTACTTTCCTTTAAACTCCAATTTTGAAGAGTATATTTAAACGTTTGTCCGTGACTGTAAGTCTACCTCATGGGTTTATAAAGAGTTTGTTTATGATATTCGAAGCATCCTTTTAAGGAACCATTCCTTAGAATCTTGAGGACTCTTTAAAGAGAAAATGTCACACATGTTCAGTGGGGGGAGTAAACCCTTAAGCCTAAAACAGATAAACGCAGTCTCGACAGTGTTTTGCCGAATTACAACATTTACAAAAAACAATAAAACTTTTGAACACTCATATCCCTGAGGAGGACCCCCCTTTTTAGTCAATTTTCTTTTATTATTTTAGAATATAATAGTGTTTGTTAGAAAAATACCTACTTAGCCACGCGATTGATTGTTTGTTCAAGCTCTGCCTATTTAAAAAAAAAAAAAATTAAAAAATTTCTCATTCTAAGGTTGAAATAGCTGCAGAATCGGATTTTCGAAAGTTAATTATTTCTTATATAGTTTTAGATTTTATCAGTCTCGAGATCATAATTTAATTTACAGCAAAATTCTCAGTTCCAAAGAACGACTTGTAGAAAATTTTCTTGTCTTTTATAAATGTTTTTCTGCCGGTGTTAATACCGATGATATTTGTTTTAAATGATCTTATTATATTGCTTCTAGAACCACTTCTGGAACTAGTATATCAAAGCTGTATCTTACATTAATGCTTATGTAGAATTGGTTCAGTTGAATATGCTGTAGAATTTTCTTGGGAGAAGAAGAGGAAGAATTCCCAAGGAATTAAAAAGTCAATTATATGACATTGATTTGACACAAGACGTTACCTTGTATATTTGTATATTTTTTGAGGAATTGAAACAAAAATTAAAAATTCTCGAGTGTATATCTTAAAGCCATGATTTTTGTTGTCTTAAAAAATTATGTAATCCTTAAGAATCTCTTTCACTCATTAAAAAAAAAATTAATTGTATTTTAGTTTTTTTTTTGTCAGATTTTCTTTAAAACTGATTTACAAAATTTAGAAGTTTAAAGAAAAAACAACGGAAAAATCTGTATTAAAAATTGATTAGATTAATCGACCGATTTTAACCGATTATTGGGGTCGAATAATTATTTGTTTCGACATCAACCGAAATAGAGGTGATTAATCGAATTGAAAACACTAATAAATCCTAAAAATGTTAATAGAATTGATTTTTTTATTTATAATAGAAAATTTAGAGTATATAAACACTGTACAAACTTAGATTTTTTTGTCTATGTGCGAAATTGTGTAGGATGGTGTAAACTTAAATGATAAATGTTTTTTGTTGCTCATGTTAATATTATAATAAAAAACTCCTTTTGTTCTTTCGTTTAGCCAAATTTGTTTTACGCATAAATATAAACTAAATTGTACTTTGTAAAATTAGCCTCAATTTTTTTTTGTTTTATAATAAATTTGACAATAAAAAATATTGTCAAAAGTTGTACTTTAATGTTTCGCTTATGGTTTTAGTCTTTAATGCTGTTATCTGCTTGCATTTTCCACCTCTGGTTTTATATTTGTATCATTTTCACTTGTAGATGAAGCTTCCTCATTGGTGGAGTGTTGTTTTAGCGATTTGCTGGTTTGATTCTGTAAAGAAAAGAAAATCGAATAACTTTAAGCTGTAATTTTCAATTAAGAAAATTTGGTTTTAATAAAATGTTTAATTGAATTAATTAATTTTGTAAATTTCATATTTAAGAAATCAATTAAATATTAATTTGTATCAATTTTAAATTTAACCCCAGCAAAAACATTGTATCAACTATTTATCAAGCTATTTACTCGCTTAATTACTTTTGTTCGCGATGTCCAAAAAGTAATGGGTACCCATTATTTTTTGGCTGTTCGTAAGCGAGAGGGTAATGACTACTCATTACTTTTTGGACATCGCGAACAAAAGTAATTAAGCGAGTAAATAGGCTGATATGTAGTTAAAACCCTGTTTTTGCTGGGACATATTTGAAAATGATTAGAGGCAAGTTGTTTTTCTTTTTTTTTACATAATGTGCACTGTGAAAGAGAATAAACATAAGTATGAAAGACACACGAATGGAAATTTGAGAAAAAATAAATAATTCAATAAGAGAATCCTTGTTAGATATTAAAATAGTATGTGGGCATTTCCATGGTCTCATATGTAACAGTCTAACGTTTCAATGAAATGAAAAACAAGGAAAAACTTAATTTTTTTGCTTCTTTTTATTTTTGTGAAAAATTCTTACTTTTTACACAAAAATAAAATTATTTATTTATTTAAACAGAAGAAAGCAATTGAACTGCATGGTCCTAAATTATGAGCAATTAAAGAGAATGACGTAACAAAAATAGTGGGTTTTTTCTTTTTTTTTCCAAAAACGGACTTATTTTATAAAACTTTTGTTAATATGGTTTATAATATTAGTTCGTTTTTCAAGTTATGTAACATAAATTTCCTATTTGATATGTTCAGTGGCACAGTAAAGTCTGCATACACCCTTGAAGAACGAGGTTGTATGTTATCCAAAAATGCAGCATTTTATTTCTCGTCAAAGTAATAAATGTTTACTTGGTGGGCCCGCATTGGCTTTGTAGCACAGCACTTAATCAATTTTTCATAGAATTTACCAATACTTTTGTGTAATTATTTGAAATTAAATTCCATTCTTCAAATAGAGGGTTTTCAAGGTCCTGTTTATTTTTAATCGTCCTTTTTCTAACTCGACGGTCTAATTCATTCTCTTAATTCTATATAGGGCTCAAATGCGGTGACTCAGTTGGAGAATGACGTTGACGAGGCACGTTATAGAGTAGCCATCCTTTAACAACACAATTTATTCGTGGATTGCCTTAGATAATCTTTGACAATTTTAAGCATACCATGCTATCCATATAAATGTCGATTAATGCTTAATTACGCACCCCAGCCGACGACGTGCACTCCCATAATTTAATGGAGCCACTACCGTCTTTCATTGTAGGAAGCAAGTCTTTGGGCAATAATGCTTCATTATTTCGCCGCCTTACTCTTTGCTTTCCATCACAATCAGGCAAGTTGAACTTGCTTTTGCAGTTTGCAGTCAGTTTAGGTGTGCGACCACTTTTTGGTTTGTTTTTTACACTTTTTGTTTGATTATATTCCCGAATTATCATCTGAATGCATGATTTTTGATGCCCAACTAGTTTTCGTGATCTTGTTGTAAGCTCACGCACTTTAACACAGATTTCTTTACTCATTTTGGATAAATAAACACAACTGCAATATTAACATCAAGCAATTAAACTTCTTTTTAACTAACGGTATCTAGTAAAGACGCCTAAAGTGTTTGGTAGCAATGTTTGGGTACAGAGTTGCATTTTATCTGTTTTTCTACATAGACGTATGTAGACTTTTCTGTGTTTGAAAAATTATTTTTATTTATTTTTGTAAATAAATGTTTTCCTGAAAAATATTTTTGGTCAAAATTTAGTCTTTATTGTTAGATTGAATTTGTTTGAAATATATTTTAACTCTGCATTGTTTACAGAAAGCGCACAACCTCGTTTTTCAAGGGGGTATGCAGACTTTACTGTGCCACTGTACATGTCAACAATTATTTTCAAAACTATTTTTATTTTAATTTATGATATTAAAGAATCATTATAAATTTTTTGTAGTGACATTATTTTTGAAAATTACAATGGTTTGCATGTAATTTAAATTAATACAATTACACTAGGCAACATAATGAAAATTCGTCTATTTACAAAACAGTAAAAACTTAAATTCTATGGATAAGTTTAAAAAAAATGTTTTTCTAAAATTTGGAATTTTTAAAGAGGCTGCTCTACCGATTTTACCATAACTTAAGAATGACTTTCCCAATTTTATTTTAAATTTTACCACAAAGGTATGCTTATATAATTTTTGTTTTATATACTCAACAGTTTCGGAGTTATTCAGAACGTAATGATGAAAAATATTTTTTTTGTGGATTTTTTTTTTTAAATCATAAAAACTTACGATAATATTTGTCAGGTGACCTGACGTGACAAAGTTTGAAATTTTATAAAAAATGAACTCTCCTTGATATGCTCATGTTTTTTTTTTTTTTTTTTTTTTTATTAAATACATGTATCAGCCTAACTAAAAATGTTTGATTTGTTTTTGTAAATATGTATAATAAGCACTTTTCTTTACTAATACAAGTTAGAAAGAAATTTTTGTCGATCACGGTGGACCTTTCTGTGGAAAATGTCCATATTCAAAATTTTGTTTTGAAAATTTCATTTGTTTTTGAAAATTTCAATTGAATTTTTTAAAAGTGTAATTAAAATAATTTCCATTAAATTTATCCAAAAAACTCGATTTTAGTTTTTTCTGTGTAAAAACGACTTTAAATATTCACTTAAATATCTATTTATTTTCTGATCATTATTAACCACGCCTTTATTTTAAAAAACACAATCCGCTAACCGCAATATGTACCAAATCGATAGTAATTCCAGCAAGGACCCTATAAATCAGGATGAACAAACTACGAAATTTTAAGCCACCCATGATGTCATGATGCCAAATGGTGCGACTACAAAAAAATTCTTAGTCGAGACCACGAAATTCTTAGCCGCTTTACAGAAAAACTTAGCCTTTAGCAAGGGTTGTAGCGCAAGTACAGTGATTGTGATGTGAATGTATACATGTTTGAACTGGTACAACCCTTGCCAGAGGCTAACTTTTTCTGTAAATCGGCTAAGAATTTCGTGGTCTCGACTATGAATTTTTTTGTAGTCGCACCATTTGGCATCATGGTAGTTTGTTCATCCTGGTTTTAAGGGTCCATGATTCAAGCTTAACTTTAAAATCAGTTTAGTTTTCAAATTTACTATTAAAAACTTTTGGAATTGCAATTTGAAAGTGCATTTTAAAATGCTTTTTGGAAACAAATTTTGCATATATTTTTTTTAAATCTGTTTTCTAAAAAAAAGAGTTGCAAGGAAGGCACAATAATGTCCCGATAACAAACACATGTATGTTACGACAATAATATGTAAATATAAATTTGATTTAGTTTACCTTTTTCGTAGGACAATTCGCAAACAAATGACCATCTTGTTTACATAAATGACATAGTTTAGGCTGTGGTCCCAAATGACATTTCAAGGCAATATGATTGGCAAATTCTCCACAATTATAGCAACGAACGCGTCGATGACGTTTACTGGTGCGTGGTCTAAATGTGCTGCCATGGCAATCGGCCCCTAAAACATTTATTTATATTTTTTATTCTATTGATTGTTCCGCACAACAAAAATAATTACCTTGTCTTCCAGAAACTCTCGTCGCAACTAGACCTCTTTCCGTAAATTGACATTCATATTCGACATCTTCTTGTTCGCCAAGCGAACGAAATCCGGACATTTGTATAACGCTCTGAAAATTCAATAAAAAGCGTTTAGATAGAAAAAAAAAAACTAAATTTACTAGTTCTACATACTTGGTGTACAAAAACTTCTTTGCCTCCCTCATTGGGTGTAATAAATCCCCAGCCTTTGGCCACATTGAACCATTTACATTTACCATATCGCACACCTTCAATTTCCTGATAAGTATCGGCTGCATCAAATAATGAGATTGAATAAGCAAACAAAAAAAAATTATAAGGTCTCGTATATCGAGGAATTACTAACGCAACCTGGTATCTCCAAAAAAGCAGTTGTTTTGGAGATACGAGGTTGGGCAAAATTAAATTTGAAACAGGATTCCATGTTATTTTTTAGTTTTTATAACTTTTTTCATAGAATTTTAAATGAAACTGTTTTTTTTAGAAACATAACATAAGTAACGTCATAGTGCTTGTTAGGAATAAACCTATATAATCTATATATATATTAATAGGGTTTTTTGTTAAAGCTCTGCTTAGAGGCTCTAGCTTTTCTAAAACTTCGCGTTATACTGAGATCTTTTGTCAGCTCGAAATACATGTATGCGGTGGTTGAAAACTCTATTTCAATGAGAATATAATTTTATATTATTGAAACAAAAATAAAAATTGTCTATCATATTTCCTAAAGCCCATATAACATTTGCTTTGATTCAGTCGATTTAAAAAGAATTTGATTGTACTTTAGACGATGTTTTTTTCTACGATTTTCTCGCCAAAATTAAGAAAATTAGGAAGTTTTAAGAAAAATAACTGAAAAATTAATTTTAAAAATTTAACTGGTTAAGCGACCTATTTTAATCGATTATTCGATTCGAATAATGATTTAAGTTTTAAATTATTTGTGTCGACATTAACCGAAATAGAGGTGATTAATCGATTAACCGAATTGGAAACACTGCTAAATACATATTCATCCCTACAGTACAAATATTTACAGCACTCAAAAAAAAGACATGAACTAAAATGTAATAAAAAATGTTCTTCAAATAGTTTATAAATTGTCCTCAATTTAGGTAAAATTTTCTTAAAAAGAATAAAAATTCCTAAGTTTGAGAAAAAACGAAATAGTTTATATACTCAGAAATAGTTCATATTTTTCCAAAGTAATATTTCTTGATTTTAGGAAAAAAACAAGTTAATTAAATAAAAGTTTATTAATTTTAAGAAAAAACTTCTTAGTTTTAAGAAAATTGCATACTCAAATGTAATAAAATTAAGTTTAGTTCAAAAAAAAATTTAGGACATAATTTACTCCCATTAAGTTAAAAAAATATGTCTAACTTAAGTCGAGAAAGTACTTGAACTTAATGTGTGTTCATTTTTTGTTCGCGAGTAGTAAAATTAACTAAATTTTAGAAAGCCATTTCCAAATTCAGTTTTTAAGTAACCACTTTCTAATTTTAAAGAATTGTTTTCTAAAAATTAGTTCAGGCAATTAAAAACAAAAAGTAATAAATTTTTTCCTATGTAATAATAAAAATTTACTTGATTTTAGAAACTGATGAACTATTTCTAAGGAAAATTTTCATGCAACTAAGTTCAGATAAATTTTAATAAAATATTCTTTTTTTCAAGTAAAAGTTTTATTATTTTTAAAAAGTAATAAAATATGGTATAGAATTTTTTTTTGTTGGAAAACATTAAAATTTGTTTTAATATTCTATTCCAAAAAAACAATCAACTAAACACAAATCAGTTAGTTTTCCTAATTTTCAAGAAAAAATATTATTTAATAAAAGAGATTAAAGTAACCATCGAAAAAAAAAACTATCGTGCATGATTGTAATTTTTGGTTCGTGATCGTGCGTGAGTCAAAAATCTCTCACGTGCGCATCTCTAATCTTAACAGTCTTATTTATTGAACTTAAAGTAGCTTAAAATATTTTTTTAAAATTTTGTTAGCAAAATGTTAAAAATTCCGAATTTGCGCTTTTATGTAATAAATTTGTTTGTTGACTACAATTAAGCTAAAAATCCCATAAAAAAAACTTATGACTTTTCCATTTCCCAATAACAACAAGAAATGTAACTGTGATATTTTGTATTTTTCCAACAATTTCCTTAAATTAGTTAATTTAAGAAGACGTAGGGCGTCCCTTTTTGTAGTTCTCTCAAGCAGAACCGTTTATTAACTACGAAAAGGATCTGACTTTGTCACAATTTGTTACGTTTCAGGATATCCTGCAGTTCATTTTTTTAAATTGTTTACCTTTTTGCTAATTAAATTTAATTTATATTTTAAATACATGAGTTAAGTATAATTCAATTTTATTTAAAGGCAAAAATGTATAGCAAAAAGCTTGTTAAGAGCAGTGTCCGCACAAAGCGGAAGTCCTCCGAAAGTGGGAAAATACCTACTCAATGAGTGTAAAGCACTTTAAAATATATGATAAAATATATTACCTTTACCATAGAAGCAGGATAAGGATGATTTTCACTTAAAAGAAGTGCTATTTAACTTGTTAGAAAATATTTTCTTATTTTTAGGGAGTTAAGTCCTAGTTTTTAGTAAAAAAAAAGTTTATTAATTTTAAGAAAAAACTTCTTAGTTTTAAGAAAATTGCATACTCAAATGTAATAAAATTAAGTTTAGTTCAAAAAAAAATTTAGGACATAATTTACTCCCATTAAGTTAAAAAAATATGTCTAACTTAAGTCGAGAAAGTACTTGAACTTAATGTGTGTTCATTTTTTGTTCGCGAGTAGTAAAATTAACTAAATTTTAGAAAGCCATTTCCAAATTCAGTTTTTAAGTAACCACTTTCTAATTTTAAAGAATTGTTTTCTAAAAATTAGTTCAGGCAATTAAAAACAAAAAGTAATAAATTTTTTCCTATGTAATAATAAAAATTTACTTGATTTTAGAAACTGATGAACTATTTCTAAGGAAAATTTTCATGCAACTAAGTTCAGATAAATTTTAATAAAATATTCTTTTTTTCAAGTAAAAGTTTTATTATTTTTAAAAAGTAATAAAATATGGTATAGAATTTTTTTTTTTGTTGGAAAACATTAAAATTTGTTTTAATATTCTATTCCAAAAAAACAATCAACTAAACACAAATCAGTTAGTTTTCCTAATTTTCAAGAAAAAATATTATTTAATAAAAGAGATTAAAGTAACCATCGAAAAAAAAAACTATCGTGCATGATTGTAATTTTTGGTTCGTGATCGTGCGTGAGTCAAAAATCTCTCACGTGCGCATCTCTAATCTTAACAGTCTTATTTATTGAACTTAAAGTAGCTTAAAATATTTTTTTAAAATTTTGTTAGCAAAATGTTAAAAATTCCGAATTTGCGCTTTTATGTAATAAATTTGTTTGTTGACTACAATTAAGCTAAAAATCCCATAAAAAAAACTTATGACTTTTCCATTTCCCAATAACAACAAGAAATGTAACTGTGATATTTTGTATTTTTCCAACAATTTCCTTAAATTAGTTAATTTAAGAAGACGTAGGGCGTCCCTTTTTGTAGTTCTCTCAAGCAGAACCGTTTATTAACTACGAAAAGGATCTGACTTTGTCACAATTTGTTACGTTTCAGGATATCCTGCAGTTCATTTTTTTAAATTGTTTACCTTTTTGCTAATTAAATTTAATTTATATTTTAAATACATGAGTTAAGTATAATTCAATTTTATTTAAAGGCAAAAATGTATAGCAAAAAGCTTGTTAAGAGCAGTGTCCGCACAAAGCGGAAGTCCTCCGAAAGTGGGAAAATACCTACTCAATGAGTGTAAAGCACTTTAAAATATATGATAAAATATATTACCTTTACCATAGAAGCAGGATAAGGATGATTTTCACTTAAAAGAAGTGCTATTTAACTTGTTAGAAAATATTTTCTTATTTTTAGGGAGTTAAGTCCTAGTTTTTAGTAAAAAAATTTGTCTAATGAACTTAAATAAAATAAAATTTTTCTTAAAACCAAGGAAAATTTCCTAACTAACAGTACAATTTTAGATGATGTATGAACTAATTAGGAGGAAATTTTATTGTTTTCTAATAAAAATTTACTTCTTAGTAGTAAAATTTTTCTATAATTTAGAAATTTTGACCAAATTTTAAGTAAAATTTGTTTCTTAATTTCAAGGAAAATTTTATTAAATATTGGTAAAAAGTGTCTTTGGCGCCGTTTTTATTTCAATTTTTCCTCTAAATAAGTTAATTTTTTTAAATTCTAGTTCTTCAAAATTAGAAAGTGGTATACTTAAAAACTGAATTTGGAAATGGCTTTCTGAAATTTAGTTAATTTTACTACTCGCGAACAAAAATGAACACACATTAAGTTCAAGTACTTTCTTGATTTAAGTTAGACACATTTTTTGAACTAAATGGAAGTAAATTATGTCCTAAATTTTTTTTCGAACTAAACTTAATTTTATTACATTTGAGTATGCAATTTTCTTAAAACTAAGATGTTTTTTCTTAAAATTAATAAATTTTTAAATAGTTTTTTAATTTTTTTGTCAGGCTCGAGATCATAATTTAATGTTACTAACGAATAGTAAACACTAATTTTTTTTTAAAAATTGTAAGGATCAGCTCTAGAAGGAGTGCACACTTTTGACCCGAGTGATCTTCAGCCTCCTTATGGACCACCCAACCCACAAATAACTCATGGTTTTGAACAGGCTTTTTTATCACACACTCTAAGGAAAAATGACTGCGAAATTACATTTTTCAGTTAGTGTGTGATTACCCGTACAAATGAGCTTTTTCCATCTACAAATGAGCTTTTCCATCTATTTATATAGTGTTTACTATCCGTTAGTAACATTAAATTATGATCTCGAGCCTGACAAAAAAAAAAATTAAAAAACTATGTAATTAAAACAGATAGATCAAATAATTTACAAAATTTTTATTTAATTGACTTGTTTTTTTTCCTAAAATAAAGAAATATTACTTAGGAAAAATATGAACTATTTCGGAGTATATAAACTAGTTCGTTTTTCCTCAAACTTAGGAATTTTTATTCTTTTAAAGAAAATTTTTCTAAGTTATAATAAAATTTTACTTAAATTGAGGATAATTTATAAACTATTTTGAAGGAAATTTTTTATAACATTTTAGTTCATGTCTTTTTTTTTGAGTGTATTAAAAATCTGATTTAAATGATTTCTCCTGAATATTTTTTTGAATTGAATTTCACCAAAATCCGAAAATTTTTCGTTCCCACTCTAATCTCTTGAATGAGCCAGTATAAAAATATTAAATATTTTTTAATTAATACAAAAAAGTTCACATATTTTTTATTGTGTTTAACTCGGCTTGTTCAATAATCTCTACCTCAAATATTCAATACAAATTCTAACATTTGTTTAAGGGCATCGTACGTATAATCGATGTCGTACTCGTATTTATCATTCGCAGTGTGTTTCTTTTTGAACGCAGAATAACTATTAAATTCTATTTAAATATTTGAGGAATATTTCCTCCAAATCCTTCTGAATACTTTCTATCGATTCAAAAAGTTTTAGTTTTTTTTAATAAAAACAAGATAGTTGTGCAACTTATGTATATCAATCTGCCGAACATTTTAACCCCCAATGTGTCGTTCGCTAGTACATATTTATTTCGTTTATCATTTTTGTCTAAATGATTAAGGGATGAATGAATAATTTTTTAAATGCGTATTGGATGGACACAATTTGATTCTTTACATTGAATCACACCAATAAAAAATAACAATAATTGTTTGTCAATAAAAAAAAAATGTTTGTATTTGAATATGATCATCCTTCCAAATGGTTTTTTCATGTACATACGGACTGTCGTATCTAAAACCTGTTGATTCTGTGCAATTGCTGATTAAGTGTATCTGCTGTTTGTCCGTCCGTCCGTCCACTTACCTATTGAAGCTATATTCGGATCACTTGTATTATGGAAAAAATTGTCTTCGTCATCATCTTTTTGAGTATTTCGTCTATTTTGTTGTAAATTCTGTGTTTGATTAAAGTTGCCTGATGAATTTTGATCAAATTCATTTTCGTTATTTGAATCCTTTTGACAATTGTTATTTGAATTGATCATTGTAGCGTTAAGATTTGAAGATGATTCCATTTGTATTCGTAGATTATTCCTCAAAAATATATATGTGTGTGTATGGATGTATATTTATTTATCCGTGTATGAATGTGTGTGTGTGTGGTGTTGTAATATTGCTATTATTTTCAACAGTTTGTTATTAGAGTTATTTTCCACATTTAATGTTGGTTTTTTTTTTCTTTTTTATCACTTGAATTTTAAAATTGTTTTTTTTTGTTTTTGGTTATTTTTGTTTTTGTCCGTTTTTAATGCACACACAATTGCTACGCATGACGCACACTGACACACTGACGTTTAGTTACGTTTAACTATTTCTAAGAACCCCCGAAAAAAATAAAAACAAATCTATGGGAAATATTTAAAACTAGCAACAAACAAACGCTGCAGCAGCGATAGTAGCAGTGGTAGCAGCGGCAGCGCCAACAACGCGATCAACAAATACAACTAGTATAACAAACAACAGCAACAACAACAAAAAACAACAACATCAACATTTTATCAATACGCAGTTTGCGCAGAGTAGACAAAAGAACCCGAAATTAGAATCCACGAATATTAAGTAAAACTACAAAAACATCAAAAACTACAACAAGAACAACAGCATTAACAACAACAACAACAACATGCTAGAAGAACAATTACATGGAATAGGGCTCATTCATTCATCTATGTACAATAGGGTGTCCATTGGATAATAGTTTTAAGAAAATAGAAAAGGTTTTTAAAAAAGTGTTATACACTTTGGAATTAACTTGTCAACACTGCCGCCAGTTTTTTTTTATAGGTTTTTTAATCTAGATTTTGTTTTTCTTATGATAACATTTCAAAGAATGGGAAAATCTGGAATATTTTTAATTCCTAAAAGATTCTTTAAATAAAACTGGTATGTTTAATTTATATTTTTTCTCAATGTAAATGAGTTTTTATTCCTTTTTCATTGAAAAGACAATATTTTTGGGAAATATTTGCACCTTTAGCATTTAATTAAATTTTAATTGACAGATTAGCGGTTAATTTTTAACGTACTTACAAAATCAATTAAAAACTGGAAAACATCACGATCCGCCTCTTTTTCAAAAGGCGTACTAATTAAAAAAAAACTAAGTTTTGAATGAGTTTTATAACATTAAATTTATATACCACATATGGGCAAATCCGACCGTCAAAAAATTTTTTATAGTAAAACAAAAATATATTTAGTTGGAATATTGTTTTAGCTTAAGTCTAAAATGTGATATAATATTGTCATATTAGAATTTATTTGTTGCCTTTCAAGAAGTTTAATCATTTTTCACGATAGACAATACAATTGTTTCCTGGGCAACATCCCCAGAACAGACATTGAAAAAGATAAATCTTTATTGAATTAATTCACGAAAAAATAATTCTTTTTGTAAATCAACAAGTTGATTTATTATTTTACAAATCAATTTATTAGATCAGATTTAAAATCACAGTTGAATAATCGATTTCATTTGAATCTTTTTTGATTCAATTGAATCAAATCATTTCAAATATAATTCTATTTTTAATTCGCGAGTTAAAAAAAGATTGATTTGATTTCCGAAATCAATTTGACTTGCACGCGGTATTACGCTTAGGCTACAAGATTATTAATATATAATGATAATAAAAATAGGCCAGGTCGGGAAGGCACGGGGTGACCCATTTTTATACTAACGAAAGGAACGGGAGCGTGTTAATTTATATTATCCTATCGAAAGGTAACCTTTGTAGAGCAAGTTAAATATCCCCTCTTTTGTAAACTGATGCTTGAGCAAAAATTCCAATTAAGGTTAACAAATAAAAATATAAATTAATCGTGATTTAAAAAAATTATCTTAATTTGCCAATCAAATCATTATCTTAATTTGCCAATCAAATCAAAAAAATTCAAATCAAATCGATTTTGAATTATTTATATTGAATTATTTCGTTTGATTTATTAAAAGATTTATTTAAAATAATTTTATTCTTCCAATAAGATACCATGGCTATAAAAAAATCGCGAAATTAATCGTTAAAATTTAAATCACATTAAAAAATTGATTTAAGCAATTATGTTTTTAAAGATCTGCCCCAGAATATAAGACAGAAATAAAAAAAAAAAAAAAATCATTAAAAACATTTACAAATATTACTTCAAATTTCTTGCACAACAAATGTGTGCATTGAATAATAATCAATATTAATTTAGTCACAATTTCAACTTTAAATTAAAAATGTTTCATTATTCATTTTAATATATTAAAGTTTATTATAGCATTTTAAAAATAAGTATAAACATATTTAAATTTAATTGAAACAAACTAAGTTTCATTTCAAAGCTGTTTTCTACTTAATTTAATGTTATTTCTACTTGATTTTAAAATGTTTTTTTTTTATCTTAGTGCCAAGAAGGAATTTGTAAGCCTTGATGTAGCACATACTAAAAGAAGAAGCATCCTGTTGTCATATACCAACGGTGGGCAAGTGCTGCCCTTCGTCGATTTTAGTGCGGACCTTGAAGAAGTTTGAATTTCTTTTTTTAATTCGATTTTTTAACAATTTTTTTCGTACAATTTTTCCAAATACTATATTTTTATAAAATTATTTATTTTTCACAATATTATTCCTCTGTTCGTTTACATTCTAGTTTTAATTTTGTTTAACTATAAACCTTGATATTAAATACGTGCCCTTAAACAAATGCTCTCGAGTAATAAATATGAATTATGAAATTGACAAATTTTTAATACAATTTTTTCTTTTTGATTTTTAGTGCATATTTTAGATTTACAGTGCATATTGTTTGGTCTTTAATGCATATTTTGCATTTATTACTGCGCATATTTTTGATTTTTTAGTGCATGATTGTGGCTGCCTTGATTGTCTCACACTAAATATGTATATTTTTAGTTTGTAATACGTATTTTAGGGGACACCCTAATGTACATGCCTTAAGATTTTCTTGTTTTGGTTGAACCAGTGTTGCCACTTTGAGAGTAATTATTGGTGAAATGGGTAAATTTGTTGTTCATTATTTTCGTGATATGACAAAATTAATTTAAATTTACTCACAAGAAAGGTCTGCTGCTTTGATTCACTCCGATATGAATAAAATTGGCATTAAAAGACCCACATATTTCTGGGTGTACACTACATGCGCCACCATTTGTGATCTTTCTCTATTCCCAGACTTTTTTCTTACCAATTAAAGGGGATTTATTTTTTAATTTCCCGCGATCCCGAGAACTCCCACTCAAAAATGAAATAAGTAAAGATTATTTCAAAAGACTCATTTATATGATCCACATTTAAAAAGAAATTATTGCATCGACCCTCATACCCTCATTGCAGAGTTCACTAGAGGTGTAAGTACGAATAAAACAATTTTTAAACTTAACTTTTGTAATTGTTTCAAAATAGTTTTGGCGGTGTATGCGGTTTATGCTGAAACGCGATGTTGCGGTAACGGTATTTTAAGGGTTAACGCTCTTTTATTTATTTTGGTATTGCTATTGTAAGGATACCGGTATTAAGTTAGTGTTTCGGCAACTATATTTTAAGGGTATCAGTAGTCAGTTGAAACGGTTTTGAATCTATAACAGCATATAAGTGCTATTGTCTGCCAACCTAATTTCTTTATGATCTCACTTCAAAAATGAATCAATTCTAAAAACATAACTATCTAAAATGGTTTCGTCTACAGATAGATGTTGAATAAATTCAAATAAAAATATGGATCTATTTACTGTAACAATTCTTTAAATAATTAATATTGCAGTAGACCGATTTAGTCTAATAGTTTTAAGATCAGCAAATTAGACGTTTTTTTTTCAGATAGCTCCAATTGATAACGAAATCTTACGTGTGTAAGATTGCTAAATAAAGGCTAAGCTAATTTCTCAGTCAAATATACAGCTTTCAAAAATTTAGTCTAAAGTGTGCGCAGTAAAACTTGACATTTGAATTAGTTCGTCCGCTAAATTATAGCTTATTCGCTTTTTTTAAACACAAATTTTTATGAATTTGAAAAGAGACATATATATAAAATAATTTTGAACGCGACAAAGGTAGCAAAACAATTTTTTTTTCCAATTCTTAAATTGATCATTTACACTTTAAAAAGTGACAAGATTAGATTATTTTATATAAATTCCCAGCAAAAATGAAGCTGCCAAAGAAGCAATAAAAGCATCACTACTATGGCAAAGCCATCACTTCTTTTCTAATGGTTTCATAGATGAATTTAACATTAGCGTGTCATAGGATGGAAGTATTAAAATGTAGCTACTAGCATTACTCATACTTTACTCTAAGGAAGCAATGGTAATACAATGATTAGATATTCTGACGCATGAGTGGAAAATGTTCATATACTTTGTAGTATTTAAGCTTTGATGAGAATTCAATTCATAAGAATGCAGAAAAATAAGTTTAAAGAAGCGAAATTTATGCATTGATAAACAAATTCTCTTTATTAAAACAAATAATTCTGCATTAGCGAAAAAGCATTTTTGAAACATTTTTCAAAAATTTTAATGAATTTTTAGACAAATTTTTGAATAATTTTTGAATAATTTTTGCACAATTTTAAAACATTTTTGGGCAATTTGAATTTAAAATTATTTTGGTAAATTCTGAATGAAAACTGAAATTGATGTAGTGTTAAATAAAATACATAATGCAAAAATGCACAGACTGCGTCGTCATAAATATTTGAGGCTAAAAAATGCAAATGACAGGCCAGCTAGTTTCAATTAAAGTTTAAAAAAAATTGTTTTTCTTGATTTTTCAAAACTTTTATAAAAATTGCAAAACTGCATAAATTCTAACCCTCATAAAATTTTAAACTAAAATATAAAAGAGGATTTAATAAAAAAAATTAAAAAAGTTCATCAGAACTATTTTCTCAATTTTAATAAATCTTATGCATTAGAAGTAATGAAGAGTGATATTTTAAGATATAAATCGGGTTTAAATCCAGATCACTGCATTTCAAATATGAACACATGAATTTTTTGGAAGTGCCTTGGAATAACACCAAAAAATCATAAAAGAATGCCAACTGAAGTTTAGAAAACAATGAAAGAAGTTATAGTCACAGAATGACTACCAGTTTTTTTGCTGGGTTAATTTAAAAACATTTACCCTAAATTGCGTTGTGTCAAAACCATTCATGATCAAACTAGAGATTGATATTTAGTTTTTGTTTAGGTAATTTTGGATAATTTTCAAATTAAGTCTGTTTAAATTTTTTTGTTCTAGTGGCAGCACAAGTTTCAACATACACCATATTGAGGCTGGCAAAACTAAGGCACGCGTGCCAATAGTGGTGCATGAGTAGGTTTTTGGTGGCACTCGATATTTTGTTGAATAATTTAAAAAATTTTAAATTAATAAAAGTCTAGCCACCCCTGCCATTTACATACATATGTATGCAGCTACACACTTAACAATAATAGAAGGGATCAAAAAATGAAATAAAGAATTCGCTTTTCTGTTATTTATATTTACGCACATTCTTTATCTTCTTCTGTTCAAACATAATTTTATTAGAACGAATAGTTGAGACGTAAACCTGCATTAAATATAAATCTATTCAAACACCTACAGACGTGTCATATCAAGATGATGATGATGGAATAAAAAAATCGTGGAAATTAAAAGCGTATTTCTAAAATTTGTATTATTGTTGTAATAGGTATCCTTTATGTTCATTGGTTGCATTTTTTTAACGAATTAAAAAACAGTTTCCTAAAAAATGCCTAAAAAATGGTTTGGGTTGGTTTTCTTCATCCACAATCCATTCCATGTATGGGGTGGTATTTTATTTATGTATTAATGCACATTATTTTATATGCATATGTATGCATGTATGTACTGTGTATGCGCAATGCACCCTCATTTGTACGTAATATTTTGCACAGAATTGACACGTGTCATTTGTATTGAAAATATCAACCCCCTCCCATCAAATTAATCGATTAAAGCAAAATCAATACGCCGACATTTTTCACATGCTTGCGTCAGAGTACGCTGGTGAATCTGAACCTAACTTCCGAATTTGTCCATCACATCGGGATTTCGAGAAATCCTAATACAACAATTTAAAACACGTTTTGTATGTTCGGAACTATACTATACCGATGGTGCTACGTAAATTTTTACTATCACATCTTATTGCTTTTGGTGCCGGTAATAATTTCTATCCATTTATTTCGAACTCTCTCAGAGATCAGTTATATTTGTTATGTTCAATTTGGAATCTCGTCCAACGAGTTTCAGGTAAATTTAGGAGTACCGCGAGGTTCAGTTCTGCCTGCGTCTCTTTTTCTCGTATTTATTAATGAGGTTTTTTCAGCCCTATCTACTCTTTCGCTGATGACATCAACATTTCTATCTCATTTTCCTTTGATTGTAGGCCTAGTTTTTTGGAGGTTGAGGTCAAAAGGCAGATAAATGAATGACGACACACTTTGTCATGACCGTTCAACAATCCCTGAGTAAGATCTTGCGAATAGGGTCGATTTCAATACACGTAAGGCGGTTGTAACTGTCATCGGTTAATATGGGTGGTATAAATATCGGTGAATCGGATACTCAATAAGACAAACCGAAGTGGTGATGTTAAGACAAACGTTAATGCCTGTACGGATTTTTTTTGAAAAATAATGTATTCAGGACAATTAATATGATCAACTAACCCGCTGTTGTCGGAATTATCCCGATTTTTAAGGGATTCAATTATTCCCGCTGCCTTAAATTTTATTCCCGCTGTTTTTATACCCTCCACCATATATGGTTAGGGTATATATCAGTTTTCATTCCGTTTGTAATATGTCGAAATATAGGTTTAAGACCCCATAAAGTATATATATTCGTGATCCTTATGCAATTTTAAGTCGATTTAGCGATGTCCGTCTGTCTGTCTGTTGAAATGGCGATCACGACGCGAAGACGCAAGCGGGGGTGCCTATTTTTACCCAGATTATTGAACATCCTCCCGAGCAGTTTGGTATTTAAAATGAGCAAAATCGGTTAAGCGGTTCAAAAGTTATGAGTGAAAATGTGAAGGTACCTCTAAATTTTCCATACAAATGTGTACAATTTTTCTGTATTTATTATACCCTTCACCACAGGTGGAAGGGTATATATAAGTTTGTCATTCCGTTTGTAATTTCTACAATATTGATCTTAGACCCTATAAAGTATATATATTCTCGGTCCTTATGAAGAGCGAAGTTGATTTAACGATGTCCGTCTGTCCGTCTGTCCGTCTGTGTGTTGAAATGGGTTTTCCGAAGAACCCAGACATGATAAGGACTTGATTGTTTTTTATTTCTGTTACATGTGATCCATTTCTGTTTGTTATTAAAAATCAGACAGATCGGTTAATAAATGGCTGAGATATTAGCAAAAAACCAGGACTACCTCTAATTTTTCCAGTAAAATGCCTTTGTTTAATATGTATGTAGAATTTTAAGCATAACAACACATCCATGTGTTAAAATTCTTTTCTTTCATCTCCACCTTTTATACACAAACAACACACATCCAAAGATTTGTCATTTAAATAAAAACTAAACAAATCCCTAATGAACGAAGACTTTTATATATGTACATCTATTGACGATGATTTTGTGTGAGCTTCAATAGCTCAGTTGTCTAGACGCTATGTCACAAATACTTTTTTTCTCTAAGCCCGCGGGGTTCGAGGTTCAAATCTCGGTCAGGTCAATTCACTTTTTTTTTTGTACATTTTTTTTTATTATTTTCTTAAGATTTTTTTTGCTTATTTTTGGTTTTTTTTAACATTTAATAATTAATTTATATAAAATTTTATATTCATAATTAAAATTCTTTTCTTTCATCTCCACCTTTTATACACAAACAACACACATACAAAGATTTGTCATTTAAATAAAAACTAAACAAATCTCTAATGAACGAAGACTTTTATATATGTACCTCTATTGACGATGATTTTGTGTGAGCTTCAATAGCTCAGTTGTCTTGACGCTATGTCACAAATACTTTTTTTCTCTAAGGCCGCGGGTTCGAATCTCGGTCAGGTCAATTCACTTTTTTTTTGTACATTTTTTTTTATTATTTTCTTAAGACTTTTTTTTGCTTATTTTTGTTTTTTTTTTAACATTTAATAATTAATTTATATAAAATTTTATATTAATAATCCATAAATAGGCTAAAAACATCAACATTTTTATAAAAACCCTCTGATACAAACAAAATACAAACGGTTTTATTTCTTTTTTTTTGCTCCGATTTTAAAGAATTTATAAAAACATTTTTAAACCATTTTATTTCTCACATATTAAGAACATTTTATACATAATTTACCTCTGAGTGCAACTATTTTAGGTCATAACTTATAATAATTTATAAAAAAAATTATAAACTATTTTCCTTCAAATTTTTAAAATTAAGCTAAAGAAATTACAAATATTTCTAATAAAAAAGCGAAATAAAATCCCAAATGTAAATTTGCCAGCTAAATCAAACTATTTTGTAGAAATAAAACACATGCAGTTGTAGTGATTTCTTTTAACGATTTGTTGAAATTCTTTTCTTTCACCTCTTCACCTTTTATACACAAACAACAAACACTATTCTAAAACTGTATTATGACCTATGGATACGTCTTATATTCGAAAGATCGAAAATCTTTAGTATAACATATTTGCTGAAAAACTCGGAAATATCGGTTCAGATACAAAAAAGTTATGCCCAAAACATAAATTTTTTTAAAGTACCTATATTGCCGAGTCCAAGTTTTATCTCCAAACTAAATGGTTAATTTCCTCTTAAAGGCGTCCGTATATAAATCTGTCCATTCCATATATGTCCATATATAAACTTCAGTTTTTTCCCAACCATGGTAAAGGGTATATAAGATTCGGCATAGCCGAATTTAGCCGCTCTTACTTGTTTTTGTTTTCTGTTAAGTAAGTAAAAATGTTATTAAGTGTTCTTCTTGTTCGATTACATTTACTGTCTTACATACTATGAGAATAATATCATTTTAGAGCTATATGTGTGTTACTCTTAATAACTAAGTTAACGTTAAAAGCAACAATGTTAAAGTCGCTAACAGAGCAGACCTCTGTAAATAACATTACTAAAACTAAATAACAAAAGTTCGTTACATAAATTGACAAAACATATTCATATTACAGTTCATGCAAAATTTAGTATATACGTATATCATCTTCAGCCCCTTTGGTGGAGGGTATTCAAAGATTCGGCACAGCCGAATTTAGCCCTTTTTTACTTGTTTTTTTAAAGAGAGTACCACTAGGGAAAATCTTCCTACTTATTAGAGATGAAAGATGAAGTGCGTGATGATAAATCTTAGAACGGTTGTTGCTCGCCATCTGATGGAAAATTGGCGATATTGTTTTACATTGGTGGGCTTATGAAGTCTGTCCATAGAAAAAGGGCAGAAACTAGTCTAGTCTGATTTAAAAATTAATAGTGTTTATAAATCTTTTAGAGAAAAACTTTTATTCTTCTTCGTATCCTCAACCTTGCTGAATAATAAAAAAAAAAACTTTTTATAAATGCGTCCTAAGGCTCAGAAGTTTTCTTTTAAACAAAGTTCTTCACAAATTAAATATTTGGCCTTTAAATTTGTTTCTTTGGCGATTTTTAAAATTTGTCTCAAAATCTATTTTTTTATTGAATTGATTGAATATTCCATTAAAGAAAGTTTTTCCCCTATTTTATCGTAGAATTCTGATGTATTGCAGCAATTCTGAAGATAGATTCGGACCAAGTGGGGTCTGCAGTTTGATAAAATTGTTTAAATCTCTACACATGAGGCTGGGCCGTTAAAAAAACACTTGTTTGTTAATTTTGTCTCTTCTATCAGATATAGAGAAAAATAATTATTTTTATTCCCTCCACCATATATGGTGAGGGTATTTATCAGGTTTAAGACCCCATAATTTATATATGCATTCGTGATCCTTATGAAATTTTAAGCCGATCTGGCGATGTCCGTCTGCCTGTCTGTTGAAATGGCGATCAAGGGCCGGAGACGCTAGCGGGGGTAAATCGGTCCAGCGGTTAAAAAGTTCTAAGTGAAAATGTGAAGGTACCTCTAAATTTTTCATAAAAATTGGTATATTTTTGTACATTTCATAGTAGCGACTGGTAAATAATATATTTTCTCATACTTTTCAGCAGTCGCTTAGAAGTGAATAATATTCTGAATTCGCGTCAAATTATTTCACCTAAAAATTTTTTTCCTCACAAAATAATTTTCCAACCACAAAATTTGTTTTCACTCCAAAAAAAGTTTTTCAACTAAAAAAAATTATTGTATCAAAAACAGTGAGAATTTTTTTTTAGGACATGTGGAGGGTATTCAAATATTCGGCACAGCCGAATTAAGACCTTTTTTACTTGTTTTAATTCAATTCGCATAAAAACTTATTCATTTTTAAAATCAGTCGATAGATAATAATAACTACAAATCAATGATTTGATTTTGAGTAAAGTGAGATTTGCTTTAGATTAATTTATATTGATTCAACTTTGAATCGATTGAATAATTTGATTAATTATTTAATTCGCAAAATGTTAATCAGAACAAAAATTTTATATATAGATTAATTTCTAATTGTTAATAACATTTTTTAGTTTTCTAAGAAAAAGCTATAATATTTCTTAGCAGGAGAAGGGGAAAGTATTCTCTACTACATCGATTTGACATTTGGCATAATACGATTTATTGCATTTGAAGACACCGGGTGTCAAAAATTACACGGTTTTTAGTTTTCTTTCATGTTTGTTCTAAATAAACATAGATATAAATAATGGGTATCAAATGAAAGGTATTTTAAAGAACTATCTTGCTTTATATACATTGAATTTTTAATCCAAAAAGTTTCAAAGAACTTATTTTTACCCCCAAGTATCGAGTTGGACCGATATGTTTTTTGCTGAAAGTTTATTTTTTTAATTTCCAAATTTCAATAAAATCTGGGGGAGCCCACAAACAGTCCTTTCTTGCAAAAATCTATTTCTCAAAGGTTCTAATTAAGGTTGTCCCCTTAAGCCATTTCCCTACAAGAAATTAATGACTGAAACTAACACATAAACAAAATAAAATATCTGTCATTTCACTCTTGCATATATGCAAGAGTGAAACAACTAATATAAATTGCATTTTTTGTTGTTAAAAAAAATAAAGTTTCGGTCAAGTTTTTCACATTGTCTTTAAGAACTTGTTATAGAGTATTCAAAAAACCGGCCTTTTGAAAAAACCGGTTTCGGTTTTCTTCGAAAAATAGAATTTTAAAAAACCGGTTTCAGTTTTTGCAGAAAAAACCTGTCAACCGGTTTCTTCGGTTTTTTTTTAATTTGAATAAAAAGCTTACATAATTTGTTAATTGTTTTTATTACAAAAAAAAACAAATTTAATATATAAAGTAATAAAAATAAAAAAATACATTCCTTGAAAAAAAAAAAAAAATATATATATACATATATATTCATTTAAATTTAATTTTTTTATTGTATTTCATTTCAACAAAAAATTAACTTAAAACCAATATTTTTTAATATAATATCTTAAAAATTAATATTATAAAACTATATTTATATCAAATGAATAGAGATCATAAAATTTGGAAATTGGGTAAAATTAGGTACGTTAGTAATTTGAACGTTTGAAACGTTTGGCATTAAATAAGTTTTTTTAATATTACAATTTAAATATGTAAAAAGAAAATCTATTTTCTAGTTCTCAAATAATATTTTAGAAATAATATGCAATGTAAATGTTTCGTTTTAAGACGATTTTTTTGTTTGCTTTTGATAAAGCTAGAAATGGAAAATACTCTTTCACTAATAGTAGATGTTGGACAAATAGTTAAAAGACAATTATATAAATTTTCCAACTTTTCCGTTCTTTTGTCGCATTTATCAAGATATATGAAATCATCATATAATGATGAATGATTTTGTACAGTCTCTTTTTTTAGGATTTTGAATACTGTTTATTGTGTTATTTAGATCAGAAATGAAACTATTTGAATTTGGAATATCCAAAGTTAAGTCTTCATCGGAATCTATCAGACTTACATCTAAATCTTCATAACCAAACAAACGATTATAAGTGTTCGGAAAAATAAAAGAGACCAAGTAACCCAGTTGGTGATGTAATTAAAATAACCGGTTAACCGAAAAAAAAGACCGGTTTTCGGTTTTCTTCGAATTTACAAAATATTCGAAACCGATCGGTTTTTGAATACTCTAACTTGATAGAAACTTTGTTCTACGCATTGACGGGTATTTCCGTCAACACTACCGGTCAAATGACCGGTCATATAACCGGTCTTATTCTTGTAGGGTTACTATCAAAAATATTGATTTTATGGACATTTACATTAGTCAAAACTATGCCAGCAGTGCCAATTCGCAATCAAAAATTATTTTTAAACAAACGAATTAAAAAAAAAAACCATCAGAAAAATTTATTTCCTTCTTTCGTACAAATATAAAAAGCACTGTGTCGCATTTTCGACACAAGTTTTCCATAAACTTTTTAAACTTATTTTATTTTTATTTCGTTATTTTGTTTGGCAATCAAAAGTAAATTGAAATATTTATATCCTTTATCAGATTCATGCAGATTATTATTGATTTTTTTGTTTCAATAAAACACCGGATGTGTATGCATACATTTGTATTAATTGTCCCGTTTCTTCCATATGCATTTGAGATTGTGTGTGAGTCATTGGAACAAAAGCAGGAGTACGAACAAAAAATAAAATAAAGAGATCAAATTAATCCGCTTTAAATACAAAATACAATAAAACCTAATGGGGTCTACTATCTCCCTTAACAAATGTAACGACCAACAAACATCACTTACTACCCACTGGTCGGTCGTTCTTTCTTTTTGGCCAACATACACACTTAAGTTTTAATGGTTTGGTGTGTTTATCCCTACGAAATTAAGGGTGCATTTGCGCATTAAGGTTAACGCGTGCCAAGAAGAAGTGTATGCAAAAATGCATCCAGCTGTCGCTCTGGACCGTGTTAAATAGTCACAATCAATATTTTGGTATTTTTCTTTTATCTGGTCCATTTTGAGTACAAAGGACTTGATGAAAACAAAATCATGTTTGTTGTATCGTGCCGCTATTGTATGACTACGATTTTAATCAGATCCTAGTAGTTCATACATTGTGTGTGTGTGTAAGGGGATATTTTGATTTTGTTGCTTTGGTTGTTGTTTTGTAACATGTAATAAATATTTGCATTCATTTTACCTCCTGATGGGCAACTGACCGACAGACCGACCGATTGTATGTAATGTTTTGCATATTTTTTTTTTTGTATTAATTGGCACTTGATTGACATGTTCCTTTTTTTTTATGTGAATTCAAGTGACAATTAATGCAAATTGACAGTTTTGCAAATAGTGGGCATGTGCAAATAGATTATGTCATGTTACAAAGTGTACCACCAGAGTCGAAAATATCAGATTATTGATTCTATATAACAAAAATCATGCTGGTTACGATGGTTATGTTAAGTAAACCTGAAAAGACTTTTATCAAATTTGAAGTCTTTAAAAATAAGTTTTAATACGAATTAAGAAACTTCTCAAATTATGTCCTGGTTAAGAAGTCTTAACCAGCCTTAACCACTTTATAAAATATATTTTTTTTAATAATTCATCTAAATTTTAGCCAATAATTTTTTCAAACCAATGCACGCACTCACTATGGCTTCGCAGACCAGTCGCGAAATATTTTGATTCTCGAATATGATTTAATTTAAATATTTTTTTTAAATCACAATTAATTTATGCCCTCATTTTGCAAAACGCAATGCCTCACCTTAAATTATTAAAAAAAAATCAATATTGTAAATCGCCTTGAAACAGCTGTTCGTTACATTATTTTAAATTTTATAAATACAAATTAGAATTTCATATTATCACTTGAATTGTTTGAGCGTTGATTTGAATTTTTTTCAAACTATTTAAAAAAAAAAAAACAGACAATTTGTAATAAATTTTTATTAAGCAGTTTTTGAATTTTTTTCAGGTTTCAGGAGACCTAAATATTTACATAAGGAAAAAGTGTTTTTCAATCAGCTGTTAACATTGGTGTTGCCAATAGCCAAAAAGTCCCAGTGTTAGATTATTCGAACACTCGTTTTTATATTTTTTTTCTTTTTTTTTAAGATTCTGAACCATTTTGTTTATGCAATTAGATTGTGTAAGGGGTTAGCTTTAAATGTAATTATAAAAGTTCTTACCCACTTCCCCTTTTATAATAAAGAAGAAGAAAACATTAGCATAATTTTAAAAACTGAGAACTATGTATAAAAAATAAAAATAGTTAAAATGTAGTTCCATTAACAAACGATAAAACTTTCAACAATAAAAAACAAATGTTTTTCTTTTTTGATTTGTATTGTTGTAATATGCCTTCAAAATACAGTGTTCAAAAAATCTAACACCATTTTCCTTAAAATCAAAAAATCTGAAAAAAAATTTGACTTCAGATTCGTGTTTTTTAACCCCAAATTACCCAAACTACCAAGTTTTATAAAGTTGAAAAAAAATCTTTGGGACGATATCGTTGAATGCAGGTGATTTACAAAATTTGGGCATTAATTTTAAACCCGAAGGGTTTCATAGAATTTTTATGAAACAGCCTCCTAGGATATCTTCCGAACCTGGCCCATTGTTATTATCACAGTATATTAATATTCTGCTAGAGAAAAAAATTTGTCAGTTTTGCCCTATCTCGCTTAGTTTTCAAGATACCGACCGGCGAATATCTTGGAAATTAAGCGAGATAGCGCAAAACGGACAAAATTTTCAACAAGAGATAGCTTTCGTTAGAATAGATTCGGTAGGTCCCCGAAGGGTTTCCACAGGGTGACTATTTTTTTATTATCAATTTATATGATAATATAAAAAATTAAACTCGAATAAAACAAATTTCGTTTCTTGTTTCATTTCGTTCGTATAAAAATGGGTCACCCTGTGTTTTTTAAAAATGGATTCCTCGGGATGTCTCCGGACCTGGCCTATTTTTATTATCGCAGTATATTAATACTTTATCAGAGCAAACATTTTGTCCGTTTTGCCAAAATTACCATTTTACAAAATGGCGAATATCTAGAAAACTAAGCGAGATTTGCAAGTCTATTTTAAAGTTTTTTTTTTATTTTGTTTTAATTCGCAAATCAAATCAATCTTTTTTTAATTCGCGAATTATAAAAAAGAATAATTATGTTTGAAATGGTTTGATTTAATTAAATCAAAAAAAATTCAAATGAAATTGAATAATCAACTCTGACTTTAAATCTGATTTAATAAATTAATTTATAAAACTTGCTGATTTACAAAAAGAATAATCGATTAAAGATTTATCATTTTCAAGGTCTGTTTTGAGGGAAAATACTTGAAGGCCTTTGTTATCGACTATGAGCCGATAATGTTGTTGTATAAAGTGGCATCACTTGGTTGTTGTCTTCAATATTTGTGTTTCGACAGTGTGCCCATGTTTAAGTAATAGTTTCCTAGAATATTCGTGTCGATAGTACCAGGTGCTACAGTTGCCGACAATAAGAAATGATAATTGTTGACAGTTTAGTTTGGTTTTGTTGCTCGCAAATGACACGAAAACGACAAAGTCGTATTGACGTTTAAAATGTCAAGTGTCAAATTTTGCATGGGATGTCGTGACATGTGTAGCCTTTTATATTAAAGGCAAGATTGCCCAAAAGTAAACATAGCGATACTATAAACATAAGAGCAGTGGCAGTGAATTGTAGTTGCGCTACTGTATATTTTGTACGTTTATTTATAAAATTTTTTTTATTTTGCCAAATTTTTGTGTTCGTATTCCTTTGTTTTTTCCCCCCTCTACCAGTTTTTTTGTTTTTGTTTTTAAGCAAAGTACATAAACACAAAACAATGCGTAGAAGAAAACTTACACAGATAACAGGCAACTCTATACTAAAAAAAGAGATGCCAAACAAATTTGAAAGAGTCGTAAAATTTTCGTTAAGAATTGATTCTATTAATGTGACGAAAATTTAGTCAGTAAAAACTTAATTCGCATTTAATTGGTTCTATATGAAAACCTTTTTCGTTTAAATTATGTTTAAATGAGTATACAACTTTCCATCCGCACTCAAATAAAAAAATTAGTAAAACATTTTTATGAAAGAACTCGAAGATTATAAATCTTTAAATTTTATCATGCTCGAGATCATAATTTAATGTTACATACGAATAGTAAACACTAACTTTTTTATTAAATGCAAAAATTGTGAGGACCAGCGCTAGAGGGAGTGTACACTTTCGACCCGACCGACCGGGGCATCGTCAGCCTTCAAGTAACTCATGGTTTTGAACAGGCTTATATATTACACACTCTTAGGAAAATTACTATGCGAAATTCCATTTTTCAGTTAGTGAATGATTACCCGTACAAATGAGCTTTTTCCATCTATTTATAGAATTACCCTTGGCCACCATCTTCGATTCTCGAAGCACAACTCAAAGAAGATTAAAAATCAAATTCAAATTCATAAAAAATTAATATATTAATTATTTAGTAAAAAAAATTGGCTGATTTTGTTAACATTAATTAATTTTTTTTGTTAATTTATTTTTTAGTAAAATTTTTTTTACTACTTTCACTTTGCTAAAATTTACAGACTCTTTTTGATAAAATTAGCGAAATTTACCTTTTAGGTATCCTATTCCAGGGTGTTTATATCAAAAGGATATCAGGCCCAAAAGTTTGCACACATACATTTTGACATGTACTTAGCTGATAATTTAAGCCGCTAAAAGGTATTTTTTTTTTTTGATAGGTCCACATGTTTACGTTTGGGTTTTAGAAAGCTTTGAAATTTATTGTTTTGAAAAAAAATTTTTATTATATTTTTTATTTTTTTAGAATTGCTCTCTAAGCATGTAAGATAAATCCTTGTATCTGAAAGTGCTCCCAAGATTTAATAAAAAAAATAACAAAAATATGTTACAATATGATATTACCGAAAATATCGATTACATTTCAAAATATTTTGTGACATGTGTAATGCATTACCAGTGATTTCGTAAATCATTGTCGTTTTTAGCACGTTGACGTAGGGTATTCAAAGAATTCAAGCCTTTTCTTTGCTTAACAAATAAACATTAAAAACTATTAATAAATAAAATTTAATTTAGTTGCGTTTTAAATGTGATCCGGTATTAATCTCAATTCTTTTATCTTGAAACTACGCTACAAATGTTAGCACAAATTTTAGTTAAAATTTTTGCAAAACCGCCATTGCTTGCATTAAAATCTACAGGTTCATCCTTAATTTCTCCAAGCTTCTGGCAAGCTTCTGTATTCCAGGTTTCAGCAGAAAATGGCACGTGTCTTCTACTTTTCCATTTTGGGATATTCCCAATAGTTTTAGCTTACAGTAACAAAGAAATACAATTCAAATAAAATAAATAAATTAAAAAAGAAATCCTGAAAATGTTGGTATATATTTTGCGATAACTGATAAAGTTGCGTTAACTGAGTCAATAATGTAAATAATTTACGATTTATATCAAGTTATATATGATTGTATGACAACCTTTTTCGACGGGCTGTTCAAATAAAATCTCTGATTCTTTCACCCTGAATTATAATATTACAAATATTCCATTCCCAAAGTTCCAAGCATCAAATTGAATACAAAACTATCAACATCGAATTATGTTGTAGATTTAAATTGATAAAAACAAACATTTGAAACATTTGGTTTACATATACTTTAATAATTAAAGTTCAGCGTAATAAACTAGTTGATTGAGAAACAGTTTAAGAACCGATTCTTGTATCGGTGATTTTTGTATGCAATTGTCACGCTTATTAACCCCTTAAGTAGATCGGTTTTAAAACTATTGCTATATTTTAAGTTATAGCACTGCAACATTTTTAATAGATCAAACTTTTTGCAAAATATATTTTATACAAAAAAAGATTTGACTAAAATATTTCTTTTAATGAATTTTTTATACAATGGACAAACAATCTTAATCCTGAAAAAAGTAACCAAACAGATTTGGAGGATTTAGCCATTTAATTTATATTTAATTGTCCTTCATTCCTTCCTACCTTTTGTTAACGTTTATTTTTATAAATAGTTCTTGTGATGTTTTATGTTTTCCTAGGAGCATTTTTTTTTAAATACACTTAAAATAGTTTGTAAGTTAAAATAACTGAAAATAGCATTTGAAATAAATAATATTTCATTTTAAACCCGATTACCTTAATCTTCATTTAAATCAAATGGTTTTTGTTATTTTTTTTTTTTTTGTTTTGAATGTTGTTTAAACAACTGTCACAACAGTAAGAAACAAATGATTAATCTGTTAAAAATAATTGTTAAAATTTTAACTACGAATTCATCATTTATTTGAAATTGCTTCGGTTTTTTGTATTTTTTAATCTGCAAAATGTAGACTCACACAGTCTATAAGCACATGTTGTGTGATTGGTTGGTTTTATGTGTTTATGAAGTTCTTGTAATTCGAATTGAAAAAAATTTTGTATATAAACTTACAATTTAAATAAAAACAAAATTGGAATTTTTTGGAAAGTTTTTTAAATTTTAAATTTTTATTAAATTTCAAAGTAAATCATTTTGAACAAACGTATAAAGAGTTTTTACTCTTAACTGAAAACTATTTTATTAAACCACAAACAGTAAACTACATAATTATTCTGAATCTAGCTCTATGCATCAATTATCAGATTTTGGGAACCGATGTAGGTAAAAGTCATGTATGTTTAACTAATTCTAAATCCCTAGTAGTTCCCCAAACACACTAAGAATGCAAAATATAACTCCTTTGCATGGGCTCTAGAACTAGTTGCATGCACCACCACTAGTTTGCTGATAAAGAATATTTGATTATTCCCTGAGAAGAAGTTCTAGAACTAGTCATTTTAGAATAGGTTCCAAAAATTTTCCTTAGATGTTTGTTTTTTAAATATAAAACATTTAAATAATTATTTTTTTATCGAATAGATATTTTTTGTTTTTATTTATTTATTTATGTATTTTCTTTTTGTTGTAAAAATTGCATTAATATAAATATATTTTATAATAATTACTATTTATTATTATTATTATTATTGTATGTATGCTGTTGTTTTTGTTGTTTTATTTTATAATCGAAAAAGTAAAAAATATATAATTAAATATTAAGGAAAACTATGGTTACAGTAGTTACACATATGTTAAATATGTATAAGAGGACTTAAGTTTATAACAGTGTCATGTGGCGACCGACCGATCGACCGACCGACCGATCAATCGATCTGACCAACCTTCATTGTGTTTAGATTATTCTCAATAGAATGACTACAAACTCTTATCATACTTTCGTTTATTTCTTTACTTTTTTTTTTTTGCAATAAAACTTGGTGTTTTGTTCTTTTATTTGTTTTTTTTTCTTCTGATATATTTATATAATTTAAGATACAATTTACATAATTTAGCAATAGAATACTTAAAACTAATCAGCCTCATGTATAAATTTTTAAAATTTCTTTCTTTTTTTATGTTATAGTAATAATTACATTTTATATAGGAATATAAAAAGAGAAACGAGGAGAATTGTAGAAAATTTTTAACTAAGGAAATTATAAAAGCGATTAAAATAAAACGGTGGGTTTTATAAGAAATAATAAAAAAAAAAAAATAAATAAAAATAAAATAAAATAAATTTAGACAATCATTGGTAGTTTAATTGTGGGGAGAAATTAATTTATTTTAAATCATACTTAGATATATTTATTTTGTTTAATAATTACTATAAATACTGCTTATTATTTTTTTTTATTTGTTTTTATCCGTTTTATTGTATTTATAATTTACATATTTTGTTTTTGTAATAATTAATATTTTAATATTATTTTTCTAAATTTAATTCTTTAGTTTTAACTTCTGAAAAAACATAATTCTTTGCAATAATATTTTCCCAAAATGTCACCTGATTTATTTGATTTACAATTCTTATGTGATTCACAATTTTTGAAATTGTTGTATTGAAATCATTTCTTCTACTTTTTTGTTTTTGTGATCTATTTATTATTTACTGGTCCTTCTTTCTTTCTTTATTGAATTAATCAGATTGATTTGTAGGAACATCAAAGTAGATTTGTTTACTAAATCAAACAAAAAAAAAAGAGAATTTTTGAATGAATTCTCAGATTGGTTGTTTAAAGTCACACACAATTTCGAATGCAGACAAATAAATACAGGTTTAAAAGCACCGATTTTCAGCTACGATTTTGTATTTTAATTCTACTTCACTATTAAAATCTACAATTAAATACTAATATATGATTATAGACAAATATCGAAAAGTGTTTACAAAATATAAGAAAACAAATGAAAAACACTTGCAAAAATTATAGGTAAAAGATCGACGCTGCACCAGTCCCTATGTGTGTGTGTGTATAAAAAAACACCTTTTTTAGGCCTTTTGCCAAGTTTTTTTTTGAAGTTATTTATTTTTTACAAAAAATTACAAAAAATTAATATTTTGTTTAAATATTTGTAAATATACATCGCTGCTGGTGCAGCGTCGAAATATTGATTGAATTAACTATTTCAACAAATATTTTCGTCAGTTTTTCTTAGTGTTTTTGCTTTCACTCTCTCTCTCTCTCTCTCTCTCACCAAATTTTATAATAATTTCATATGATTCAAGTTTAAATAAATAATGTCTCTCATTTGTCTGTCCAAATAGAAAATAAAAATATATATAAAAAAGTAAAATTTATTGAAATAAGGCAACTTTTATGTAATTTCCATATAATTTTCTTTTATAACGATTTTTACAAATGTTTATTATTATTATTTTTATTATTATTCTTTACTACAATATATTATTTTTGTTTTAAATGCACTTTTAATGACGATGTCGGTGTATGATTTGACATTTTGATTTTTTTAATTTAGTTTAAATGTTAAACGATCATTTTAACAAATTTTATATTTACAGTTTTTAATGATTAGCAATTTTGGTCTGGTTTCTAACTTTCTAACCAGATTAATAATGTGAAATGGTTTTGAATTAATTGGCTGCCAATTGTTGAGATCGTTTTTGGGTTCAATTTATGGCCTGGGTATCTATTACGAAAGTAGTTTGAACGATGGAAACTGACAATTACTTTCGTCAAAGACAAATTTTTGTTACTTTCCTTTCGTTTGGAACATTTTTGTAATACGTAAACCAGGTCTTAATTTTGTCTTAAAGTTTTTTTTTTTTTAATTTCAAAAAAGTTTTTAAATACAAATACAACTAATTTTTGTTTTAAATAATACCGACAATTTTTGTTAAAATCAACAATAGGCCTGTTCCACGTCGTTGCCGTGGAAACACAAAATACCCGACACAACAACAATTTACACACAATTTTTACAATAGAAACGCTTTTTGGTAAAATTGGGTTTCAGCGGTAACGTACAAGGAACAATCTTAATATTGTAGAATTGCTGATTTTGTGTATTGCACTCAGATGTGTGTATGTGGTGAAAAAGAAGAGTTTTTTTTCTCATTATCAAAATATTATTTCCACTTTTTCACTCTTCAAGAGCTACATGATTGATACACTGTAAAGAGATTATTTCGCTCTCTTCGATCCTCTCATAGTTTGTTGTTTACGTGCATTCTATAATCATGGGTTGATTTGATTCTATAACGGAGGGTCTGGTATCTTGTGGTGGTCCCAATGGATGTTGTGAAGCTGCATGTGCCGCAGCAGCTGCTGCCGCTGCAGCGTGTGCTGCTGCTGCGGCGGCTACATGAGCATGAGCTACACTGTTAGGACCAGCTGACCCAGAGTCATGCGCATTTGTTGGCATCATGTGAATTTGTGGTTTAACTTTGAGCGATTGTTGTTGCATTAGGTGTTGTTGGTGTGGGTGAATATGCTGTTGTTGTTGTTGCTGCTGCTGGTGTTGATGCAGTTGATTGGCAGTTGTTAGCAACATGGTGGCGGCAGCTGATGATGGTGGTGGCAAATGTTGATGCAACATTGTTACGTGTTGGTGCTGTTGCATATGATTATGCGATTGTTGATGGTGTTGTTGTTGTTGTTGTGATGGATGATGACCCATGCCCCTGGGTGCAGCCATATGATCGCCACCACCGGCATTCATGTGACGCAAATGAGGATGTATATGTTGTTGTAATTGTTCGAATGCTTCTCGTGAATCTGGTTCGGGGTGATCTTTATCTGTAAATAGAAAAAATTAAATACAGTTAATGTCACCAACATATAATTCACTCTTCTTCTCAAGCGCCAATAGGTTTGCCTAATAGGTGACCAAAATTTTATTGGATGTGGTAATTCTCAAAAATATTGTACTTTCGGAGATATTTAAAAAAATGGGCCAAATTCAATGAACATTTTGGATCAGAAACTAAAAAGGAAATAAGTGGACCTTTAGGAATGGGGGTATGAGCCTTCCATAACATATATGTACCTCAGTTCCGTCATCTGGCAAAATTCAATAAATTATTGATTTTTAACAACAAAATTCAGTTAATAGAACTGTTTATAGAACTGAGATAATTATTCTTGTCCTAACCAAATTTATCGGTTGTCGCAATCAAATAACACTTCAATTCGGTAGGAACGTTATTTTTCTATGTCTATAACTTTTGCAAAAATTAAATTGAACAAAGTTATTGAAATTTTTTAAGAAATAATGTCCCATCCATATACAATCCGTAACAACCCAGTTGGATTAGACATTTTTTAGATCCCATTGCAACTCCTTAGATCTTTCCGCTCCATAGCGGAAAACGGACGAATAGACGGATGGATGTTCGAACATTCCTAAATTTCCCAAGAATGTCAATTATTTATGGGTCTCCAGTCCATTCATCGATATCTTAAAAATGTAAGCTGTACATTGATAGACCCCAACTTTAGGTGGAAGATATAAAAATTATGTAAATAAAATCTTGGAAATCAAGTATTTCTTATAATTTATTTGGAATATCCGTTAAAATCTCTACCTAAATTTGTTCGAAAAACGCCGTTTTTCCCCCAATTTGTAAAAGGAATGAAAATTTCACGTGGTTTTTAGCTTCAAATCAATGTTTTTTAGTTAATAAACAAATTTTGAAATCCCTTAACCATATGTACATGTTTATTATTTTGAAAAGGTCAACGCAAAGGGGTTTGAATTACTTCATAGGTAAAATTAAATTTTCTTGATTTTTAGACCACTTACAAATTTTCACTTCCCCTTTTAAACTGGAATAGCGAAGAGCCTCGTATTTCTTAATTTAGATTGTCGAAAAAATACTATGCCTCCAATGTGAATCGCATCAATATATGGAAAATAATCTTACCTAAACACTCGGATGTTGCTGCGGCTGCCATGGCCAATTCCTCTTCCAAATTATTCGGCTTACAACTTGTGGTCTTCCAATGTGTACGTAAACCAGATGCACTTATATACTTCTTATCACAACCTTGACACACATATGGACGATCGTTGGTATGCAGCCTCTTGTGCAATTTCAAATGTACAAATTGCGTAAACTTCTGCGGACACAAGTCACACGCGTATGGTTTTTGTCCACTGTGCAAGCGTAGATGTGTCTTTAGATTCGATGTGGACGAAAAACGTTTCTTGCAAATATCGCACTGATGTGGTTTCTCGCCTGTATGCACCAAGTGGTGCTTTTGCAAATGCGCCAGCTGGGTGAAACTCTTGGTGCAAACATTGCACTTGAAAGGTCTTTCGCCGGAGTGTGTGCGTAAATGTACCTTTAAATTGCTGAGCTGGCCAAATGTTTTGCAGCATACATTGCATTCGTAGTGCATTTTGCCATCTTTCTTCTTTAGCGGATACGGCAATGAGCGGTAGCCCCGTGCTGCCAATGAGTTGGGACTGAGGGGAGGACTGCCACTGCGTGGGCATGAATTTCCATCGGGACTAAGGCTACTAGGAGGAGAGATGCGCAGTGGGGATAGCCGGTGCAAAGGCGTTAGCGGTTGCATTAGGGGATGATTTAACATTTGTGTGCTGCCCTGTAGTAAATGCAAATTTTGATTGGACCCACTTGAACAATGGGATTGGCGATCGAAAGGCGATTGAGCACTGTGCGGCGGTGAATGGAAGGTGGATGTTGGGGCGTGTAAAACACTGACAGATTGCCCATTCAAACTGCTGTTGGAATATGAAGAGTACGTGGAATAGGGTGGTGTGTGTTGCCCATCATTGACATAAGCCCCATGAACTCCACCCGGCGAGAAGAGTACATGATGCTGTTGTTGTTGGTGATGATGCGGATGCTGATGATGTTGATGGGGCGGTGGTGGAGGAGAACATAGATCTTTTTTGTACGACAACGGCGAATTCAAGTGTAGTTCAACTTCGTTATCATGTGGATTATGTTCTGCCACTAAATTGGAGCTTGAATCTGGACTGACAGCATTGCCATAACGCTGCGATTTCTTGTATGAATAGGCCATCTCAGTGGGGGATGATGGCGGCGGTGTGGCAGAATTGGCTTGTCGACAAGCAACTGCCACAGCAGCTGCGGCAGCAGCTGTGTCCAAACGGTGTTGATGCTGACCCGTCAATATGGTCTCCAAAATGCTAGAGGGAGGCGTGTAGCGTATATAACTTTGCGCCGAGGGTGGTGGAGAACTGGATTCGGCTTCATAATAGGGCTTGGTTAGGGGAACTATTGTGCGTTTTTGGCTATTTTCAAGTACAATAACTGTGCTGGATGCCGGTTGGGTGGAAGTGGCAGTCGATTCGGCATTTCTTGTAGGTCGACAATCTACATCCATAAGTTCATCGATTTGCGTAGACGACGTGCAGGTTGAGCGATGTTCATCCTCGCTGGACGTAGCAGTCATATGAATATCGTCATCGTCATGCTTGATTGAAGATGTGTTTGTGTGGTTGTTGGTGGTGGTGGTGGCATTGGTTGCCTCAGTCTTGATGCTATTTTTAAATTCATACTTTAGTGGCATTTTCACCTTGAACTTTCTGTATTCATTCTTGCAGCACTCTCCGGTTGTGGTCGCCGCCGCCATAGGAGTCGGTACTATGGCAACTGTGCTGTTGCAGGGCTTTTGGGCATGGGCAATAACAGTTTCTTTGGGAGCGATTGCCTTCTTCGAACAATCCAAAACATAGTTATGTTCACTTTCGGTATCGCTGTCATCGCCACCCGAAGGTGTCAGTCTATCTTCGTGGTACTCGTTACTGTGATAGCCCTCATCAGACCGCACCGATCGTACACTACCATCATTAGGGGTCAGCTGGTGTTCGTAATGAGCTTCCTTTTGATGGGGAATTGGTGAACTGGTGACATCTTTGTGATCTTTACTGCCGCACTCCTGCTCCATGGCACAGTGATGATCTTGTACAATGACAGATGGTGGCTCTTGCTTCAGCTGCAGTACATTTTGGTGGGGCTGATGCTGCGTTGAGTGTCGAATCAGCGTCCTCGCCGCATGTGGGCTTGCATGGCTGTGGTGGATATGCGGGTGTGTTTGATTTTGTGTTTGGCTAACGGCTGGCGGGGTTGGGCTGAGGGTTGGTGATCGTCTATCGTTGCTGCGGACGACTGAGGTGGCAGGTGGTGGCAGATGTAGGCCCATAACATAGGTTATATGATTATAGGCAACTTCGGGAGGAATTTCGGGTGCGGGCATGCTATACGGTGAACGTGATCTCTTCTTGTGTCCCGTATATTCCTCCTCTGGCTCTGGTTCCGCTTCTGCCTCCGCATCGGGTTCATCATCGTCGTCGGCCACCTCCTTGCAGGCTCCGAAGAGTGTGCGTTCGGGATCCACATCATACCCTAGACGCTTGGCAAAATCTTTGCAGTACCACACCATCAACTCTTCATTGGGCATTATGTCGCGGGTGGTGTAGAAATAGATGTTCTCTTGATGCTGACAGGCGACCAAATTCATGGTGTCCAGACTATAGGCCGATGCCACATAACGCATCCAATTGGATTGTGATCGATCTGATCCATCCAAATAGTAGTAATCGTCATCTTTGAATATCTGTGAATTAGAGAAGCATAGAAAGATTCCACATAAATCTCGTCCATTTTCTCGTCGCCAACGGGCGTTTCGAAAAAAGAGTAATTACTTGACACCGAAAATTGTATACTCTACTACAAATCAAATGATACAAAACAATATTTCAAAATTTTAACCTCCTTGCCCAGGCATTGCAGTGTATTCAGAATTACTGCTGCATGATTTCAGGAGGTTTGATTCATATGTTATTCATAAGCAAACACAAACACTTAGATTACACCAAGATTTAGTTAGTTACTAGTAAATGTTACATAACAAAGGAAAGTGTTAATACGAAATTATAGAGCGATAGATGGAGATAGATAGAGCGTAAGAGAGAGAGAGAGAGACAGGAAAGAATTTGTACTTAAATGAAAACAAACAAAAAATAGTACCTTTATATTCCCGTATGTTATATGGCGTGTTCCCTGCACCTGATTTGTTTGGTTGATGGGTTTAGTTTTTGATTTTGATTTTTTTTTTGTAATCAATCATAGGTTTTTTTTTTATTTATATGTAGATTTTTATATATAAAAAGGGTCACATGAAATTAAAAAAAAATATGAAAAAGAAAAAGGTTGGTTTTCTTTGGTTAGTTTTAATTTTGATGGGTTTTATTATTTTGATGATGGTTAGAAAGAAACATTAAGTATTGTGCAAAACAATTCAAAGTTAATTAATTGATCATTGGAAATGGTACAAAGTGCTTTTAGCCACAATATTCATAAACAAATTTCCGACAAAAGTCACACGTCCACTGATAACGTGTCTCAGAGGAGACATTTCTAATTAAACACTTGGGTGAATTTTGCTTTGCACCATACAAAACGTAGAGTAGTAGATGGAATTAATTGCTTTTTAACATATTTCAAAACATACATAAGATTAAGTAAATGAGTGTGATTATGAAATGAACCAACTGACGTTAAGACTAGACAAAGTCTCTCAGGTACAGTTTGAGAGAGAGAAAGAGTCAGGGCAATAGAATCGCAAAGATTTTGTAATGTTTGAGCGCTTGCTTACCCGCCAAAAGTAACGCGCCGTATTCGCGTCATTGGGATATTGAGGAGTAGGTACACCTTCGAATGGTCCAAAACGGGTACCACGTGGTATGACACCAGTGCTCCAAACTCCTTCAGTCTGTAATAAAATAAATGCTGTTTATTGAATGTAAAATAATTTAATTTTTTCAATGTGATTCTATTAATAAAACCATTTTAATGGTTTCGCAAAAAATTTAATTAAATAAAATATAATATTGCTGAAATGAGTGGAACCCATTGTGCACACACACACACACATACACACACCTTAACATTTGGTGATGAAAAAACCATTGATGGTTTCAGTGTTAAACTGCGTGGCAGTGTTTTGTCCGCTCTATTGGATATTCCTCGTTCGCACTGTACATCGGGTACGATGTATACGGCCAGACGTTCAAAGTCTTCTTCCCTCATGCGTGTTACATCATAATCTCGAGAACCATCGGGAGATGGACTACGAGCTGTTGTGGGTGCATTCATATCACTGGTGTTGTGTTGTTGTTGTTGATGTTGATGTTTGCTTATACCTATAACCGGTGAGCTGCTGATGCTGATGCCGCTACTGTTGGAGATGGTGATGGGCACATTGAGAATTGTGTCTGATTCTTGTGATCCTGTTTCTCTTTGAGATTGTGTGGTTGCATTCATTTTGGTTTAATAAGACATACAGATGACAACAAAACTCATTCAATTTCAAGAACAAAATTTGGTCGTTCGTTGTATATGATTTCCTTTCTTTTGTGTTGTTGTGTTTTGGTTCCAAAATATGTATGTATACATGTAATCCTAATGATTTGGTTTTTGTTTTATTATTATTATTATTTGGAGTAGTTTTGATGAATTTGTTTGTGTTTGATCTGGAAAGAAAAGAAAATATGATTTGAATTAAATGAAATTCTGTCAATTAAATTCAATAACTTATTATTGTGGACCAATTGCGGCTTTATGACCTAAAGTTCAAGGTTAATTTTCGATATCATGTGTACATTAGTAATTTGCCTTGACTTTGTGTAACATTTTACTGTGTGTATTAAACGACGACTGTTGTGCATGCAATGCATTTCATTTCTCTAATGGCTTGTTGCTGTTGTTTAAGAATTATTAAACATTTTACATTTAGTATAAAAAATTTTGTTGCCGCCGTCACACACATCCACCCAACCACCCTACCACCCCCTACAACCTACAACAAGTGTATAATAATATAATGATAATAAATAACAATAATGTAATGCAACGCGAATGCTTGACATAGAAATTCACTTTTACTTTAGTTCATTATAGTGTTGCGTCGTTCTTGACCGTCGTCTGGGAGATAAACCCTTTACATCTCAACAACGTCTCCCCGTGTAAAAATAGTACAAAAAATGTGTGAGTTTTATAAGTGTTGGTGCAGTGATGATGATTTTTATTAAAATTACTCATATTTTATGTGCGTATGTGTGAGTATTTTGAATGAGTGATTTGCTGGTTAAAGCTTAAAGCTTTTTTTTCATTTTTGCCATATGTATCTTATCTTAAAGTCTTTGAAGGCGCATTTGCGGAAGTTATCAAATGTTATCATATCTGATAATATTTCTTATCGATTTATAAAATTACCGCCATCTTTTGTGATTTTTCTGGAATGATTTTACCCATCCATCACTTACTGATGATACCGTATACCATCATTTAATAATGTGTATTCAATTTGAAATGGTTGTTAATTAAAATGAAAAACTTTTATGATTTACAGTCCCAACAGACTTATATTGTCCCAACTTAAGACTTAATAACTCTGTGCTAACAATAACCGGTAACCGCATACGTCACGTGCCCGACCCTAGAATCGGTTCTTTTATATATGAAAGTAACCGGACGTTGTCTAGGAATGGGTCAGTTCAGCTTTGTGACGTATTAAAGGACCTGCCACTTGACTGGAACACAGGAACCTGTCACAGGACTCATGTAAATGACTTGTAACTGGACTAATGTAAAAAATCTATCACAGAACTAACGCCAAAGAACCTGGCACTTATGATATTAAAGTTACTTAAAAAATGAAATGAGACTTTTCATTGAATTTACGAAGAAATTAGTAAATGAATGCAAACTTTTCTGCATAATCTGATTGACATTTTTTAAATATTGAGGAAAATTTCATAATTTTTTTTTTTAATTTGTATGAAAAAAACTACCCACTAAAAATAATCAATTTTCTGTTTCGCCAATTTAAATGATCAAATCTGTGAACTTTTGACAAAAGCTATAAAGTCGACGTAAGAACAAATTCCCTTTCTCCCTTGTGTGTGTCTGCTTTTTTTCTTTAATTAAAAGTTAAAAAATAATTTGCTTTAAAAAACTTTCAATTTCAAAATTTATATTTTTAGTTGAAAAAAAAATATTATTAAATGCATTTAAAACACGCCACCTTCTAGGCTTTTGTATGTATTTTTAAACTCACCTTGAAATGAATGTTTAGTTTCCTTAAATTAAGTTTAAATTTTTTCATATGAAAATTATTTAATTTAACTAAACTATATACATTTAAAGCGTATTTGTTCATATCAAAGAAAAAAAATAATAATAATATTAAAACTATTTTAAATAGTTTTACAATTGCATTTTTTACCGTATTCACGCTCATACTAAACTCATTTTGCTCCCAAACTAATGACTGCATTTCAAAATTACACTCTGTTAGAACTTTATTTCATAATTTGTTTCTTTACTTTTTCCTCTACACACACTTGAAATATTTATTTTGAATAAATAGTGAGCAAAAAAAAAAAAAAAAGTTTTCTATGTTCTCTCTCTTTTTGCACGCATACATACAAAGTGGGCTACCAACACACAGACATATACGGAAATCCAAAATACCGTAGATTTCATATTTGCACACTACTGACCCATATTATCATATGGATGATTTTAAATATTCCCGCTACTGCTAACGCAATAGAACTTTTTTGTTATAAGAAATGTATGCAAATGTGTGCGTGCATTGGTAAAAATGAGTGAAATTTTGAGTGGATTTTAAATAGGGTTGCATTTTTCATTGCAATTGCTTTGGTTTATGACACAATAAAGCTTAAGCTTTTTTTCCTCTTCCGTATAGTAAGAGAACATTGAACAAAAAGAAGCTTTTTTTGTCCATAAATATTTCATATTTATTTAAAAATAATAATACTTTATAATTGTCAAAGGGTTGTTTATGTTATTTTAAAGAACTTAATACTTCTTAGAGTTAATTGTCATTTATAATCCCGGGTCTTGTACGGTAAAGAAAAAAAAAACGATTTTATAGTATGCCGGTTATTACATTATAAAGCTCACCTTCAATTTGTTTTTGAGGCGTGATTTTATTTTTAACCCCTTTTACTTTTAACAATTTCTATAGTTTTTATATTGAACACAGCGTTATTTAATTTTGTGCGTTTTATTTCATATTAAAAAAAAATATATATATTTTTTAAGTTTTTTTTTTTTGCTAAGTTGTGTTTTTATATTTTTTTAGTCTGGTGTTTTCTTTTTTAAATATTTCACTTTCAAGTTTAAAAATTAAAAAAAAAAATAAAAATTATACTATATCAAACGTTTTCCGACGCACAGATTAGAACACAATACTAACGAAACATAACCGAGCCACTTGCAAAAACATTCTAAGTGCCAAAACATGCGGAAAACTGCGAAAGCGCGAAAATTTATAACTACATAATAAAAACTATTCGGAAAAAAAAGTGGTGTTGATGATTGCACATGTATTTGTAGTGATTGATAGTGATCGTACCAATGTATTTGTGCAAAATACACATAATTTTGTTGGTGGTGTAGGTTATGATTATTTTTGTTTTTTTTTTTGTTATTGTAAGAAGTAATTAAAATATAACAATATTTTCTTTTTTTGTAATAATTAAATGATAATTAAAAATTACAGGTATTTTTTTAAGTTCTAGTAAATTTAATTTAAATACCCCCCCCTTCCCTTTAATCTGCATTTGGCGTTTAATGTCATATTTTATGTTTTGATGGCGCCATTTTGCCACTTTATATTTTATTTGTTTTTTTTTTTTTTTTTTTTTGTACATACCAGTCTAACAACATACATGCATATTAGGCTGGCAGCTTTTTAACGAAAGAAACTCTTTTGGTTCCCGATTTTTAATTATGTAGTAAATATAAAGTTATTAGATTTGGCTGAAATTTTTAACAAATATATGGTTATAGTTCTCCGAGAAAAATGTGAACTTTTAACACCGGGCTTCACAATTTAAAATCCTTTGATTTGGCTTAAATTTTTTACCATGTAAGTTTAAGCGTTAAATGCTTAATTAGCCATATGGTTGTCTCGTTTTAACTATTTATAATGAATCAGCTGATTCGTCACGTTACGTTACGTTTGGCTAATTATTGCTTAAGTTATTCTAGAAAATTTTGAAGATCTTTTGTTTTGTAAAAAATTTTTTTATAAATATTTATCCCAATATTTCGTCACAACATCGGGTGACTTCATCAGTGGAAATTTTTTCTATAATTAATAAATGAATTATATAAATTGAACTTATATATAATACTTTTTTTTTAATATTACCAAAAAAAAACTAGTTTTGTTTTTCCGCTTTTTTTTTAAAAAAAAGTTGTTATATATAAGTTTTCAATTTATAATATTCATTTATTAATTATAGAAAAAATTTCCCCTGAAGAAGTCATGAGCCAATGTTATAACGAAATAAATAATTATAATTAAATTTTTTTATAATAAAGTGATCTTAAGCTTATTTTAAACTAATATTTAAGTAATTCTAGCTTAATGCTACAATAACTTGTAGAATTTTTGATAAAAATCGAAAGTCGTCAAAACTGCCGGTCTAATACATATATATACTAGTATATGCATTTAATGTATATATACTTTTAATTTTAATCATCATATGTACATAAATTTATATTAGAACAAGGAAGTGTACAGCAAAAATTTATTTAAAATACAACAAAAAAAAAAAAAGCTCATCTACTCAGCCAAACGAAAATGAAATAAAATTGTAATAAAAATACAAAAATTTGAATTGCTGAAAATAACGCCGCGACAATATAGTTACATATCATCGTTATCCTCATCATCATCATCATCAATATAATGATGATCATCAATGTTAGTGGCAAAAGGTAGCACATTCATACTTACAAGGAAACTATTGCATTGGGTACCTTCAGATCTTGAAATGAAATTCGGATATGTGATAGAGGGGACAAACTTTTAATCGGCACAATTTGATATTTAGTTTTATGTTTAATGTACTCCATTGAATAAAGCATGGATTATCCAGTCATAAATGTATCTCTGTATGGCAATTTTAATGAGTTAAACAAGAACAGAAGATGTTGTTCAATGCATTGGAATGAAACAAAAAAAAAAAGACAACACAGCCTTTCATATTCTTCTTTAAATTTGATATACAGAGATCCGTTTACGTCTGGCTAATCCAGGCTTAAATATTAACCCAACTACGAACAAACATAAAAATAATCTAAAAAACTGAAAAATAGTTAATTTTTAATCTCTTAATGTAAGATATGGACCGATAAAGATGAAAACATGTTTAGTTGTACTTTCCCCTCTTATCACATATCTTATTTTCATTAAGATCATTGTGGGGGGGGGGGGGGGACCCATTGGAATAGTTTCTTTGTAAGTTTGTATGTATGTAGGTACATGTTGATAGATTGTAATCGGTGGGCGGTGGGTGGTGTGTGTTTTTGTTTTTTGTCTTTATTGTAATCTAGGTACATAGAAACTTTAATAGCTAAGCGTAATGTAAATAGTGCGCCAAAAAGTGTTTCCCACTTAATAGTAAAAAATGGATTTCAAGGACATTTTCTACATGTAATGTACAATAAGGCGCCTGATAAATGAAAAGTTGTTTCACCAGTTGCTCTCTAATAATTAAAATTGATAAATTGTTCAAGTTCTAGCGATAAACATTTGTCAGTCATTTTTAAAAATCATCCGAAAGAGGTTTTTGATTATTTGATGTAAAGTGCTTGGAAATACAATCACTAAATACAACCTGTAATGCTTTTTTGCTAACGGCGATAATTTTCCTATGTTATGGCAAAAATATTAAAATTTTAATATATATCGCTTTTTTTAAGGCGATATAGCATAACAAAGGTTAAAGGCAAATCAAAAAAGTCAAAAAACTTTGACTGCTATACTAAATAATACTATTAGTAAAATAAAATTACAAGCTGAAAATTGTTGCCCCAGAGTTGTTATTTTAAAAGTTATAACCATTTTCGCTTTTTGAAAATTGCGAACTTTAGCAAAATTGACATTAAGTATCACAGAATTTGGATGAAATTAGTTTTGATTACTATGTTACTACGTCTTACTCTTCTGTCAGTTAAATAGTTTTTGAGTATGAGACATATTTGTAAAATGACAATGAGTCCCGGAGTAAAAATAATACATTTTTTTATTAGTAGCGACTTGGGGCATTAGGGGACTTTATGTGAAAGGATAGAAAAGAAATTATTTTGTTACTTTTTATCTTATTGTTTGGCTAAAAGTATAACAACGAAAATGTTTATCATAATACTAAATTTAATGGACGTTTTTTTTCCTTCAAATTGATGCAGCCGTTATCATTTTCGAATCATCATCAAATAATGTAATTTATGATTATTGTGTATGCGGTATAAGGCGGTTTATTAGACAACTGTATAAACTAGTTGTGTATTCATTTTTTTTTAATTTAATATAATTTTGCTAGCGATAATAAATAGTTCAATTGAATGCAATGTACAGAATTCATTTATATTTTCATTGACATTCAACTTGAAAGTGTTCGCTAGCCTTTTCAGGAAGATTTTGTTTAAGAAATATTTTAAAAAGCAGATAGGAAATTAAAAATGTATACATAGTATATTAAATATGTAATGATATTAATTAAATTACTCGTATGTAATAATAATATTGATGTAGGTTGATAATATTTTTGAAGTACACACCTTACATACCGTTAGCTTGGTGTGAAAAGGGCTAAGTCTAATTTGAAAAGTTTACAAGAGAGAAAAAACACTGTGTAAAATTGTTTGTTTTAAATATTTTTCAAATTTATAAATAACATTTTTTTCATATATGTATGAAAATGTATTTTTAGTTTGACTCCAGATCATAGGAAAAGTTTTTTTCAAATGAAAAAAATTTTTTTTTTTTCTCCTTATTTTTTAATTTTTAGTAAACATGGAGAATACACAGAAAAAGTTATTAGACACCAGCCGAATGGAATGCATTTTCTGGTCAGCTACGACCTTCATCAACATTCTTTGTGCCGAAATACCAATTGTAAATATCTCTATTTAACTCACAAATCAACGAAAAAAGCTATTTTATGCTAACATACATAATGCATTCCATTCGGCTGGTGTCTAATAACTTTTTCTGTGTATTCTCCATGTTTACTAAAAATTAAAAAATAAGGAAAAAAAAAAATTTTTCATTTGAAAAAAACTTTTCCTATGATCTCGAGTCAAACTAAAAATACATTTTCATACATATAAGTATTAAAAAGATCAACTATAAAATATAAACTTCAATATTATAACATTTTTGTCTCTAGTTTAACTACAAAAGAGAAGCATTTATTAAAGTTTTACTGCCGACTTACAAGCTCTTTTGTGACTTGGTGATCTGAAACTTTCTATGTGATATTTTCTTTTTTGCTATGACTTTTAATCGGTCCTCCAGAAATTTGTATTTCTTTTTCGTTTTGGGCCAATCTCAAGTTAAAAGTGGTTACAAAATGTCGAATTTTTCGATTTATTTTCATTTTTGTAATCTAGATCAGTAGAATATCATTTTTTAACGTAGAAAACATCTAAGTTAGGTAATAAAGAGTTTTCCGATTTTGCACTCTTATCTGCCAATTTTTTTTTTTCAATAGTTCTATCCCTTTTTTGCCTGTCCACAAAAACTAATTTCCTGGCTCTAGCTAGTTTTTTTTCCAAGACTATATTTTGAATATTTCTGTACCCATCCGATGGAAATGGGTTAACAATCTAATATTTTTTTATAAAAATTAATGTCTAACAGCACCTTACCCTTTTCTTACAAATTTGGACTTAACCCCTTTAGACAACACTGCCTAACACAAAATTTGTAAAGATTTGATGTAAAATTAACTACCAAATATTTATACATAAGATCTATAAAAGTTATCACGTTTATGGTATTTTATTTTAATTGGCAACACTTTACATATTTTTAAATATGTTATTTACCATGCACGCTGGGGCAAAACAATACATTTATTGTTATCAATTAAATATTATATATTGATATCAATTGTTATTGCGTTCTTATGATAAATGATCAACATTTAAAATGTACGTATTATTTTTTTTATTGTTTTTGTATCACAGACACAACTATTTTATTTTTAATAAGAAAAAATATTAAATTTAAAAAATTGTGGATTTTTTTTGAATATACATAGTTGTCTTTAAACCCACTGTGCTTATACGCTTGTCATGCACATATTTTATTTTTTTGCTTCAAGGTCATGATGCGCTTTGCTTTTATTGTTCCTAGTACTATATTTTGATGTTGATGTTGTTGTTGCTGTAGTTTTATTTTTATCAGAGTCGGGTTTTTTTTATTTGTTAAATATTATTTACTCTCAATGTTACTACTACAGTGACAAAAAGAAATAAATAGAAAAAAAAAAAAAAACAAATTACATTCATTGGCTATCAGCGATGTGTGTTTTTCCTGGTTCTCAAGTGTCTGTCTGTCTGTCTGTCTTTCTATCAAGCAAAGCAAAAGCAAGAAATGTAAATATTTTTCATAATTTTTAAAAATGTCCAGGGGGGAATGAAAATTGATACATAAAAATTATTCATACGCATTGTAGACAAGAATTTAGGTACATTAGGTTAATGTTTTTTCTTTCATTTGACTGACTGACTGACTGACTGACTGATTGACTAACAGACATTGTTATTGATTCTAATTGCTGGTATGTGGTATAATAAATTTGTTAATTAATTTGCTACAATCGGTTTAATAGTTCCTGCAGCACAAATTTAATCCATTTTATATAAAGTGTTAGAAAAAAAAAATGTCAAATGTATGTAATAACACAATGTCCCGTTAAAATTTAACCGACAATTAAAATCAAATCTTAAATAGTAAACAAGTGTGACAATGTGTCAGTTAAAATGACAGTTAGTAAGTAGCTAACTGAACATTGTGTTAATGGGGCAGGGGAATTAGAGAATTAAGAAAAAAGATGAAATGTTTATTTAACAATCGCATGTAAAATTTGTTAATGAATTTATTTGTTTATACACTACTACGTATACGTAATAATCGTATAGAATATTACGTATACGTTTTTCGGTAAAGTTGCAAACTTGACGAAAAAGTACGACTGACTACCTTTTTATTTATGTACATATTGTCGATGTTGTTTGTGCACTTTAAACATATTTCTTTTATTTATTTCCATTTTAACGAACACTCGATTTTAGGTACGGTCAAAATTCTTAAGATCGAGATCAAAATTGAAACTAATATTGAAATGTAAATGTTTTTTTTTTTTTATAAAAAAGAAAACAACCTTAAGCTCAAACTGTTAAAAAGTTATATATAACATTATAAATAGATTTTATTGATTTATTTTTTTTTATCACGAAGATGAAAATTTTCTTATATGAAAAACGCTGATATAAATCAATAATAACAGATTGACTTTAAAATCTTGAATGCATAATTTTCAAACTTTTCAATGCATAATTGTCGATTTTTGAAGCATATTTTATGTGCATTCTTAGGCCCAAAGAATTCAGAAGTTTTAAATAAAAGAAAAAGGTTAAATAAAAGTTCAAAAATATATTTATAAATTTGAAGAAAACACTTTTTTAAGATATAAATTGTGCATAAACTCGGTTTTGGTGAAATATCACAAATAAGCTTTCAAATGTGCATTTTTGCATAATATACATTTTTTTTAGAAAATATGCAACAGAATATGCATTTACATATACCAAAATATGCATTGACAAGTCGATGCCATTTTGTTCTCTCTATGAACACGTATTTACATGAAGTCTCTTGTCCTATTCATTACTTTTACCATCTCTAACAAACAATATTCAATAAGACCTAAGAGTTACCTTTAAAAAAATTTTAAATATTTTTTTTAGCAAATATTGTCGCTTCAATATTTTGTTATATGAAGAGTATTTCAAAGTTCTTATCGCCTTTTGTTTCTAAACTTTTATTTGTTTTTGTTATACATATATTTTTCTTTTCAGAAAAATGCGTGCCAAGTGCAAGTGCAAAACCACAATAATAACGATAAGAGCAAAAAATGTTTTCAGACTCATTTGTGGCTAATTATAAATTGTATTGTACTCTCGCCATGTAAAACATAGAAGAGGTAATGCGACGGTTTAAAATAAGTTAATATGTTGCATGCATACGATATGAGGCTTTCCATTCGAATAAACATTTGAACAACTTTTTCAATGTTTCCAAAATGATGGCGATGTAGGCAACACATGTCTGCTGACGTGTAGTGCAGTGAAATTAGTAGACAAAAATTGTAGCCGCTTCTAAATTTTAGTAAACTTTATGTAAAGTGGAATTTAAATTTTTTTTGCTAAAATCAGCAAAAAAAAATTAGTACAAAATTATCATTTTGTTTCAATTTTTTTTTTTTTTTTGAAAAACATTTTAGTTAATGTTTTTTAATTGTTTTTAGGGGTGATTTTTAGAACAAATAATAACTTTTTAATGCTATTTTAAGTGGATGTCCTATGATTTCTGGAATGGCAGCTAAAATTTGTAAATTTTCTGTTAACAACTGTAATTTGTAATGTAAATAGCAAAAAGATTTGCTAAATAATTTTTTTTACTAAAAATCAGTACAAAAATAGTAAAGTGGGATTGAAAACCGTTTACAAATTTTTCTGCTATCAATTTTTGAGTGTATTAAGTTAATAATTTAATGGAATTTGTATTTTATTCAATTTTAATTTATGAAAATTAAAATTGCTTTTTTGACCTTTCAATATTGCAATCAACATTATTCTATTCATGTTTAAGGTCATTAAAACACTATTTTTCTTTATCGGGATATTCTCCAAATAAATATTGATATTTTCAATCAACTTTATGAATAAAATTGGTTTAGAAATTGCGTACAGTAGAAGCAACCATTTATTTAGTAAATGTACTAGAAAATTAGCACGAAATATTAATTTATTAGAAAAAATTCGATATTTGAAAGTGGTAACCACAAAAAGGGGATTCTTATCAAATATATCATTAAATTAGGATTTCAGTTGAACCAACCGTTTTGTGGATTGTTTTGATTAAAGAAGCCAATAAAGATTGGCATTTGTGCACGAATTTTCTGCTATATTAATTTTTTTTTAAATTATTTTAATTCAAAAATATCTTTAAAATTTATGGGTAGAGGTAGCTCAGTACTGCTAATTTCCGAGTTCAAATCCAGGTAAAGGCAAACATTTAAGAAAATATTTTTTTAATTAAAATACAATATTGAAATCATATCATTTGTCTAGCGACAAAGAGATCCCACATAAGCAAGTTTATTTAACGTTCGGGTGTAAAGGATTTTCTACTTTTGGACACCTACGTGGGCAATAAAAAATATATATATACATAAGTCTTGTGGAAACACCATAATAGTTTTTTTTTGTTTTTGCACTGGGTCAGTTAGCATGGAATGCCCCATATGCACTGTTTTCTGTTTGTTTTTCCTGTTATAAAATCTGACTTGCTAACGATTGATCAGACACGACCAACTAACCGACAAAACTAAATTATAATTTTAAATTTGCGTATCTACACAGAGAGAATTTTATTGGCCGAGCTTTAATTAATTTTTTTTAGTTAACCAATAAAGTTTTCTTTAGAAAGTGTATAAACAAATTTGTATGAATCTAGTTTTAAATGAAACTTTTTCTTTGCGAGTATGAAACTTTGAATATATAAAATATTTCATAATATAATGAAAAGTTTTAGTGGACAAGGTCCAGCGCAACTTTATTGATTTTACGCAAAAATTTATTAATATTCTGTAGATAATTGTCTCAGTGTAGATGTAATGCAAAGATTCACAGTGCTCCCCCACTTAGTTATGAAAGTGAATGGGGAAGGGGACGATGACTTGATCAATCGACTTCCATATGTATGTAATTGTAAAAAAAAAAAATTAATTACAAAAAATGTTGATGCAATCGAAACCAGGAAGCATTCAAATAAAATATCATATAAATTAGGGTGGAATTCAAATATAAGGAAAACATATTTTTTTAACGAAATCCGAGCAGATTCTGTAACAAGTCCAAAAGTCACATGGCGAAAGTTTATGGCTTAAACAGAATTATGGAAAAATAAAATGTGAAATGGTCAAAATTTAATTGAAAATCTAAATTTTTTTCCTCTATTTAACAAAATTTAAAAACAAAAATTACTTCTCGAAAGAAAGAATATATAAAGAAGTATAATATGTTTTTAATAAGTTTAAAAACTGACTGCCAGGGCAATCAGCCAAAGTTAATTTTTCATTGTCACCCTACTGAACGTTAGGGTTATAACTTTTTGTAATTCTTGCAAATATCAAAAATTACAAGGCGTGTCCTTGGAAAAATGTACGGACAATTTTTTTTAAATTTAAGTATTTTGCCATAAGTCCTTATGAAATATATAAATTTTAATTAAAAGCATTATGCTAATTCTGCATTAGGCAACACAATTTTATCCAATCGAATAGTTTTCAAATTAAAGCGATTTCTTATATTTTGTTGAATTGTCAGATTTTATAAATTTCTGGAAATTGGAACTTTTAATAAATATTTTTTTTTTTGATACTTTTGATATCCTTTCATTTGAGTATAATCATGTCTCATGCTGGTGATCCCAGAGATACCTTCCTTGTAAGGTGTCTCTTAAACTTGTTTGACTGGTTCTGAGTTTTTAGTGTATCACGCTCCGTATTAGGGACAACAGAACGTATGATTTATATGATGTTGATCATACGTGCAGTGGTTTTAACTGATTATAAAACAAATACAGTCAAAACCCGAAAAAAGGTGCACAAACTCGATTTACACCTCGTATTAAGGACGTAATACAAACTATTGAAAACTAATGGATTATTTATTAGCGATAAATGTGTCGAAAAATACAAGTGTTGTTCGTGCGATTTATATAAAAATTTCTCCTGAAAAATTAGTATTTTACTTCAATTTCTGTTTTTCACCCCAAAAAAAATTTCCCGGATTTTTTTATACACACTTTTTTGCAATTTTTTTTTCGTATAAAAAGGTAAAAAAAACATAATTTTAATAAAAAATTTTGAATTTTTTCGGATGCGAAAAATTGATTTTTTTGGTGGTAAAACACCAATTAAATTTTTATAAAAAAATTAAAAAACAAAAAAATTAAAAATCCAAGAAAACCAAGAAAACCAATCAATTGCGGCATAAAATTTTAATTAAATTCAGTTCACTTTAAATAAGATAAATCAAAGAATAAATTCTTTTTAGGCCTTGATTTTGTGTTATAAAAATAATAATTTTGTTAAGGGTTTTCTTAATCGTTTTCATGTTTTTTTTTTAAAGAAAACAAAATAAATTGCATTTCAATGTAGTTTATGGGCACATGCATACGCGCATAGATTTGAAATGGCCCCCCAGGCCCCTAATGCCCCCGCTGTTCAAACTAACGATGTGTGGTTCTTATCTTTTACGGGTGTTTCTATTGCAAATACATAGTGGCATGTACTGCTTGCTCACTCTAACACTGTTTGTGTAATTCACTCACTCACTCACTCACTCACTCACTCACTCATTCCCTCACTCACTAACTTACTCACACGCTTACCCACTTGTACAAATATGACTGCATTTATCTCAACCGCAGTAAGTCTATGCAAACAGAAAGCTTTAAAATAATATTGATAACAAGCTTTCAAGGCCACAAAATTCTAATGCACTTTTATAGATGGATGAAGTACAAAATGCAACGACAATAGAAAACTTAAACTAAACTAAGCAGAACAAAACAAAACAAAATAAAATGTAATAAAAACAACAACTATGAGAAATTTACAAAATAAACAAAGTAATGGGTAATTAACAATTAATTTTTTTAGTAGTTCGTATTATTATCATTATTTTTACGGGCCTTTCACTTCCCAACTTGTAATAAACTTTCAATTGTGGTTGCAGCCACCACCCACCTCGAACACCTCTAATGTCCATAAGTTTTGTTCTATTGCAAATTTTTATTTATTTTTTTTGATAATTATATTTTTGTAGATTTATTCATTTTTTTTTTTTCAAATTATTGTGTGTGTGTGTGTGTGCTTTTAATTGACCTTGAATGCAGTTGTTTCGCTTGTACCTTCTTCGTTATTTAACACTTTGGGTTGGTTGTTTGAAATCTTTCCTTTAACTTTATTTGTTGTTATTGTTTGTTGTTTTATCTGGACGACGGTATCATTGCACTTTAACCTTGAAATGTTGCATTTGTATACAGTAATTTGCGCATGAGTTGTGAGAGTAAATCGTTCGGGTCGGTTTGCTGTTACATATGGAATTTGGTTTTGCACAAATGTATGCACTTCAAATGCATTTGAAAACTATACTCGCAATAAAGAGTACACGCTTGTATTTCTTTTGATAAGAGCAAATATTAATTAAGAAAAATAATGAAAATACTAAAAGCAAACATAGAAAGTTGGGTGGTGTTTTGTCGTTTATTCACATGTTTGTTGTTATTGTCACTTTCGATTGTGTTGTTTTTGAAGTAGACAGGCAGACAGACAGACAGACAGACAGTCATACAAACGTTGTAGTACATTTTGAATAGAAAATGCAGTAAAGAAAAGTGTATACTGATTTTTAATTTATGATACATTTCTTTACAGGAATTAAAATCTGCAAAAACAAAGACGTAACACCCTGTCTAGAAGTAGAATTTGCGAGAAGTTTTTGGCAAAAATAAAAATACTGCTATACAAATTTATATGTATGTTGGGAAATAAGGTAAGTGTAAAAATTCATTACAGTACATCATCCAATAATGCCCACTTCCAAATCACGCCTTAATGGAACACTACACAAAATCCAAATGTTAGTTTGACGTGTGCATTTGATTCAAATCTGTTTTTGAGCATTCGCATTGAAGTCACTGCTCTGCTGATCCCGAAAGTATTACAATTTTTTAAATCGGACAAAAGGTTTTCTTTTCAAAATTTTAAGCCGGTAATATCTTTTGAGTCCATTTTCCTACAAAACGAAAAAAAGCAGAATTCACATATAATCTGACTTCATCATCTGATTCTACATAAAAGAAAATATTTAATTTATTTAGCATGTTTACATGTGTTAAAATTTTAAATTAAAAAAATAAAAATAAATAACACATATTTTCCGACAACTGTAATGTTATTAGGTTATTAGGGTTGTGGACCATAATAAAGTACACTACCACTCGGAGACCCACAGGTGCCATTGTGAAACTTTTTGGAAAAGAAGAATAAAGAAAAGATAGGTGAAGATAAAGAATTAAGAGCCATTGGTCTAAAAAATAGTAAGCAAGTATTCGCCGGGTTGACCCCGATACCGCTAATTTTCCAAAAACAAAAACTGATAACATTTTTCTTTTACATGATAAAGAAGTTACATTAACAAACATCGATTTGCTAAAAACGTAAAAAAAAATCATTTTATTAATTCTCTTAACTTCGGCATCATGGTATTAAAAAGGTATTGGAATTCAAGAATTTCGCTATTGGTATTAGTTATCAATATGAAAGGGTTTCGAAATGGATGATCTTCTTAATGGTATCGGTTGCCTGCCTTGGAAGGTTATAAAACATGTCTTGTAAAATTTTATGTAAAGTGTCGTCATATTATGAAAACTTTATAAATAAAGAATTGATAACAAACGGGATTTCCCTTAGTGAAGCCGTTTCAGAATTTGTTAAAATTATACATACGAGGGCGGTCCTAAAATTGGCCGACCTAACAAAGATAACACAAGAAATTTGTGGAAAAAATTTCCATGGTTGGCAAATAATACCTTTTCATTATAACGGTAGTTGTCTACCACGTTCAGATCAATACCGATTCGAAAACTTTAAAATTGCGATTCGCGGGTTTGTTTTATAATACCGTTGTAAACCGGTGTTTCGGTAGTTTAGCGTTATTGTAACGGTAGTTTAAGGTATTTTAAAAATTAAACCGGTAAAATAGCACAATGAACTCGGTTATACAAAAAGACAGACTTTAATGGAATCGCCATTTCAAAAATTTCATATCGGTCCTAAAGTACCTGTGGTAGCCAACTACCGTTATTATGAAAAGGTATTGAATGCCAACCATGAAATTTTCTTTATTTCTCAACATAATCTTCTCTTAGCTCGATACACTTTTCCCAGCGATGTTGAAATGCTTCGATACCCTGCCAGCTCCTGTCTAGCTCCTTAAAATAGCTATCTTTTACCACCGATCCATTTTTTCAAGTTTGTAAATAGAAAATAATACGAGGGAGCTAAATCTGGCGAATAAGGGACCATGATTGGTCCAATTTCCATGTTGAAAAATTCACGGAGATCGTTTACTTTTGATGACTCAAAAAAAAATACTAAAGAGGTTGCCATTCTTCTCCAAAGTTATTTTGGGAACGCCCTCCTATATGACATTGTGCCTGCCTGCCAGATGACGATTTGTAGATAGCTCTTATTGAATATAAGCCCTTGAATTGCACTATTTAGTTACAATTAATAGTGTTATTCTTTGTTTTTGTTAATTTTTAATAAAATATCAACTAAAAACTTAGAATTCAAAGGGAATTTTGTTCTCTTATCAGTTTGCAATGCCACGACAAATTCTTTATATATATTTTTTTGATTTTAACAATTTAAAATAAACTTTCGTTATCAATAAATTAATTATTAATTTAATAATAAAATATGTATGCAGTGAAAGTGTTATTTGTGTCAATGATTAGAAATTAGCAAAGGGTTTATTCAAAATTTTGTAATGGTATTGAAAATAAGAAATAAACTTTAAATTTTCATCATTCTAGAATTTTGTTAAACTCCATAATATATAACGAGTCAAAGGCGAATGAACTTTAATGGCGTTTTTTTTCTTCTCAATATTAAAACTCCACAAAATGTCTGGATGTCTATATATGCCATTCTTTTGCCTTTGTTGTTGTTGTTGGTGGTGGTGTTGATGTTGTTGTTTTAAATAATCAACCTCCTCTTAGACATACGATTTTCTTTTTAGTCTAGTCGCACCCATTTGAATGTCAACAACCAGGAGAAAACAGTACACAGTATTGCTATACTCGTACTACACTTCACTGCCGCTTATCCTTTTCGCTTTTTATACATAAATCCTTTTTACTACATGGATGGATGCATGCGTTTCTTCGTTCGTAGGTTCATGTGTTGTTTTGCATGGTCATTGACCTCGGCTGTAGTTGACGGGGGTCGTCGCCTTTTAGTCTCGTGGGTATACACACCCAAATGAAAAGCGAAACACTACGCAAAAAAAAAAAAGAAAATTGCAGCAACAACAACACAAAAAACATACACCCGTCTTCACGTCTAGTCACGACGTGGAGACGGGTGGTGTACGGTATAACAAACCAAACGGGCGTTGACTTTATTTTTTGGTTTTGTTTAGTCTCGGACAAGGTCCGTTCTAGCAGTAGCAGCAGCAGCAGCAGCAGCGCAAGCATCTGCCCATGTAGAGGTTGTAGCACTTTGTTGTCTGTAATTCTTTGATACGTACCAAAAGAGGAGTTCATTGTGTGTGGCATACACATTGTGTGTAGAGGTTCATATTTGAGGAGTTGTTCAAGTTTTGCTGCTGCTCCGGTCGGGTCGGTTCAAACTACATACTCGTACGGTGTAAAGTTCAGTGAACTTTTAGGCGTCGTAGTCCGTCTACTGATTGTCTGCAAAAATTGAGTAAAATTTCACTTTTAATTTTTCCCATCATCATTCAAAAGCAAGTGCTTGCGACCGACCGACCAACCGACCGTCGGCAGACTATTGTTAGTGTTGCTGCTCTTGTTGTTGTTGTTTGTTAATTGTTGTCGAAGGTTCACGAGCACGATGAGGACATGCGCAATGGAGCCACCTTCTTTGAAATAAATTTTGCAGACTTGTAGAGGACAACGAAATTTTTGTTTTTGTTGTTGCTATTGCTGTTTGTGTCTACCGCTACTGTTGTGTTGCTGTTGTTGCTTTTTGTGTAATAAGGTTGTTATATTTGTTGTTATTATTGTTGCCGCACTTTGTTGTGGCTTTGGCAAAACGGTCGGTCATTGAACCTGACAATGGCGTCAACGTTCAAAAGGATAACAATAACAGCAACAACACTGCAACACACACACACAACTCTGCTATCAAATGATTGCTTCTGCCCAGACCTGCACAATAATATTTGAATTGGTCTGCTTTGCTTTGATAAAAGAAAGTTGCCAGCATAGATGACGTCGTCGTCGTCGTTTTTTCTTTTTTTTTGTAACTAAAATATTCTTGTAAATAAATTTAATTGTTTTTTTTTTTTTGTTTTTCTTCAAAAATTTCAATTTATCCTGAAAATTTACCTGTTTTGTTTTTTGTTCAATATTTAAAGATGATCATTGCTCGTGTGTTTCGTTATTCTTATTGTAGTATTATGTGTTAATATATTCTTCTTAAAATTATTTTATATACATATGGATATATGTATATGTGTGTGTGTGTGTGTGTGTGTGTGTGTGTGAGTGTGCTTGTGTGTATCAATCAGTCTTTTGTTCTCACTTAGACATAAAGGACCTTATATCGATTGTTGGTTTCTATTTTATAATTTTCGGTTTTCCAAATGCAAATAATTTTTGATTTTTAAATATATTTTAAACGCGATTTAAATATATTAACAAATGCAAATATATCGCGAAAGTATAGTGGATACCGGCGTAACAATTTACTGAATGCTGAACACATTGCGGTGGCACAATTTAATAAATATGTGCCTCCTTTTATTTTTATAAATTATATTGCACTGTCTGTGTGAATCCTTTTGGGTTTTTTTTTTGCTTTGGATGTATGTACACTTTTTGTTTTTGTCTTAAATCTATGAGAAAATCAGTCTTCTTTATTATTTTGCTTTAAATTAGACATGACCTGCCCTACACGTTAGCAGCCCGGGATAGGACTAAATATTCTTGTTAGAACATTCATCGTTTATGCCGTTATGCAGAAGCAGGAATCTGCTGCACACAATACACAATCATCGTTTAAAATCGTTGTTAAGCAACGATGACACACGAATATTAAAACGATTGTGTTGTGTGTGTGTGTTTTTGTTCGACGTTCAAGTTTTCAACACCAAAAGAAGACAGGACTTTGTTATTTGTGTTGGTGTTGTTGTTGTTGTTGTTGTTGTTAGTGCTGATGAACAGGATAGAAAAACAAATACTGCACATGGAATTGAATGTTGCTTTGGGTCTGGTTTGGTGTGGTTGGTTAGTGCAAAGTTGAGAATAGCTTTTGTTGAAAGGATGAGTTTTATGGTTTAGGTTAATAACCTCTGTTGGGCAAAAATGTTTGTGAAAGTACACTTGAAACTTTTATATCGAGCATATTGAGGGATTGTATTCAATAAGGTCTATCTACGAATATACAATTTTTGGGGAAAGCCAAAAAATAAAATCGACTCATTCACGTATCATGGATTTTATATTCAATGAATCTTTTCAAATATTTGTATAAAAAAATTCATAATTAAATAAAATTTGCATCGAATCCTTTTATGATTGAACATTTTTCTTATCAAATGTTATAGAAAATGAAAATATAAGTTGCGCCATTCAATAAAGATCCCGATTCTTTAGTTTTTGGCAAAAAAAAAAAAAATAAAAATATAACACCGGAAGTGGGAACCTAAAAAGACTACACCAAATTGTGGAAAAGGTCTGAAATGCAATTGACTATTTCTGAAATACAATTGGAAATGGTGTAGATGATTTAAAGAACTTTGGTTGATATCTTATATGGATATTATCTTTTAAAAAAGCAAAAGAAAAAAAAAACGGTTAACAATGAAAATGAGGTCGTTTTTATTCCCTTAAACTGAGATTTGGCAGCTAAAGAAATTACTATTCTCTTATTTTTGTTTTTGTTTTTTAATAATTTCATAGCGATTGGATAAAGCAAAGAAAAATTAAAAGAAAAATCAAAAAAGTTTCTTCTCTAAAATTGTTTTCCAAAAAATAAACTTTCGTAAAATTTATCAAGCTAAGGGAATTAGTAAACTCAAAAATTTAAATTTTACATCCTTCTCGTTCGTTGTACAAAAAAAAGGATTAAAGGTAAAAAAGTATTTAATTATGTTTTCTATTGCCATGAAACATTTGCTTTAATATAAAATTGTTAATTAGTCAAAATAAAAAAATACTTAAAATATAAATACAACATTTTTTGTCATTGGAATGTTAAGGAACTGGCTGTGTCCCAAATTGTAAATCAGTCCCAAATTGTGCGCAAATCGACATTCGACTGTAGTGCATATCGATAATAATTATTCTTGAACATTTACATATTCCATCGTACTATTACGATAATAGCATAAATACCGTTATAATCCATTCAATATAAATGCATAGTTTGACTCATTACATATGCACCTCACTAACGAAAGACTTGAACAAACCAACCAACCGACCAACCAACGACCGAAAGAACGAACAAATCAACAACCAAACAAACAATCAATCCATTCAACAAACTATTAACAAAACACCTACATATTTACTTACATACATACATATATGTACGTACTCGTAAATGCATTTATGTATGTTTGCATTGTTTGTATTTATGCACATATGCATGTATTATAATACGTAGTAAAATATTCTAAAGAGAAATATTTTTATTTTGTTTTTACAATTTCATTTATAAGAGTTTCATGTTCATGGTATTAAAATACTGCCTTGACATTCACTTCATTTCATTGCTGCAACTAATTAATTCATGGCCACCCTGTGCACAAATATATCTCGTTGCAATACTCTCGTTCTCTTTTGCCTTCTAGTTCTCTGTGATTTGGACTCTTAAATTTTACTCTTATTTTTCATTATAATAATTGACTCTTTTTTTTTAGTTTAATGTATTGTATCGCGCTTGAGTAGGTCGGTCATTGAACTAACATAGTGTAACCAACATACAAAAGGAAAAAACAACAACAACAACAGCAACTAGTTTGCCTCCACATCATCTTGTCATGGCTTAAATTCTATTTGATATCGAACTTGCAGTGAATGCATGCCATACAACATGAAACATTCGTACCAACAAATTATCATATATCGTTAAAGTTTGTAGAGGTGTTGTTTTGGAGGAGGCTTGACTGTGTTGCCTTACTCACTGGATTGAGTTGTTGTTGTTGTTGCTGCTCTAAAGAGCATATATCTTAAACCAGAGCGTTAAATGAGTCTTGACAAAAGAAAGAAAGAAATAATGAAAAAACAAACATACTCTGTTAAGTTCAAGCTTACATTTAAAGCTTCAATGCCATTTTACTGTTAAATTGCAAGCGACATTGGCCATCATCACATCACTAGCCACACTTTTTTGTTTTTGTTTTTTAAATGGGGCAACGAAGCGAAGAATTAATTTAACATTTTACGGAAATGCACTTGTTTGTTTTTTATTTATTTTTGTTGTTGTCGGTAATGAGTTTTGCATTAGTGTTGGTGTTGGTGGTGGTTGTTGATGTTGCATTTTTTATATACCATTTGACTTGTTGTAAGAGCCCTAATAATATTGAGTGTATGAGTGTGTGTGTGTGTGTGCGTTAATGAATTTATGCATGTTCATTATGATATTGGATGACATAATTGTTATATTTTGTTGTTGTTGTGTTGCTGTGTTGCTTATTTTCTTTTTGATTTTTCATCAAACTAAGAAGAGCATACAATATCAAAATATGAATAAAGGTGTCGAAAAGTAGCAATATTTAATATTTGATTTAAATTGTTTTGTGCAGAGGTCGTTGAACGACTTTTGTTTTTGTGCGCTAGTGTGTGTGTGTGTTTTAGAGTTTCTGAGTGGTGTGAAAATGTTTTGCTTGATTGGTAATTTGATACATATTTGTTTTTTTTTTTTTAAGAAATCAAGAGAATTGTCTGAATTTAAGAACAAAAAGCAATATAGCGGTACAACAAACATGTGTATTTTCGATTGTTGTTTGTTAAGCATAAATATTAAAAGATCAGGTTTGTTTCCCAAGTCTTTTGTTTTGCATAATACACTAACATGCATCTCGTTGCAACAACATTTCACTTTAAATAAAAAACATAAATAATCCAACACATTTGGTTGTTGATCTGTTGAATATCACGTTAAAAAGGAGTCATTGACCTTAACATACACTTGCTGCGACATAAGAAAAGAGTAAGAGTGTTTTTTTTATGGCCAAGGGAACCAAACTACTACACACACACACATGCAAACACACTCGATGATAATGAAGTTATTTCAATTGGTTTTTTTAAACCAGTGAAATGAAATAAAGAAAATAATAATAAAAAAGAAGACCATCATTAAACAGGCCTTTGTTCTTGTTGCATGCATGCATGCATGATGTTTAGTTTAATGCCCTTTTCACGCCGAATGATTCTGCCAAGTCTAAGTCTACTACTAAGGATGATAATGAAGATGATGATGATGATGTTAATTTGTGGCAGGAGCTGAACTGGTTTCATTCTTTTTTTTTCTGCTGCCAACTTCCTCCATAACTACGTTAACATCCAAGTCAACAACAAGTAAAAGAGCTTGAGTTTGCAAAGAATTAAAAAAACAAAAACACATACACGTGTTGTGTTGTGTTAAGTAAGATTCACTTTTTGTTGTTTCATACTTTTCTTTATTCTCTGTTGCTCTGTTTTAACTTCAGCTAATGTCACTTTTAATGCAGCTTAAAGTCTATTGGCTTTTCATTTTCTAGAAGAATTCTATGTTGCATCTCGTTTCTCTAATCTTGGCTTGAATGTGTTTTTCAAATGAAAATGAAACCAAAGAAAAACAAATATCCCATAAAGAAAACACTGTACCTGGTTGTAGCAATAACCATCGTCATCATCATCATCATCGTCTTCATCTCTATTGATAATGATGTTAAAATGGAATAGGTTAAGGAACTTTTCTTCCCATTCTTGGTGTGGTAAATAGATAGAGAGATAGTCTTTGGTTTGTTGGTTGGCTTGCTGACTGGCTGGTTGAGTTTGACTGCCAGCCGTGTTACAGGGGTTAATGTACTTAAGATAAAAAGTGAATGAACGAACTTCTTGGTTTGTCTAACAAATTGAAAGTTAAGAGACCTTGCCATTTAATAAATCAAGTATTTTTAGTTGCGCGCGCAAATCATACACAGAATACTGATCTTGTTTTAATATCATTTTGCAATTCTTCTTACGTAGTATTTTGTGTTATATTGTTTGGTATTTGGAAAATTGTTATATAAATATCGAGACAAATCAGACCTGGGTAATTAATGAAAAAATATCCAAAATGATATTTAATTGAAACAAATTTAGGTTGCCAAAAAAAAAATATATTAATTTTAGTATGCGTATCATGTTGATCACTGACATGGTATTTCCACAAGACGCTCGTCATTTAATGAATGACTGACTGCATGTATTATGTTGTTATTCTATTTTCGTTCGTCTGACGCAAAATGTAATCTAAAAACACTATCTAAGATTTGATTTTATTTAAATTTTGTCAGGTTTGAGATCATAACTAAGTGTTGCTATGAAAAATTAGTGTTTTCTAGTTTTCAATAAATGCAAGAGAAGATGATCTTGAATTATGAGGATCAATGCTAGAGGGGAGTGCCACGCATTATTTTTAACCACCACCCACAATAACTCACGGTTTGAACAGGCTTAAATAATAAAAAAATGAATATATAGTTTTACTTGAAAATTCTAAAATTCATTTTTTTTTGCTTAAGAAATAAAAAAATATTAAAACTTGAAATTTTCAAATATAAATATTTAGTTGAAAACTCAAATATAAAAAATATAAATACAAATATTTGAAGTAAATATTTTCAAATAATTTTCCAGGTCTGAGTCATTGTATTGAAAGATTTTTTTTTATTTTTTTTTAATATAACTTTAGTTTTTAATAGAATATTTAGACTTTAATAAAGTGCAAGTTCTTTTTTCTTTGTAGTTTTGTGATTTTTAAGTATGGATTTAATAGATCCAAATGTCTTAAAAAAAAATTGTTAAATTTGAAAACCAATAATAAACTAAAAAATTATGCACCCATACATGAATGCATAAATAAATCTCATAATATTGATGAAACTTTCATAAATTGTTTGTCATGAATTCTGTATCATATTTATGAAGATTTCTCTGAGTATATTCATACATATGTTCACATATGTATGTGCATCAATGAAATTTTAGGTAATACCTACAAGTATGCTCATGTAAGTACATACATGTACATGTATGATCATATATGCGTATATAATGTGAAATACCTTACACCATCGAATATAAAATTAAGTATTTTTGCAAGGCAATTTAAAAAAAATAAAATTTTTCTTTATATTTTCGACATTTACAGTCAGATCTTTAAGTATGATATATCAATGTTTTTTGTCTCGAGGAAACCAATTTATAACTCGTAAAGACCGAAGGTATGAAGAAAAATTAAAAACGGAGAACATTAAAAAATATTTAGTTTCGAAGGTGTTAGGTGCATATGGATGCATTTATGCAGATTTATTTATCCATGAATCGATATGCATTCACACAGGATCATACACTAAACTTGTATGGGTTTTTTTTAGCTGGACAGACAAAACTCATCACTTGTGTAACAAAAATTCGATAATTGCAAATATCCCAGCAAAACTTTCTATTAATGAGTGGACAAACAACGTATACAGTGATTTCCGCCCCTGTAAATACATTTAAAATAACACTACTCGACAAGGTTTTTGCACAGATTTCTACTTAAACTTTTTTATGTTATGGATGCTACTAAACACGAATCTTAAATTAGAAATATCAAACAAATCGCTTTTCCAAAATACGAGCCTTTCTTTTTCTTTGTTGCCTCTGATTTAGCGAAAACATTATTATTGGTGATTATTTTTAAATTAAATTTGAATTCTACATAAAATTAACTTTTATTTGGGTTTAATCATGTCGAGGAATACCCATTAATATTTATGACCTTATAAGGATCACTAAAATTGAGCTTTTAGGTGTCAACTTTTAGAAATATTAAAAAATAAGTAGAAATTTGGATTTTAATTGCAATTCAAAAGAAATGTAGTTTCAGTTAAAACCCGGTCTACTTACTTTACATATAAATCAAATGGATTTTGTTATTGAATGTTGCTTAAACAACTGACAAATAAATAATTTTACATAATTGTAATGTTATTTTACATAACTGTAATGGAAACAAATAAACCACAAATTACCGTTTTATGGCAAAATTTTTATTAAATATCAATTAAATGACGCTTAAAAAGTGGTAGAATGTATAGAAAAGTTAAAATAAATACATATATCTTTAAAAAAATAAATGTATGTTCCTTCATTTTGAACTTAACTGAAAACTTTTTTTTTTAATCTACAACCAGAAAACTATATTTATATCACAAAGTCCTTCTATTTTATATTCAAAATTAGTTGAATGATATTTTGGTGTAGAAAGTGCCACAATACATCAACTTTTGACACCTGCCTTTTTTGATTCAAATTTTTTTTTTGAGGGGTCAAACTTAATTTATTGTATTTTGAAAAATATCAGAAAAGCCGAATATGTGGCATCCATGTTTTTGATTCCTTATTCAATTGTCAAACTATATAATATTATGAAGTGCAGAATATAAAAAAAAAACGTCAACCTGAATCTAAGCAATAAAATACGTTGAGGCCCAATGTTGGCATTTCGTGGAATTATATCTACAAAAAAATCAACAAAAATTTGTTAACATAAAAGTTAAATAAAATCAATTTGGAAAATCCTTTCAAGGTTCGTAAAATAACCTTTAACATTTTTTAATGGCGGATCCAATAATGCTGATATCCGAAAATTTGCTATATTGGATTCGTCATTTTGAATTCTTTTTACAGAACAGTCTATTCTATTTAGATTGAATTAAAATTTATAGTTTATTATTGGTTTCAAATCATTTTATTATTTTTTAATACGCGTAATTATTATTTACTAAATTCAAGGTATAATTTACGGAATTATAAAAATTGTATTAAGGGTGGGTGCGAACTGGCTAATTGCATTCTTAACTAAATTCAGGTTTTCAAATTTCTATGAAATTTAAAAATATTCTTCAAATATTTTTGACATAAATTTTAAACCCTTTTGTCATTTTGTATTTAGTTTAGAATTTATTTAGCCAGCTCGCACACGGCCCCTAAAATTGTAATGCAATGGAAAATAGTATTTTTCCCAAGAAGCCAAACATTTTCGTAACCCTGTGTCTTCGAAAGCAATAAATAATAGTAAAAATAAGAAAATGTATGTCAATTGATATTCAAATGTCATTGCTAAGAAATATTATTGTTTTTTTTTTTTTTTAATTTTATAAGAAAAATATTTTTGTTTCTTTAAATAATAAACACAATTCAAATTTCCTACTAAAAGAATTAAATTGTTTTTGATGCCAGAAATGATTTATGTAAAATAGTTTATTATTTTATTTTTTTATTTATTCCTTTGCATTTGAAAAGCCTTCATAATTGTATGTTAATTTCAATGATAAGTTTAATATGATTAACGATACTTAAGTACGAGTACGTACATTCACGGAAAATATGTAGTTTCATCATATTGATGAAATATCTTTATAGATATTAATAAAACTTGTTCATAAATATAAAGAAACTTCTTTGTCAATATCAAGAATCTTCTTCGTAAATATGCAGATATTTCGTAAATATGATGAAACTTCTCCAAAAATATTGTTGAAACTTTTGTTTTATAAATGTTAAGAAACTTCTTATATGAAGAAGTATTTCATAAAACTTTCTTAATATTTTTTTTTATATTTAAAAATTCTTCATGATATTTAAAAACAGTTTTCTAAATATGAAAAAAACATGTCGTGAATTTGTATACTTATGAACAGCTTAATTTTTTTATTAAATATATAAAGTTGTTTTTTTTTTCTTATTTATATGTAAATGTTTTTCATAAATATGATGTAAGCTTTTTTTCTCTGAGTATAAAGTGTAGTTAAAAGTAATTCAAAAACAAATTTGGTTTTAGTATTTCAAGTCAATTAAAATATAATGTTCCCATGGAAATATTGTTGTATTATGTAAATTCTGTTTGCTACAAACGAAAAATATCTGTGTCGCAATTTAGTTTATTACAACCATGTTTGTTCGTTATAACTGCGTTTCCCTGTTTAGCTTAGTATTTTTGTTTTGCTTACAAACAAACAAAATACGCACCAGTATTTTATTATTCGTTATACAATAAAAGTATCTAGGGGTGCGGAATTCAACAAAAAAAAAGCTTAATTTCATTATTTTTTTTATACTATACATATTTATTCGTTTTGTTGTTGTAAAAGCTGACATCTCAACATATAGTATGAGGAAAAAAAAGTCATTTAAAGTCAAAGTCAAGGTTTTCAAAAGTTGTTTTAACTTTACGTTTGTATAGTAAACGTAATTTGCGCACACAAAAAAAGCAAAAAAGCAAAAAAAAAACAGAACCTGTTTTCTAAGCAGTTTTTCTAATTTTATATACAATTTAAAAACAATTTTATTTTTTATAAACAAATAATAAACAACTGAATGATGATTAAGAAGATTTAGGTGCTGTAACCCCCTGATCTTCGCTTTGCTGAAAGTATAAATAATATTCTCTATCCATTTATCATACAAAATCATCATCATCATCCTCATAAGAAATTTGTAAGTTTGCTATAACAAAATTTAACCAGTTAAAAGAAATACAAAACTAAATTTGCTTAAATCATTTAAGAAACCAATTAATCATTAACTTTTAACTTTTGTAATAACAAGAAGAAAGATAATTTTTTAAACAGTTTTGTTGTTTTTTTTTTGGGTTTTGTACAAAATCAAGGAAATGTATATTGATGGATATTTCGATTGGTATTAAGGCCCAACTATAATTGGCTTAAATGAGTTAAACTTTGTTACAAAAGTCAACAAAAGTTGCACTAAGTTTGCCCCAAATTACACGACACTCATATTTGACTTGAATGAATTAGTTGAGATTTGCACAATTGCGTATTATTTATTTTTTTTTAGTTTCTTGAATTTTAATTTGTTTTTTTTTTTTTATTTGTTATTTTTTTTTTTTTTCTGTATTTGCCATGTTTTTAATTTGCTTAAGTTGGGTACGATGAGTTTCGATTGTAACTGAATTATTTATGGAGATGGAACTTTTCAAAAGTTGACCTAAGTTAAATATACGTGTACTATAATGTATTTGTGTATGGTAACGCGTTTTTTCTTAACTCAACTATAGTTGGGCCTTTAAAGTTTTTTACTTCAGTCTTTTGTTAATGTTGGTTAAAGGTTTATCTTATGTTTGTTTTTCAAGTCTTTTGTTTTACTAATGATTCTGTTCCTTGTGTCCAACTTACCATTGTTGTTAGTTTTAAATCCTCTAGAGTTATCCCTTTAATCCATAAGTTGTTGGTTTTTATCCTTTTGTGGTAGTTTTTATTTGTATTATAATCCATATGTACATTTAAAGGATTATTTTACTTCTTTTTAAATATTTTTTTTAACATTTAAATGCAATAAATTGTTGTGACACTTATCTTTAAATATATTTCTTTTTTGTTTTGTAACTAATTTAATATTTATTTTGTTGTATTTTGTGGGGGGTTAACATAAACATTAAAACAGTCTTTTCTTTCAAAAATAATAATTATCAATTGTATTTTTTTTTTTTTTTTTTGAATATTCTAAATATATATTTTTTTGTATTAATATTTTCTTTTCGTTTTTGCAAATATGTTCCAATTTTTTCTTTCATACACAATTTATAGCAAAGCACTTTAATATATCAAGTCTTACTTCAAGCTTTATTTAACAAACAAAATTTTCAATTCATTACAAACTTTCTTTCTTTCTGTTTCTTGTTGATCGTGTGTATTACTTTTTTTTTCTAGAATTTTTATTTTACGCTACCGTGTCTCGATCGCGTTGTTGCTTACGGAAAACTGATTCACGGATGAGTCGTGTCGCAACTTCAATGTCGAGCCGTGTGAGACTTCTGAAAGTAGCAGCGGCAGAAAAAAAAATACAACAGCTCAAATAATAATAATAATAATACATGGTTAGACTGTTTCTTAACTACACGCAATACTAATACACTCACCAGTACTCCTCTTCTTCCACTTCCACTTCTTCTTCTTCTTTTTCTGCTTTTTCATTGTATTATAATGATGATGATGACGATGAGGGGAGAAAGAGTCTCATTCAGATCTCAGGTGTTCTAAGCTAAACTCACTTAATGTTCTGGGTTTACTCTCACTTGTGGTGGTTCATTGTTGGTGTTGGTGTTAAGATTCTTGTAATAGAACCAACAAAGAGAAGGAGAGATGATAACAGAATTGAATTTTACAAAAAATAAAAGAATTATTTTTCTAATGTTAAATGCTTTAGTCTAACTCACTTTGTTTTCCAATACACTTTGCTTTCAAATCTCTATACAACATTTCTCTTTTTGATGTTTTCTTCTCTTCACTCCTCTCACCCTGCACACACTTGTTCAGTCGTTCAGTCGTCACAAACGTTGATTGTGTAACGTTCTAAGTAAGACCCACATTTATACATACGAGTATTTAAAACAAAAAGTTTCAATACGCTCTATAGTTACAAATAAATAAATAGAAAAAGAGTTAAATGAGTGTAAAATTATAAATTATAAATTTTTATTTTTGTTTTTAATGTTTCTGATTGGCCTAAGTCTGTCTGTCTGTCTGTCTGTTTAGCTAAATGTTGGCAAAAAAAATAATAATAATAAACATCAATGTTTGTGATTTTATTGCTTTGATTCCCACCTTCTTCTGCTTCTTCGTCCCCTTGGGGAGCCCTTGACACCATCATATTTATTATATGGCAATGATCTTGACAGTGATCATAGAAATCAGTTTAGAATATTTTATAAATCTCTTTAGGACCAATGCTCTTTTATAAAGAGGAGATAAAATAAAAAAAAAATAATTATTTCAATTCATTTTGTTGATGCTCTTGCAACAAATATTGTGTTGCTATAATTACAAATAATTAAAATAAAAGTCGACAATTATGGCCAAGTGTTTTTGTGTACATAATAAAAAATAAATAGAAAAATAATAATGAAAAAACTTGTTGGCTCTCTATTATTTGCTGATTTTGGTATTAAAATACATTTTAAGATCTTCAATTATTCTTGAGAGAAAGGTGTTTTTTGTGTGTGTTTTTATTTAAAGATGTATGGTGAGAGAGAGGGTGGAGGGGGGGGGGGGGGGGGTCGGGTGTTAAGATCGAAGCTACTGCCACAATCACTATTACCACCACCACCACCACTACAACTTCATCATAATTAGAAATACACATCGGTCATTGCTCTTATATACTTTTGCTTTTGCTGCCCATGGACATCATACACAAGACGTATTAATATTATTTCCATTTCTATTCAACTTATAATTATTTTATTTAACAATTTTATGTTCTTGTTCGCACTGTCATTAGCAGTGGGAGCAGGGGAGAGTGTAAGCAGGCATATAATATTCTACATCAAATCATTTTTTAAAATTTTTGTTTTTTAACTTTTGCTTTTGATTGATTAATTGATAATAAATTTTTTAATTTTGATATACATAATAGTTAAAATCAGAAAACAAAAGTGCAAGTTCCAAAGCTTTCTATCTCATCACTATTTTTGAGAAAATTGGGATTGAAATATGTGATGTCTTAAAGAACTAAAGAAGTTCTCTCAGACATTTTATTACAATTTATAACAATATTGGACTTTGTTTTATATAATTGGTAAACAATTTTTTTTTAATTCTTCCACCTGTATATTTGTAAATTGCATTTTAAATTCAGGGGTACCTTAAAAATTCTGAAATGAATTAGAAAGTCATCTGACTGACATTAATTACCAAATTTCGCTGATGCAAAAATATGCAGATGACAAATTTCGAACGCGAGTTGAGCTTAGACCATACTGTTGTTGGCATCATCTAATCCTATAAATTTTGGTATGAATTCGACAAAAAAACATTACAATGTATTTACATTGTAATTATTTGTAAATTCGGATGGCGGGAAACAACTCATCTCAGATTTATCATCTCGCTTAATTACAGTGTTGCCATATGTGAAGTCCCTTCAATCACTTTTCATCTATCATCTATGTCCTTTTGGAAATAAAGCAACACATTAATAAGTTGGAAGAGTTTTCTGAGTGTTACTTCTCTCTTTTTTTTTTTTTTTTTTTGTTTAAAAAAAGTCGACATTTTTGGATACAGAAAAGGGGGGGGGGCATAATGGGTGATTCTCCACACTGACGGCCTGCCAAACCCCTTCAGGTAAAAACTGAAATATAAAATATGTGTTCCCTAATGCTCTAATAAGGTACCTTTTGAATCATTTTGAATCATCTGGGGACTCCGGACAATCCCAGGCTTTAGCCCGCGCAACATGTGTTCTACGCAAACAACGTAGCGATCTTTGCCGGCTAGTTTTAATATAAAAATTTTTAATATTCTCTGTCAATAAGGGATATCCCATATCTGAACTACTGGTCCGATACGGACACAATGCTTTTAGAATATTAATTTTGTAGTCCGTTTGTTTTAGTTTAGGACTTGCGCCAGTATTGGTCGAAAATTACCATTTTTTCTTAAAGTAAAACTCGTGGATGAAAAATGACACTCCAGTTTCATTACTTTTTGTACACAGACAAAACAGATTCATCGTGACAACCAAACTTCATACTAACTGCATATTTTGATGCCAGCAACCGAATTATTTAGTTGTCCCAACCAATTGTTTTCTTGATACAATTGAACTTTTTGGTTTCAACCGAAATTCTGTTGCATTAACCGAATTATCCTTATCTCCAATCAAAACATTGGGTTGGCAAGAAATTCGGTTGTAATATTTTTGAAATTCCCAACAATCTTTTTTGCCTTGAAGTCAATATTGAGGTTAAGAAGATTGGTTTCCTTAACAAAAGTCAATCATTCGAATGTCAATAAAGTTAAAAGTCATTTCTTTCGGGAAAAGAAATATGAAATCTAAAGCAAGGATTAGGGTTAATGTTTTCCAACCATGATGCGTATACTTATTTTACACCCTTGTGTAAAAATATTTTTCGGACCACCAATACTTTTTGCCTCAGATACCGTTACCCGTATTGGCTATTTTTATCACTTCAAATGTAGTGTTTTAATTTTTTTTTTTGATAATCTATTTCTGACTCAATATTTTTTCAGCTACGATTATCGGCATGACCACATTTTATTTAAAAAAAATAGTTTACAATAAAATTTTGGTTTTCTATTTTTAGACTGATTATTTTTGCAACACTGGTAAGCATATACTGCGCTACATTCCCATATAAAAGGAATAAGAAAAGTAAATGGTTATCATCTCGGGATAATAGATTGAATCCCATTAATTGGCAATGTTTTTCTACACTGGGACATGTATTGTCTGATGTGGGTTTGTTTCTTAAGTCTTTTGATTTTTATCATACAACAACAACAGTAACCGCAGTTCTTTACAACAATTTTGACAGTAGGAATAACAAGATTAAATAAAACTGAAATCAATCAACACAAATATATTTCATTTATCATAATGCGTGCGTATTTAGTATGCGTGCATGTGTGTGTGTGTGTGTTTAAATTTATAGTTTACATGTTAAAATGACTCAATTCTTTACAAAAATTAAAGCTAAAAATTCTGTTAATTTTTTCGTTTATCTGATAACAACATTTTGTACTGCAGACTTCAGCTTTCTTCGACTTTTCTTCACTTTTATCGAGAATTGTTTACAAAAATGTACAATAACACTTTATTGGTTCTCCGAACTTCTTGTTGTTCGCTTGTCAAAGAAAAAAAAATAAAAATATTTTTTTTAACGTGTATTCTTAAAGAGTGACTGGTAACTTATTTTTTGTTTTTTGGCCAAGTTCATTGACTTCTTTTAAAATAAAATTTTGTTGTTTTTTTTTTGTTTTTTAATTTTGGGGTTCTGTTGTTAAATGATTTGCCAGCTCATGTTGGCTTTTGTACGAGCCATAAACGTAGTTTAAAATATGAGTTCGTTTTCATTGCTTAGTTCATTGACCAGAACCGAAAAAAGCGCGATACAGAAGAAGAGGAAGAATACGAAATTGTATAAGAATAAAGAAAGACACAACAAAATATTGTTGACTTTTTACAAATCATCTACTAGTGAGAGGGAAAATGATTGAAATTTGTATTTAAATTGTACCAAGTGTAAAACATGTAACTTGGGAAATTGTTATTGCTTAAATTTAAAAATGTTACCCAAGTTGCCATAACAAATATTGTTTATTTCATTAGATGAAGTAGATAGTTTTATCATAATCTTTATTTGGAAACATTTGCTTGTTTTCGTGGACTTATTTTTCTGTTTTTTAAAGTTTCTTTACGTTTAGCAATTCAAGATCTTAGATCACACATTAGCACTTTCGATCTGAGCTTGCTTTGACCCAATTCTTGTTCTTAGTGATCTTAAGTACCTACTCGTACACACACCTTATATGTGCATGACTTATTTGTTCGCCTGTTTTTGCATAAACAAGAAATAAATATATGAGGCATTCCCAACCAAATTTACATCATAACTAAAATGGATATCAAAACTAGTAGTTGCTTCTACAAAATTTTAGCCTTCTTAAACATTTTAAAACCTAGTCTATTATCCGTTCATATTTCTGGTGCGGCCTTAAAATTAAAAATCTTGTCAATATGAATTGTATTTCCAGCAAAACTTGCTATTAGTAGGTAAAGGGGCAATAATACATTATTTTAAGATGGGGGTGTCCGTGGAGGTAGATGCCTACCCGAACCTTATGAGTTTAGACGTAAATACGTCCTTATAGGCTTTTCACACTGAACAACATCTTTGTGAAACGCATGGAAGATGTTGAAAACGTGCAACATCTTTCATCTTTCAAAAGACTCATTATTTTTATTAAAAATAAGAAATGGATTTAGAGAAAGCATTAATCATTGGAGTAGTTGTTGCTATGCAAGAACAAACCCGAATTTCCTTTGTTTATTCTGCAATGTCAGTTTGTTAGTGATGGCACAAAGAAAATCGATTTTTTCGCCATTTTTTTTAGTGATGAAACTTAAAATAACGAAAGATCTAAGATGGAACAAAATGAGAAAGGATCATCTTTTGTAGATGTAGAAAGATGTAGAATTTTTGGCCTGTATAATTCTTATGGGAAGATGTTAACATCTTTGCAAATTAATGAAAGATGTAAGATGTGGGCCAGTAGAAAAAACCTATTACGAAGAAAGTACTAAAATAAGTAGTTACTTGTAATATGCAAATCACTGGTTATCAATAAGAACATTCTAAAGAGCACACGCAAAGAAAAATATGGTTGGGGCAATTATATTCGAAGAGTATCATATATTTTTTTGGGTTTATAGTTGTGTCAACCATTGTCGTACTATAATATGGTTATCATATTATGATAATAAAATAACAATATTTTTTCCATAATATGGTCCCTACATATTATGATTCAAAAATTACCATATTATGATCCTAAATAAACATGTTGTGTTGAATTTATCATAAAATGCTCGCATCTAATCATAGTATTTTCAAAATGTTATCATATTATAGTCCGTCATAACTATATTATTCCTGGATTATCATTATATGATCCATAATCTAAGAACATTTTTTAAAGGAAAAGTTCTTAGAAACTATGAAAAAGCTCTTTAAATTTAAGAAATTAAATTTAAGGACTTCTTGATGAAAAATTGTTAAGGAAAAAAATCATAGATTCTAAGAACTTTTCTTTCAAGAAAACTGATTCTGTGGACTTTTTTTAAGACAAATACTTAAACCTTTTTTTTTAAATTCAAATGATTTTTTTTTATAAAAAAAATCTTAGACACTTGTAAGTTTTTTTTTTAGAAATTTTTCTTTAAGAAAAAGTCTTTATAATCTAAGAATATTTCTACTAGAAAAAGTAGTAGTCCAGTTTTAGTAAACAATATATGATTGTTTTTTTTAAGACACATTGTAGTAAAAACAAACTGACTGAACTGATAAAATTTTGGTTTTTATGAAAACCAGACAATAATCTGACTGTAAATGTTAAGGTCATATATAATTGATGTATAATTTTTTATTGATTGTTGCCAGCATTTTATCATTGCATAATTATCATATTTTTTTCATAGCCAGAATTTTTGTTACCACAGTATGGTTGCAGCCAATCATGATATAAAATAAGAGATAGTAAAATATTTACTAAATAATGATTGTAGCGACCATGTTGATGGTTAGAAAACCAATAACTTGGTTGTGACAAACATACCTGATTGCAGCAAGCACAATATAGTAGCAGTGATCATATTGCAACCATGTTTTTTTTTCTACATGCATGAACAAATAATGGCTTCAATTAAAAATGTATAAAAAATGTGTAACCATAATTAAAAATTTCATTTATATTTATACATATGTAACACATCGACTGAAAATTCCGTAGGATGACACAAAGATGGCACGTCTAATGAAAAATCCATATGATTCAGATAAAACCTATCAATTCAGATTATACCTGACAATTAGTTCATTATTGAACAAGTTATATCTGTTTTAGTGGCGCTACTTTTGCGATTTTGAAAACAATGATTTATCATTGCTTTCTGGTGGAAAGCTTGACTTGATAAGTGTTTTTCGGACTATGCTCCATCGAAACAAATGATAGAAAAGTGGTTTGTGGTCGTACAAACACCGACCACGGCACACGCTCTGGTCGCCCAAAAACGGCGCTGATACCAGACAACATAAAAAAAAATGCACATAATCGTTTTGGCAGACCGTAAAGTGAAGTTACAGGAGATAGCTGATACCTCTGAGATAAGGAACGTGTCGGCTTAATTTTGCTCACAGTTCACCAAAAATAACAAAGTGTCGATGATTCCAAATTGCACAAATTACACTTTCAATTGCTTCCGCACCCATCGTATTCGCCAGATTTGGCGCCAGCGATATTTTCCTGTTTAGGACCTCAACAAAAAAAAAATTCCAGCTGGAAAGAAATTTGGTTCGAATGAAGAGGTGATTGCCGAAACAAAAGCCTATTTTAGGGCCAAACAAATAAAAAAGGAACCGAAATGTTAGAAAGGCGTTGAAGGTATTGTATCGCTCTTGAAGGCGACTATGTTGATGAATAAGGTACAATTTTGCCAAAATAAAATGTTGTTTTATTGGTTATCCTACGGACTTTTCAGCCAATGTGTTATGTTAATCCGTACTGTTTAAACATAAATCAATGTCATTCATCATTGTTAGTAGTACTTTATTTTATTGGCAGTAGTTACATATAAAGCATGTAAACGAAAAATTTTTTACATTTTTATTTTTTAATAAAATTTAAACTTAAAATAACAAAATTCAAACTAATATTACAAATTAAGTACAATACTTCAAAGTTTTTAAAACTAGTAAAAAGTTAACGATTCGCGGCGAGATAATGCGTAGATGCGTATTTTACCTTTTAACCCACTCATAAGTTATTGGACACCTTTTCTACCAATTTTATTAACTGCTTTATTCCATCTGAAGTGCAAATTTCTGTCAGTTTTAGCTACCTTGGATGTTTTTCGCAGTATTAATTTTATATGAGCCCAAAATTTTTCGACTGGACGAAGTTCAGGGCAGTTTGGTGGATTGCACTCTTTTTCGACAAATTGTATATTATTGTTTCTAAGCCATTCTACAGTTTCTCTGGAATAATGAATTGTTGCTAAATCAGGCCAGAATATTGGTGGAGTAGAATGGAGTTTATACAAAGGAAATAAACGTTTTTTTAAACACTGTTTTATGTACGTTTGCCTGTTCAATGTGGGTCGTGTGACAAAAGGCTTAGTGAATTGCCCACAGCTGCAAATTGCTTGCCATACTAAGAACTTTTTTTTGCAAATTTGTCAACGTTTTTGTATTTAAATATTTTCTTTACACCTCAGCTCATATATGCAGTATAGTATTGGGATCCAGGAATTTGCTTGAAATCCTCTTTGACATATGTTTCGTTATCCATCAATATACAGCCTTTAAAATTGTTCAGAACTGTCTTTAATAGTTTTCTGGCCCGTTTTTTTGCTCTTACATCAACTTCATCTGTTCTGTTTGGCACTTTTATTACTTTGTATGATCTAAGCTTATATTTTTTTTTAACTTTTTGAACATACATATGAGACACTTTAAACTTTTTCGCTAAATCTCGAACCGACATGTTTGGTTTAGACACCAGTGCATTCTTCACTTTTAACGCCAATTTTTTATTAACAAATCCAGGAATTCGCCCAGATCCAGGTTTTCTTTCAGTGGAGTGGGTCCCCCTAAACCGGTTTATGATGTTCCTTGCAGTTGCTCGGAATGTACCAGTAAGCCTTGCTTTAGCTGCAAATGAGGCATTAGGGTTAATTGAAAAAGTGTCCACAATTTTTTTTCTCTGTTTTTCTAATTTTGATGTTGACGCCATAATCGTTTATTTAAAACTGAAAATGTTGTATGTATTTTGTTGTTTACACATCACAGAATTTAAAAACTAACGGCACTTTTTTGTATTGCTTGTTTTCATCTCGAAATTCGCATTAGAATTTGTAAAAAATTTTCGTTTACATGCTTTAAAATACATAACAAAAAAACAGATTATTTGTATTCTTCTTAATCAGTTATTACAAAATGCAGGCAACACATTATTTTAAAGCCTCTAATATCAATATCGGTAACTAATTATTTTAAATCCTTCAATTGGGTGGTGATGCAAAGTAAAGCAGAGTGTAAAGGAGGTAATAGGTTTTTACATCAAACTAAAACAAGTTTATTTGTTTAAAACTTGTTTTTATGCAATTTAATTAATATTTGAGTATACCTAGCAAAAATGAAGCTGCCAAAGAAGCAATAAAAGCATCACTACTATGGCAAAGGCATCACTTCTTTTCTAATGGTTTCATCGATGAATTTAACATTAGCGTGTCATAGGATGGAAGTATTCAAATGTAGCTACTAGCATTACTCATACTTTACTCTAAGGAAGCAATGACGATGCAATGATTAGATATTCTGATATAGTTTGTAGTATTTAAGCTTTGATGAGAATTCAATTCATAAGAATGCAGAAAAATAAGTTTAAAGAAGCGAAATTCATGCATTGATAAACAAATTCTCTTTTTTAAAACAAATAAATAATTCTGCATTAGCGAAAAAGCATTTTTGAAACATTTATCAAATATTTTAATGCATTTTTAGACAAATTTTAAAATATTTTTGAAAAACTGGCTGTACAATTTTGAAAAATTTTTAGACAATTTTAAAATGGTTTTAAACAATTTTAAATAATTTTTGCACAATTTTAAAATTATTTTGGTAAATTCTGAATTAAAACTGGAAATGGTGTAGTGTTAAATAAAATACATAATGCAAAAATGCACAGATTGCTTCGTCATAAATATTTAAGGCTGAAAAAATGCAAATGACAGGCCAGCTAGTTTCAATTAAAGGTCAAAAAAATATGTTTTTCTTGATTTTTCACAACTTTTATAAAAATTGCAAAACTGCAAAAAATGATTTTATAAAAAAAATTGAAAAAGTTCATCTGAACTGTTTTCTCAATTTGAATAAATGCTTTAGATTTAGAAAATATATTCGATATACTATAACTTATGCTTTTGAAGTAATGAAGAGTGATATTTAAGATATGAATGTCAACTGAAGTTTAGGAAGCAATGAAAGAAGTTATAGTCACAGAGTGACTACCATTTTTTTTTGCTAGGTATTGTCAAATTTTCTATTTTAAACATATTTTTAACATTTTACTATCAACATTTACTAATACACTTTTAAGCCAATAGTTTTTCATCGTATAACTTTATCCATTTATGATAGATCCTTTAATGTGAGGAAAACTAGAATTTGGAATTCACTACCTAGAGACCTTAGGTTAGTTTAGGTTAGGTAGATGTGGTAGCCTGCCAAATTAGATTCACTTAGACTATAAAGTCCCCTGTGATACCACGGAAGCTAGTAAAATCATATCACTAGCTTCCCCCGTCGAACCATCCCGATTGCCTCAAAAAGCCCCTAAGTCGGTCAATGTCGATGTCAGCCAAATCACCCAGGTCCTCAAAGAAACATGAGCCCAAATACAGTCCCTTCCTGCGAGCCAGGGCAGGACAAGTGCAGAGAAGGTGCTCTACAGACTCCTCCTCCTCTTCGTCACCACAGCTTCTGCAAAAGTCACTAGGCGTAACACTCAATCTAACTGCGTGTCTTCCAATCAGACAGTGTCCCGTCATGACGGACACACTTAGGGATATATCGGGCCTTGACAGTGACAGCATCCAGTGCGTTAGCTTCCTATCCAGACGGGGCCACATCTGTCTGGAACGAATACAACCACGGACAGAGGCCCACCTATCTCTTGCCAACCCATAAGCACTCTCCCCCAGCCGAAACTTGCAAGTGGCCAGAGGCATGCCCACAGATTCCAATTCGTATGGAATGTGTAAGGTAGTCCCCAGTCTTGCAAGCTCGTCTGTCCTACAGTTTCCTAGTATGTCCCTGTGGCCCGGCACCCAAATAACATGGATGCTGACTGCTGAGCCATCAGTAGAGACCTTAAAAATTCCGTTTCAAAGGCAACGTTTACACGAAAATTAGTGCAGAATTGCGGTATAAAACACCCTCTCTAGTTCTGATAACTGTAATTTTATCTTTTCTTTGGTTTTAATAGCTACATTATGGAACTTAAATTTTTAATTTTATTTTATATTTTAGATACAGTTTTAGTTTTAGACATTTTATATAGATATATTTTTTTTTATTATAAATTGTTTTTTTAGTAATATACAAACCATATTTGGCCGAGAGGGCTTGGTTCTTAAATATTTGAATAAAATTAATAAATAAAAAAATATATTATTAAATTTTACACAATTTATTGGAATGGGCATTGCAAGTAAAGGGGGAAAGGTCTTGATTGCTACTCACATTGGAGTGGCAAGGAATTATTCCTTTGTTACAATGCCTATGCAGGTCACGACCTCCGGCTTTAGGCCAGGTATTCCCTAGGAAATTGCTATGGAACACCCGTTCAAAGCTAGCGAAAGTGAGAAGGCTGATGGTTAAAATATAACTCGGACAAGATTTGGAACATGGAATGTTAGAACGCTAATGGAACCATCACACCTGGGTATAAGCGAAGTGAGAAAGCCTGATACGGGCGAAAAAACAACAACAAATGGACTCCGTTTATTATACTCTAGTAAGGCAGCCAACGAAGGATAAAACTCTTATTAGCTAGAATTGAAGGATGAATTTTTTTAGCCTCTTGGATCGTGCAATAACATCCTCGAATCATGGAGATATTCTGGTAGTAATGGGCGACTTCAATTCCAAACAGGCTCTAACAACACTGGCCTTGAAAGCGCTATGGAGGTGCATGGCTAAGGTAGGAGAACTGAAAACGGGGAATTGTTTGTGAACATGTGCGCGGAAAATAGCCTGGTCATAGGCAGGCACTCTGTTTCCACACAAGACAAACCACAAAATAACGTGGATATCACCTGACCACGTTACAGAGAATCAAGTAGATCATATTGCTATCTACAGGAAATGGCGCGGTTCACGAAGCAAACGGATGTGCGAAGCAAACTAGGTGCCAGTGATCAGCACCTACTCATTGCAAGTGTGTATATAAAGCTAGCAGCTGTAGAAAAGATAGCCCCATCGTTGTTAACAACAACCCATGAGGAACGGAAAGACTGGCAATTAACAAAGAACACGACACGACAATATTTCTTTAGAATTACTTAAGGCAAACACGAGAACGACGGCAGAACTGATTCCACCTATTGTAGAAGAAATATGGACAACGGAGAGCATTCCAGACGAGCTCAAAGAAGACCTAAAAAAGGCGACTTTTAACAAATCGCAACAACTGGCGGGGAATTACTTTACTAAGCATGCTGAATAAAGTCTTATCTCACGTGGTAACAAAGAGGTTATCTGACAAATTAATTCCAAGTTTAAGAAAACAACAGGCTGGGTTTGCACTAACAAGTCGTGCGAGGACCACTCATTGAGAGTAATTGTTGAGCAATCAGTCTAGAATAGAGGTCTCCTTCCCAGCAAAAACATGGCATCAAATACCACGCTTTTTATTCGCTTAATTACTTTTGTTCGCGATGTCCAAAAAGTAATGGGTACTCATTATTTTTTGGCTATTCGTAGGCGAGAGGGAAGCCACCACACATTACTTTGTGTTGTTTGTAAGGGAGAAAATAATGACCACACATTACTTTTGGCACATCGCGAACAAAAGTAATTAAGCGCGTAAATAGCCTGGTAAGTATTTAATGCCATGTTTTTGATGGGTTTGTACCTTATCTGAATTAATTTCGAGGAGGGTGTTGACACCCTGGCCCATAATGTTATCTGGAATGCTCTCGAATGTAAAGGGGTACCACTTAAACTCATCCAATTAAAAAAATTCGGCAAGCTGCCGAGGGTGAGGGTGTGTGAAGTCTCCACTGCTGGATAGTGTGATGCACCAGTCACTGATAGGGAACCGCTGGATTGCATGGGGGCTGAACGAAAGGTTGGAGAACCTCGAATTTGCAGACGATAAATGCCTTCTCTCTCATAGCTATACTGACATGGCCGCATAACAAAGGCGTCTCATCTAGATATCAGGGAAAGCCGGCTTGAAAGTCAAAGTTATGCGAATAAATTCTGTTACCTCGGAGCTGTTATAAAAATTATATAGGTATAGTTTCATATATAATTCCATATCACATCATATCTTATTTGATCTGTAAAATGGCATACTTAATCTGATCTCATGGAATCACATCAGATCTAATCTGATATAATTTGATCCGAAAAATTAATATATAATGTGATGGAAGCCACACTTCGTGGATCATGGAACAGAATGCATTTTTGAGATCCTGTACAACTGTATGCTACAACGCGTATCGGTTTTTGGGGGCAAGGGGGAAAAGAAAAACATCTCTTTTTTATTCCATAGGGAGTCATATTTTTTTTTGAGCAACGCCCGATAAAGTGCACTTCAGCCTAGATGGCGCATATATCAAAAATTTAAAAACCGTTGTTTCGAGTTACAAAACGTTTAGGAAAAGTCACAAAAATTAAAATTTTTTTTATATATCTTTCTTGTTAGTTTTTTTATTTTGTGTGAAAATTGACAACAACAGTGTTAGTTACATTGGTATAACCTTCGGAAGAAATTGCTGTATAAAAATCGATAATTCGGCGGATGATGTGAAATGCCTTACACATACATATCTTTACATAAGTACACCAACATACGCGTTTCAAGTAGTGTAATTAACAATAGCCAACAATTTTTGTTGAATATTTGCCATCTGAACCTGTGTGCTCACTACATAGTAGGACTTTCAAATTAAAATGTTGTGGTCAACAAAACAAATACAATTTTATATATCCTATATTAAGGCGGTACAAAAATAAAAAATAAAAAAAAAATCAATTCACGAATAACACAACCCTATAAATTTGCCATTATGGAAAAATATGGTCCGCAAAAAAAAAATCTGAAAAAAGTTTTATATAGAGGTAGCAATTTGCCATTGAAGCGTCAAAGTTGTCTTGTTCTATTATTTTAAAGTAATTAAAAATTGAGAAAAATTAAATATTATTATTATTGTGATCGGAATTCATCAAATCTCATATATATTTTTAGGTGTACATTGAAATCAAATATTAAATTGATCAAGACAAGGAATGTCTTCCTAAGTGAGACTGCATTTTACGCTAAATAATAGGGAAACATTAAAAAGATAAGAATTTAGGTTCACTTGCAGGGACGACTATTCACTGAATTCAAACTTTAATGTTTTATTTATTTATTTATTTTTTTTTTTTTTTTGAACACCACTAATATATGTATATAAATATATAATAAACTTAAAAACAATGTACGCAATTGTCATTATTTTTCTGAATATATGAATATCAAGTATCTTTCTTAAGTCTTTCGTTTATTGGTTGACTGTGTTGTTTATTGACTGTGTGTTTGATTGTTTGTTGTTGTACGTCAGCAAGAGATTTCTATTTAGCCAACTTATTAAATATAATCGATTTTTCTACAGAAATATTACCAAATAACAATAGGAAACAATAATTATTTCAACTCTTTCATTATTGTTGGCATAAAGTGCTTTTTGCAAATATTAAAATTTTAAATTTCTTGTTGTCAGTAGTTGGCAATCGAACCAATGTGCACGTCGTTGATCGGCACTAGGTAATTGGTTCAACAGCCGTAAGTAACCTTTAATGCAGAAGTGCCAAGAATCCAAACACCATCATCATCAGTCAAAGCAACAAGAAAAAATTGCAATAAAGCAACATTAGCTACAATTTCTGGATGCTCGTTTGTTTGATTGGTTGGTTGTTTAGCTGGTTGCATAGCAATTTCAACAAGAACTATTCTGGCACTCTTTCTAATCATGTCGTCGCCACCACATGCAAGTGGTAAGAATTTCTGTTCCTCTCTGTTTGCATACATCGAACACCAAAATCTTTGTTGTTTCTTAACAGATTTTAATCTTGTACTAAATTAAGTTCAAAAAAGTACTTTTTATTTTCATTATTACGTACTCGTTTGTACACTTACCAAAATCATTTTCCAGACCACAATTACAATGACTGCATATGAACTTTTGTTCGCATTTTTGCCTATTTTTATAATCCATATTACAAGAAAACAAAAATCACAAACGAAGAGCTGAGAATGCATTCAAATTTTTTTTTTTCTTTTTTTACAATTCCATTTTCGACTTTGACTTGTTGGTTGGAAATAGAAAGAAGTTGGTTAATACCATAAATGGGACTTATTAATTAAATTTATTGATTAATTAATTGATGATTTCATTGGTATTGAATTGATATTGAATGGTTGAGTTGGGGTGGGTTTGGGCAGGTCTATAGCGCTCCGACTAAAAAGAATAACAAAATTGTCAATTGTAAAATATCAATTGTAATGAAATTTGTTTTGCATTAAGCAGAGTGAATACGATACAACTTGTTATCAGACCGAAATTCTGATTCTGAAAGACTCGGTTAGACAAGTTCTACAATAAAATGACTTCATCACAAAATCGATAGATTAGAAACACTATTAAAAAATAAAAAAATTACAGGTTTTTTACAGTTAGTCTGACGACCTTATACAGTATCGGATATACATCCGACCAACAGACCATTCAATTTAGCGAAACATTCCTCAGATCGCAACAACTTTTTGTACTTTTTGTCATACATTTATTTAGTAAGTAACCTGTTTTGGAGTTTTGGTGGAAAATAAACAAAAAAAAAAAAAAAAAAAGGGTTATTTCAGGCACTGGTGCCACTGATTTTTATCAATATGAATCTTTTTGGCATTTGCAGTGATTGCAGGTATATTGGGGCATATATAATTCTATGCCAATTTAAAAATAAAAAATCCCATGTATGGATAGAACACATGTATTATATATTTGCAATTGTATTTGTAAGCGAAGTTTAAAGAACTGCATTTCTTTATTTGTGTTTCGTATTTTTTATCTGCAAATTCTCCTTCATATTTTTCTTCTTTAAGCTCTTTTCTTCTCTCGTATTGCAAAAAAAAAAAGGAATTCACTCTCTTTCCGCAACGAAATGAAAAATGTGTGTTAAGCCAATGACCGCCAGTGACTGCAAAAAAAGAATTAAAGAAAAAAAAAAATACAAATATAAAAAGAACTGACGTTGCACTGGGCTAACGGTGCTTTTTTCTTCGTGTAACAGTTGTACTAAAATATTTTTAAGTTGGCTTATAAATGCATACCTACCTACATACAGACATACATACATATTGGGGAAATATATGAGCATTATGATTTTTGCCATCTTGAGTCTTGCTTACAGTAAAATGTGTTTTTTGGGAAAAATCTTCTGTTTCTTTTGGAATAATAAAATTGGCAATGCCGTATCCAATTGTTAAGATCCAAATAATCCCACAATGAAACCAAAATATCTAGTTTTTTTTTCAAAACTCAAGAACAAATGTAAAAATTATTCTACAATTGGTTCCACTAGAACCGCTTTCTTATCCCGTTCCACGGAACTTAAGTTTGAAGTGCAACTGACGGGGAACCATTTATATTTTAAGCAAGTATGGATACCATTACAGTTAGAAAACTTTAACTATTATTTATTCAAAAAATCTTAACCGTAACTTAACATAATATACCGGTACAAAAACAGTAATCGATATTCGTTTCGGTTGCCATCTTGTTTTAAAAACCTTAACCGTAACCGAAATAAGAAAGAAAAATATACCGTTACAAAAACCGGAACCGATATTAGTTTCAGTTACCAGCCTCTGAATCAATAGAACCACTTTTTTTGGGACAATTTCAAAAAAAATACTATCAGTGTTAGAAACGATCGTTTCTGAATCGGGTGGAAGGTTCCACTGATTCGATCAATACCTACTACTGATTTTTGATCACATGTGCTATTAAAAAAATCATGTACTGATTTGTAATAAATTTTAGCATTTCTTTTTCTTTGTTCCTTAAAACAGAAAAATAAAAGTACAATCTGAGTGTTTTTTTATATTATAAAGTTTTCAGAATATAAGGTGGGCGATTTGAAGGACAACGTTAATATTTACCCAGCAAAAACACACCTAACCAAATAAATAATCAGTATATTCACGTAGTAATATATTATTTATTTATTTTATTAAACATATAATTACAAATTATATTTTAATACCCTAACCGAGCACTAGCAACGAAAGCCTTCAGCTCGTTGTAGCGAAAACAGACCAGAGCCTCTGGTGGGAATCGAACCCACGACTCCCGCACCGATAAGCTAGCACGCTACCAACTAGCCTACCGGGGCGCTCACGTAGTAATATAAACTCAAAGGTTTGCATATATTTTTTTCCCTTTTTTTCCAACAATCTATCAAATATTAAAGTTTTTACTTTAACTTTTTTTTTTGTATCAGATGTCCCAAAATAAATGTATGTATTATGCTTATCTAAAATTTCGGATCCAAAGATATACGATCATATATGGTCATATATTGAACTATGCATGGGCGTATACAATCATGCATAACCATGTATAATCGTATATGCAAAAATATCAATTCAAAATCATAAAATATTTGAAAAATATGCACTAAAAAGCTAAATGTGCACTTTTAACATTTTAAGTTATTGACCACAAACGTGTATTTGCCTGAAAGTCACAGCCCTAGCATTTACCATGTTTTGCTGTCCGTCAGCCTGTCTTAATTTTTATAAAATTCAAAAGCCCAACAATCTATCAAATTTATTAAAAAGTTGTCGATATTCGAGAGTAGTTATCCTAACATATCTTATCTGTCTTACTTTTCGCCTCTCCTATTGTCTCGGCTTCCGTCCCGCCTGTCTTAGTGCTATATCGTCTCGCCTATCTCTTCTCGCCTATCTGTCTTGTTTGTCGGATGTCTCGTCTATCTCGTCTATCTGGCCTGTATCGCCTTTCATCTAGCCTGTCGTGTCGCCTGAATGTTATAGAATCCTAATAATTGCACTAGGGGGAGTTTTGCTCGCTTCTGTTTCATGAGTTTAAAAGAAATATATTTTCTATATATATAAAATTCTTGATGGCTATAAATATTTAACCATTAATGCTATTTACCATATATTCGATTGGTCCTCCGATTTGTTTAACTTTTTTTTGTGATAGGTGGTGCTGTGGGCGAGGTATTCCCAAAATTTGTATTTATGGTGCAATTTAGCTCATATCCAAAATATATATTAGTGAAGTCGAGATATTTACGAAAATATGTATCTATGGTCTTCTTCGCCTCATACTCAGAATATGCCTGTGAAAAATATTTGTATATATTTCGAGAATGGTTCAGTTAGGTTAGGTCGTAAAGAGGAAGGGCCACTCGCCCTTCATGGTTTTAAGTTATGTGTGGTTTTTAACTTGTCTAAAGGGTGGTCCAACCATAATGCACTATGTTAGTTGTAAATAAAATAAAAAGTTTTCAAGAAATATCTTAATATTTTTTATTATGATAGAAGGAACTATGAAAAATATGTGTGACATACCTCTATCCGATGGTCCATATTTTCAATGACTTTAGACATAATTAAGGTTCAATGTCGTTAATGTGCCGAATTTGCTTATCCATTAGCTCTTGAATTGTTCTTGGCTTTTGACGTACACTTTTTTTTTTAAATATCCCCAAAGAAAGAAGTCCAACGGTGTCAAATCACATGGTCATGGCGGCCAATTAACATCGCCGTGAGATAACACGGCCATTGAATTTCTTGCGCAAAAGAGACATTGTTTCGTTGGTTGTGTGACAAGTGGCACCATTCTGTTGAAACCACATATCGTCCAGGTCCATCTCCTTAATTTCTGGCGATACCGAACAACATTCACGGTAACTGTTTGGCTGACCTCATTTTCGAAGAAGTATGGCCCGATGACGCCACGCCGCCAGCAAATAAACCGCACTAAACAGCCACTCTTTGTGGATGCATCGGCTTTTCAACAATCACTGGTGGATTCTCATTTGCCTAAATGCGAAAATTCTGCTTGATAACGAATCCACTAAGATGAAAGCGTGCCTCGTCGCTGAAGATGAATATATAGACCATCGGATAAAGGTATTCCACCGAAGCCGTGGCCAACATTTGGCCGATATTTTGTTTCACACATAATTGTCATATATCCTTTTATCATAAAAAAAATATTAAGACAATTCTGTGAAAACTTTTTGTTTTATTTACAATTAACATCATGCATTATGGTTGGATCACCCTTTACACATGTTGAAATATGCTTATAAACTTACAATTAATTAATTTTTTCACAATTTTGTTATAAATAAAAAATAAATAAATAATTGAAAACAAGTAAAAAATGTCTTTAATTCGGCTGTGCCAAACCTTTGGTACAAATAATGTAAAAAACTTCTTATTAAAATTATGGAGGTGAAAAAATTTTTCAAGTGAAAAATATTTAAAGTGAATACAAAATATTCACTTCTTAGCTCATTTTCAATTCCAAACTGCTCGGTAAAAATGAGCAACCCCGCTTGCGTCTACGCGTCGTGATCGTCATTTTAACAGACAGTCAGTCAGACAGACAGACATTGCTAAATCGACTTAAAATTGCATTCGGATCACGAATAACATATATACTTTATGGGGTCTATGGAGCCGCATGGATAAGCAGTCAAATACATATATATTGCATATAAAGAGTTCCTCTATACCGTGCAAAAAAAAAAGTTGTAATCAAACATTTTTTCAATTAAAAAAAAATGCAATAAAAAAAATCTTAATCTGCATTTTAAAATTTTTAATTTTGCATAATATATTTATTTACTATTGAAGTTTTTTATATTTTATAGTTGATCTTTTTAATACTTATATGTATGAAAATGTATTTTTAGTTTGACTCGAGATCATAGGAAAAGTTTTTTTTTTCAAATGAAAATTTTTTTTTCCTTATTTTAGTAAACATGGAGAATACACAGAAAATGTTATTAGACACCAGCCGAATGGAATGCATTTTCTGGTCAGCTACGACTTTCATCAACATTCTTTGTGCCGAAATACCAATTGTAAATATCTCTATTTAACTCACAAATCAACGGAAAAAGCTATTTTATGCTAACATACAGTTGATTTTTATTATTGAGTACAGATGAAATTTACTAACTATTTTTGTGTTATTTATATTCTCCTTTGTTTACCGTATGTCCAAATTAGCTATAAGCTAATATTAAAGACATGTGTTTTTTTTTTTAAATAAATAAATAACACAAAAATAGTTAGTAAATTTCATCTGTACTCAATAATAAAAATCAACTGTATGGTAGCATAAAATAGCTTTTTCCGTTGATTTGTGAGTTAAATAGAGATATTTACAATTGGTATTTCGGCACAAAGAATGTTGATGAAAGTCGTAGCTGACCAGAAAATGCAATTTTTACTGTTGACTCGAATTGCATTTGTAGTAAATCAAAACTTTACCGGCTTCCTAAAACTATAAACTCATTAACTCCGTAGCAGATTGATATTAAAAAAAAATGTAAGTGAATTTATCCACATTGTTCTACAATTCTTATTCATAGAATTAGTCATAATTCATTTTTATGTCATAACAAGTGACCTTCGTAAAATTTAGATAAAAAACTCGAAAACATACATATCTCAGAGATGTTTGAAAATATGTTTTAGATTTTCACGGTCAATTTTTAGTTGTTTTTGTCTAAAACACAGTTAAAAAAGGAACAATATTATCCCAAACAACAAACAATGAGTGTCAAATGTGAAAGTTTGTTGCATTTTGTCCCTAGTTTTTGTTGTTTTAAATTGCGTAACAACAAACGTTACATATTACATAACAACGAGCCATTTTCTTTGAAAGCGATGTAATAAATCATAATTTTATGACAGTAAACAGGACAACACAACGTCATTATGATTCGAGCTCGCAGGTACAAACAAATGTATTGTAGAGCAAACAAAAAACTATGTTGGTGGTTTTGTATCGTAAAATATTTAAAAAAAAACGTCTACTTTATTAGGGTGGAATTATACCCAGCAAAATCTCAATAATAGGTTCTCATTACTAATATCACTAGGTCACAAATAACAAACTTTTGTCTGTTATTTGTTTCTAGCATACTTTTTCTCATGGATTTGGACCTACTGAACACGAAAATGAATTTTAAAAATTTTTCTGTCGATTGGTTTGCGAGATACAAATTTTTTAATTTTTTTTTTTAATTTTTGGAGGTACACTTACTATTTTGAGCATATCTTTAGTCTTCTTTGACCTATTTTATCCTACTACTACTCAAATTAAAGACAATTGAGCCGTCTACAACTTATTCTCAGAAAATTTTCAAATCGGGTTAGTAGTTTTGATGTTGGCGGCTTAAAAAGGTTAAAAAACTGCGTTTTTTTAGTAAAAATGTGGCTGAAAAATTCATATAAAAATTCATATAAAATGTAAAACGCGATGTTAACAGCGATTTTAATTTTTTTACGTATAGCTGACACTTTTCCAAAGAAAATAAGCCCTTACTTAACAAAATCTGATGACAAATGGCCGACTTATTATTTTTTTGGTAAACGACCGAAATTCCGCTATTTCACGATTTTTTGATTTTCATTATTTGCACAGCTTACCTACCCAACGCAAACGAATAAATACATTTGAACTTAATTTAAAATAAACAAAGTAGTCTTCGTATATTTTTTTTTTAATTTATTTACAGCACTACATGCTCATACATATTTAAACATAAGGAGACACGGTTATCAATTGCATTTCAAAACTGTCTGTGAAAGTGTAAAGAAGTTAATATTTAGAAAACGCAAGGAAGACAATGAGTAAAAGACTACGTGTGTTCGAGTGTTTGAACGATCCAGACAATTTCTGCAATGTTTGTGGCCAGTTTATAAAAAAAAATCACGCACACAAGTTTACTCCAGCAGTACAATTGCACTATTTGAATTATTTTGGTATTTCACCAAATATCACAGAACCATGGACACCTAAGTCGCTGTGTGATCTTTGCTATATAATCTTAACCAACTGGGCAGCTGGCGGAAGGTAAGAATTTTTATTTAAACACATTATACATAGCGAATATAGTAATTTATTTTAATTTTAGCCGCCATATGAAATTCGATACACCAATGATGTGGAAAAAGCCGCTATGCCATTCCACAGACTGTTATTTTTGCCTCACCACAAACAGTGGGGTAGGAAGATTTTTTAAATGGAACTACGCTCAAGTGGGATCGTTTGCGCTTCCAGTACCACATTCGCATGATGTGCCATATCCAGTGTGCCCTGGTGCATCTCTTCAAAAAGCAGAATCGTCAGAAGAAGAGTCTGAGTCAAATGCAAGCGAATTTGAGCCGGGTGCAAAGCGAAAATTACTGTTACAGGCCGAACTAAACGATTGGGTGCGCGATTTTGGTCTCACTAAGGAGAAATCCGAACTTTTTGCGTCTCGGATGATACAGTGTGGATTTGCGGCTTCAGAAGTGAAAGTATCAGCGTACAGAAACCGTCACAAGGAGTATGCAAAATTTTATACAAAGAAAGACCAAATATGTTTTTGCAGCGACATTTCAGGCTTGTTCCAAGAGCTTCACCAAATTCACAACCCCAACGAATGGAGGTTGTTTATTGACAGCAACAAAGAGAGCTTGAAGGCAGTTCTCTTACATAATGGGAATGAAAAGCCATCTGTTCCTATTGCTCATGCGGTTCATTCAAAGGAGAACTATGAAACTATGGACATTTTGCTGAAATGCATAGAGTATAGGAAATACAATTGGAAAATATGCGCCGACCTTAAAGTTGTGGCCATTCTGTGTGGACTCCAAGGAGGCTATACGCGACATTGCTGTTTTCTGTGCCTTTGGAATAGCCGCGCTGATGATCAGCATTATATAAAAAAAAAATGGCCGGTACGAACGAAACCTGTAGTTGGAGAAGCGAATGTTCAGCGCAAACCACTAATAGAGAACCGTGAAAATATAATACTTCCGCCGCTGCACATAAAATTGGGTTTGATTAAAAATTTTGCCAAAAAATTAGACAAAGAAGGTGAAGCTTTTGCCTATTTACGGTCAATTTTCCCTTACCTTTCGCTGGCAAAAATTAAAGACCCGAGATAAAAAAAATGTTGAAAGATGAAAAATTCCCAAAGCTGTTATCACCCATCGAAGCCGCAGCATGGAATTCCTTCAGGCTTGTTGTGGAAAACTTTTTAGGAAACAACAAAAGCCCGAATTATAAGGACATAGTTGAGGATCTGGTAAAGAACTATGAAGCCATGGGAGTGCACATGTCACTTAAAATACACTTTCTGGATTCTCATTTGGATTTTTTCCCTGAGAATTTAGGAGACGTGAGCGACGAACACGGCGAGCGCTTTCATCAGGAATTGAAGGCTATGGAACGACGCTATCAGGTCAACTATGACACGGCTATGATGGGTGACTATATTTGGACCCTAATACGTGAGACCGATTGCAGCGAATACAAAAAACAAAGAAGAAGTCAGCAGTTTTTCCACATGGCATAAAATGTACACTTATATCTTTGTTTTTACTCATTTTTTGTGCGTTGATTTGCTTAATTTAATTAGTTAGTTTAATTTCGTTAGTTTAGCTAATTGTGCGATACATTGAGCATGTAGTGCTGTAAATAAATTAAAAAATAATATACGAAGACTAATTTGTTTATTTTAAATTAAGTTCAAATGTATTTATTCGTTTGCGTTGGGTAGGTAAGCTGTGCAAATAATGAAAATCAAAAAATCGTGAAATAGCGGAATTTCGGTCGTTTACCAAAAAAATAATAAGTCGGCCATTTGTCATCAGATTTTGTTAAGTAAGGGCTTATTTTCTTTGGAAAGTGTCAGCTATACGTATCGCTGTTAACATCGCGTTTTACATTTTATATGAATTTTTATATGAATTTTTCAGCCACATTTTTACTAAAAAAACGCAGTTTTTTAACCTTTTTAAGCCGCCAACATCAAAACTACTAACCCGATTTGAAAATTTTCTGAGAATAAGTTGTAGACGGCTCAATTGTCTTTAATTTGAGTAGTAGTAGGATAAAATAGGTCAAAGAAGACTAAAGATATGCTCAAAATAGTAAGTGTACCTCCAAAAATTAAAAAAAAAAATTAAAAAATTTGTATCTCGCAAACCAATCGACAGAAAAATTTTTAAAATTCATTTTCGTGTTCAGTAGGTCCAAATCCATGAGAAAAAGTATGCTAGAACCAAATAACAAAATGGCTGTTGCCTAGTGTATATAAATAATAAGCAGAAGCATTAGGGTTTACCTACATATAATTCGGTGTCAAAACTTATATTAAATCGCAAAATTTACAAAAATAAAAAAAAACAAATAATTGGTTACCAGAATAAGTAGTTATTCGTAGGCTTATAAACAAGCTTAATATTAATAATAATAATAATAATAATAATAACATACTTAACAGTAATTAAAAAATAACTAATTTATATTTTGAGCTTAAGGTTTGTTTTTTATTTTTTTATAAAAATATTAGAATTAAAATATTTATTATTTCCTGAAGATGCTACTCAATGGAGTAGCGAAATATTGGAAAACAAATAATATTTTTATAAAAAAAACAAATCTTAAGCTCAAAAAATAAATTAGTTATAAAAAAGAAAAAGGTTAAAAAAAAGATAACTACAGTAATTAAAAAAATTGGTGGTTACCAATGTCACAGTTAATTAAATACACTTACAATATTATTTCGTTAAAAACAATCCACAATACATATTAAATTAATTTAAAATACAATTAAAAAGAGTACACTCACCAAAAAAAAGTCTGTAATGGCAACTGAAAATTTTGCTGTTATTAAGGGAAATTTTGCTAATTTCAGCCCAGCGGTATTTTTTGCTAATCTTAGCAACACGTGTCTGCTGACGTGTAGTACAATAAAATTAGTAAACTTTTTGTAAAGTGGAGTTTAAAGTCTGTTTGCTAAAATAATAAAAAAAAAATTACTAAATATTATTAATATTAGTACAAAATTTTTTTATTTTATCTATTTTTTCAAAAAATATTTAAGACAAAATTAAAAAAAAATTAATAATTGTAAAAACAAACGAATTTATCAATTTGTTTTAATTTGGTAATTTCTGTTTAGATTTTTAGAACTAAAAAACTTTGTAGTGCTATTTTAAGTGCATGTCCTATTTTTAGACATGAGTCGGTATATTCACTTCCGATCCCTTTTTGTATCTATGTAACATTTCAAGGCAATTTGAGTTTGTAGGTGTAAGTTTTAATTGGAAAAAAACATTTCCTTCAATATCCACCTTTTAAAAATTAGTATTTTTTTTTGCTAATTTTAGCAAATCGGTTTTCAAAAATTTGTAAAATGATTTCTGAAATTAACAATAAAAATTTGTAAATATTCTGTAATTTGTAAAATGCAAATAGGAAAAAGATTTGCTAAATAAAATTTTTTTTACTAAAAATCAGTACAAAAATAGTAAAGTGGGACTGAAAACCGTTTACAAATTTTCTACTAACTTTTTTCTGAGTGTACTGATTTTTCATTATATTCAGCTCATTTTGTTGTTTCTTTTCAATCATTGTTTAATTATCGACAAAAGTAGTAAAAACAATCGAGTCGTTTAAAATAATCTTCAATATTTAAAAATGTTAGAAAAACAGATTTTTGTAGTTTGTTTTTCAAATTTGATTGTTTTTTATGTGTATGTGTACTTGCAAAAAATACAACACACACAAATGTTAATATATATTTATTTTCTATGTTTGTATGTTAATGTGAAAAATTTCTTGTAATTTGCATTGAAATAATTTTGTATTTAAACAAACTATTTTGATAAAACTAAACGGAATTATTTGAATTTGAAATTTTTAGAAACAGAAAACATAAAATTGTACATTTAACTGAAAATATCAACTTGTACTGAAAGTCCGTATTTTTTATAGTCTGTTTTTTGAAATATATTTCTATGTATGTACGTATTTCAATTGATACTTTATTTAAAAAACAAATAAAACGAAAAATATATTGTGAGTGTAATAGTAGTCTTGACTGCTTTAGAAATGACCTTGTGTATCTAAAATAACTGGAACTACATACAGAAGGAGACTTAAGCTACATATCGGGTATGAAACGAAAATTAAAATTTTTCAAAATTACAAATTTTTATCTCTAAAATATGTGTGGATACCAAAACAAAGCTACAAAGTTCTGACACCGAAGTTAAGTTGTAACAAATTTTAGTTTTCTTATATAACCACTTATTTGGCAATGCAAATTTTTGCTGGGTAGTGTCATTCACAAAGTAGAATATTCACTGCTGTAAACATGTCAAAAAAATGGAAAATTATGAAAAATCATACAAGACAAATTTTGCAATCTATATGAACACGTATTTCGTATGTAATTGGAAAAATTACGCAGATGAAGTATTGTATGACATGCTATGACTACTTGTAAAAATATTTAAAACATTTTAAATCTTTTCATTGAAATACACGACCTACATACATACATACATATATTTTTGGGTATGAATAGAACATATTTCCTTTAAAAATTTTTTCACATGACGGGCGACCCACTTTATAACTCATTGTTTTTTCTTTCATATTTCCGTTCTAGTTAAAATTGAACCCTTTACTTACTAACACAGTTTTAAGCTTTGATTTAAATGTGAGTCATCTTCGAAAGCCTAAAATGTCTCAATAAAACAATTGAAAAACTTGTAAGAATACATCAAATGCACATCGTATCACAATAATAATAATAATCAATATGCATTGAATAGCAGCATTACATCATAATTACCACTAAAAGGATGTAGAATAAATGAACAAAAAACTGCTGTATTAAAATATCCTTACAAAGGAAAATAGAATAAAAGGCGAAAGATTTTCTCGCTTTTCTCTATTGTGTATGTTTTATTAGGATCTTCATTATTTTTTGTAGCGACAGATGTAAGAATATATTTCTAAATTAAAGAAATAACAACAATCGGATTCCCAACATCATAAGTGTATGTGTCTGCATTTCACAGGATGCTTGCTCTCTCTCTACTCTTACTCGCGATGTGTCGTGTCTGGCATGAAAAGCCTAACTGTATGTTTATTATATCTTTTTTTTTATTTTAATGCTGTCAGGTGGTTGGATGGTTGGTTACATGATCACAGCAATAGTGAAGGCGTTTTTCGTTTTTTTTTTTTGAAATCCTTTCTTTTCATAGTTTATAGCGGTACATAATTGAGCTGAATACTTCTAATTTCTTTTTAATAAAAATATTCTCTATATTACGTGCTAGGGAACATTTGACGTATATTTGATCGTAATCATATATGTTATTGTAGATGTACATATGTATACTCTAAATGAGTGGGAAAATTTAAACGTTATATCTGGGGAAAATATATTAAATTTTATACAGACATAGTTATTACAGGATGTTGTTTTTTTGTTTGTTTGTTATTTTTTTAGCGCTTTTATTAAACTAACGGTGTAATAATGATTATAAATAGGATACGTTTTTGTCAATCTTGCATATGTTCTATACAGATGTGTAGGTTTTTAAAGAATTGCTAAATAACAAATATGTACTAAAATTGTCGTAATTGTCGCAAAATGAAATGTTATCATTGGATGGCAATTATTCGGACGTGTCTCAAAAAAAAAGTAAGATTGCGGCGCCTCTCATAACTTGGTGCTGGGTCATCTTTTTTTTCAACTTTTTTTATTCTAATATTGAATCTGCCCACCTTAGGCCTAACAATATGTAATAAAATCTTATAACTAATCTTTATCTGAAATCAAAAAATAAAAGTCCATTCGTTAGATAATAGTTTTCGCAGGTAACGCTGGGTGGGTTTTTCGAAATTTTAATTTTTCACTTTTTTGGAACACTTTATAGGGGAAGATGCGATTTTTAGTGAAAAACCTGGCTAATTTGTTATTGTAAAATAAAAATTGGTAACAAATTTGAAAAGCTCTCCAGCGTTACCTCGAATCGGTGCAGTAGTTTTGAAGTTATGAAGGGCACCGACTTTGAAAAACGCTTTAAAGTTTTGAACACTAAAAAATCTGGTATTAAACGTTTGCAAGCAAAGTTTATCGGCTTACCTCACACTGAATCTTCAATGCCAGATCTGATATCATCCATGATGTCTAAAGCACCTTTTTGCTCCTGTCTATGACGAATCCAGCCTTCTTTAGTTTGTCTCTCCGGCTCTGCTTTGCTTATACGTATGACGTTAGTTGATCGCGCCCAGTCATGAGCACTTGATCCACTATTGCTTCTCATGTCTTGCGTGAAGGTTAGTAAAGTAAAATAACCTTCATTGAAGACACTGGCTGCCACATAAGCTGCAATTCCAACGACGACAGAGGTTCTTGTAATTTTTTTAGGCATTTTAGTAACAGTTTAACATAAAACTAAATGAAAACGGAGCTAAAATGATACGAAAATAGGAACGCATGTGTACGTCTGCCCGATAGAATATTTACCCGGTACGATATTTCTTCTAGCCAAGTATGGGTTCAGGGTTTACAAAGTGATTGTCCACGACGATTCAAAGAAACTTTTTTGACTTCAGATACCGGGTTTGGATACCAAATAACTTTAAAAAAGTTTTAGTAGAAGAGTGTACAAAAAAGTGGACTTTTGTTGAGTAGTGTAATACTTTCAAAGAAATATACATATCGTATATAATGACACTTCTAAAAATTCATTTATTTGGCGAAATGTTAAAAAAAGAGATTATTTAAACTTATATTATATGTCATGTGAATAATTAATTTGTCATTGCAATCAAAGGGTCATTCAATGGGTATAACTGAAAATTTGAACATGGATATTAAATGGCGTAAAGTTGGATAAATACCTCGTATTTAAACATATCCAACTTTTTGAGCAATTGTTTTTACAAATCGTATTTTATATGAAAGCTATGATCTTCTACTTTTAGATAATCGTTTCGAAAAAAACGGCTTGCTTCTGTACAGAAATATTGAAAAAATACAAAACGTTATTTATTTGCGAATATTTAAAAAGCATATCTTCCATTAAAAAAAAAAACAACTTTTAGCCGCGATACACCGTGAACTTTATCGAATTTTGAAAAACAGCACAGATATCATGGGAATGTTGGAAAGCCGCGTGTAAATTTTTAGTGAAATCCAACGAGAACAATTTAAAAAACAATTACATTGTTTCAAAAACTTTTGGAATTACTCCAAATGTAATTTATAAAACATCAATTAAAAAACACCAAATTAAATAAAATTGCGTTTGGTATTTTTTAATGTAAACTTATCTTTTTTAAATATCAATTGCGAATTTTGAATTTTATTTGTATTATTTTTAATTTAAATTGTATTCTTTTATTTCGGATTTTTTTTTTTAATTTTAACTGTACGCGATTTATTTTTGAAAGCATTTTGAATTGATAATTGTATTTGAGCGGTATTGTCTACCTGCCTTGCCTTAAATTCACTTTTAAGTAGCCCGCCCATGTTGTACATGTGAGAAAATAGGTAAACAAACATCACCCTTGCTAAAGACGTGCTGTCCGTTTTCTTCAAATAATCGTCCATGTTCTGGAATCATGTAAATTGTAAAAACGGTGTTCTTAAATTCGTATGATTTTAGTGTTTATGTTCGAAAAATATATTCGTTGTCAAAAACAAAGAAAACTTTTGTTTAACAAAATTCCCTTCAGTTTAATGCGAACAATAATTTCCAGTTAATTTTGTTGAGCGAAAAATTAACTTTTCGCTTTGTTTACTACCTTAAATTTACTAAAATAGACCTTACGCGAATTATATTTCCCGCATCTTAAAACGAAATGTAACTTGGAGATGTAACTTGGGTGTGTTTCGCTTTTTTAGACCTAGCGGCTCCCAGGGGCCCCGGCCACCTTAACACCATATAGAAAAAAATTCTTAATTACCGAGGGGGTCATATATATTGTTTTTATTTTTTAGGTTCTCCGAAAAAGTAAACTTTTGCCAAAAAATTTACATGTTTTAGATGATTTTTTAAAACTCTTTTGTTTTTAGAGTTAATAAATGCTAAAATTGTAAAAATACGCTTGAAATTAATTAATATAACTCCAAAATATATGAGCCAAGTGTTTTTTTTATCACAATATCACTAATTGAACATATACTAATTGAATTCGCCTGCTAACTATCTGGCGAATTCAATTAGTAAAAAACCTAGTGAAAGGGAATCCAAGAAGACCAAAATACTTGAATTCGTTTTATTTTATGCGTAATGGAATTCCGGAACATACAGAATAAGTGTACTCACGATGCAAACGAGTGCAAAAACATCGAGTTTAACTTATCAACACAACAATAAAATATATGTTTTTGCAAATTTCTTAATTTTTCTTTATTTGCACAAAAATCACTGTGTATATTTATTCGGTTGTAAATTAAGCAAAACAGCTGTTTTTGACATATCGACCGCCTTATTATTTATAAAACAAGAAAAAATAATAACAAAACATAGATGTGATTTTTTTTAGTAGAATAATAATAAAAAATTACCTAAATATTTGTCGAGTTATTTTTGTTTGTCGATTATGTCTCCATCCCCAATTCCAATCAGTGCTACAATTTTTCTTAAAGTAACTTTTTCTTTTAAAGATCAACATTGAAAACTGCTTTGAAGAATGCAAGTATTTGGTGATTATTGCGGTCAAACTTTGGCTCAGTTCATCCCGATTCTTTTGCACATCGTCTTGAGGTCTGATAAATTCGGAAAATTACGAATATATTATTGCTCTTTCATGATTTTTTCATTCTTTGATAAAACATTGTTGAATTAATGAATTATATATAATTTGTGAAGTAAAACTTGAGACCTAAGTGATGTTTTAACATTTGTAAAGTTGACCCGTTTGTTGTCTAAAACTACTAAAAATATTTAACCCAGAACAGTGTTGCCACGAACACCAAAATGTAACCAAAATTTAAAAAATGTTACCAAATGAGAAAAAAATAACCAAAATTTAAAGTTTTATGTTTTTATTTAAATATATTAAACTATTATTTTTTTTAATTTGTACTGGAACTATTATTCTTTAGCAAAAATTTATAAAAAAAAAAATGAAAGCATTGTCGCGCTCAAATGATAAATCTTCGGATTCACTATTTGCATTGACTTGCAGTCTTTATCAATAAAAAATCAAAGCAAACTAATAAAAAAAACGTTCCTACCGTTTTCAGTACTTTATAAACGGAATCCGATTCCGGTTTCGTACGTACGTATACGTACCAGAAAACGAAAGGCGGAAGTTTTACGTGCCTTTGGGTGGTGTAAAAACCAGAGTTGAGTCTGTTGAAAGCCATTCATTGAAGGACCGGTTACGGACGGTTGTGTAGTGTAAAGTACGGAATGAAACCGTTTTTAGAACGCCGTATCCGGTCAGTATCCGTACCGTTTTTTAAAATTAAAAATTGTCTTGAGTTCTTGGTCCTAAGTTTATCCTATTTTTTTTTTATTAATTTTGAATAGGACATATAATTTTTTTAAGATTTATTACAACAAGAAAAAAATAATAAACAATACAAAGAAAACGGTACTATCCATTATCACGTTTTCATTTTGGCCTTTTATAAAGTTTAATATTTGATAGAAATAAATTAGTTTATGTTCAGCTGATAATATTTACAATGTAAAAAGTACTTTTTGATTAGCCGCGCAAAACAACTTCAAGTCATTTGATCTGCACCTTGGTTTGCATTCAAGTAATGTTAAATTTAACAGAAGGGTTGCGCGACTTTAGATATATATTCTATTCTATGTGGCTGAATATTTATATTTTTATAACAGCAATAAACAACGTTGATTGTTACGTAATCAAGACTGATGAAAAACGGTGAAGTCCGTTTTAACGGCATGGAAACGGTTACAGCAAAGCTTTGACTTTAGGGACGTAAATGTGTCGCACAATCTGGGTTCATGATTCCGTATGTGTTGGGAGTCCGTAAAAATGTTTCTTGGGAAGTTAAAAAATATTCTTGAATTCACATACATTTAAACGTGTAAAATACAAATACTTATCCATTGTGCATTTATTTAATATTTGTTTCCTTTTTTTTACCACCAACACTTAAGTTTACGAGTACTTAGCAAATGTTCTATTCAGAATCCTTGTTCTCGTCGATAGAATGCCGCCAATTAAAACAGTCATGCATATTTTGCTAATCTAGAGCTGATTAACATATTTTGTACAACGAACTACGTACTTTAATAAAAATAATTAACAGCGTTTTCAAATCGACGTAATAAAAACGCGCATATAAAAATATTTACTGTTAAGTAAAATTTAAAAACACAGAAAAACCCATTTTATATATTTGATTTTCAAAAAAGTTACCAAAATGAAAAAAAAAGTTCACATCTCCACATTGGAAAAAAATTAACCAATTTTGGTTAAAAATAACCAAAACGGCAACACAGATCCACACCCACCTTTTATAATCTACACCACTACGTTGTCAGCATATAATTAGTTTTAAGTTGATGTTTGTAACTAAAGATTTTAAATTTTGCATATATTTGAATCAAAATGTGTTAGCAATTTCACTCCAAGTAAAGGGTGGTTTAATTTTAAGGGCCTATGTTGATTTTGAATAAAACACAAATTATTTAGGACATTATTTTCATTTCTTTTTATTGTGAAAGTATGGTATGGTTCAATTATGTTTGGAACAAAATATAGGCCAAATGGCCGCCGCGACCTCGGCGGCACACCTCCATCCGATGGTCCAAATTTTCGATGACGCTGAGGCATAATTGAGGTTCTAAGCCGTTAATATGCCGAATTATCTTATCCTTTAGCTCTTGAATTGTTGTTGGCTTATCGACGTACACCTTTTCTTTCAAATAACCCCAAAGAAAGAAGTCCAACGGTATCAAATCACATGATCTTGGCGGCCAATTGACGTCGCCACCACGTGAGATAACACAGCCATTGAATTTTTCGCGCAAATGGGCCATTGTTTCGTTAGCTGTATGGCAAGTGGCACCGTCCTGTTGAAAACACATATCGTCTAGGGCCATATCCTCAATTCGTTATCATCTCGCGATAGCGAACACCATTCACGGTAAATGCTTGGCCGACCTCATGGCACACTATCGCGAACAACAGCAATAATTTCCGCAGAACGAACTGGGCGAGCATGCATTGATGTTTTCACAGACCCGGTTTCCTAAAATTTGCACACAATTCTCCCGATTGTGGACACATTATTATGTTGACCAAAAACTTTAACGCGTTGCTCGATTGTGTATCTTTCCATGGTTCAATTGAGAAAATGTCAAATGAAATGCAGAAAAAAATTTGACGTTTAGATGTGGTTCACATTCAACATCGGCCCTTAAAATTTAACCACCCCACCCTTTACATAAAGGTTTGTTCTGTTATATGAAGAACTGCAATGCTATTTCATATTAGGAACTCTTTGAAATATCCAAAATTTTGCAAAACACCTTTTTACAGCGGAAAATTTTATATTACATTTACAGCAAGTCGTTATTTTTTATGCAATGACGGCAATGGCCTGTCATTACCATGTTTCTGCTGGGTATGGAGCAGTTGTTGCAGAAATCTTTTTTAATTTTGATGATGATTTTTTTTTTCTTGGGAAATATCTGATTTTAAATAATTTTTATTTGTTGTTGGTAAAAATTATTTTATTTTTATTATAGGATAGAAATATAAAAAGGGTACAACTTTGTTTTTGTACATATTTTTCAATTTTTGATATTTCATATCTTGCAAAGTACAGTTACCTTTTATTTGCCATCTCATGCACAGAAATTCTTTAATTATTTTGATGAGCGAATGACAGATTCATATGCAACTTCAAATCTAAATACCAACTGCTTGTTAAACCGTTATAATTTGTATTCGAAAACAATCAACATTTACTAATGAATGTTGAAAAGACTGTTGGCGGATATTCTAATATACATTAACCGTTATGCAACTCTTATCAAACATATTTTTGATTTAAATATTTATCCTTTCATAATATCTACATATAAAAAGAACAAAAGAAAATTTTAATAGAATTTCCGTTTTTTTTTTTTTTTTTTTTTTTTTGTAATTCCAACATATTTCATCATAATTATACAAATACAATGAGTAGATAGAAATTTTATATTTGAAAATCACACAATAAACAATCCTTATGTTATAAATATTTGATGAATATATGTAAAGGGTTTCTTCTTTCATGTGATTAAACACCATATGATGTTGATTAATAGAGAGAGAGAGAGGATCCAAGAAATTTCTTTAAATTGTAAGAAAAAAAATTACCAGCAAGTAGAATTTCAAATATTATAAAACATCCCCCTTAACACCTCTAAAGTGCGTGCACAACAAAAAGGTAGAATATCATGCATAACACAAAATAACTGTAGTGTGTAGCAGAAGAAGACGAAGAAGAGATGTATGTAGTAGCAGCAGTTTACAATTAATCCTTTCGTTTTCGCCATTGTGTTATACTTGGTGTTGGTATAGCGGTACTCTCCAGATCATCGTATGCAGCGTTGCTAACTTAGCGGATTTCCCGCTAGATTTTGCGCTTTTGTACCACTACGGGGTTAGGATGATGATTGTAACCATTAAAAATATCGGACCATGTCCCATGTAGACCGTCCGCCAGACTGTCCATGTGCTCATGCGTACCTTGCATTTAAACTGCAGGTCGAAATATAAGAATATTTGGATGAAATTTGGTACGTAACTTTCTATTGGCCCAAGGACGAAACCTGTTCAAATTGATTAGAATCGTTCCATAGTTAGACCCTACCTCCCCTAGAAAGTCCTATCTGAATTGGGCTTAAATGGTATTTAGATACACAATACCATATGGGTTTGTGCTGTGGATGTTATATACGACCTTAAATCATGCATCAAACTTTAATGAAAATCGAATCATATTTGCACCTAATCCCCATATAAACCCACCTTTCCTGTATTTGCTTAAATGAACATTTTTTTAGCAACTTTGTTCAGATTTATCCGTATAAATTCCGTCCTAATGATTAAAAAAGGATCATGACCCTCGGACGGCTTCCCGAAATTTGTCCCAAATTATTCTTGGTGAAAGGTAGCCGCACATAATCGCTACATAAGCGCCTTTTTTGGTAAAACGTTTATTTTGATCAAATTTTAACTATTTTAAACGTTTTTTAGTAAAAAAAACAATCAACTTTTTCATATATTTTTCTGAAATTAACATTTATAAAACTGTTTGCGTGTTTTTTTTCAGTCAAAATTTTAACAGCTTTTTAACTGATCTCCGTCGAAAAATTTAGCTGGAATCATATTATCCAGCATTTTTTTTAAGCGTTTTTCTTAGGTCCTGACTGCGTGTTTTCCTTACAAAAAAATTAAAATCACTGATCACTGTATGCATGAGAATGAGAAAGGGTAGGGTAAACATTAGAAATTCTGTGTTTTTCTCTGGTTGTTTTGTAAAAGGGATGATTGACGGCGGAAACGGATTATATTCCGTGACTAATGACAATTTCAATCAGTAGCAGTAAATAGTGTTTTAAAGGATGCAGAAGAGCAATTCAAGGAAGATGCAAAGAAAGTAAACAAAGACAGGTAGAGATGAATACGACTGGGGCATATAATGTTAATAAATGTTCTCATAGCAGGTTGTGATGTCAGATGATATAATGAAAATTACTAATGTAACTACTAATGTGGTATGCATATTCAAAAAAGATTACTGGCATTATTATTTTATTTTATGTGTAATTCGTATAGTCCAAGGACTTTTTAAATTGATTTGAAACTAAAATTTGTATAATTTTGACTTGCTTAGCGCAAGTTAAAAAGAATAGGTTAAACATGTTACTAAACAAACAAAATATATTTATAATCCTTTGACAGGCATTTTCTAGAAATATAAACATGATTTAGTAAGTTTAAACATGCACACACACACACACACACACACACATTAAAGCCGTTTCGCTTGTATTGTAGTTTTGTTCAAATTTCCCAAATACTTGGAAAAATAGTTATGTTATTGTGTTGAAAACAATCCATGGTATGGAAATTAAAGCAAGGTCACTCTTTGACCATTGCTGGATGTCATAAATATTTTGTGTAAAGTGTGACATTTAAACAGCAGCTCGTTCATATGATGTGACTGATTTCTTACAAACCAAAAAAAGGGGTGTTAACCCTTTTGCATCCTTTAAACAGTTGCCTCAAGCTCCGTTCACATTATCACACATGTGTGTTAAACACAATTCGATAACTGTCTGATGTTGCGATTCTGACCATTTGAAAGATGTTCTTTAATACTTTTTGAAAGTTTAAATTTACTTTTCATTAAACATGTATACAGTATAGTAAACACTTGTATGACAATGTGAACAGGGTTTCACTAAGACAACATATTTAAGTTCGTTTGTACACTATCGGACAAAATAGAGTATAAAATGTTCTAGGTGTCTAAAATGTTCCAATTTTAGGCAGCTCCATGAATAAAAAATAAAAAAAAAATATTTTGTATTAAATATGAAATTAAGTTTGTAATTTGTTGCTGTATTTTTTACAGAGAAGCAACACTCTGGAAATTTTTCCTTCAATTAATGTATTGCTTTCATTGGAAAAGGGGATACAGGAGAGTTGAAAGGTGGTAAAATATAAAGGACTTCAAATATAGCAACTCTGTAATTGTGTGAGATGGTATATCTTATTATTTTTTTTTTTCTAAATTATATTAAAATGATCTTCAATAATTATGATGTAATTTTCAAGTCAATTTTCACTGAAAGTCGATGACAATGACATCCGAATCATATGACTTATTGGCTAATAGTACATGCAATATTTCTTTCAAATGAATTTCAACTACGTATTTTGCATTTTTCTTCCCATAAAACCTTTTATGAATTAAAGTGCGAAAATTTCACTTGATCATTCGGTGGTCGCTTTTACAGCTACATAAATACCGATTTAAATATTTTCAGACAATTGGATTGTTAAGAGGTGCTCAGATAACTTAAACCTTCAATAGAACACTAACCGCAAGTTCATGAGCAGGGCTTTGAATTACAGTTTTAAGGGTAAAGGATTTGTTTTAACTAGATTCATCAGATCAGAACACTTACACCTGCGAAAATTTGTCGGACCAAAAGTTGTTAGTGAATTTCCGATACAACGGGGACCTTCAATAAAATAAACGTCAAGGAACAAATAAATTAAAAAGAAACTTCATTTCAAATGTACCGAAAATACCTTATAATGTGTTTTAAAAGACCAAAACAGTATTTACTTTTAACTTATTTATAAATTGTATGCTTTATTGTATTGAAAATACGAATATTTTTTTTTTAGTTTTCAACACCATTTTCAAAAAGTTTTTCTTCATGAAATACAAAGAGGATATTTTTGAGTTTTATTATGTCCGACAGTGTATATTAGGTTGGAACGTGAAAGACGAATTTTCGATTCGACATCGGTTCTATGATTTTTATTTAAAATTTTGCATGCTAATTATTTTGAAAACCAAGTTTTTTTTTAATTTTGATAATAATTTTTAACGTGTTCTTATAGACTTTTCACCTTCGATTTTTCCTCGTAGCAGAGTTGTGCTTTAAGGCTAATTACAGCAATGTATACAAATGGAATACTGAGTACCCAATGTACTCGGATACCCACTTATTTTATTTTTGGTCAGCAGAAATCCTTTTGAAAAATTTTCTAACTTAATGCCAAAAAACGTTTTTTGAGTTATGACAGTCTTGAAGTAAATGAGCAGCGATGTGCCTTTAAAAGTAGGTACTTTTTTTGCTTATAGCCTTTTTCCACTGAGCTACATCTTACATCTTTCATCAAAGATGGAAGATGTTAACATCTTCCCATAAGAATTATACAGGCTAAAAATTTTAAATCTTTCTACATCTACATCTTTCGTTATTTTAAGTGTCATCACTAAAAAAAATGACAAAAAAAAAACGTTTTTCTTTGTGCCATCACTAGCAAACTGCCATTGCAGAAAATAAACAGAAAAAAAAATTATTCTACAAAGGAAAATGAGCGGCAGATGTAAGAATTTCATACTTAGGTCTACCAAAAATTCTTCTTCATCATCATCTTCTTCCAGAATATTTCAATGTACTGCATTAAAATTCGGGTTTGTTCTTGCAAAGCAACAACTACTCCAATGATTAATGCTTTCTCTAAATCCATTTTTTTCTTTTTAACATAAATTATTCGTCTTTTTCTTTTATTTTTTTGACAGCTGAATAAATAACAGATGAAAGATGTTGCCAATGAAAACACTTGTTTCACATTTTCAACATCTTCCATGCGTTTCACAAAGATGTTGTTCAGTGTAAAAAGCCTATTATTGTATTTGACTTGATTCTAGTTAATTAGTTGCGAAATATAAATTTTCTTGAATAATAATATTAACCGTTTTTAAATCGAACATGACTCACTCATTTTCTAACACCATCCTAATAGCGAGGAGGTCAAGTCTTAACCGAAATTTCGCTATCGACGCTCCATACTAATGTATATTTAGAGGACTTTCGAACAAAATTTATCAATTTTACTTTAAATACGAACAATGCAAGGAGATAACTCTTTTTCTATTTGATGCAGGTACGTATGCAAATAAATGTTAACAGGATGCTAAAATTTAAAATGTCAGTCGTTATTGTAAAAATTTCAAGGGAAAGAATTTAACTATAATAAAATAAAAAATTTAAGGCCAACATTGTCTCTAAAAGAATTTTCAACATGCAAGAAATTTCTTTTAGTTCTGCCACATAAGTCATTATTGTTTAAAAACAGGCATATCGATATAAAGCAACCTAACAATACTTTGGTAGCATGTTGTCATTACGGCAAACAAACACATAAACCCATTATATACCTTTTCATTATTTCGGAACCAAAATGGTATAAATAAATTAGGTAAATTTTTTTTTCGCATAAAACTTTTTTTTTATTTGCACCATTTCATGCCAGAATGAATCTGTTTTCTGGTAGTGTGATGATATTAGGCGGGGGGTGGGTTACCAAGATGATTGAAAAATTTTAAAGACTCCACCAATACCAGTTTCTTATAAAGCACCTTTGAATGAAGTGTAAAAAAAATATCGGATTTTGTATAAAAAAAACTTGCCCTAGTAACAACTTATTGCCAAAGACTTGTGCCCAAGTAAGATTTTCATGCATTTTTTCTTATCCGGATATATTTGCAACCAAAGTCAAAACGTTGGTTGGCTGAAATTCTTAATTGATCCCGATTTTTTTAAACCCAATTTTAAATTATCACATATTACCATGTCTGATATATGTGCGGATCCGAAAATTAAGGGTATATTGCCGCACATGGTCATATATTACCATATATTAATATTTGATATATTTTTCACATATTCTCATATCCCGCCTGAAAAAGATTATATCTAATTAGATGTAATTGAATCTAAGTAGATATGGTGGCAGATCTAATCATATATTATAAGATATGGCACATATGATACACTTTATGGCCGGATATGATCAGATCCTGTGCCAGATCAGTTCATATCTAAAGAGATCTGTAAAATTTGGTGATTTTTATGGCCAAATATAACCACATCTGTTCATATTTGATGCCAGATCTAGTATCAGACACCAAAATAAAAATGTATAAAAGAATAAAGGAAAAGATGCTTTTTTATTTCTTATTTTCTACCGAATCTGATTCGATATTGTATGTCCAAAGCAATTGGATCTGTCTACATTTGCTGAGATCTAATTGAGATTTTAATTTTGTCCCTAATTTTGGGATCTACAGGTTGGTTTAAAAGTTCCTGCGCTTACCAAGAGATGGCACTGCTAGCTCCAAACTTTTTTTTCTCAATTTGGTATAACTGTCCCGAGAACACATGCAAAGTTGAAAGTCATTCTATCAATTCTTTCTTTGTTTACAAGCCATTTGAAGTTGACGTGTCATTGATTTTCTTTTAATATGGAAAAAATTGAATATCGTGCAGTCATTAGATTCTTTGTTTTGAAGGGTTTAAAAGCAAAGGAAATTTATGAACAATTGTTAAAAGTGTATAAGGAGTCCTCACCTTCAAAACGCATCGTTAAATTTTGGGCTGGTGAATTTAAACGTGGTCGTACCAGTCGTGAAGACGATCCACGCGAAGGACGACCAAAAACTGCAACCACAGCAGAAATCATTGAGCATGTACATAATATGGTTAGTGAAGATCCAAGTTTGACTAAGCGTGAAATTGCTAATGCCATAGGCATCTCAGACGAACGAGTACTCCATATTTTATATGAAGAATTACGTATGAAAAAACTGTTCAACAAAAACTGGATCGAAAACAAATTTCTCAGCGTAATTTGGAGCGCTTTAAGCCGAATTAGACCGACTTCTTGCGTCGTTTTATAACTATGGATGAGACTTGGATCTACCACCATGATCCTAAATTGAAACAAGAACGTTTACAGTGGACTGAAGCTGGTTGTTCAGCTCCAAAGCAGGTGAAGTCACAACGATCAGCAAAGAAGTTTATCGCATCAGTTTTTTGGGATGCAAAAGGAATTTTGTTGATTGATAATCTTCAGAAAGGTAAAACAATCAACTCTGAATATTATTGCAGCCTTTTGGATCAGCTGGATGAAAAAATTCGTGAGAAAAGGCCTGGTTTAAAGAAGAAAAAAAATCATTTTTCATCAAGACAATGCACCTGCTCACAAAAGTGTTTTGACGATGGCTAAATTCAAAGGATTAAAGTACGAATTGCTTGAACATCCACCGTGTTCACCAGATTTGGCTCCCAGTGACTACTATCTCTTCAGAAATCTCAAACAATTCCTTCGTGGAAAGCATTTTTCGTCGAATGAAGAGGCCATAGCAGCCGTAGACGGTTATTTTGAAGAGCTTCCCGAAAACCATTATAAGGATGGGATAAAATTATTGGAAAATCATTGGAACAAGTGTATTGAGCTTCTAGGAGATTATATTGAATAAAAATATATATTTCGTAACAAAAACAGTATTCTTTCATTTCGAGCGCAGGAACTTTTCAACCAACCTGTATTTAGATCTGTTACAATTGGGTCCAATGATATCTGTGCAGGTTTGATCTTTTTTAACAGAGGTATACAAAAAAAAACATTTTAATGCGTCTGAAAAAGTGTGTTCGTTAAAAAAAGAAATAAAAATGAATGGAAAACATCTTTGTATATAGCAAAATTTGAAATTTTAAGACCACGTTCATGATCTGTGTGCGAAAAACTGTAAGAAAAAATGGGTTGCAAACCTGATGCATTAAATGTATCTTAAAATGTTGCATGTTACTGTGTGATCGTTGGTGGTATTATGAAATCACATTAAAATTGTGTTATTTTTAGTTTATCGACATATTTCCCAAAAGCGTTTTATTAACAACAATTTTTAGTGTAAAATTTAAGTAAAATTTTGTGTGTCTTCTAAAACACTTGACCTTATGAACGGTTATCGCTGGACCAACAATATATGTATGTTTTTATTTTTTCCATTTGCTTTTGAGTTATTATAATTAAATAATTTAATTTACCCTCGCCAAGATTTGAGTTTCAAATAGACAGACCAGATATTACATACATGCATACCTACATACATATAAGTTTATTATGTAAAATACCAAAAGAAAAACAATAAATCAAAGCATGTCTTTGTTTGTTTCATTCTTATTTTTTTAATAGAATTAACAAACTATACAAGTAACAAGTTTGTTGCTCAAGTCTTTTGTTTTTTTTTAATTTTTTTTTTAACGCAACCATTTAATGATCTCTTTCGCCGTCATTTTCTTCTGTTTTATATTAACTTACAACATACAAACTTACCTGGGTTCACTGAACGCCAAAAATTCTCCATAAAAAGCAATAAGTGGCCAATGGTCAAGTTGGTGTTATTGACCCTTTGCATAAGACATAAACAAGAACAATAAAAATAAAAATAAAAATACACAAAAACAAAAAAATAAAAAAAGAACAGTTGCTGAATATTAAAATGCGTTGTCGTTAAAATGGAAAAGACAAGAAAGAGAGTGGTTTCTTATATGCTTTAATAATACATATTGGTTTTGTGGTTTTTTCTGTTTCAAAGAACATTGTGATTATTAATGTATCCTGAAAATATGTATATGCAGCAACATGTTAAAAATTTAGTCGGGAAATTTACAAGGGAATACCCCATCGCGTACATGCTGACTTGAATGCAATCCGAATATGTATGGAGAATCCAAATCCTCGTATTTTTTGGTGGCATCTCCGATGTTAAGGGCGTAATAAATGGGGTTGTCGAGAATTTTCGAATGAAAAAAAATCAACACAAAAATTATGTACTCGTCACAGGCTTACTTTATAGTTGCAATAAGTTGCTAAAAAAGGTTTCTGTAAAAGTTCATCAAAATCTGATAAACCACGAATATTGGAAAAAGCTAAAATATTTGTTCGGATTAAATTTAATAAAAAAAAATGGAGGGCTTAGTGCAAAAACATGATAAGGCACATGACCCAACACCGTAAAAAGATTTTAACCAATTTCCGATTAATTTCTGATCTAGAGCAAAAGCTACCTTTTACAATTCAGTATTATTGAAAATTTGTATATTATTGAAAATTTGTTTATGTTACACCTCTAAACAAAACAATAAATTCTGAAAAAAAAATAAAAGCGGAAGGGAAGATTTTTTCAGAAGGCAGCGATGTGTGATTTATTTTAAGTTTAGTGGTTTATTAAACTTATTGCAGAAGTTTATTACAGATACTTTAATTTTGATTAAGGATAACTGTTTTTCAGATCTATCATACTTAATATAGATGTAGATAGTTTTTAAGCAAAAACACAATTACATATCCGTTGCTGGATGACTAAATGCCACTGAAAACAGTTATTTAAAAAAAGGGGCCTTATAAAGTTTTTTTTCAGAAATTTTTTAAAAGATTTATCATTTTAAAGAAATGATAGATGTTTTGCAAAGCCTTTCGTACTCTTGACACTAGTTATACTTAAAGGCTATGAAAACCATTTTGTACTGTTTCATCTAGCCAGGGATATGATGTGACATACTTACTACTAGTGTAAAATTTGCGAAAGTCCTGACCGCTTTGCCGGTTTCGCTCATTTTCAATACCAAACTGCTCGGGAGGATGTACAATAATCTGGGTAAAAATAGGCACCCCCGCTTGCGCCTTCGCACCGTGATCGCCATTTCAACAGACATACGGACATCGCTAAATCGACTAAAAATTGCATAAGGATCACCTTATGGAGTTCTCAAACCTATACTCCGACATGTTACAAACGGAATGACAAACTGATGTATACCCTAAATAAGCTTTAAAGCAGGTCTCCATATAAATGTGTGTACAACAAAAGCAATAATTTAGTATTTCGCATATGATCCTTTAGCTTTGGCACATCTGAGCGGCATAAATTCAATAAGATTACTTATTACGGCTTCAGGAATACGTTACCACTCAGATTTTAGAATTTCGCAAAGTTCGTTTCAATTTCGGAATCGTTTACCAAAAGCAATCATCTTCAATATTCCAAAGAGGTGATTTTGCCAGTTGAAGTCAACTCGATTCTCTTCTATGAACTCTTTGACCAACTTCGATGCCAACTTGGGATCATTTTCGTTACAAGACTGTTTTTGTATATGAAACGGTCCATTTTTCCATCAATTTCGTGGAATGGTCCAACTCCATTTGCTGAAAAGTAAGTCCACGCCATCACGTTGTCTCTCTTAAGCTTAAAACTAATTTTGCAATTGCGTGGCTCAATTCACGAATTCCATCGGAATTTATCAATTTGATTCGTCACTAAAACTCTGTACGATCCAGTTCTGGTATTTTATTGCTAAACTAAGTCTTAAAAGAAAAGTTGATCGCACATGTTCATGTATGTTCGTGAATGTTTTTTTTTTTTATTTAACAAGATAAAATCGTCAAAAACCCCTGGCTCCTGAATAGTCAGGAGTGCGAGACTTGAACACGCTAAAACCTCGTCACTCTTCCTCACTCATCTCCGTGGAACAACCACAAAGCTATCCATCGCGAGGTGGGGAAGGTATAAAAACCAAAAAACCCCCTCTAAACTACGTATATCCCCTTCGGATCCGTTCCGACATACAAAATTCAATTAGAACCAATTTCAAAAAATTACCTACATACGCCCAATTATCCAAAGAGGACAGCACAGTTTGGACTTTGTTCTCCCGACTAATACTATTGCCTATCATCCCTACCATATTCGCCCTCTCATTCCGAAAACGCGAACAGACAACTCGAATAAAAAGCATCACTGTCATGTCCAAATCATTACAAGTACGACCTAAAACATCCATGTCCACTCAACAACTGTGTAATGTTTTCGTTGAAGTTACCAAGTCGCCTTAAAAGCATGGACAGTATGTCACCGGGTTTCTTGTAAATCTGGTGCCAACTATAGTCTGGAACTCCTTTATCGCATACGTTGGTGGGATGTAACAGCCGTATAGTGCTGTGGCTATTCATATTGAAGTGCAATTGTATCCTGCAATGTTGTTAACCCGTTCATGTCCCTACATGAGCATACATGTTGGTTTTATCTTAAATTGTGTATGGGCATATATGGATGCATGTATGGAGATTTGTCTATCATATTTATGAGCATACACGAAGAACATACATTAAACAGGTACGGATTCGTATTAGTCGATTTTTAGCCGGCATAGTAAAACATTTAAAGCGAATTTTATTTGATAACTTAAAAAAAATAAACAATTTAAAATTTTTGAGTTTGTTGAACTTTATTATAAATAAATAAAAAAACTACTAGAAAAATATACGATATGTTCCCATTATAGAATGTTGTTAAATTAAAAATAACAAAACAACATAAACAAGTTCATTGGCATATGGTTGAACTTAACATTTGTTGTACGCATACAAATGAAAGAGTTTTGAAAGAAATAACCAACCAACCAACCAACAAACAAACAGCCAAACCATCGTTCCACTGGCTAGAAGCAAAAGCATTTATATGAAATACAATAATGTAATACGTTCCATCACCAAAAATCTGTTCAAGTTAATAATGGCCCGTAAGCCAGCCATTTCATCATTCACACAAAAACAAAAAAATGTTAATTTTTCTGCCTTAAGTTCATAACTATGATTTAACAAAAAAAAACAAAACATTCAACTAATGTCACTAACATCATAAGCAGCATTTTGTTTAAACTTTTGTGATTAATGTTTTGCTAATGGCAACGAAGAACTCTTTAAAAATTAGATAGTAAAATATAGTTACAAGAATGAAAATGTGTTTAAGAGTGTTGGTGAAAAACATTCAAAATAAATGCATGCAATTGCATTCTATTTATTGTACGTAGTTTTTGTTCGTTTTCTTCTCTGTGCTACCAAGTTTGTTTCTTCAGTCTTTAGTTTTTCTTCTATGGTTGCTGCATTTAAGAAGAGAAAGCCTTTCTCCTGCAATTTTCTTAAAGAACTGGTCATACATGAAACACGATTGGCAACGAAAGTATGCAGTGTTGTATATTCTGCAACCAACTGCCGTATGTTGTTGTTGTATTTATAACTGCTACAACAACCACAATATCAACTGCAACAGAATGTCTAATAACGCGGAAATGGTGCACTGGAGTTCAAAAGAGTTTATTGAACTTTTTGTATTTTTGTATTTTATTTATTTATTTTTTTTTGATTTAAATTAACCAATCGATTACTAACTTAAAAACAAAAATATTAAATTGTTTTTCGTTACCAAAAAATTATGTTCAATTGAATGAATGAATGTATGTATGTAGCTTTGATCAATGCTGCCAATCTCTAAACATAATTTACGCCTTTATCAAATCTTTTTTTTTTATGATCTGACTGAACATTCTTAAATTTTGTTCAATTGTTAATTCTATATTTAAAAATTATATTATCATCGTACGCCATGAAAACGACAACGAACGAATAAGTTGTAATTTATTTTTGTTGGCCCATAATTGTTGTTTGTTCATGGCGTTGAAGCCAAACGAAAGTTCAATGCTCTTTAGTAAGCCGCCATGTCAACAACGTTATAAGCGCTTCAATGTTGTTGTTTCTTTATTCACCTCTTTCTCTTCTCTTTGGGCCATTCCGTCGTTCACAAGAAAACAACAATAGCAACTCATATAAATTTATACAAACAACTCATTAGTACGCGATCGTTCATTTAAGAGTTTCAGAAAGAACGTAAACAAAATATTCGCAGAACTTTCACCAATTGGTTTTGCTTTCGAAGATATTTTGCGTTTGTTTTAATTTTCCATACCTAAAGTATTAACTGCTGTCTGTCTGTCTTCACATGAACAAACGCTTGTTGTTTTTCGTTTTTTTTTTTTTTCTTAATTTGTTTATGTAGAATGTTTTAAAAACAACTTTGTTGTGTTGGCCAAGAACCTTTTTTATTTTGTCTATTATTTGGCTCAACTAATTTCTTAGAATTAAGAATCCATAATAGAAATGCTTAAGTTGAAAACAAATTTGGCAAACAATATTTGGTTAACTTTAGTTTGGTGCATATTTGTATCTAAATGTCAAGTTCAAAGTTGATCCACACTGGGAGGGTAGCAAATTGTTATTTCTAATTTGACATGTCAAGTATACGTACTTGAAAGGAGCACTTTGATATATTTATGAACAGTTTCCCAAAAATGATGAAAATCTTAACAGATTCTCTCTCGTCCCATGTAAGACTTTGTGTATATGACAAAGCGCTTCTATTAATATGAAAATTTCTTAAATTTATTTTTAAAATATTAATTGATAAATTTATAAAAATAATGTAAAACAATTAAGATAAATAAATATTTTTTGCATACATTTCATAACCCTGAAACGGGAGATTGTGCCACTTAAAAATATTTGTCTGTTAAGCTTTTCTCCCCTGTCACATATCCGAATTTCCTTAAGATCAGGGAAAGGAACCCATGGGGATACTCTGCTTGTCGTTTTTTTTTTTTTTTGGGGGGGGGGGAGATTTCGTTATTTGTAAAGAATTTTTTTTTCAGAAGTAGGTAAAGTTACCACATTTATCACAAATATTGTGCATTAATTTTGTTAAGCTATCTCTACAATTTTAGCTAATAAAATGGCCAAAAATAATTTTTCGTTTCTCGTCAAAAAAGGTTCTGATATAATTACTAATTATAATATCATAAACATAAAATTATATATATGACCGCACTCACAATATATTTTCCGTTACCGACTGTAGTTTATTTAAAAAGTAATACGTAAATGAAGAATCAATTAAAATTCATAGAAATATATTTTTTAACTATTTGAATCAGTCATTCACAAAACAAAATATAAAAATTTACAGACATTCAGTAGGAGTTGATATTTTCTGTTAAATGTAAAATTTTATGATTTCTGCTTCAAAAAATAGAAATTCATATAATTCCTTTTTGTTTTTTTTACCAAAATAGTTTGTATATATACAAAATTATTTCAATAAAAATTACAAGAAATTATTCAAATATACATACACACAAAGCCAATAAAAATATATACATTTGCAAGTGTTGTGTTCTGTTTTGTAATTACATGCAAATAAAAAAACTTTTAATTTGAAAAACAAACCCCAAAAGTAGTTTTTTCTAACTTTTTGTCAGTAAAAATTTGATGGTTATTTTAAACGACTTTCTATTCTTTTTACTACTTTTGTCGATTATTAAACAATGATTGAAAATAAACAACAAAATGGGTTTAATATGATAAAAAATCAGTAGTCCTCTTTTTGATTGTATTTTCAATTAATTGAATGTGTATTTTAAGTTGTTTTTAACGAAATAATATTGTGAGTGCGGCCTATGTAAAAATTGAAATGTATATGAACATACATGATCGTATATGATAATACATGATCATACATGATCAATATATGACTATACATGATCTCATATATGGCCGTATATGATCATATATGAGCACGCATAAATGATATATGCGTGAATATGATCATATATAACCACATACATACCGCTTTTTATCCTAAAAATCGGATCCGAAAATATGGTCATATACAAGTAAAAGTAATCCTCCTATCAGAAAATGCTATAAATTTTGCGATTGGCCCCTAATGTCAGTTCTGTTTTGACATTTGTGTAGTAAACACATGCGAAATACACGTTAATAAACAATGTTACGCTACACTGCTCCAGAACGCGGAATACTGGTGACTATTTATTTGAGCAATAATGAAGATGATTTTTCATCAAAAATAATCATGAGTGATGAGGCCCATTTCCATCTTAGCGGGTACGTAAATAAACAAAATTTACGCTTCTGGGGCACTGAAAATCCGCGTGTAACGCACGAAGAGCCGTTACACCCGCTCAAAGTCACTGTATGGTGTGCTGTTTTCGCTGGAGGAGTCATCGGACCTTTTTTCTTCGAAGACGTCGCGGGCCAAACGGTTACTGTGAATGGTGAGCGCTACAGAGCAATGATCAACGAGTTCTTTTTGCCGCAACTTGATGAATTGGGATTGGAAAACATGTGGTTCCAACAGGACGGTGCAACGCCACACACTGCAAGTGCCACAACCGATATACTGAAGGATGCATTTCCCGGGCGCCTAATCTCCCGTTTTGGCGATTTGCACTGGCCAGCAAGATCGCCTGATTTGACCGCTCCAGACTTTATTTTGTGGGGCTTTTTGAAGTCGCGGGTTTATGTCAACAAGCCTCAGACTCTTGCAGCTCTTAAAGACAATATCCGTCAAGAATGTGAGGACCTATCGCCGGAAGTTTTGGCCAAAGTAATGGAAAATGCCATAAAAAGGGCTCAAATGACAATCAACTGTGGCGGCGGCCATTTACATGACATCATATTCTCGACTTGATGTAAAAAAAATTAAAAGACCAAATAAAAATAATCCACAAGAAGAATCAAAGTTTTTCATTTTTTTTTTTTAATTACAACCAAAAAACATAGGAAGGTTATTTTTGCGCCCCCTGTATCAGATCGCATATGGTCATATACTGAACAATGCATGTACGTATATGACCATAATATACGATTCCATGTATGATCATGTATGTTCATATACTTTTCCATTTTTACATTGGTGAACCAAAAAATGGTATACATAAGTTGATCCCATGATTTATGTACATATCATGGGATCTATTCTGATAGAATTTGATATAAATAATGAGTTCATCTAGTTTAATCAAACTATATTTAATTTGATACAATTTACAATTTGAAAGGCTTTCGCCTTTTTTTTAAATTTTACTCTATCCTAACACTAAATAATTTATTGCCAGGCAACTATTTTCAGCATTGGATGTTACTAGTGACATCAATATTTAAAACTGCTCAAAGACCGAGTTCATGTTGTAAATGACATAGAAAATGACAGAATATCTATTAGCAGAATTTGTAGAAAATGTAAAAAGAAAAACTTTACGGAGAACATGAATTAACCTATAAAGTTGACCATTTTTTTTACTTGGGTCTGAGTGTCAGGCGCTGGGGGCCATTATGGCCTACTTCAGCATTAACGTTTGAAAATGAAAACGATGTGTTAGCCCCTTTTTTCTAAGAAATAATTATAAAACTAACATAAACATAAAAAACAATTATGAATCAAAATTTTAAATGTTTTTCTTTTAATTTTCACTTAAATGTTGAAACTTGTAAAACATTTAACACATAAATTATTTTAAAAAATTATTACAATTTTTAATATTTGCTTTCAGAACCTTAAAGACAAACAAAAATTACTTATTAAATTGATTTGGATATTGTCATAGGTTCTGATGTCCCCCTCAGACATTTTCGGAATATTTTCTTGATTGGTTTTTCAATCCCGAAGTTCAAGTTATCTCAAGGGAAGTGCACGTTGCATTTTTTAAACTCTTTTCCAAAATGTATTTTGTTTAACTTAAAGAAAAATTCAAATGATTTTTTTTGTGCATTTGACGTTTTATTTCACATTTCGAAAAAAAAACTTTGGAATAAAACTTTGAATACAAAACAAATATGAGATACCCAAAATAGCAAATTTCCGAATATTTTAATTACTTGTGTTTGTTTTTACAAATCTATTCTTTGAACTTAGATCAGCGCAGAATATCCCTTTCCAATAATATCGCATTTGCATACGTATAGAGTTTGTTTGAATAAAATTGCAAATAATTTACCAATTTTCGTTCTTCTAAATACCCGAGATTTCCCAAAAGCAGGCATAAGACGAACTTAAAATGTTTGATCATAATTGGAGAGTTAAGCTTTAAGTACCTTATTAGTAATATTCAATATTCTTTAATCAACATACCAACCCACACATACACTCACTATCTTATAGGCACAACACTCGCATGTGCAAAAAAAGTGCGCAATTAATAAAAAAAAAATATGAAAGAAAAAAATACAAACATATTCTGATTTGTGTTGGCATAGCGGTAAATTTGCGGTACTTTTCGTTTTCATTGCAACTCAGAGCGAATGTTTAGCCTAGATTTGTGCACAAGTTCGATGAACTTTATGGAAAAGTAATCGAAGCTGGTTATGTTGTTGCTCATGCCGTCGTCTTTGGCCATATGGCAGAGAATAATGAGTAAGAGGAAATTCAAGAGAAAGAGAACCAAATGTGCAGTTATATTACGATTCTCTGTAAGACTGTCTTTGCTGCCTTTGGGTTTGGGGTTTTTGTGAGCAAAAAGAACAAATAAGAAACAAGTTTGTTGCTTAAGTCTTTTGTTTGTGAACAGAAAAAAAAAATAAAATCTTTTTTTCTTTAGCGGTTGAGTATAAAAAAATTTGCAACAAAACAAAAAAAAAATAAAATTAAACAAAATACTTGCAAATTTTTAAAAAAGTATTAATTTATTAAGTATTGGAAAAAGAAACAACAACAACAACAGTAAGAAATGTTACCAGCTGCAGCCTGCTTAAGTTATAAATACTCTATGAACTTCCTCATACCAAGTGATCATTGGAAATCAGACCAATGGCCTGCAATCACCTAAGAAACTGCACAAAAGCAACAACAAAAACCTGCTTTTTACATGAAACCAGAAATATGACTGCACAACTTTGCTGTAGTAGTCGACGACGCCGTCGTCGTCGTGTTTTTGTTGTCTATGAGATGCAGTTTTTGTTGTTTTTTTTTTTGCACGAAAGCCAATAACCGCAAGTAACTTACATTTGAAAATAGTGTGAAAACTCTTGAAAGCATAAACAGGTCCATGACTGACTGACTGAATGGCTGACTCAAGTGAATGTCTCTGGCAGTCAGTTAAATATACAATTAGTTAGTCAGACATACAGACAGACAGTTACGTCGACTTTAACTACAACTAGGATCGATTAACAATATTTGACTATTTTGTTGTTGCTGTTTTTACAACTTTTCTGCTTGTTCTGTGATGCGGTGATGAGTTTTGGTTAAGTTCTCTCTATAAAATACAAATATTTTACTGACAACTAGTAATGTTTAATTTTGTTTCCTGGAAAATTAAAGAGAAAGGCTTCTTAAAAGAATTATTTGCCAAATTACTAAGCATTAAGAGATGTATTCAATATTTTTTATATGAAGAGATACCACTAATGCACATACAATCAGGGCAAATGAGTCATTTATTGCAAAACTTACAAGTCCCCAATCAACTTTATTTTGACTTTAATTTTAGCCATTCTTAAAATACACCCATTCACACATACTAAAGGTTAGACACTGTGGTTGCCTTGGAGAATTTTCAACAAATGGTACATTTTGTATATGAAACGTGAAATGAATTTAAGTTTTTTTAATTGATATATCCGTTCTTAATTGACTCTTTCGATTTTAAGAACATTGCTTTGGGTCAATTGTGAACTTAGCGATAGAATTAAAAAAAAAAAACAAGTAAAAAAGGCTAAATTCGGCTGTGCCGAATCTTTGAATACCCTCCACCATTATCCTTAAAAGATGTTCTCTACTGTTTTTGATACAAATAATATAAAAAAACTTTTGAAGTAAAATTATGTAGGTGAACAAATTTTTTGAGGTGAAAAACTTTTTTAGATGTGAAAAGAACTTTTTTGTTGGAAAAAAAATTTTGAGGTGAAAAAAAAATTTGGGAAAAAATTTTTTGTGGTGAAAAAAAATTTTAGTGGTGAAAAAATGTTTGAGGTGAATACAAAATATTTACTGCTAAGCGACTGGTGAAAAAAGATGAGAAAATATGTTATGTAGCAGTCGCTACTATGAAATTGTACTAAATTTGTATGGGCAATTTAGAGGCACCTTTACATTTTCAGTAGTTTTTTTAAACATGGACTGCACAAAAAACACATTTTAAAGCATAGTTTTTGTCAAATACTCAATTTTGTTCCGGCTAATTGGAACTAGCTCTTCAGCTGAATATGCCTAATGGAGAGAATACACTTTCTGATGCGCCACGTGTTAATAAATAGTTGCAACGAATGTTCTTTCTTTAAAAAATTTAAGGGTGTTTGTCTAATAGAGAGAAATACAGCAAAGAAATTAATTTATTAAAGAAAGAACATGAGTTGTAACTATTTGTCAATAGATGGCCCATTAGAAGGTGCATTCTCCATTATGCATATTTTGCTGCAGAGCTAGTCTCCATTAGCCATATTGTGCTACAAGATGCAGTAGAGTATTATTGATTTTCTATTTTCTTCGTAACATAAATAAATATTTGCCAAAAACTATGAAAAATATATGTTTTATGTGCATATTATACCTTAATTTTTTAAATCAATATTCATTTAGATGTTTAAGAGCACAATATTGCACTTTATTCATGTGTATTTTTTTATGAAAGAAAAATTAACATGTACCAATCCCTCAATTCTCAAAAATACAAATGGAATAAAAAAAAAAATTCTATTTCCCTCTATGAAAATTTCTTTTTTTAAATAAAAATGTGAAAGAAATGCTTTTATTAAGTCAAACATTTGGAAAATTGACTTTAAAATTATGTAATAAGTCTATCAGTAATATCTGAATGCATTATAATTTGAAGTATGTATAGTTAATTTAATATTTTTGGTAAATAAATTAATTGAAAGCCTAATTCAAGGCTATATCGCCATGGGGCAGGATATAGTTTTAATGTGATTCTGCGCCACCTATTCAAAAGTAGCGGCACTAAAGCAATTATGCATTTTGCTCTTTCTTTATATATAAATTTCTTTGGACCTAGCCATGGGGCAGGGTATTGTTTTATTCAATTCAGCGCCACCTATTCAAAAGTAGCGGCGCTAAAGCAATTATGTATTTTGCTCTTTCTTTAGATATAAATGTCTTTGGTTACAAAAACAAAAAATAAATTTTATGTAATGAAACGAAAAACCAACAAAGCTTAACAGAAAAACCCAATCTGGTTTACTATACGGGAAATCCTAAGAAAATGCATCGGAAAATATTATGAAAATATACGAAAGCGAGAAAAACACCATCTGGGCATATCTTTCTCCTGTCGGTATAATTAATGGACGTATTAACGACGATCCAGCTTCTCTGGACCTTACCTCATTCTATATGAGCCCAGCCTCCGGCAATCATAGGGGCTGAAGATGATATACGTATATACTAAATTTTGCATGAACTGTAATATGAATATGTTTTGTCAATTTATGTAACGAACTTTTGTTATTTAGTTTTAGTAATGTTATTTATTTAGTTTAAGTAATGTTATTTACAGACATCTGCTCTGTTAGCGACTTTAACAATGTTGCTTTTTACATTAACTTAGTTATAAGAGTAACATAGTATGTAAGACAATAAATGTAATCGAACAAGAAGAAGACTTAATAACATTTTTACTTCCTTAACAGAAAATAAAAATAGATACAGAAAAATTGTACAAATTTGTATGGAAAATTTAGAGGTACCTTCACATTTTCACTCATAACTTTTGAACCGCTAAACCGATTTTGCTCATTTTAAATATCGAAAAATGCTCGGGAGGATGTTCAATAATCTGGGTAAAAAATGGCACCCCCGCTTGCGTCTTCGCGTCGTGATCGGGGCTTAATTTGTGCCTGGTATTGTCCTTAATTTTCAACACAATGTAATTAGATATATTGCATTTGCTAATGTGCCGTTATTGTTCAAAATTCAATTTTTAATTTAGATTAATTAAACCCGATTTGTAAGTTATTATTTTTTATAATTATTTTTCAATTGTGTGTAAGATTATTATCTTACTATCTTTATTTACTAATGATTGAGGTACTTTAAGAGACTTTAAGTCATATTTGTTCCAAATCAAATAAATAAATAAATTTAAATTTGACCTTTTCAACTGACTACCGTTAGCCTTAAAACTGAAATACCGTTGTTATTACCGTTACCGAAATAATCTAAAATAGCGTATCCTGCATCATTTCGGAGAAAATGGCAGTTAACATGGTAAAAATCCATGAATTGGTCCCTCATCCGCGGAAAGAGATTTGACTCCAACGATGAAATCATCTCACAAACAAATACTTATTTTGATCGTATCGACAAATCTTATTTTTTAGTTTGAAGGAATAAGAAAATGAGACAATGTTAAAAACTAATATGATTTTTTTTTATCCAAAAATCTATGCTTCATTCAAAAAGTAATGGCCCTTGTATTATTAACTTATTATTATATGTTTTTAAGTAATATAGGCAGTAAGTTGGTATCAGACCTGGGCATTGAGATCTTGCAATTATTCATTTGTGTAATTAGTTTATATTTTTAATCCTATCAGACCTACGCTCACATTTCTAATGTTAAATGTTACCTTGGTAAATGTCCAAATTTTTTAATACCAGACATGGGAAATAAAAAGTATGTCTGTTTACTTAATTACAGAGGAAGTTACTCAATTACATCCATAACATGTAATTGAGGAAATTGCATGATTTTAAGAAATTCAAAATTTTACACAGAAACGTTTAGTCCCACAAATGTGAGGATTTTGAATATGAACAAATTATACAAATGAATAATTGCAACCAGGTCTGGTTGGATTATAATTACTTATAGTTCAAAAAGTAACGATACCACATTACCCTTTCTGCTCTGGGTAGATATTAGAGAGGTGTAAATTCATTAAATACATTTTGTGATGCTTCCTTCTGTGTTTATATAAAACAAAAATGTTTTTCTTTTTTTTTTTTTCTTGATTGTCATCACTGGTAGTGTGTGTTTCCGCAAGACTGTCTTTATCGTCATAGTTGCTTCTGTTGATGTTGATATTGGCAAGAGTGTTAACTGATATATGTATTTGATGTTGTTGTTGTTGTTGTTGTTGTTGTATTTCTTATTTGTGTGTTGAGGGGTTTTTGCTCATGCACAAAAGTATGCCAATGAACTTTAGCGGCCGAATGAACGATGTTTTTTTTTTCCTTCTTACAAACTTTGATCATGTTTGAATCTTTTTCTACTTCTTGTTAGTTTTCTTTTGGTAGAATTGTACAAAGTGTGTACTGCGTGGATATTATATTTACTAAAAAAAAACAATTCTGTATGCATTCTTTTTCTAAAACTGTTCTGGACATTAAAATTAATTTAAAAATTGTATGAATTAAATAAAAATTAAAAAAGAAAACTATTTCACTATTCCGATCGGGCTTTCCATTTTTAGCACTTTAGGTGCTAGATCTAGCACTTTTTTTAATTTACCACTCAAAATTTATAAAAAAAAGTGCTAGATGGTAATAATTTAAAAAATTTTGTGTACTTTTTTTTTTAAAAATTATGCGAAACGTCATAAAAATATTTGGAACCCGAGAATCGTTTAAAAGAAGAATGGAGTTAAATGCTGAATACGTTCCCGAGTAAAAACAATTGATATTTAATCATCCAATTTTATAGTCTTTAGTATCTGCTTTAATAACTAGCTGATCTTATTTGATCCGAAAAAATGTCAGATCGAACTGTATCAGATTATATCCAACAATATATACGGAATCTGGTTTACTAAAAAACGTATAAACAAATTTTAAATTAAAAAAAATTAAACTAAATTGGTTCTGTACTTATCTGAATTTATATGCAATATTATATAATTATATAAAGTTATATGTAATCATATCTTGAGGACTTGTGATAAAATAATTATAATATTTAAAATATAATTATATGTACCTAGATTATTATAAACTAAATATCTTATATCCAATCTAAAATTTCTAGCTCTTGTTGTCCCGAAATGGGTTAAATTTTTAAAATTTTGTAAAAAGTATTTGTATAGGAAAAAAAATTAAAAACAAAAAAATGTATCTCCCTGGCTGGGACTCAAATTATATCTAATTTTATATTGTATAATATCTTATAAAATACTCTATATATGCAACTATATATAACAATATCTGATACTATATCTAATACTATATGAAAAAAATTTCTTATATTGCACTATGTATTTGAATCATATATAATTTAGCTCATACCATACTAAAATAAAATATGAGATAGCATACATAAATATTTATGTATCTTTATAAGCCATATACAAGTATATATGGTTCTATATAAGTCATATATGAGTAAATATCGTCCTGTGTAAGCCATATGAAATTATATATAGTGTAATATATAATGTTATATACTAAAATATATACCATATATTATCATATAGCATATCATATCAATATATAACTAGGTGTGGTTATATATGGCGCAATAGACATATGTCTAAACTTTTTTTACTCGGGGTATATTTATTAAGAAAGTCATGGTTTCTTCATGTCAAACCGACTTAGTTAAATCTGATATAAATATTACCTTTAAAGAATTCCATGTGTGTATTTAGCCTTTAAGTATGTATTTTATCCTGGCATTATTGCCTCATATTACAATACAAGGAGGCTTTCCACATTTTAGCAAGAACTCTCAGTCTGAGATTCTGGAAATAGGAAATAGAAAATAGGATAAAAAACCAATAAAGAAGCACCGTTGATTGGTTCCCTCTGAATGCGATGAAATTTGGATGGCAGAGGGGCAAAATAAGTATGTGTAGCGGCCCATCACACGATTAACAGTTAAAATGTAGATTCAAAAATTACCCCCTGAATGGTATTTTGATGACATTTTCAATGGGGTACTAAAACTTATAAAAAGTTTTAATACAAAAAGGTTTCAAACAACTTGGAAGTCCATTTTTAACTCATAAATATGTTATTGGGCCGCTATGTGTCTAACTACTTTTGTCTCCTCTTAGAAATGTTTAAAGAATCATTTAACATCTGTATTTTTAACGTACAATGAGTATTAAAAAATACGGCGAAAACTATTTTTATTGTAAATAATTTCATTCAGATAAACGCAAAAAATCTGCAATTTAAAAATCGGAAGCAGAACAAGCCCCTCAAGGCATTTTACTCCCATTTCGTAAATTAAAAATTTTCGAGTGACGTGAGATTTTTCGCATGTACATTTTTAAAATAATAGCATAAAATATTTTTGTATTAAACACAGTTTAGTGATCAAATAATAAAGAGATTCATATTGATTGCGACAATTTTGTATTACTGACAGAAAAATATATTTTAGAAAAAGAAATATACATATATACAATGTTCGGGTCACATTAAAAACTTCTAATCCCACACCGATCCCCTGTATAGTTATTTCTCAAATTCTCCCATTCCTTTAGATTATTTAATGATGATTGGAGAGCTGTTTCACAAGAAATTTGTTTGAAAACAAGTTCATATCGTTCATATTTGTGCTCTTGAGTTCGTCCTTGGACCTATAGAAATAAGTACCGAAACCTGTATTTTGATTTTATACGACGGACGTCTTTCAGTCGACTCAAAAACTGATTCTGAGTCTATTGGTATACAATAAGGTGGGTCTCAGCCCAATACTTTCGGCAGCTACAAATATCAGCACAAACTCATAATACCCTGACCAAGTAGTGGTGTAGCGTATAAGAAAATACTAAAAAACAACATATATCAATTAAAATTACGAAAATAATAATAATTTTTGAACTCCAATTAATTTTTTTGTAAAAAATATTTTTTAATGGTGTATATTTTTTACTTAAATTTAAAACGTCGAGATTTTTAAGTAGTAATTAAAAATTCTTTTACAAAATTTCCGGTATTACGGTATTGGAAAAAGAACACCCTAAACTTTTTTAAAAAAAAAATTCTATACAGTTTTATGTACATATAATAGTTTTTGTAATCAAGTTTTTTTCTTTTTTTTTTTTTTTTAATTTTATATACATATGTCGCGGCGATCTATTGACCTATATCTGGTGTATGTAAGTTTTGTTTTTAACAATCATAATCATATTGTTATTAATTTCAATTATTGAGTTCTTGCAATATAAATAATTTGATTTTCAATTGCTGAAATTTTGTTAACCCTCCAGAGGTTTTTGTTTTTAGCAAAAGTTGTAAAAAAAATCATTAGAGTTTATCAATAAGAAATTTTCGCTCTTAATTTATATAAATATAATATTTTTTTTATTGTAATGGAGTTTTATGAATTGTTGATCTGTTATTTTGTAAATAAATAGTATTAGTAGGTATTTAGATCATATAATGATATTCTTTTTATTATAAATTATTTTATTTATATAAAAAGAATATCTATCCTACTAATACTATTCTTTTTTTTATTTTTAATTTTTTCTCGACTTTCGTTTTTGTATATTAGGTTTGTTTTTCGAATTTTATACCTATATATATATATAACTACTTGTATGACTATACCTACTTCCCAGACATTTCTTTATTTTTTGTAAACAAATACAATTTGAGCATTTGTGGTCGCCTTTGTACAAAAGCTGTTTGCGTATATGGACTTCGCCGGAACGCGAAATAGAGCAATTGCCCCGCTCTACCATTCCTAACAAACACATAATTCATTTGTTAGCTTTTGTTGTTTTTAACATTTTATCAAATTAAAAATACAAAAATTTCAAATATTTTTATGACAAATTTTTTTGTTTACATTTAAAAGAGAAAAGCTAATAATTTCTATGACTTGGCAGCATTTTTATACATTCTTAATTTTTAAGTAGCTTTGTCTACAACTACTAAACAACTTAAATTTGTATGATATTCTGAAAATGTCGAGTAGTATACAGGTTGGTTGAAAAGTTCCTGCGCTCGAAATGAAAGAATACTGTTTTTGTTACGAAATATATTTTTATATTCAATATAATCTCCTAGAAGCTCAATACACTTGTTCCAATAATTTTATCCCATCCTTCGACGAAAAATGCTTTCCTCTTCATTCGACGAAAAATGCTTTCCACGAAGGAATTGTTTGAGATTTCTGAAGAGATAGTAGTCACTGGGAGCCAAATCTGGCGAATACGGTGGATGTTCAAGCAATTCGTACTTTAATCCTTTGAATTTAGCCATCGTCAAAACACTTTTGTGAGCAGGTGCATTGTCTTGATGAAAAATGATTTTTTATTCTTTAAACCAGGTCTTTTCTTACGAATTTTTTCATCCAGCTGATCCAAAAGGCTGCAATAATATTCAGAGTTGATTGTTTTACCTTTCTGAAGATAATCAATCAACAAAATTCCTTTTGCATCACAAAAAACTGATGCCATAACCTTCTTTGCTGATCGTTGTGACTTCACCTGCTTTGGAGCTGAACAACCAGGTTTAGTCCACTGTAAACGTTCTTGTTTCAATTTAGGATCATGGTGGTAGATCCAAGTCTCATCCATAGTTATAAAACGACGCAAGAAGTCGGTTTTATTCGGCTTTAAACGCTCCAAATTACGCTGAGAAATTTGTTTTTGATCCAGTTTTTGTTGAATTGTTAATGTGTGCGGCACTAACTTTCCAAACAGCTTTTTCATACGTAATTCTTGATGTAAAATATGGAGTACTCGTTCGTCTGAGATGCCTATGGCATTAGCAATTTCACGCTTAGTCAAACTTGGATCTTCACTAACCATATTATGTACCTGCTCAATGATTTCTGCTGTGGTTGCAGTTTTTGGTCGTCCTTCGCGTGGATCGTCTTTAAGGCTGGTACGACCACGTTTAAATTCACCAGCCCAAAATTCAACAGTGGGTTTTGAAGGTGAGGACTCCTTATACACTTCTAACAATTGTTCATAAATTTCCTTTGCTTTTAAACCCTTCAAAACAAAGAATCTAATGACTGCACGATATTCAATTTTTTCCATATTAAAAGAAAATCAATGACACGTCAACTTCAAATGACTTGTAAACAAAGAAAGAATTGACAGAATGACTTGCAACTTTGCATGTGTTCTCAGGACAGTTATACCAACTTGAGAAAAAAAAGTTTGGAGCTAGCAGTGCCATCTCTTGGTGAGCGCGGGAACTTTTCAACCAACCTGTATAAAATTACTCTTTTTTTAATAAAAACTACAGCGCCATATGATCACAATACAGTTTCGTTAGATTTCGAGCGTTACATAACGCAACCTATTATTAGTGTCTAAGGGCCGATTACTGAAGGTTCAGTTAAAATTTAACTAGCAGTTTAATTAAAATTACACATTGGAAACAACAACAACAACAGTTAGTGTGGTCTGTGAATAAAATAAAAAAGCTGCATTGTCTTAGGATCAGCATCTAAATCGTAAGTCATGCTCAAAACATTTTAAAATTTTAAAATTTGGGAACAACTTTTCACGTACAAAGAGAAAACAGATTCATTGTGACAACTGAATTTGTTGCCAACTGACTAGTTTGGTTGCAGAGACCGAATTATTCGGTTGTCGCAACCAAATATATTCCTGATTCAATTGAAATATATGGTTTCAACTGACATTCTATTATATTAACTGAATCTCTGTCGCCACAAACAAGTACATATATCGATAGCTTCAATTAAATCATTCGGTTGGCAAGACATTCGATTGTATCGATGAATCCGTTTTCTTTGTGTTTTAGGAATTTTTTGGAATTGAAAATAAGAGGGGACTACAAACATTAAGGGTTAATAATAAGCCAACCAACATAATTCAATATTTTGTGTGCTTGTTTTACGGTCATTATTTTGGTTAAGAATTTTTATTTTAGCCAGGAAGGCTTAACTTACAAGGAAGTTCCATTGAGGTGCTCCCCTCATCCTATTTCGATTTGGTCGCTAAAAAGAAAGACATGTCTTTTAATTTTTTATTTTTTTTTATCTCCGTATAATAAATAAATCAGAGTTTTCTTGCATTCGGGGGGAGGAACACATCAACAGTGACTCTTTGTTAAGCAAGCAATTTAATTTGAACTTTTGTTCTTATATAAATATATTATGTATGACTATAGTCAAATAAATATGTATGTATGTAGTTAAAAGAGAAAGAATAAATGCAATTTTTCCATTGACCCATTTTTAGTGTATTTACCCCGGAAGTTGTAATGTTGTTGCACATGCGCAACTAACTAACAAAAATGCTGCATCAAATTCTCTCTGAACTTGTAGTTTTCTACTAAAAAGCAAACTCTGCTTTTATTTGGCAAGCTTAAGAGTGTGTGTGTGTGTGTTTTTTTTTTAATGAAAATTGTTAATTTTACATTAAAAAAAACAAAAATTACCTGGATGATGAGATAGATGCATAAAAAGAATAGAACATGAACGAATGTTTTTCATGGAGATAATTCCATGCATTCATAGATCAAAAGATAGTTTTAACACTCACTCTGTGAGTTGGTTCGTCAGTCAGTCAGTCAGTCAGTCAGTCAGTCAGACAGACTGTCTTGTACTCATTCATTCAGTTAGTCAGTTATTCCTGTTCTATTACGTGCTGCAATATGGTGGTCGTTGAATTTGAACGTCTAACGGTTTAATTTGATTGTTGTCATCATTGTTGTTGTTGCTGTTGTTGTACGCCTTCAATGTTAGTTCTTTTTTTTTTTGTAACATATCATATGTTTGAATGCATGTACATAATACTGTATTTGCACATGCAACATAACGGTAAAATCATAGCATATTCAAAAACAAGGAAAGTACTCCAAGTTAAACTCGTTGATTTTGGAAATTTGTGTATGTAATAGAGAGAAAAGAAAAAATAGTGGGGTACACACCTTAGGAGATTAATAGAGGGAAGATAATAATCGGTGGGTTTCTTTTTGTTTGGGAGATCGTCAAAAACTTACACATGCATTTCAAATTAAAAACGAAACAACAATAAAGTATTTGTCAAAAGAGTGAAGTGTGATATACATAACGTGTATTTTATACACAGGGCTGCTAAGTTATTCCAAAAAGTTAATTTCACACCATTTTCATCACACCATTTTCTACACACCATTTCTGCACACACTTCAACTCCCCAGGTGGTACAAAAGCCGTAACAAGTCGTTCTTAGAATTTTTATTATTCCAACATGTCCAAGTTTCATCAAAACCAGAGTATTTAGCTTGGAGTACCTTCCTTGTTAGCCATTTCTTAGTTTTCCCCTTTATTCCTAACAAAGTTTTGTTTTTTATGTTGTTTTTCAATTTTGTTTGTAACAACAAACACTCATAGACGGTAGAGAAAGCAACATTTGTAAATGATTCCAAGAAGTTTAAAAAAGCAATGGCAGAGCTAAGAAAGATTTTTGGGAGGAATTATTTTCGAAAATAATTTATTTACCTAAAGCCTATATGACACTTGCTAGTTTATAGATTCTATTTTTTTTTTTTTTTTTTGGCCATCAATGCTAATCATATCAAGGACACTGCTTTACCGACTTTAATTTGACAGATTGCTATTTTTTCTGTATGGTTGAACTCTTCATGCTCATTATTTTTCACATAAATTTTTTCAGTCTCTCTTCTAATTTGCTTAGATCGAAACTCCTGCACGTAAAGTAATATTCTAAGCACGTCTCTGTTTTCAATTCAAGTTAATAAAGTGTTTGTATATGTATGTAGTGGTTTGAGCTGTATTTATTGCAACTATTTTTATTTTTCATTTTTATTTTCTTCTGCAATTTCTTCTTAGATGCATTATTTAAAAAGTGGGTGAATGTACAGTAATGTTGAACGCTGTTGCATTGTTGTGTTAAAACTGGTAACGATTACATTCTCTCGCACATACATACGTTTTAGTTTTAACTATTAGACGATTCCTTAACGTAACATAATTGAATTTATGTAAATATATACATAAGTGTGTAAAATATCACGATAATTTAATTTTTATTATGAAATTTTCTGGTTATAAACTAATTTCCATCCACAATATACATATTATTATAAATACCAGCGGGCAAAGCCCACTAATTTGTTACCGTAGAAACAATGTTGCTCGGGATTGCCGGAGTCCCCAGATGAAAATAGTTCAAAAATTACCTTATTAGAGCATTAGCACTCAAGTAAGGGAATAGATATTTTATATTTCAGAGTACACATATTTTAAATTTCAGGCTTCTAGGCAAAAGAGGTTTAAGAAGTAGGCCAATGGGGAGATATACAATTTTCCCCTTCCCGTATTGATGACCAAAAATGCCTTCTTTCTTGTAAGAGTATGGCCTTACTCTAGCGACATGTACTCCCTGTAGGATTTTTCAAAAATTCCGTCTCAGCTGATGTCTATACCGTAAGCTTTTAATCAAATGTTAACTTTTTAGCTTTAGCGGTTTGGCTGGCTATTAAAAGGGAGGCTTTTCGCCCTTTAAACCCCCATTTTTAACAGGTCCTTACAAAAAAACTAAAAATATCTGTTTCCTGACGTGGTCAAAATGCAGGTTCAAAGTGCGAAATGTCCCCCTTAACCGCTGGAGTTAGGAAGGTTTCTCCTCCGGTGTAGACATAAGCTTAAATGGGAATTTCGTAAAATCCTCAGGGAAGGTGCAAAAAGGGGAAAATTCTCTCCCTTGACGGTCTGCTAAAACCGTTGGCATATTCATCTGCTCAGAAATGATTTTTAAAAATTCCTACGTAAAGTGACAAAAAGGGAAAAGTCTCTCCCTTGACGGCCTGCCCAAACTCCATTGGTTGGAAACGTAAATTGGAATAGAATATACTAATTTATAAATGTAAGAGAACACTCACAATATATTTTCCGTTACCGACTGTAGTTTATTTAAAAAGTAATACGTAAATGAAGAATCAATTAAAATTCATAGAAATATATTTTTTAACTATTTGAATCAGTCATTCAAAAAACAAACTATAAAAATTTACAGACATTCAGTAGGAGTTGTTATTTTCAGTTAAATGTAAAATTTTATGATTTCTGCTTCAAAAAATAGAAATTCATATAATTTCTTTTTGTTTTTTTTACCAAAATAGTTTGTATATATACAAAATTATTTCAATAAAAATTACAAGAAATTATTCAAATATACATACACACAAAGCCAATAAAAATATATACATTTGCATGTGTTGTGTTCTGTTTTGTAATTACATGCAAATAAAAAAACTTTTAATTTGAAAAACAAACCCCAAAAGTAGTTTTTTCTAACTTTTTGTCAGTAAAAATTTGATGGTTATTTTAAACGACTTTCTATTCTTTTTACTACTTTTGTCGATTATTAAACAATGATTGAAAATAAACAACAAAATGGGTTAAATATGATAAAAAATCAGTAGTCCTCCTTTTGATTGTATTTTCAATTAATTGAATATGTATTTTAAGTTGTTCTTAACGAAATAATATTGTGAGTGAATATGAAAAAAAATTTTGAGGATCAGCAACCCACCCACCCACAAAAACTCATGGTTTGAACTTAGCTTAGTTATATATCAACCACTCAAAGGAAAAGGAATATGCGAAATTACTTTTCCACAATTAATGAATGATTACCCGTATTCCATCTTTTTAAAAATTAACTCTAAATTTTATTTTCATTTACTATTATGTATATATTTACGATCGTATGGTTTTAATATTATTGACAAGGAAAATTGACTAGAAAACTCGGCGCTTAGGGAAAAATCCGTATTTTTATTTAGTTAAATTTTTAGATAACTTGTAAAAAAGTTATAAAATGTTTTTATTGTACAAACAATTGTTATTACTTCTAAAAATAACTGAACTACTAACAAAAAGTAACAGCAATTATGTTGTGAGTGGTGTAATTTGTTCCCTACAAACAAAAAAAAAAATTCCACTATGAGCGATTCCATGGAACTTGTTCCGGAACCCGTTCAAGGGAACATAAATGCAAGTATTATTTGCCGGGGAATCAGTTTTAAAAATAGTTCCAGATATTGGGGATCCGGTTCTAACTTGGAGCGTTTGCTTTTGTGTCAATTTAAAATAAAAACCGCCACTGCTAAAACCGACAGTAGAGTGTGCAGTATTTTGTACCAAAATCTTTGGGATGGGAAAAAGACTGTTCCTTTACTGTTCTTTCTTTATAAACGTGTTCCACTGTATATACTTGTGTATATAATTAATACCTCAATTTAGACTTTAAATGTGTATATGTGTGACTGACTGACTGACTGACTGATATGAGTAAGATATGGTCAACGAACTTTTTTGGCTTTGTAATTTTCTTACCAAAAAAACAAAAAATAAAACTAATAAACAAAGAATGTCTCCTGTGTTTAAGTATTTTTTTTTTATTTGTGATATGGTTGGAAGAGTGGTGGGGGGGGGGGGGGGATTCATATGAAAAAATATATTTATTATAGTTTTGTACGCCGGCCGGTAAAAGTGAAATTTGGTATATGTAGAGGAAAGAGAAGAAGAGTAAAATATTGTAAAACAAATAAACTTTTTCCAAGAGCATGTCAATGAACTTGATAATTCTAAACTACGACTTGATAATTTAAAACTCCCATCCCGTTCCCTTTACCAATTATTCAAAACTACAAGCGCCAAACCAAAAATACAATACAAAATAAAAACAATATAAATTTACTTTGAACTTTATTTTTTATTTTTGAGAATATTTTGTGTGCTTGGGTTAGACGCACTGTTACGTAGTTTCCTCTATTCGGGTGTCAAACACCTTTCGAGTCGTTGACCGTATTAAGACAGAAACATTGTTTTGAAATAGAAAGACTAGTCACAGAACACAAACACAAAAAGCTTTAAATTATCATTGTAGTAAATTATAAAAGTGTCAAAATTAATGGGAATTATGTATAATGGATGAGACAATTCAGCAACATTTTTTAGTACAGGTTACCTTTGAATCTGGAAAAGGTTCCTTTAATTACCTTTTCTATAGAACAGGTTCTAGAACAGATTTCCGGCAGTCAAAATAAAAGGTTTCACTGTCGTAGAACCTGTTTTATTACTGGTTTTACAACCAGTTCTAAAGCAACCAGTATTTCATGCAAACCTATTGCTAATGGGTCAAAATGGGTGAACTCAATACAAAAAGAACCGTTGGTAGAATGTAAATTACAATCTATGATAATTCAGTTTAAGGTGTTCAGCAACCTGTTATTCGGTGTTAACATTTTTTCTGAAAATTGGTATATTTTTAATGTTGTTTTTGTTTAAAAACACAACTATGCAAATTTTGATTGTTAAAAATTAGAAGCTGTGAAAAAGAGCATTCTGAAAAAAGAGACACTTTCATTTGTTTGATATTTCAAACTCACTTAACTAGCACCATTGTTTTGATCTGATCCAAAAATCAGATTTTTAAATATTGTTTTCTGTTTTAAAGTTTTTTTTTTTTTTTAATTTACGAAATTTTGAATTTACATCCTTGTGTTGTTTTCTGTCGATATCAAGTAATTGCTTTAATAAAAAAAATTATTTAGCCAAAAACTACTTAATATCTAGCAACCGATTAATGGATTAAAATTTTGTTGACTTGTAATGGTCGACAAAATGATAATTAGAAAAAGTGTAAAGCAACCGACAAACTTATTGTCTACTTTATGTTTGGAATTGAAATGTATGTCTTTTAAAATAACTGCCGATAGTGTACTAATTTAAAACTACGCATCTAAGAGTAAACGTGATTCGAAAATTTGCAAAATATTGAGGCACTCTAACGGATATGTAGACCAAATGGTTGAAGATATTTTGAAAATTTTAATTTTGTATCTTGATACTAAATTATAATAAATTTTAATTGTTGTTTTCTTTAGATTATTTTAAATTTTAATCAAAACTATTATATATGTTTTAAGTGAACGCAAAATACATTTTCGATTTCATGTATCTAGATGGTTCAGCTTTGTTATCACAAATTCTGTTGACTACTGACTGTTTATCAACAATATTCTGATAAGACAGGATTTTTCGAAAAGTCACGGGGAGGGGCATAAAGGAGAAAATTTTTCTCCTTGACAGCCTGCCAAACTGTTGGATCTAGGAAGTTAAAATCTGGTACATAGGTACACATCCATCCAGATGGGATTTTTGGAAATTCTTTAGGGGAGGGGTAAAAAGGGAAAGTCTACCAGTTAACGTCCTTCCCAAACCCCTTTAGCTAGAAACCTGAAATATGAAATATGGGTTCACTGAAATATGGGCTAACTGATAAGGTTCATTTTAGAACTTTTACCAGGAACTTCTCCCCCTTAACGGCCTAGCGAAGCCGCTGGAACGAGGTAGTTGAAATTAGGTAATAAATAAAATACCAATTTAGTAATTCATATGTTGAATTCGATGCATAGAAATGCTGAGGAGGAGTTTATTATTATTTTTATGTAGATTATTGAAATCGTTAAACTGTATGGTTTAGAACCAGAGTTACCAAGACGGGTAGGAACACAAAAATATCATTCAAATTTACAAAAAGATGATCCAACAGAATATTACTGATCAGTCTTATGTTATTCATTCCATATTTAGATGAAATAAACTCAAGTATGACAAATAAATTGTCCGGTAATGATAATGTAGTAAAAATTTGTACAATATTGTACGTTTCGTCAAGAATTTTGTAGCCTCATAGATTTTTATCAAAACGTACTTAAGAAATTCAATGGGCGAAGTAATACTTTCTGCATTGGCACTATTGTCTGTATATCGTGAAGAGGTAAATTCCAGACAAAAAAGGGGAAACGACTCCCCCTTGACGGCCTGCCTAAACATCCATTGGGTAGAAACCGAATGCTTGGAAATACGTGTTCGCTAGATTTTTCCCATACTCTAACTGGTAAGGTGAAAATTTTGGTCATGTTTACGGGACGAACTGCACAAACACATTTCACAGAATAAAATTACAAAATTCTGTTTGTAATATTGAACATCTTTCATAGAACATTTTTGTAAATACAAAAAAAAAACATTTTTTAAAAAGGCACCAACAGTGGATATTGTAAATACCAAAAACTTTTTGTTTTGTAACTTAAATTTTTATTTTCAAAGAATTTTTATATGAAAAATAACAATTTACAAACATTTCAAACAAATAATTGTCAGAAATTGAATTTGAATTTAAACAAATACTTTTAATTAATTAAAATTTTGTGATACCTGTTTCTGGGAGTATAGGCTAACTACTGTTTTAGCAAAATGTCTACGAGGATGGGAAAAGTCTCCCCTATGGCGGCATGCACAAACCGCTTTTGTCTAGAAACCTGAAATTTTAAATATGTGCACACTCAAACTTAAAATATTTCTTCGATTGCGCGTGAGCTAATTCTGTAATATAGTGCGGGCTAATGCGAAAAGATGTTGAAAAAATAAGTTTAACTGCATGCTGACAAAAACAAAAAAAATTAAAAGATTGAAAAATGTAAGTTGTTGTTTCGGGTATATTGGGTTCCTACGGTACTTTTCTTAAAACTAAAATGGGATTTTGCCCATTTTGGTGAAAACAATGTTTAAATTATGTTAGTGCTACTTTTAATTAATTATTTTTTTAGGTTTTTTTTCAACAACAAAAACACAAAAAAACATAAAAATTAATTATAGTTTTATGTTTTTTTGTGTTTTTTTATTATATGCTCTGCATTATTTATTAATACTTAATTTTAATTAAAAAAACACTATTAATAGTTTTTACCAGACCCAGTTCGCATATGTAATTAAAGTAACATTATTCCAGGTGTTGAGCGAATTGACACTTTTTTTTTCATTGGTGAGACAGACCTATTCTCCTTTAATTAATCATCCCAAAAGTGGCAGCACTGCACACTCTGGGAGGAGAATAATTTTGAAATAAATAAATGATGCCTGCAAGTATGCTTCGATATGTGTAATGATTTAATTTGTCTCAATACCTGCTAAAAATGTCGAGAAAAATAAGAAAACACTAGATGGCGTTTAATTTTTTTTAAATGTAATTCTACACCATGTTTGTTACTTAACATTTAATCTTTAATTTAGAGTTTAAAAATAACGGTATTAACAGCTGGCTGATATTTTTACAACAAAAATTAAATAAGTATGCAACTGCAACACAAATTTGAGATCTATACATATCTCGTGCATCATATCTGTGGTGAAAAGGAAAAAGTGCCTAAGTTTTTTTGACTCTAGCTCCTTAAATTAAATAATTTCTTATTTGGAATGTAGAACAATTTATTCCTGAGTTAGCAATGATTCGATGGATGGCTTTCACTTATACTTGAATCACCATTGATTTTTAAAAATTAGGTTTAAACTTGGAAAGTGCTTTCCTGCACTTGGAAAGTCCTCTCTTGCAAAATGACAAAATCAGACTTAAACAGTTTTTCCTTTTCGCCACAGATATGTAATTAGATCCAATTTGTTCTGCACATATATAACCTTATCTTATAAGATTCAATAAGAAAATGAAGAATTTAAAAATACCTTTTATTTGTATGTATACATTTTTATTTTGGATCCTTTGGTTCAAATGACTGGCTACGATATGCTACTAGATCTGATATCAGATATAAAATTTGCTTACAAAAATGGACAAATTTTGTAGATCCCTTTAGATATGAACCGACCCGATTAAGAGAAAACCCCTAATTTTACACACAAACAATTTATTTTGCTAATGCCTGGATTAGACTATACCACAGGTCATCGGATCTGTCAAAAAAGTAAGTCAGGTAGCCATAATCCGATGGTGTAACCCAATTTTGACTGATACAAACAAAAAATCCGATTACAAAATTTGACAGTCCGGTTGACTTTTTCATTTTATGAAATTTTTCAAAAAACTGTGAGAACCATTGGTATTAGGGTTAAGTCTTTACACTAACAAACAAAAACAGCTGTAAAATGATTGGAGGGACAAACAACAAAAAAAAAATTAAACAAATTAATTTAAAGTAAAGAAATAAATTTAAAGTATATAAATAAATTGAAAGTAAAAACAATAAAAAATTGAAATGGAATCTCCAGAACAAATTTCCCCCATATTTTGTTTTTTTTTTTTCTTTCTATATTTTGTTATAATAGCGATAGAAATAACTCCTATTGCTGTCATTAATAAGTATTCGTCCATCTTTTAAACATACCCTTTTTAGCTTTAGATTATAAAACACGTCTTTCCAGAACACAAGTTTTTTCTGTTTTATATTTTATTTAATCTGTTTTCATCTAATTGCATTTGATTTGCATCCGATGTAAACTGGAAAGGTTTTTTAGAAAATATTTTTTTGACAAGCGTTGCATTTCATCGGATTTTTTTTTTGTTGATTTGTCCGATGAAAAATCCTATAGTCTTAACCCCGCTTAAGTAATCGGTGAACATACTAGAGAATTTGACAATATTGTGGGGGTTATGAATCCAATTCTGGGCCTTATGTCTATTTTCTTATGGGGAGTACGACCGAAGATGTTTCAGTTATATCACCACCCTGCAGTGTACAAATTGCATTTACGGACATAATTCCATAACCAAAAATTGTTGGTTTTGTGTCATGCCACCTTTTTCACTATTTTCCGGATCAAATTGTATCATTCAGTTAAATTAATTAATTTAATATGCTTATAACTTAATTATGACTGTAATCATAATTAAAGACTTGCAATTTTTTTTTTAAATAATACTTTTATTTAGTTTATTAGACAAAATTTCAAAAAAAAAAAAAAAACTTGTTCGTTTTGCACAAAATGGTCAATCATGACTATTGTGATTTATGACTATGACCCACGCACCGTCTCTTAAAAATAAACATAAAAGTCATTTTGTTTTTATAACTAAACTAGTCAAATTCATTGCTACAGTGAAATTTTAATAAAATCAATTAATGATTTGTACTACTTTCTTCTACGTCCAATTATTATTTAATTGTTAAAATCATAGTAATATGTGCCACTGCTGAAGGTTGATTCACGCTGCAATCGTTTAGCATTCGGAGACTAGTGCTGGCTATGCCGGTTTCGTCTCGAAGCTCTTCACATCCCTGTGGTTGAATAAGAGGTTTTCGTCTCGAACATTACGACCAGTTAGGTTGTAAGTGATTTATCTTGGTGTCTTCCAGAATTACGCTGTCGGTTATAAAATTCCTCCATTGCTCGATATTCCGGTTCATAAACATCTGGTATTTCCCGTTGTAAACACTCCATAAATATCATCTTGACTGATTGCAAGCCTAAATGTTGCTCTTCGTAGCAGCGAAGTTGTTGAAAGAATCCAGAATTTGGTCTTATTTGAGGGCGCACAGATTTGACATGCATGAATGCATCTTTGAGATTCATGCCGGAATATTTGATCAAATAGGCCAGACATAAAGAAGCCGACCGACTCACCCCAGCTACACAATGAACCAAACTTTTGCCACCATTGCGACGAATCTGCTCCATCATGTCAGCAACTTCATCAAAATGTTTAGATATGTCTGCATGTGAGCTATCCAAAATGTTTATGCGCAAATATAAAATGTTTGGTGAATTTGGCAGCGGTGTATCTGGTAGTTCCGAAGCTATATTTATGACAAAATTAATGCCAAGTTGGGTTAGGACATGCGGTGATATGACACTTGCTCCACATAAAAATAAGCTGGGCAAAAGTTGTGAAACACCTAGAAAATTTGGTGTTGTTACCATCGGAGAACTGTAAATAAAAGTAGTGAAAAAAAAATTAGAACAACAATTAGATATGCAATTAAACCTAAATAAGTGTGTTTGTGTTGTATTTAGTAAATATATTACTTATACTTGCGAGTATTTATATAACAAGTAAAAAAATTATAGTCGCTTAAGCCCGACCATGACATACCCTACACCACAGCACGATTTGTGTCATATATCGGGAAGCGGAACTTGTGTGCGTTGTGCTGTAACGGTCCAAAGCCAAACTTTTATTGAAGTCAACAACACAATAAAGTTCAATAAACCCATCACGAATTCTTCCATATGGATCAGCATTCGCATAATTAGTTTGAAAAGTAGAAATATGTAAAAACTCATAGTTTCTTGTATAATACGTAAAAACTGGAGTATTGAGGTTGCTCAATAGAAATTTGTTAGAAAAAACTTTACAAATATTTCAAAAGTTATTAAATATAACGTGGACATGATGGCGATTGAACCTGTGAACTCTGGTTGCCAGCCGAGAACTCTACCTACTGAGCTATCGATGCATTATTATTGAATTGATTGAATTAACATAAAGGAATTGTTGCGCTTGGTGTTTTCGTTCGTGATGTCGAAACATACATTACACCTTTCAATCCGTTATCAATGATTAGTAACTCATTACTTTATGCGTGCAAATAACGCATAGTGTAACTAGCATCTATCTTTACAAGATAACGCATGACTATATCGCACCCATTACCAAAGTTCTTCTGGGTGGTTTACATGGACAGACGGACATAGCTAAATCAACTCAGGTCCAGAGTTATTGCTAATTACAAACACCAGCATAAATTCAACACATAATCAAAAATTTTAATGTTATTACTATGTTTTTGTTTTTGTTTTTTCATTTTTTTATTTTTTGTTTTTTAAATGTTGTGACGGCCCAAGCACCCAAAACCAACACCCCCACATTAGATTCATTAAATTCTATATATACATTAAGGTGACAATTAAATAGCTGGGCCATTATTTTTTCCTGAATTTTAAATTAGTTTTGGAATTTTAGAATAAATCAAAAAAATAAATAAGTAATAATTATTATGCCGAATACTAATAAAAAAACATTTTGTAAATCGCTTAGTTTTCAAGATATTGTGAAACTTTCGTTTAAATTCGAAATTTTTCCTAAATTTAGCAAAATTAAATAAAAATCATGATATCTGAGCAATTGCTTGAGCGATTTTAAAAATGTTTTTATATTCGTGTTTGGCATACTCAATTTTATTAGATACGTCATGATAGTGAAAAAATGTTGTGTTTATTTCAAAAGAAACATGGCTTTGATTTAAACGATTTGGCTCAAAATTTCGAAATTTAAGCGAAAATCTAAACTTGAATTGTCATTGCCACCCTAATGTACATATGTATTTTTACGAAAGTAAATTGTAAGTGTAAAATATTTTTAAAACATGAATGGAATTCTCATCCCCAAATTGTATTCTATGTACCAATAAAAATGCACGATGCTCAAAAAGTATAAGAAATTTTAAAAATTGAGACAATAGCGGTTTTCATTACTCATAGTATATTTGCAATATAGTAGTAGCAAATTTGCCATTTCTTTTTGCAGAGGTATGGGGGTTTCACATTTTTACGCAAAACTTGTGAATCGCTAGACCGATAAAGTAAATTTTTAACAAACAATATAGGTTATGGAGTCATTGCGCCATGTTTGCCATTTCAACAGACAGACAATCTCTTTAAAGAATTAATTATTTTTTGAATGAATTCCCTTAAATCGAATTCAATTTGCATCTAAAATGAAGGAACTAATTTTTTTTAACTAAATAAAGTTAAATTATTCAATTGAACGCGTTCCACTGCAATAATTATTTTTATTTGCCTTATCATACTAATTCAAAAACCATTGAATCCTTAAAAAAAATCGTCGGGGTAAATAAACGTTATTTTTGGAAAAATTAACATTTCCACATTCGCAGATTAAGAATATCAATGGTCATAAGTTGGTAGCTCTTAGCTGTCGATTTAATTACAACCTAAGTTAAGGATGTTAAATGTCTTTTGCTTGATTGAATTGACTTATTTAATTGTCAGTTACGAGGTTTCAACCGAGATTGACAACCGAAGAGTATTTTTAATAAAAAAAATAAGTCTACTTTTGGGGAATCGTGTACATTTTTCATTTCATTTGGGATGTTTTGTTTTTGTTTATTTGTAGATGAGTAAAATTTCTTTTTTTAAACAAAGTACAAGTAATACGTCATTAGGTGGATTGAGTAGAAAAGATTTGAATTGTTTGTTCATATTCTTCAAAAAAGTAAACACATCGCTAGTAGCGAATTGAATAAAAATAGATTTTGTGTATGATTTTTTTTTGGGGGAGGGGGGGGGGGGTATTTTTGGCAAATCAGGTAAATAGTTGTTTTTGTTGTCACAGTTTTTATGCTGGAGTAGAATGGAATGTCTTCTCTTAGTGATGAGATTCTAACATGTACAAGTATGCTTTGTACAAAATTAGGTGTATCCAGCTTAAGTTTTGCTTCAGACGAACAATACAAATACCAAATACTCATGCACAGACTACACAGAGAGGTTGCCAATGACATATGTCAAACAAAAATTTGGTTATTTTGACATTGAAGTGATTGGCAGAATGAGATAGAGAAACTAAACTCCATATGAGTTGTATATCTATCCCTTTTGTATGTATAACTGCAATTCCGACATTTGCTTTTACTCGTTTTGCAGTCGCCATTTTGACTCAATAAGCAGTTTCCTGTCTGGGTAGTCTGTGTACTCATTCGTCCAGCGACGTACGTCTTTTGGAAACCCCATATTAAGGTATAAAATGTATGGAATATATTTTGCAGCGATATGTTTTTACTAGAATATTAATGATAAGATAAAATCAAACCTTTTAACGAAATATTTGGTTTATTAAGGGCTAACAACTTTTAAAAATCTAGACAATGACTTAACCCTCTAATGCTTTTTCTTTTGATTTGAATAATATTTATGTATTTGACAGTGGAAAATAAAATAGTATTGATTATTTAGAAGTTATGCCGATTTTTGCTGTTTAAAAATTGCGAAACTTAGTAAAATTTATACCAAGCATAAATAAATTTTGCCAAACTTATTTATTCGGTACTATATACTTTGAATGTATCAGCTGTGCTTAGTTTCAGAAATATTTGTTAGCTAATTTTTGAGTCATTCATGTCCTGTCGTATAATATCCTTTGAGTCCTGGAGCAAAAATTATAACTTATTTTTAAATAAGATACTCCAAAATAGCTTTGTTATTAAAAAATGTGATGTATCAAAAATACAAAACAACATTATTTTAACACACAACGTAAAATAACGGATATTTTACATTACTTTTTTTTTTGCATTTTGTTGATCTTAACATAATAAACTGAATGAATATGTATACTGTATCTTCAAGAACCACTGAAATATTTTTATTTTTTTTTTAATTTTTTCAGGTATTTGTAAATATTCTTTAGATATGTTGGATCGTGTTATTCGATGACTGTTTAGCAAAATTCAAGATCTTATTTAAATTTTTGAGCTGAACGAAAAATTCAGTTGAAATTTAAGATTTATTACTAATAAAAAAACATCAAGTTGACGGATGGATTACCCACGACGTAGCTGAGGGCAACACTTAATCTTTAAAAAGTAAATGGCAGGCATTCATTTAATATTTCATTCACTTTTGCAAATTTTCTGTATTTTTTTTTTTTTTTCAATTTTCAAAACCCAAACGGTTAAAAAGCGCGTGTAATTCGTTCAAATTTAAATGTCAGATTTTAATTTCTGGACGGTTCGAGTTTCCGAAGTTCTTGTTTGTGAGAGTCTTCTGAATTTGATGTGACTGTTAAATTTGTTAAAATGTGTCCAAATTGTACTGATTGCGGCAGTGTAGATACCGTTCAAAATTTGTTTGTGCCAAATATGGCACAATTGGGCCATCTCATGAATGGTGTTTGCTTTTCTATGTAGATCTACTGATAAAAAATATTACTTGTGGCAACCGAATATCTTGCCAACTAAATGGTTTAGCTGCAGCTTCAATACTAAATGAACTTTCGTCGTCACAAATAAAAATATCGGCGGATGCAGCAGAACCATGCGCGGTTGGTAAAAACAAAAATCAGTTGCCACAATAAATCTATTTTCTCTGTGTGGTAGCTAATGAGTTTCCCACATTGTTCACTGCTGATGATTGGGGGAGAAATTTGCACCAACAAAATTCGCACACAAAATTCTGACTAACAAAATACATTTTTTGAATTGTGTACATTCTTTTGGTATTGAGCCAAATTAATGAATATTTTTCTGTTTTTTGTTATTTTATATGCGATTAAAACTTTCACTAGTTGTCACGCAAATGTTCTTGTTAATAAGAATTATTGATTATTGGAGGACATTTATTGTTGCTAACCTTTGTTTATTATCACTATTTTCCGAATTTCTATTAATTTCCTCAACTTTATCACATTCTGTAAATATTTCGTTCGATGCATCGTGTACCGAATCTCTTTGTTCCAAAACTTGCATTTTTATTTATTGATTTATGAAATAAAAAATATTTATTATTTTTTTTGGTTTTAACTTGTTAGAAAGGTGTGTTTTTTTTTTATCAGATTGTATTATTGCCAATACGTCTTTTCTAGTCTGCGTTAAAAAACTGACTGTTCGTCATTGGTACGTTGAAAAACAAACGTAAATTTTCGGACAAAAAAAAAAAAAACAAAAATATTTTCTATACGTTTTTTTTATTTGTACGAACGAAACATCACACATATCAAACCGATAAGTGAGCGAACACCTGTAAGCAAGGGGTGGTGAATATTGTGGCGCTTAATTAGTGGGTAAAATTATAGTGGTGAAATAGCGGCATGTCATATACATTATTTACAAGGCTGCCAGAGTTGCAATTTTTTTTAAATAGCAAAATATAGATTGTGAACGGAAATTTCACTCAGCAATACTCACATGTAAGCATATTAACACTAACTCACAATCACGAGTGATTCACAGAAAATTTTTTCTCACGTGCCCGTCGTTAGTTTAAACTAATAGAAGTAATCATCCCTTAATGTTATTAGATTTTTTTATCCGTCTTTAGAATCGGATATTTTTTTAGTATTACAATGTATTATTTATTGAAACCTGAGCGCCCCGGTAGGCTAGTTGGTAGCGTGCTAGCTTATCAGTGCGGGGGTCGTGGGTTCGATTCCCACCAGAGGCTCTGGTCTGTTTTCGCTACAACGAGCCGAAGGCCTTCGTTGCTAGTGCTCGGTTAGGGAATTAAGATATAATTTGTAATTATATGTTTAATAAATAAATAATAAATGAAACCTTAAATGACATTATTTTTTCCTGAATCTGTCCATTCTTAACCAAAATCGTCTGGCAGCCCCGATAGTATATTGATTTGGTCAGTTTTATTAACATACCACATTAATGAGAACTTGGATAGTATATAGTACATCAGGTAAACACTTGAATGTAACTATTTATAATAGTGCTTTGGTGTGCCAACAGAAAAATAAAAAATAAATTGTGCCAATCAGTAGTAAAATGCATCTAGAATTACTATTAGGAATTTGTTACAACATAATCTAACTTATTGCAGATCATCATCGGTCATGTAATCGGCATCATTTAATTGTGTGTATTAACTGACAGACTAAATGTACAAACACTCAAAAAATTTAGCAAATTTTTGGCGTTAGCTATCAATATTAAAAATCAACAATTCGTAATTTATGGAAGGTTTTCAATCGATACCGTTTTTATACCGTTATCAATTTAAAACCATTTCAAATTGATTACCGATACCAATACCAAAACTTTCGGTTTCGAAAATATTCTGTAAACAATTCCCTTAGCACCGATATCGTACGGGGATTGAAACGATTTTTAACATAATTACGCTTTTAGCGAAAAAAATATAGTTTTTTGATACAAAATATACGAAATTGTAAATTTATTTTATTTTATAGATTTTTGGTAATTAAAATTCATATTGTTAGCAAACTTGTCATATGGTTATTTTAAATTGGAGTTTTGAGATCCATGCTCTAATATATTAATAATATTATATAGATCCTTTTTGTTACTAATTTAGAAACTGATGGAACAGAAAACTGGTGTGGCAATAATAATAATAATAATTTACAAAATTCTTTAAAATATGGCCTTTAAATTCTTTATCTAGTGTCCAGAGGAATATTAATGGCCTGTGAGATTTGCTTTAATTTGAAGTATTTTTAATCATTAAAGTTTTTATATTGTATGAAATCCAATTTAATATAATTTCCATTTTTTTATTGCTTAATTTAAAACGCAATAATAAATATCAAAATTTTAACGTTAGATTGCATGCGCCACTCGACGTGCGATTATCCTTATTTTTTCACAATCGGGGCCTTTTGTAATTCACTTTTAGGTAAAAGTAAAAACTTCATAAATTTTTTCTCTTCATTTCTTCAAGTGATTCAAAATGGAAGTAAATTATGATTGTACGTCGGTCATTGAATGAAAGAAAAAAATTAAAATCGAATCAAATAAAACTTTAGAACACAGTGCTATAGGGGATTTAAATTGACACTAATTCCAGAACATAACTGGGCATGTTTAGTACATGTTCTTATATATAAAGGAACATTTCTAGGCAGAGCAATTGTCAAAATTCAAAAGCTGATAAAATAAGTATCACTCTACATAGTATGTTATATTGCGATATATATCGTATACAATCTTTTCATGAATTCGCTCCATGATTTTAGAATATCAAATTTTTTTTTTATATCTTTCCTTTTTGTGTTGAATGTTATTGTTGTTATTATTAATATTTTTGTGTCCATGCTTTAAGTATTCGAATGCCATTTAGTTAAAAATAAAATAATTTAAATGTTCAAAAATATGTTTATACACCTTAAGAATCTTAAGAATTTGGCTATTAATTTCAATTAGAACTATCCCTGGCATCGGGCCAAATTATAGAAATTCCAATATTTTGTTTACATTAACTGAGAGCAATGCTTTATATTTTATTCCGTTTCGTTCGTTCATTTGTTTTTGTTATGTATACATATATGTAGATTTTTTGTTTTCGGTTAATTTCATGTTTTCACATTCATAGAAATTCCTTTGATAAAAAACTTGCATGGAAGGTCTGTGGTGTGGTTCACACCGATTTGGATAGAATGTTGATAAGTTGTAAAAATACATAATTATTGGTATGTGGGGGCATGTCTGAAACTTGTCAATATTGCCTTCGGATTTAATTTGAGGCATATCCGGCAAAATTATTATTTAGGCCCTTTACGAACTGGCTAAATAAAATGTAAACTATTTTTAAATTAATTCTTAAGGCATTTTTTCATTTTGTACATCAATTTTTTTTAGTTTTTTGCTAAGAAAATTAATTTGGTTTTGTACATCGCAATAAATCATGGAGGAATACCAAAGGAGTGATACTTTGCAAAGTTTTTCGACGCCATTGACAAATATTAGAACAACAATATGTTATTTTAGAATTATAAAAAGAAAACAAGAGAAATATTTTCGACGTTTGTATCTTGTATTCCCACTACACGATTTTGCTTTGAAAAAGACCGAAATAGATTTTTTCTAATGAGCTATCCAATATACTCGTACTTATGATTACACTCTCTTAAGCCAACAATTTGAGAAAGTTTACTATAGTTGAAAAGATATGTTTAAGGGCCGTTCCCTGGTGCCTTTCAACTTTTTCAAACACCTTGACAACACAGTTTAAAGAATAGCCATTATTAGGCAAGTTTTAAATGTCCAAAGACCTTCTGGTCAATTTAAAGCCGCTAAAAGTCGCGGATATTGCCAAATAAAAATGCTAACTTTCTTCTTTATATATTTAAAATAATACGTCAATATTTGTAACTGATTTGACAAATTTTTTGTTAAAATATTGTTTTAAAACATTTAACAAAAACAAATTATAGGGTTCCCTGACCCTATAATTTAAACAATTTCTCACCGCAGTACTTATTTTTTTTTAATTAAGATTTATTTAATTTAACCAAATTTGCATTAAAATTAACAAATCTGATTCTTAGTCAAAAATAAATAGGAATAATTTTGCTAAAAGTAACAAATTTTTTTGTTAAGTGTACATATAAAATAAAATTTAAAAAAGTAACGCGTAGTAACATGTTACCCATTAAAGTAAAATTGTGTTCTCTTATAAATACAAATTAAATGTCCAAGTTTTTTTTCAAAGGTTAACGCTGTTTAATATGTTTATTTTGGTCTTGTTTTGTGTTTAAATTTAATACTTGTACACCATTTCTGTAAGTTTTTTTCTATTTCTCTTATTATTTTCTTATATTCTTTGCTTCGTAAGGTTAAACACAAATTTTGTACAGTGTATAACTTTACTTTGTTAATTTTTTAGAATATTTTGTTTTATTCGTGCTTGTTCGGGAATTAGTGCGACCTCCAATGTTTTGTTTTTGATTCAATTTAATAATATTATAATCTTATATTTTGAATGAAACTAAATTGAAAAAAAAAATTAAATTAAATTTGTTTCGGACTTAAGCGAAAAGTAAACAATATCACAAAAATTTGTGCCCGCTATTTCATATCGATCCGAAAATAAAATTTGCAAAACGAGACACCCTATTCTACAGGCCTATGGAGATAAATTTAGTGGTTAAAGTAATTGTTTGGGCAAAAGTAAAAACATCTTTGTGTTTTTACATTTCTTTATGTTTTATACAAAAAAAAAAAGTTAAATTCAATTACAGTACTTCTATTGGGAATTCATGTTAGAATAGAATATTTTCTATCTAACTTATTATTTCTTTGACTTCGTCTTTGCATTCCATCGCTTCATTCACATAACCTTGATTTATTGCATTATTTCTAGTCATTTCGAGAGCTTTTTGTTCTGGTGTCTTGGCCCATTCTTGTAATTCTCCAGATGCCCACATCCAATAGATCACACAGCCAATTAAATAGATGCCAGCAGAAATAAAGAACACAGTCTTCCATTCTTCACTAGTTTGTTCGACCACCAAATGGCCAGTTAGCATTGGACTGACAATACCGGGTATGGTAGCGAATGTATTTCCGATTCCCATTAAAACACTGGCATGTTGTGGGGCAATATCCAAATGGTTAACACTAAAACACAAAAGCCACATTAAGTAAACCAGTATTTCAAACAATAACAATAACTTACGCAAAACCAGACCATGCAAATGCACCCAAGCCAACAGCTATAGTTATACAAACCACTGACCAGGTAGGATCTAATAAATAGGCTGTAAGTATCATAAAAACAGTCTGGGCCAAGAACGCACCGCAATTGAAATAGCGGCGTACTTGCGTTGTGGTCAAATAACCCTTGACTTGAAGCCAATCAGCCAAATAACCAGAAACACCAAGCAATATGCCCATAGCCAGGTATGGAACAGCTGATATGAAACCAGTTTTATCCAAATCAAAGTTTAAGGTATCTGAAAGAAAGTAGAATAACAAATTTAAGTCATACTCATCAGGTCTACGAAGGGGATAACTTTTAAATTTTGTTGTTGGACTTGAAGTTCAAATTTGACGAATTCATTTCAAAAATAATTTATTTCCAATGGAATTAAAAGTTTGTATTTAACATAAACACAAACAACTAATTTTAAATATTCAATTAAAAATCCTACAGTGCAAAAGTTCTTAAATTAACTCTTTAATAATGTTTTTAAATTTTTCCTTAGAATCAGATTTGTTTGGTATCAACTCATTTTTTTTTTCTTTTTTTAAATTAAAGAACAAAATTTTTATTAATAATTTTCAGTCAAGTAACACAGTTTGATTTACGATTTTTGTTACATTAAAGAAGTTCACAAGATATGCTAAGTGTTGTTAAAATTTTCAATTCCCTATAACGACGATTTTCTCTTGGGGTTTTTTTTTTTTTTTTTTTTTTTTAGTAGACTTAAACAAAGGCACAAATGTTGTATTCATCTGTCGTATATTACTGTATTTTATTAAAACAACTCTGTTTCCAATAGCACTATACACCACATATAACAAATAGTACACGCCTTATGAATTAAACGCTGCACACCACTACTCAGAATTATAAATAAATAGAAAGCAAAATAAATGTTGACAGCACAGTACTACATAGAATATCACAGGTTAAGATCAATTATAGTATCACTTAGTATACACTTAACTAACTTATATCTGATACTCTAATTGTGCTCAACTTATGACTCAAACACTTACTTATTTATATACTTTATTTAAATATAATTCTGTATATTAATGTTGTTTTTTTTTTTATTCATAAATGTAACATGACGTACGATGTAATAAAATTGTGGTTATTTGACTGAAAATTATTAATACATTTGATTGTATTTGTCGCCAGCTTTCACAAATAAATTTACGCTCCTGAAGAAGTCTGAATAAAACAAAAGTTACGTTGAGCCCGTGTGGAAATCCCTTATAAATCTAATTTGAAGATGAACATTGGTCACAGCAACAACAACAACAAAAAATTTACAATTATTTGTGAACAAAATTATTTAAATTACAATTTTACTTGTAATTGTACTACAGTGTAGAATTTGACTAAACTATAGGGTTTCGAGACCCTCCCAAATCTAGTCCATATCCACTAGAGTATTCGAAAAGCGAGAGGTTTCGGTTTTTTTTTTCCTAAATTCGAATAACCCAAAAACTGCGTTCTTGGTGTCGGTTAACCAGTTTTTTTTTTTAATTTAAATATATATATTTAACTTTTGCAAATATTTTCAATTATTTTAACTAGCGTTGCCAAACGGGACAACATATTCACTTCGACATTGCAGTCAGTAGTAATAGTTATTAGTTGAGCCTGTTAAGGTTGTTAAAAATAACGCGTTTTTAACTTTCAAGCGATATTATTTCATTGAAAAACTTTTGAAATTTTGAATTTAAAAAAATCAAAATGTTCTATAAAATTGCTTAAGACAACAATTTTGCTGCTATTCGGAAAATTTTTCTAATTTGAGCCCAGCGGTATTTTTTGCTAATCTTAGCAACACCACATGTCTACTGACATGTAGTACAATGCAATTAGTAGAAAAATTATGTAAAGTGAAATTTAAAATTGGTTTGCTAAAATCAGCAACAAAAAAAAAATTTGACAAAATCAAAAAAAAAAAAAATCAAAGGCTTAAAAAATAGTAAAAACGTAAACGAATTTATTATTTCGTTTTAATTTGCTAATTTTTGTTTTGAAAAATATTTTTTGTAATTTTTTTTGAATTCAAATTTTTATTGTTTTAAGGGATGATTTTTAGAACTAAAAAAGTTTTTAGTGGTATTTTAAGTGGATGTCCTATTTTCAGACGTGAGTCGGTATATTCACTTCCGATCTCTTTTTTTTTTTTATCTATGTAACATTTTAAGGCAATTAAAGTTTGTATAAGTTTTAATTATTAGAAATAACATTTTTTTTTTCAATATCCACTTTTTTAAAATTAGTATTTTTTTTTGCTAATTTTAGCAAATCGGTTTTCAAAAATTTGCAAAATTATTTCTGAAGTTAGAAACAAAAATTTGTAAATATTCTGTAATTTGTAACATGTAAACAGCAAAAAAATTTAATAAATAATACATTTTTTTTCTAAAATTCAGTACAACAATAGTAAAGTCAGGTTGAAAATCGTTTACAAATTTTTCTACTAACTTTTTTTCTGAGTGAAGCTAAAACCACAATTATCACACACGTACCTTTAAGAAATGTTGGCAACTGAGTAAGTAACGTATAGAAACCCCAATTTTCTGAAAAATGTGATGCTACTATGGCATAAAATGGCAATGACGTAAATATAGCCTTCCATGGATGCTTGACTATCTGATGTCCAACCGTGCCAATCTTGCTCTCAATATATTCACGTTCATTAACAGAACAAAAACGATCCTTGTCAGGCCCAGAACGTACGATTAACATCCACAACACTAACCAGGCACATCCAATGACACCAAAAACGTAAAAAACACTTTCCCAGCCATAAGCTGAAGCTAGAAGACCAGAGGACGGCATAGCAACTACAGTACCAGCATAATTTCCAGCAAAAGCTATAGATGCCATACGGGATCGCTCAAGAGGTGGTGACCATCGTGACCATACAGCATGTATACATGGAAATGTTACACCCTAAAATACAAGTATAAAAAAAAACATTAGTCTAAGAGATTGCTCAAAGGTTTGAGAGCACTTCTTTTAACTTAAATGCAAAGTTTTGAACTATTGAAATAAAGAATATTTTTATTTCAATAGTACAAACTTACATTAACCCCTTAAGGGCCTCGGTGTATTTACCTCAAATATACCTTCAACAATTCGTACAGCTAATAACATTTCCAGACTGTGCTTAGCGGCCAATGGCGTAAAAAGTGTTAAGATGGCCGTGGCGCCAATACCAACACCGAATACCTGTGAAAAATAAAAATCATTCATGTTATTCCATTTAATTAAATACAAAAACCTCTCCTTTACAACTTACAATATTGCCACCAATTTTGGCACCAATAAAGCCACCAATAAACTGCGTCAATATATAGCCATAAAAGAATGAACTCAATATAAGTCCCTTCTGTTTGGAGTCCCAATGGAAATCCTGTTCCCAGGACTCATTGCCATTCTCATCGATCACAGTACGATTCTCTGTCATTGCCACAATGGCCACACTTAGGTTCACACGTAACGAGTAGACATTGAAAAATCCAAGAAATGCCAGTAGTACCACTATGTACCGACGTTTTTTCCAAAACTTCCATGAGATCACTTCATTGCTATAAAAATTAACACAAAGAACAACTAAATGTTTACCTTAACGAATACAGTCAAAACCTGATTTATTTATACTTTTGCTTTCGATTTATTGTTTAAAAATACAATACTAAATCAAAAAATGCAATAATTAAATAACGAGGTCAAATCACATGAAACATATGAATGCTGCCTGCGGCAGGGCAAATGCGGAATAATAAATGCAAAAATAAAAACAGAAATTTCGTTGTGGTTCATCACCAACTTATTAACCAATTTCATTAGTTTCTGGTTTAACATATACGTCACTTTCGCTTTCACAATAACCAGGTGCTGGACGTTGCAGTCACTATGACGTATGATAAACAGAAAACACGTTTCTCTATAAGCGTTAGGGTATACAAATTACTCACAAGGAAAGTAATCCTACTCTAAACACTTTTGATTTAAGGGGAAGAAACAACGACATTTTCGGCTCTTTGTCTTTTTATTTATTTAAGTCTATGGAAATACAAATATTACTTACAAATTAAAATCCCATTAAAAAATTTATTTAAAATTACGAAAAAAGGAAAGGAAGAGCTTACTGTTTCCCCTTACAAATATGCAGGATGTATTTAATCTACTCGATTAAAAGCGAACAATTATTTGACAAAAATTTTTCGATTAATTGATACCCTAATAAGTCTAATTTAATTTTATTTTTACACTTTGCGTAATTAAATATTATCTTGTACAGCAGATAGGGGGAACTAGGTACTATTGATCCCTCACCAATCCCTCCAATTAGAGCTCCGGGTGGACCGGAAATAATGGAGACATACATTCGCCCAAGATTTCAAGACATTTGTTCAATTCCAGAATTAGAATGTTCCGAAAATCACAATATTATTCAGAAAGTACTGCGTTTTCCATATATTTACATGAAAATGCAAATATATGGAAATCATATATGAAAATCAGCTAATTTTCATGAATTCCATTTTGCTGACATTGACAATTTTTCTTTGAACACCCTCTTGACTAAAATTTTGCTAACTTTTTTTGAGTGTACCTTTTTAAAATTACATTTAAAAAATTATGTACAAATTTGCATCAAAATGTTAAGTGAGTGTTATTAGCTTTCATAGGAAAAGTTTCCAGTGGTTGGATACCCCTGTTTTTAACAATTTTGCTTCCTTGTTCTAGTTTGCTCTTTTATTATACACAAGTATGTTGAAATAAGTGGTTATGCTTTTGTTAAAAAAAATAAATAAATAAATAAATAAAATGCAAATAACATTATCAACATGTAATTATTTTAAGGTGTGTCCATTATAATATCTACAATACAGTATTTTTTTTTTTCATTAAAATATTAAAAAATATGATTAAACATTTTTTTTTTATTTTATTGAATTTGGAAAAGATTTTTTTAATGAAAACTTTGACCCAAATAAATATTACGATACAAAGACTTACGGATCGTATGTTAATGCCTCAAGTTGATGTCCCGCTTCTTTTCCATTTTTTACAGGTATATTCATATTTTGCAATGGCAACGGTAATCTTGGGCTGCGACTGACTACTTAATGGTTTTCCATAAACCACACAAAAGCTTAGACGGCTTGATCTGTAATAGAAAAATGGAAATGCTGTATTGTTAATAAACATTAAACACGCTAATATTTATACTTCGTGTTTGCTTATACACAAGAAGATCATTAAATGAAATCATAATCATCATAAATGAAGAGCTTGAATAAGTAATCTCTAAAAAAAAAGCCACTCCGTAACATTGCGGCCAAGTTAGGGCATTTTCTTCTAGATTTAGGGGTTTTTATGTAGTCGTATAGGGGCAATTTTTAGGGGCAACAATTTGTTAATGGCAATTTTTAAGTTGGACTTTTGTCTGATTTTTACGATTCGATTATTGTTTTTTTTTACAATTTTAACCTTTTTTTGCCAAATATTTATTATAATATTTGTATTTAAAAATACTAAAATGGTTTTATTTGAACGTTCTCTACTTTTTGTATATATTTTGTTAGAACACTGTTCTACTTTAAGTCCAAAGTCTAATTTGATATTGTCATATTAGATTTTATTTATTGCTTTTCAAAAAGTTTGATAATTTTCATGATAGAACAATAGTCTTTTTTCTCAATTAAATTTCAGTTGAGACTAAAAAAATAAGTTATTTTACCTAAAACTAATTTCCAATTTTGTGTAGAAAAACGATTAAACTTCAATGATTGTTTTTTTTTCAGCACTTTTGAAGTTTTTAGAAAATTATTTTTGCGGGGAATTTTTTGGTAATGTAAAAATAATTTGTTTTGGCAGAGGCGGTGGGGTTTGAAGTAAAATAAAACTTGGCAATACTGCTTCGTAGGTGTTCATCTAAACGTTTGTATGTAAACAATTCTGCTCTCCTAATCGTTGATGTTAGCACGCAAACAGATTGTTTGGCATTTAATATTTATTTAACTAAAATACTGGCTGCCGTATTTGTTTGACAATTTGCTAAAGTAAACGTTTTAAAATTTAATACGCCGTTGGAGTATGTAACCGAAAACTCGATTAAAAAAAAACAACAACAACGTTTATTTAATTAATTTTGGTTAAAAATGTATAACTATGTATTTCCTTTCACACTGGGTTAGAAAATATCTATTTATCTATTCTTTTATTTTTGTTTAGAAAGTTTGCTTTTGTGGCTACAAATTTGAACATGATAATAATAAATGACTCTACGCTGTAACACGGATCAAAATGTTAACTGTTCAAAATGCAGAGTAGAGTTACTTGTCAATTTTTTTGGTGATATTTGTCTGGTTAATTGTCATGCGCTCATTTTGATAGAGACCGATTTTTTATATAAAAAGGACCGATCACTTTAACATGGGCTTGTTCGAGAGGGTTCAATTGTCCTCTGTGACATATAACAGCACTGGTCTAAAATAACATGTCACACAACTAACCCCAAGAAATACTTCTGCAATGTAAAAGCGCAAAAGAACATGATGTCATGACTTTTAAACCGGTCCCGTGGAAGGATATATATTTTCGAAACCGGTCCAGTTTTCACCTACTGGTCAGAATTCCCAACTGACCCCTTTTTTCCCGCAGGGAGAATTCAAGAATTTCTCAACAAATCATATTGTTCTATTTATTAGCAATGATTTATTAAAAAAAATGTCCAGCGGATGGATGACGTGTCCCTAAAGCGTTAAAGCAAATTTTCGTAACTGAAAAAAATATGACTTTTGTTTAGTTGTGCAATAAAACGCCCTGTTGCCTTCACATTGAATTTATCTTTATTAAAACATTTTTAAAATATTTTGACCTCCTTAATCCGAATTTGTAGACAAAATAGCTCTGCCTGCTCTGCTCTGTTGGATTATTTAAATATTTTTGAATCCGTTGAATGGACTTGAAAATTGGATTCCCAAAAAACGTCAGTTTTCAAAATCCATAAACGGTCCTTTAGACATCCTTGAACATTTTCCGTCATAAAAATAATTTTGACTCACTTGTCGTTTGCATTGGCTCATAGTGTTTTCCCTGGGTGGGAGTTGAAAAACAAACGAATGACCTCGGTGTGCCAATTCGATGGAACTTTTTGGCTTTAGATTCGGCTTAGGAGATCAAAATTCTTTAAAACAGACTTCTGTATAAAAAATTTGTCGAGAAGTGTAATTATTAGAGGCTAATAAAAGAGGCATCGTTTAATCGATTACCCGAAATACAAATGTATAACTTTCAAGTAGCGCTTTCTTCTATTTTTCATTTGAGTAAAAATAATATTTTAAAATTACATTCGTTTGATCATTCGGAAAATATTTCGTCGATACTTGAAAAAATAATTCACTTTATATTTTTTTTATGATAAAAGCAACATAATAATATTTTGGTCACCATAAATTTATTATGAATGCAAATATTTGTTCTAAGAGTCAAATTAAATAATGAAAATAAAATCGTACATTTTGTATCGGAATGTTTATATCACCGATTTATAATTATCTAGTGTCCCAGCAAAACCTTTTATTATCCTCCTACTTTTCTATTACAAAAACTATTATTTTAACTTGAGTAACGCCTTGTCTGTTTAACATGTTATTCTTAAATTACAGGTACAGGAGTTTTTAAAAACATTCTGAATTTGTTGTCTGAAATAACCGAAGGGTAAGGTGTAAGTTTCCGAAGGGTAAGGGATTTGACGTGTTATCAGGTAATGCCAACATAATACCAAGGTTTTGCTGGGGTATCGCTCATTTATCTTCAAGGTTGCTTTTTGCTTGCCTTCGTATTCCTAAGAAGTATCGGTGGAAACTTTTAAAATAAAATTATGAGTATTGCCGCAATAAATTTCTTCCTCAGGCGATATGATATTAAAACCTTTTCGTGTTGCGTTGTGTGCAGGGAACATTTTAAGACGACAAACACGTCTTCTGTCGTTATTGGTAGTAACAATTCTGTCAAAAATCTCGATTTCGTTTTTGTTTATTTATTTTTTTATATGCCTTTTCCTCATGTCAATTAACTTAACGCGTTTATCTATATACCGCACCATAATTCATATCTTTATTTTTCAGAATTAATCTGTTTTTTTTTGTTTGATTGCTTGCTTAGTTTATTGTTATTTAGCTATTTTTTTAGTTACAATAGTATAGTACAGTACTATTCCATTATAGTCCACTCCTATATAGATTATTTGACTATATATTTTACGCTAACAGTCAATTTCATACAAATTATTAACTTTATAGTCCATTAGCGATATTATCACATTAAAAATATTACATATATGCGCCATGTAACTGTTGTTCAACAAAAATAAAATCGTGTGCAAATAATTCAAAATATAGTAGCTACAAAATTATTCTGAAATTCAACATTTTTAAATTCTATTATGTAAAATTTTAAGATGCTTATGCTTAAAAGATTGAGCCAAAGCTTTTTAATACTGCAACTTTTTCACTGTTGTTAGTATTAGTTTATACAGTAGTCACAATAATAATGATTGTTGTGACTATAAGCGAAAAAGTACTGTAACAACAATAGTAATTTAAACAAAAATTAATTTTAAATCACATGGATTTCGTAATTATTTAAATTGTTACTGTCACTCAAATTTAAATTTCTTTTTCATTTTTTACTATTGTGTCGTACAAAATTGTCTCAAAATAAGTTTTAATGAATATTTTTTTCTAAATTGCAATAACATATTATCGCTGCGCCGACCGAAATGCCAACGTATATTTAATATTTGTTTCAATGTGCCATCGCATTTTTTTCCTTTAAATGAAAAATAAAGTCGTGAAATTTAAAAAAAAAAAGTGGTTCAGGATTTCGATTGGTGCAGTGACAACTTAAGATATTCCATTAACTCAGCAAACTAGATCTTTGTTATAAATTTACATCTACCATCTTAATTACCTTGAACAAGTCCACTGTGCTGCTGTTTTTATTTTATTTTTTTGTACACGCTTAAGTTGCTTTTTTTTGTTATTAAAATACACTTTTTTATTAATAAAACTTTCTCACTTAAAGTTACAGGTTGCTTTTACTTTAAACTTAACGAGTTGTTTTTTAAACCAGTAAATCGAATTCAATTGGTAATGCCAAGTTAAAAATAATAATATTTAATGGTAGTTTGTTTCAAGTTTTGTATGTTTCTTTGTTTTAATTATTATTATTTTTTTTTTTTGCAGCTCGTAACACCTGAAATACCGTCTAAAGCTTTTGAGTCTCTGCAAACGACTGAGCACAATGCGTTAGTTATTTTATGAACGTGGTTTATGAGCCGAAATAATAATTGTAAAAAAAAATCGACATCGGCAGCTACGAGCGAAAAATGTTGGTGTCGATCTTGCCTTTTACTCAGACCTTTAAAAACATAATTCCTTAGTTTAATTTTTAAATATGATTGAAATTTTCGACAAATCTATTTGCAAAATTCATGTCTTATTCATTGATAAATTTTTGTTAAATCTTTAATAGCATCAAACAAATTGATTTAATTGATTTTAACAAAAACAAGTTTTTTTGTAAGCGACAATTTTCAATTTTGATCATATTAATTTTTTATATTTGGCGTTTTTCAATTGTTTTCAAGTCTAATTAAATTAAACTGTTTTTGTGCGTTATATTTCAACTGAAGCAATATTGTAGTTAAAACTTATTTAATTTTGCGAGATAATGGACAATAGTTAAAGAAATTGGGTTTTTGATCCTATTATTATTCTAAACCTATGTTGATCCTTATCGCCTTACGTAAGCAAAAACAAAAATTTTTGTAAAAGGACTTGTTTATTTTTTGTGGCAAACACATCGTATTGCAAAAAAAAAGGTCAGGCCGGTTAGAGGGTTAAATTAATTTTTGTTGGAAGTAAGTACATTCTATTTGCATTCTAGTTTTTTTGACGAAAGTAAAAAGAATAACTTGTTCTGTTTGAAAACTTCGAAAGACCAATATTAATCTTCACTTAAAAAGTTAAAATTGGGAACATGGGCCATATTTAAAGTCCTTCATCTTTTCCATCACTTCCATCTCTCATCTATACACCTTCCACAAAAAGCAATACATTAAATAGTAGAAAGAATTTCCTGGGTGTTGCTTCTTTAGAAAAAAAAAATGGGTTATTGGAAACAAAGTTGTTAAAGTTTAATTTAAAAAAAAAATACAACAAAAAAAAAAAAAAACCAACAGAAAATCGTCGTTATAATGAAATTACATTTTTAACAAATCTGTTTTTTAAATACGACGATACAACAATATACATCACTTAGTGAACCATGATTGTTTATCATAAAATATTCTACTTTATAAAAAGGGAACATTTTTCTAAAGAAGGTGCACTTTTTAGAGGTACTATTTCCAAAAATATTGCACAATATTTTTAAAAATTTACACGAACCCTGACAAAGTTGTTTGAAAAAGCAAATGTCATTTAGGAAATTTTATTTGTACTACTGCATAAAGCAATTTATTTCGTTAATTTATTTCTATAAAAACTATTAAAAATGGCTGCCGTAGATCTCAAACAGCCAACATATTTTGAATATGTTGAAATAGACGAACCACCGTCCCCCCTACCAAGGAAAAAACGTCTAACAAAAGCTGAAAAAAATGAACGCAAACTCAGAGCTGAGCAGGAATTTAAAAAAATGGAAATAAGAGTAAGGATTTTGGCTATATGTAGGCAAAAATACAGTTATACAGTGATGTTTTAATTTCCCAGGACCTTTTAAGGCGAGAACTTGAATTATCAAAGAAAAGTGCAGAAAAAGGTCGACAAAATTGGGAAAATTTGTGTAAAGAGATAAAGATATCGCAAATGAAAAAAGAATTAATGGTGAGCTTTTAAAGAATAGATAAAATGGCGATTTGATGCACTTTTCGCAAACGCTTAATTAATTTAAAATAGATTTATTAACCCAGTAACGCCCAAATGAAATTTAGCGGAGAAATTTTAATAAAAATATATTAATGTGATCTTTTCCCATCACATTAATAACATTTTTATCGAGTTGTACATTATCAACCTGGTGAACATTTTTCATGAACATATAATCATATAAATTTTAGCATTCATGAGTAATGTTGCCGTTAAACGTAGTGAATTAAGTGGATTAGAAAAAACTTTTGATTTTAATTTCCTAAATTTAGCTCAGTGGGTATAGTGGACGTTTGTGAAAAAAAAATACCACTTCATTTCAGGAATGGGAGAAAAAATTTAATCGAGTTTTTGAGCAAAAAGACGAAAAGATAAAACGTATATTAGATGAAATGCTCACTACTGAGGAAATGCACAAGCGCAACTATTCCATGCAATTGCAAATGATGGACTACTTAAGTGGTTGGTGAATTGATGAATTGAATGGCTTGTATTACATTACACACTGTTTAAATATTTTTTTTCTTAGATACTTTCAGAGCATTTCAAAATGGGGCGAAGCTTTGGTATGAAACTCAAGCTTCTGAAATGTTACATGATTTTTACCAAGAAATTGATGAAAAGAATATAACTCAATACCGAACAAAATTAAATAGTGAAAATATTTTACATGCTACAAATCTTGCTGTCGAACAAGAAATGTCAAACGACTACAAAATTTTCTTGGACAAACGAGATGATCGTGTTAATGTGGAAGTTGAAAAACGTTATCGTTTGCGCGACTCGATGACGAATAAAATAAAGATTTTTCAAAAACAGCTGATTACTTTTCTCGAATCGCTACGAAATACCACATTTGATGTTAACAAGTTCGAACGAGTCAATACTCTAATGGAACGTCAACGCAATTTCGTTTCAGAATCGCACAAACTAAACGATATGGCTGTTCATAGTTCTCGCCTTCATGTTGCACTACAAACTGATATTTTTCATGAGGAGACAGAAGCCAAACGTAGACACAATGATTTAAAATCACAATATGCATATTTTGTGCAAATTCGTAAAAATATTGAAAATGAAATGCAACAAGATCGAAAAATAACTTTCGAAAAACTTAAAATCGTATCCAGTGAAAGCTTCAAAGTCCTTAAAGTACGTAAGTCTTTAATTTCCTTAGTAGGGTAAACCATACTTTATGTTGACAATCCTGATCTCGACTCCCTCCGATCAATGTAACACTTGATACATATAGTCAGGTGAAATAAAAAACAACGTAACTGACAATATTTTCGAAGGCGGTTTAATTGGTTATTATAATTCATTCATTTCGTTAAACCACATACATGCCTGCACAAAACTTTGGAATTTTATGAATAAAATAGTAGTTTTGCAAACAAAATTCGATTATAATTTGTAATTCATTTTTAACATTTTTTTGTTGCACTTTAAAACTCTAAAATAGGGTTGAATGATTATATGAATTTGAGTAAATTTCTCAATAAAATTTTATCGTTCTCTAATCAAAATTATCAGTTTTCTAAACGACATTATTGCTCTTCCTGTAAAAATAAAATATTAATTACGTTGTTTTGCATTTCAAATGACGATATATTCTTGTTTTTTTTTATAAAAATTAAATTTTTTGAAATTTGTTGTCGTTTGTGTTATGTTGCTGCTTAAAGTTGGATTTTTTTTTATTTAAAATGTTTAAATGGTCACATTTTTAAAGTGCTTTATCTTCTTGTCAGTAAAAGCCCCAATTAGTACATTTTCGATTATTGTTGTTCTCAATAGGACAATATTAACTTTATTTTATATATTCCAGCTCAGTAGTTGTATAATTTTTTTTTTTGAATGGCGCATTTTGTCAAGTACTTTTACTTCCGAAAACTTTTAAAAAGTAAAAATTTATATTTCAATAATTAGTCGTATTGTTGACCTTACCTGAAATTATAGCGCACATTTCAAAATTAGATCGAAAATATTAAAAACTATACAAAAGAAGTGTTAAAGTACATGAGGTGTACTAAGTATTGTATTGTTAAAATTTGTATATCACTATAACGGCAATTTTCTGTTGGAATTTATTTATCATCCTATCGTCTATTGTTGTATTTTTTTAAAATTAAATTTTAACAACTCCGTTAGCTCCAATAGCAGAATATAACACTTAGCACACCTCTTGTGAACAACCTAATTGATTTTGGGCACTTGTAAGATATTTCTTTCGTTCTAACACTGGATAATTTAACTGCACTGTAGTTCTCTTACACAAATACTCAGTAAATAGAAAAAAAAAAAAAGAGAGAATAAAGTGACAGTTTTAAGAAATGTTGAGAGTTTGCAAGTTTCTACTGGACAAATTTTTGTCAGCAAGAATTTTCAAGTAGAAAAAGAATAATTGAAAAGCATCTTTGTGGTTTGTAAATATGTACAAAAAAATTCACAATCATGTTGTAATAAATATTGAGAAATTAATTAGGGAAAACTTTCTTAAATGTTTAATTTACATTTTACATCAGAAAAAATCGATATATTTCTCCATTTGGTTCGCTTACTTTTTGAGAACATTTTCTTGCAAGACTTTACCCTTAAAAATTTGATCCTTAGATATGTTTCTGTCGCAAATATAACATTTCGATGAAAGCCTAATGGATCTAGTACCCATATGGATCATATTCCTGGTAAATACAAAAATCAAAATTTCTTATTGACTTTTTTATTATTTATTCATTTATAGACAACCATTTACACAATCCCATTTAAACTTATTCAAATTTCGGACCCAAACATTAGTTGCCTTACAAGCATACTGGTGTAGGGTATTCTGTAGTCAGCAAACCCGACTTAAAACATTGTATTTGTTTTTGTGATGATTTTTCGAATTTTGAAAATTTTCGACATGCTGCCGAACGACAAAATTGCCTATTTTCTACCTCCTATATATCGGGGTGCACTGTGGGCCAGCATGCATTTTGGCCATAACTAGAATGTGGAAGACGGACGTTCAAAAATTATCTTTAAGGTGGTTTAGACACTTTTACTAATCTGCAATTAGAATTCAAAATTGCAAATCCAATATGGAGACTATCAATTTTAGAATTTGACTATATTTTTAATTTTTAAACTTTGCTTTTAAATATTTGCGGTCGTTAATTCCGAATCTGAAACACAAAAATTATAATTCAAAATGGCGGAAAACATTTGATTAGAATTGCCATTACAGAGTTTTTTTTCGGTTGCTAGACACGAATATGAAATCAATTGCGTATTAAAGTTTTAAAAAAATGGGATATTGAAATCTTTCGTAGTGTGAACGTGAGATTTGGAAAGATTATGAATGATCACAAGAGTTTTTTGTAGAAGACGTATTGTAAATGTTGGCTATAATACTGACCCATTTATGAATTTCAAATGGTAGGTGTGAATTTTTAGTAGTTGATGTTGAGATATTATTAAAATGAGGCATAAATTTAAATTATAGCGCCACATGCTCAAAAAAAAATTACCATTTCAAACTGTAGTTATTTTTTATATAAAAAAATCTCAACTTTAAAACGCGATTAAATGCGAGTGTTACAAATATTTTAAAATTAAAATTTAATAAACTTGGGAGGAAACAGTTGCAATAGGCTCTCTAGAATGACTAATTGATTTACTTAAATTATTCCCAACTAGAAATACAAAAAACTAGAAAAATACGGTGTATTGCTGTTATCTTTGGCAACTAATTGTAGAAAACTGCAAACAGAGTCGGAAAAAGTAGTACCTGGGTGTGATTTTAAGGAAGAAGAACAAAATGACCGATTGAAATTACAAGTTTTAGATCTCAAGGCACATGTTGATTTATCGGAAGCAGACTTACAATATGAAAGAGAACTGATGCAGGATTTTTGGCGTCGCCAAGCTTTAGCCGAGGCCCAAGTTGTTCTACTCGAGGCGCAGAAACGTCAATTGACAAATGAAAATCAACATTATGTTAACACCATAAAACTAATGAGCAAAGCCGATAACGTTGATGATCTAAAAGAAACTCTTAAAATAAAGTCAGTGTTCCTTGAAGATGCGCCATACTTAGTTATGAATTAAAGTTGTAGTAGTCAAAGATTTATAACACAGCTGCACAATTAAAGCAATTGTACAAAATTTTATATGAAATACAATAATTTGGAAGATTTTTCTTTAAACAACATAAACAACGTATCATTTTTTGGGATCGTAATTGAGAACATCAAAGCTTAAAATTTTATAAAATGAAACGGACCAATCCTTGTCATTAGTTTTTTGATTATCTGCAATATTTTCTGTATTATCCGAATAATCTCGCCTAAAACGTATGAATATTTCTGCAAAAACTATACGATGGGGCACCGCTAGAACTTCATTCGGAGTTTTAAGATCTGTATCCAATTTGCGTAGTATATTATTAATTTCAACTGCCTCTGCGGGAGTATCAAAGTCCTTAGTATTACGCAGACCAACAAAAAGGACATCAATAAAACAATATCTACGATCTGTAAAGAAGAATCGATGTGATGCGAAAACAATTATACATTTCAATTCATACATTTTACCATAATTTTGTCGAATGGCCACTCTCATGGGTATTGCCCGGCGTAAATGTTCCGTTTCGAAACGTACTAATTTTAAACGTGTGTCGTTGCGTGACAACAACATATCTCTTGTGATTTGTTGGCATCCAGTAGGAGTTGTAAACTTTTTAAGTTCATTACTAGTTTTTTGGTCACGTATAATATCTGTTAGGACCTTAGCAGCCTAAAAAAGAGAAATACAATAGGTATGTTTTTTATGCTTTCCTAATTGATATACACAGAAAATATCATTTTGCATTCCATATATACATATGAAAAAACCATATATACATATGAAATTCAACAAATAAATTTGCAAATCAACAGAGACAATACAATCAAATATTAGGCTTTCTTGATTTAACCCGGACCTCTTCCATATTTATGTTAGGACTGTATTAAAATAGTTTTGCTTTATTTTTCATCATATATTTACAGGGAAAATTATAAATCATACATGGAACTAATTAAATGTTGAGGTCCTTCAATGCACTGGTATCAATTGTAATAAAATTGATTCCAAACTCATTTTTTTACTTATAACAAAAATCGTCTGGGTTAAGAATTGCTTGATATTTACGTCAACAGTTTCTTTTAAGAAATTTTGTCTTGGCTAAAGTCAGCCGGTCGCAAGAGTAGAAAAAATGACGAGTGTTTGAGGTAAACGAGTGGTTCGATTCCCAGTCAAAAAATCGAACCTACATGAGACCGAACAAGCCAGGCCTGCTCTGGTATGAAAAGGTAATTAATTATTTAAATAAGTCTCATTATTGAAATTCAATATCTGTTTGTTTTTCATAAAAGTGCACTCCTATACGACAGACCATCCTATTATTTTCCTACTAGGCAGATTATGAATGCCACTATTCCCTTTGGATGGTAGTTGTTACTTTTATATTTTGCTGCTAAAATATCAAGAAGAATAAAGAATGTGTATCTAATATCGGCGTGCAAGTGCGGCTTTCGTCGATTTTAGTGCGATCCCTTAGAAATTTGAATTTCGTCTTTAGATTTTTTTTCCCAATTATTTTTCGTAAAATTTTTCAAAAATTTTGGATTTAAATTTTTTCTTTATAATATTATGCCTGTTTGTTTACATGCTAGTTGTTACTATTTTTAATCTTAAATTTTTAATGCAGTTGTTCTAAAATTTTTGGCATTTTTTTTTTTTTTTGTTTTTTCTTTCTAAGTTTCCTAATTTTTACTATAAATGTAAACAAATAAATTTATTAGGTCAACTGAGTGTTACAATAGCACTCAAACAAAAACTCTCTCATGACGTAAAATAAGTTCTTTTTTAGAGACGTTATAGAAAAATTGTTTGCTTTACTTTATTAAATTTTACACCCAAAGTCTGATCAAATCGGCTCAACAAACATTTTTGTCATTAAAATTTATCCATAATTCTTCAAAATACCGAAATTAGAAATCTCCACTAAAGTGTTTCAAAATCGTTGGACTTTAAGAGAAAATAGTTTTATTATGACAGAGTTTGGCTATGACAGAGTAATAAGATTTTTTTGCTGCTCCTGCGCACATAAGTATATACATAGTGGCAACTGAATTGCGATCCAAATGCGATTCCTAATTATCAGTTGTATTAACCAAACTTTGTTGTGTTAATTAATATTCAGTTATAGCAACCGTATTTCAGTTGGAAGTAACATTTTTTCCCAATATGTTGTAGCTACGATGACGGTATAAATATATTTTGAATTTTTTAAATATTTTGATTTCTGAAAAACCTCATTATGGATCTGGGTGTAAAATGCGTGCCGTGCCACCCCTGGTAAATAAAGAAAAATAAGTTCTTATTCAATTTTGTAGACGATGGTGATCCTGATTTAAACCTTGATTTTTTGCTACATCCAAACTTCAATTATTTATAACATATTTTTAGCATTTTATTTAAACCATTTTTTAAAGCTTTCGTTTTGTTACATTCCCACATAGTATACTAATTATAACAGACAAATTAGTTACATTTGATCGCTGCAGGTTATTAGGTTTCACTGTACATATAAATGTATATTAGATATTTACATTCGGATATAGGCATCACTTACTTATCACAATTCCACATTCGCCCATATATGAGTCCGTGTACGAATCCCATTTGCATATAAAGTATATATCGTTTTATTACATATTTGTCCATACATGAGAGCCAAAAAAAAAACAGAATTATACTTGTTTCAATCCATTTTGCACTACAATTGCTCCAGCAAATATTATAACCCTTTCAACATGTAATAGTTTTAATGTGTTATTTAATAAAATGCTAAGACAATATTAAAAAACAAGTAAGAGCGGCTAAATTCGGCTATGCCGAATCTTATATACCCTTCACCATGGTTGGGAAAAAACTGAAGTTTATATATGGACATATATGAAATGGATAGATTTATATACGGACGCCTTTAAGAGGAAATTAACCATTTAGTTTGGAGATAAAACTTGGACTCGGGAAGATTTATGGTTCCAGAAAATAGGTATTTTAAAAAAATTTATGTTTTGGGCATAACTTTTTTGTATCTGAACCGATATTTCCGAGTTTTTCAGCAAATATGTTATACTAAAGATTTTCGATCTTTTGCTATATAAGACGTATCCATAGGTCATAATACAGCTCTAGAATAGTGTTTGTTGTTTGTGTATAAAAGGTGAAGAGGTGAAAGAAAAGAATTTCAACAAATCGTTAAAAGAAATCACTACAACTGCATGTGTTTTATTCTACAAAATAGTTTGATTTAGCTGGCAAATTTGCATTTGGGATTTTATTTCGCTTTTTTATTAGAAATATTTGTAATTTCTTTAGCTTAATTTTAAAAATTTGAAAGAAAATAGTTTTTATTTTTTTTTTATAAATTATTATAAGTTATGACCTAAAATAGTTGCAAAGGTAAATTATGTATAAAATTTTGTTAATATGTGAGAAATAAAATGGTTTAAAAATCTTTTTATAAATTCTTTTAAATCGGAGCAAAAAATAGAAATAAAACCGTTTGTATTTTGTTTGTATCAGAGGGTTTTTATACAATTTTTGATGTTTTTAGCCTATTTATGGATTATTTAACTATTAATATAAAATTTTATTTAAATTAATTATTAAATGTAAAAAAAAACAAAAAATAAACAAATCTTAACGAACCGGGTCGCGGGTTCGTTAAGATTTTTTTTCCACCTGTGGTGAAAGGTATAAAAACGTTTGTATTTTGTTTGTATCAGAGGGTTTTTATAAAAATGTTGATGTTTTTAGCCTATTTATGGATTATTTAATTATTAATATAAAATTTTATATAAATTAATTATTAAATGTTAAAAAAAAACCAAAAATAAGCAAAAAAAAAAACAGTTAAGAAAATAATAAAAAAAAATGTACAAAAAAAAAGTGAATTGACCTGAACGAGATTCGAACCTCGAACCCCGCGGGCTTAGAGAAAAAAAGTATTTGTGACATAGCCTCTAGACAACTGAGCTATTAAAGCTTACACAAAATCATCGTCAATAGAGGTACATATATAAAAGTCTTCATTTATTATGGATTTGTTTAGTTTTTATTTAAATGACAAATCTTTGTATGTGTGTTGTTTGTGTATAAAATGTGGAGATGACAGAAAAGAATTTTAATTATTAATATAAAATTGTATATTAATTAATTATTAAATGTTAAAAAAAACAAAAATAAGCAAAAAAAAAACAGTCTTAAGAAAATAATAAAAAAAAATGTACAAAAAAAAAGTGAATTGACCTGAACGAGATTCGAACCCCGAACCCCGCGGGCTTAGAGAAAAAAAGTATTTGTGACATAGCCTCTAGACAACTGAGCTATTGAAGCTCACACAAAATCATCGTCAATAGAGGTACATATATAAAAGTCTTCATTTATTATGGATTTGTTTAGTTTTTATTTAAATGACAAATCTTTGTATGTGTGTTGTTTGTGTATAAAAGGTGAAGATGAAAGATAAGAATTTTAACACATGGATGTGTTGTTATGCTCAAAATTCTACATATGTACATTTTAAACAAAGGGATTTCACTGGAAAAATTAGAGGTAGTCCTGGTTTTTTGCTAATATCTCAGCCATTTATAAACCGATCTGTCTGATTTTTAATAGCAAACAGAAAATTATCATATGTAACAGAAATAAAAAACAATCAAGTCCTCATCATGTCTGGGTTCTTCGGAAAACCCATTTCAACACACAGACGGACAGACGGACATCGTTAAATCAACTTCGCTCTTCATAAGGACCCAGAATATATATACTTTATAGGGTCTAAGATCAATATTGTAGAAATTACAAACGGAATGACAAACTTATATATACCCTTCCACCTGTGGTGAAGGGTATAATAATGAAGAGAAATTACGATTGCAAATGATATGAACACTTGAATTTCGACAAGTTCTTTAAAAATGAATTTTTTGTTCTAGTAATTTAACGAAATCTGTTTTTTTTTTATTTGTTTAACAAAAGCAATATATGTTAGCAAACAAATAAATATGTAGCAATGAAGAGTCACCAAAAGACAATAAAACAAAGAATAGCTCAAATGTGTTCTCAGTTCCAAATGTTTTGAATGTATATTATGAAGAACGCAGAGCTTAAACAAAAAAAAAAGAACTTTTCAAACGTAAATGTTGCACTTTTTGTCTGCTTAGCAATCAAATCGTGGTTAAGTTGATTTCCTAACGGGTGTAATGAGAATAATGAAGACCAAGTATATTCTATTTACATAAACAATATTTAGTTATACATAAATTCGTATGGAATATTTATATGAAATTTAAAAAAATAATAATTAAAAAAAATAAAAATGTCAGACTTATTTTCCTATGAATCTGTAATTTTTTAAGGTGTATTAATATTTTCCCCTCGTTCTTTTTTAAGTCAATGGTTTAAAACAAAAACAAAATTCACTATATTCACCAATGGGTTTATTTCGATGCTAACTTGGATGATAGTAAAGACTTCAACCATTTTAATGGTTACTTATGGTACAAGTTATTGTGAACGTTGGAATTTTAGCAACACTGTTTCCAATTTATATACAAAGAAAGAGGTGACGCTCAAGTAACAAAAAAAAAAAAAACTATACCCTGCACCAAAGCTAGGTCGACATGGCCATGAATTTGACTTTCAGTTATTTTATTAACCAAATATATGAAATGAGATACATATTTTAAATTCTAATGTATTAAGCTGTCACTAGCAGACCTATTGTTTAAATGTTGGAGCATTTGCTTCACATATCTATGTCAAAAACCAAATTGTCATAGAGCAAAATTGTATTTTTTCATTAGATTTGTATAATTTTCGAGCATTGAGGCATTGGCAAATGTGCGTTTACATATTTTATGTTAATATTTCCTTTCACAAAAAATAAATACACATGAACAAAATTGCGATATTGTGCTCTTAAACATCTAAATGAATCTTGATTTGAAAAATTTCAGTATTTATTTATGTTACGAACGAAATTCAAAATCAATAACACTCTGTTGCATACTGTAGCACAATATTGCTAATGGGGACTAGCTCTGCAATTTAATATGCCTAATGGAGAGAATACACTTTCTAATACGCCACCTGTTGATAAATAGTTACAACTAATGCTCTTTATTTAATAGCAAGGTTGGTAACCGAAACCAATAACAGTATTGGTATCGATTTTTTGTTTGTTTCGATATTAGTATCGGGAATAGTATTTTATTCGCATCGGTATCACTGATACCGAAACATTAATACCGGTTCGTACCGTCATTACTAAAAAAAATACATTTTCCCAAAAAACAATATTTCCAACCGTACGTCAAATTAGCAATGGGAATTTTTATTTACAACAATCTATAAAGTTAAATTTATTGACAATTTTAGATATGTTGTATTAAAAAGTTTTATTTTCTGGTAAAATCATTAAAAAAAAAACAAATTTTGTTTAAAACCGGTTACCGGTATTAAGGGAAAAGGTTTTAGAATACAGGTATTTGGTATTGGTACCTTTATAAAAAGGTATCAGATGCCAACCTTGCTAAATAGCAATTCAAATTCTTGATGTATCTTTCAGAGCCAGTGAGAGCATTATTTTTTTTTACCAAATTGCGTAGAGCCTGGTTCTACCAATAATCATATTTTGACGCAATTTCACAAATATCCAGAGAGGTTTGTTTACTTATTTTAAAAATAAAGATGATCGACTTGAACTGATCATGACGACATCCAGTTAATTATAAATTATTTCAAAAAGTTAATATAATCTAGAATGTGATATTAAGATCCTTCACTAAAAATAACGTAACCGTTAAAATTCTTTATTACAATTGATGCACGAGTTGTACAGTTTCTTCTGACGCTAAGAATATGAAGATTTTTTTGTTTTTTGTTGTATATTTATAATTTATATTTAAAAAAAACATGAAATATTAAATGTTAAAAATATTATTTTTGTATAATTAAATTTATATCATATAAAATTTCAACTATATAATAAAATGCAGAATAAACTAGTTAAACTAAACTTTAATCGATCGAACTTCTGGCTATGAAAGAATGCATATTTTTATTTTATGTTCCCAACATTTTCAACATAATATTATTTTATATAAAAAATGATTCACCCTTTAAAAGTCTTTGTAGATCAAATGGGTGTTTAAAACATACAAATCGGACAGTAATTGTATTTTTGACTGGCATTTTCAAAATGCCAGTGTACCCTGGGTTAATTTAGGTGAATTTTAGATAATTTAATCACGGCGGTGATGAAAAATTTCAGTGCCAGCACTGCTTTCTAGACATGCTTTTAATTTTTTTCTTTGTTATTGTAGTTGTTTTGTTAGTGTAATTAAAATATTCATCAATTTAATTGCAAAATGCCCAAAAAAATAACTACGAATTTGGTGGCCTTTCAAATTAAATGTCGCACCAATTTAAAAAGGCAAAATAAGACAATTTTTTCATAAAAGATTTCCACAAAAATTTAAATATATAATTAAAAAATGTTTATAAGGAAAACACTTTTCGTTTTAACAACAAACAAATATTTCCATGGAAATATTCCACAACCAATATTTTATCAAACATACAATGCATATTCAAATTCACAAGAACAGAACGTTATAATTGAAAAACAAGCATTAGAGGGTCTAAGGAGAACATTTCCATGCCAGCAAATATCGACTCTTTGATGGAAGAAAATCGGAAACCTTTGTGTTTACGTTTTCCAAATCCTGAACAAAATGATATGTTTAAAGGTTGTGGTCGTTTTAACAACAAACAAATATTTCCATGGAAATATTCCACAACCAATATTTTATCAAACATACAATGCATATTCAAATTCACAAGAACAGAACGTTATAATTGAAAAACAAGCATTAGAGGGTCTAAGGAGAACATTTCCATGCCAGCAAATATCGACTCTTTGATGGAAGAAAATCGGAAACCTTTGTGTTTACGTTTTCCAAATCCTGAACAAAATGATATGTTTAAAGGTTGTGCTAAAGTGATAAATCGTTTTAAATGTTGTGTTGAAATAGGAGAAAATTCCAATGAGGAAAAAAAAACGTTATTGGACACTGTTGGGAGAATTGACGAAGTTTATTGCGGTAGTTTTTTAAAAGATTTTTCAAAACAGTCGATATATTTTTCCATTTATCTTTTCTTTTGCAATTTCAGAGTGCTTGTACAGATTTCTTGTATCAATGCAAGTAGGGCAATGAAGCCACTTCCCAAATAGTAGTCATATGTGAAACTCTTTCGGATAATCAAGAGCATAGAAATCTACGCACAGAAATGATTGTTCAATTTAAACACGGTATGTATGTAATTTACTATTAACTCACAAAGACAGCTCAAAGTCGAATATCGGTCTTGTGCACAAAAAATACACGTGTAAGACGAAAATTTTGTTTTAAATTACTAATCCGTTGCGTCTAATTTCCCGTCCGTACTCAATGGTTGATCAGTTTAACCAATTTTATTTTTCTCCGTTCGAATGAAAAATTTCCCCACTTTTTGAAAGCACCAAGTGCAAAAATAAATGTCACACGTGTATGTGTTTATTACCTGTTTTGATCCTGTTATGAATTCTGATTCCACAAATTCTCCATCCACAAATATTTGCAACTTTAATAAATTCAATTTTGTTATAAAATATTTCCACGGATTGTGCAAATACACTAATCGTGGTATAATTTTGCGTCGTCCATTGTTATATTCCATCTGTTGCTTCCAATTGTGTGTATGTCGGAAAATAAGTTCACAACCATTTCGAATATTAAGCGGAAAATGTGATGGGAACGAGTGAGCTGTGAATAATTTTGATTTAATGGTTATTGCCGAAAATTCAAAAGATAATTTACGTAGAAATCTTGGTAACATTTCTTTATGTTTTCTTCTCATGTGTATATTTGATGTAAAAAATAAAATGCCAAACAAAAAAAAATAATGTCAAATTTTTATTTTTTAAATTCCAACATATAAAAAATATAGAGCGGCAACACATACCTACATTAATACAGAAGTCTAAAAAATTGTTCTCATCTAAAAATTAAATAAATCGAGCATCTTTTAAATCAAAAACATTTATTTCTATTTGTTGTGTAATTATTGTTGGTCTTTAATGGCAAAGTTGTTGGAATTTCAGTTACACCGAAAACGAGTTTTGTCACGATTTTTCAAGTCGAAACATATTATTCTCATATAGAATTTTGGTTCTTATTATGATTATAGTATTTATTATTGCATTTATAAACTGCGTTGAACAAAGTTTAAAGATAACCTACAATACATCCTAAAAATTTGGCTTTAATGCATTATTTTTTAAAAAAAAATTTTCAAAAAGTGAGCTTACTCTCACACAAGCTTTGTACTTTCTTATAAGTTTAAAGATAATATGCATCCTAAAAACTCGGCCGAAATTGTACTTTGACGGCGAGTCTCATACCTAATAGTTAAGCGCTGCACACAATTTAACCCAAAATATTTCAACAGGAATGTCAAAAAATTTCATATAAAGCAACAAAAGATTTAAGAACTAACTTGTGTAGAGCACAACTAGTTTGTTCTAATCCCAGCTTGAGTTGTTTCTTGTTCGATTGGCTTTTGTGCCCTTACAATGCAGTCAGTAAAGTAAACACCCAACTACAACTGGCTTAAGTGGCGTAGCTTTGTTTTGATATGAAACGGAATTTTTGAAATACAAATTTAAACTTAACCACACGTGTGGTTGCTAAGAAGACAGAAATGTAGCATTATTTATTTATTTATTTATGTATTTATTTATTTTATTTATCAATTATATAATTACAAATTATATGTTAATACCCTAACCTAGCACTAGCAACAAAGGCCTTCGGCTCGTTGTAGCGAAAACAGACCAGAGCCTCTGGTGGGAATTGAACCCACGACCCCCGCACTGATAAGCTAGCACGCTACCAACTAGCCTACCGGGGCGCTCAGAAATGTAGCAAAATATTCGTTTTTTATAAGTTTTTGTTCAGGCTTTGCCTTTCTTTAGAGGCTCTAGCTTGTCTAAAACCTTGAAGAGATCTTTTGCCGGATCAATGTATCAACCTAGCTAAAAATCGATAATTTGCTTTGTTTTTGTAAATATGCGGAGATTAAAAGCTCGCTATAAACTAGAAATAAAAAACGAAAAACCCCTAAAGTATATAAAAACTACAAAAAAAAACTACAAATTTTATTTTTAAAAAATTTTGAATTGTTATTTTATAACGATGTCCAGCTAAAGTCACTTGCGCCAATTGTAGCTAAGCATTTAGGCAAGTTTTATGCAGGTTTTGTTAGTACTCTGGGATCCTAGTAAGCACACATTGACCAGTAAGCAAGGACTGTTATTTGCGACGTTACTCAGAATATAAATATTTCAAAATCCAGAAACATGGTCATGGTCGACTTACATTTTCAGTACACAGCTCAATTTACATAAGAAAAATAAACATTTGAATTATGAAGTAAGTCTGCTATTGACAACTTATTCGTAAGAGGTTAAAATATGTATTCAGTTTTATATTTTTCAAAGCCAAATTCAAAAACAAACGTACCTACACTCACAATATAATTTCCTTAAAAACAACTTAAAAGACATTAAATTAATCGAAAATACAATCAAAAAGAGGACTTCTGATTTTTCATTATATTCAGCCCATTTTGATGTTTATTTTCAATCATTGTGTTGTAATCATCAAAAGTAGTAAAAACAATAGAAAGTCGTTTAAAATAACCATCAAATTTTTACTGACAAAAAGTTAAAAAAAAAAACTACTTTTGTGGTTTGTTTTTCAAATTGATAGTTTTTGTTTGTATGTAATTACAAAACACAACACGCAGATGTATATATTTTTATTGGCTTTGTGTGTATGTATATTTGAATAATTTCTTGTAATTTTTATTGAAATAATTTTGTATATATATTTGACATTTAACAGAAAATATCAACTCCTACTGAATGTCTGTGAATTTTTATAGTTTGTTTTTTGAATGACTGATTCAAATAGTTAAAAAAAAATATATTTCTATGAATTTCAATTAATTCTTCATTAAAAAATAAACTTTACGTATAACTTTTTAAATAAACTACAGTCGGTAACGGAAAATATATTGTGAGTGTAGGAATAGTTTTTTTATTTGTTTGGCGCAACCTATTAAAAAATACTAACACTAACGTAATTCTGCATTTTGCTCCTTTGTATAAATTTAATAAATTGACGGGATGTCAAAATGTTGGCAGACTGAAATTTTGAAAATAACTTAAATTTTACCATGCAATGTTTCGCCCAAGTGACAAAAGATTTCCAAATGTTCGATCACGTTCACTATATTGCAGTCCCACGCCAAATGATGACTTAGACCAGAAGCATAATAGTTACGATTAGGATATTAATGATAGGGAAGTTGTTGTACACGCGGCTGCTCCAAATAATATGGTGTGTCAAGATGATACGTTAAAAAAAAATACAATCACAATGTGGGCATACTATGGCTCAACGGTAAGATTAACGCCTGTGTGAGTTTGCATGTGATGCTTTAGAAGTTCCTTCTGTACAAATGCTTTTCCACATTTAATACATACAAATGGTTTCTGCTCGCAATGAATAAAAAGTACGAGGACATATAGCACTGTTACACTCAGAAAAAAAAGTTAGTAGAAAAATTTGTAAACGGTTTTCAATCCCAATTTACTATTTTTGTACTGATTTTTAGTAAAAAAATTATTATTTAGCAAATCTTTTTGCTATTTACATTTTACAAATTACAGAGTATTTACAGAATATCTACAAATTTTCGTTTCTAATTTCAGAAATCATTTTACAAATTTTTAAAAACCGATTTGCTAAAATTAGCAAGAAAAATTACTAATTTTAAAAAAGTCGATATTGATGGAAATGTTATTTTTATTAATTTAAACTTATACATACAAACTTAAATTGCCCTAAAATGTTACATAGGATTAAAAAAGGGAACGGAAGTGAAGATACCGACTCATGTCTAAAAATAGGACATCCACTTAAAATAGCACTAAAAATTTTTTTTATTTCTAAAAATCAGCCCTAATAACAATTTAAATTTCACCTTAAAAGTAAAAAAAAAATTGACTAAAATATTTTTCAAAACAGAAATTACCAAATTAAAACAAAATGATAAATTCGTTTGTGTTTTAAGAATTTTTAAGATTTTTAAGCCTTTGATTTTTTTTTTCATTTTGTATAAAACATCTTTTAAAAAATATAATTAAAATTTTTGATGCTCGATAAAAAAAATAAATCTAAAACTTTGTACTAATATTAATAGTATTTAGCAATTTTTTTTGCTGATGTTAGCAAACGGATTTTAAATTCCACTTTACAAAAAGTCTACTAAAATTTAGTTGCGGCTATTAATTTTTCTACTAATTTCATTGTACTACACGTCAGCAGACATGTGTTGCTAAGATTAGCAAAAAATACCGCTGGGCTCAAATTAGCAGAATTTCCCGTAATAACAGCAGACTTTTTTTTGGTGAGTGTACATGAAACTATATTTTATATTCAGGACATTAATAATTATCCACAAAATACGTTCCACTGACGTCAGCGTTGAAAGCGCCTTTGGACAATTCACACATTTAAAGATTTTTTAGTGCATCCGTTGCACGTTGGATTTGTATAGGCGGTTCTGATAAAAATCTGCCCTCCAAATTGGTCGTAGCAGTGCACTAAACCAAAAATCAATACTAAAATCAACATAAAAATGTATTTACTTTTTGATGAAATAATGAAATAATGGGTGGGTGTATAATTTAAAAATTAGGAATTTTTAGCCAATTCTAGTCATTTATTGTGAAACATTGGTACAATGTAAATTTATTCAAAGCATTGGACATCGTTAGTTATGACCTCTTCCCATCTTTCTAGCAACATAAAGATTCCGCGCCCAAGGAAATGCTAATTTTATGAGGCCAAGAACAATACCCTGTCGATCCATTTGTCATCGCCAGTAATGATTCGATGCAAAATCGTCCTTTAACTTCTCCCGGCTACAACTCGTGTGGTACTTAATTTCCTTGATTATTTACGAATTGTGCTGCTTGCAAATGTTTTGAAATTGCTGATTAAGTGACCAGGGCGGTCTTTGGCTTCCGTGTCAAAATCACCACTCTGGACCGCATAAGCCATCACTCGAGTGCATAAATGGCAGATGTTTACCATTCAAAATGTTATTAAAGTTATTAAAGACACAAACCATATGTAAAAGAAACGCTTGTGAAAAACTTTGGCTTCTGAAGAGATCTTTTACCGGATCGAAATACATGTACCAGCCTAGCTAAAAATCGTTAATTTGCTTTGTTTTGGTAAATATATGCAGAGTTCGAAAACTCGCCATAAACCAACTCTAACTTTTTCTTCATATTTTCGAATTGCATGAAAGTTGCTGCCCTGATAGTCATGGAGAATGCATTTTCTGGTGAACTAGTATGACTTTCATCGACGTTCTTACGATTGTGAATTTCTTTGATATTTCATTTGGAAAATTTCAAAGATCTTGAACCGAATGAAGAACATTTCTCATAATACGATATACAAATTAATATTACTTTTTTGGACTCGTATTAATAATCTAGACATGAAACATTCGCTTATTGAAAGCCATGAAATCAAAGCTTTTGATGTGTGCTAACTTTAGCCAAAATTGGTGCCTCCAAGTGGGAATCATGACATATGTAAGCTGGTTTGTAAGGGACCATTTTAAAGTACTCCCTCTTAAGCATCGTCATCATATTGTATCCATCTGTAAATAACAATTTTATCATATATACATACATACATATATATGATGTTTTATGTTTTTTATACCAAATTATTATCTTCAGATTTGTACAACATATGTACGTATCTATATAAAAATATAATTTTGGATATAAAACTGTGTGTGTTATTTTTGGACTCAAATTAAAACAAGAAAAAAACTCACACGTCTGGTCTAAACTGGAATTTAATTTTTTTTCTTCATTTTAGTTTTGCCATGGTTTTAAGTGTGTACAACACCAGAAAACCTAAAAAACTAGTCTCATTTATGTGCAGTTCTTATAGCTAATCTGTGCGCCATGTAGTTCTGCCAAAAGGATTCTGGCTATGCTTAACCAAACTTTTGACCAACAAAAACTAAAACTTGTTTCGTTTGAATTTTTATATAATACGCAGAGTTCTTCTCAATGTTTATACTCAGTTTATATACTATACAACAATATTATATACAGATTAGGGTGACAATGAGTTGTATAGGGAAAAAATGTTGGTCAAATTCCATGGATTGCCGGGCAGAAATTGATGAGACATGGTCCAAAAAATATCTGTGCCGCGATCAAAATTTCTGATTTTTAAAATAAATAAAAACAAAAAAATAATTTTCTAATTTCATATTATAACACATAATTTTAAATTAATTTGGGCATGCTTAAGCCCGATTATAAAAACTTAAATCAAATCGCACAAAGAGCTTTTAAGCTTTTAAATTACCTCTAAAATCGTATATAATTAAAGATTTCAATTACATTTAAATTACATGTAATGTGTAATTTTTATATTGAAAATTACAATTACAAGTAATTAAAATTTAGAACAAAACTAAATTAAAATTAGATGTAGTTGTAATTGAAAAATCTTAACTAATATTATTTCTTATTGTAATTGACAATATCCTAATTGCACATTGCATATAATTGTAATTAATTATAAGTAATTGTAATTAAGCTAAAAATAATTACTTCTAATTGAACAAAATTCAATTACATACAGGTAACAGATTCGTAGTTGCAACCAAATTTTTGTAGTTCAGTTATATGTATAACACATTTTTAAAAATTATGGAAATTAATGGCAGATTGCATTAATATTGGTAAAAAAAATTTACATTATTTAGGACTTCTAAATTAAGAATAATTAATGGTTACAAATATATTATTCAAAGTATTGTCCACGGCTGTCCACAACCAGGCAGGTTTAATGCGCTAATAACAATTTTATATACAAGGTGGCGCAAAAGTAATCCTCCTATCAGAAAATGCTATAAATTTTGCGATTGGCCCCTAATGTCAGTTCTGTTTTGACATTTGTGTAGTAAACACATGCGAAATACACGTTAATAAACAATGTTACGCTACACTGCTCCAGAACGCGGAATACTGGTGACTATTTATTTGAGCAATAATGAAGATGATTTTTCATCAAAAATAATCATGAGTGATGAGGCCCATTTCCATTTTAGCGGGTACGTAAATAAGCAAAATTTACGCTTCTGGGGCACTGAAAATCCGCGTGTAACCCACGAAGAGCCATTACACCCGCTCAAAGTCACTGTATGGTGTGCTGTTTTCGCTGGAGGAGTCATCGGACCTTTTTTCTTCGAAGACGTCGCGGGCCAAACGGTTACTGTGAATGGTGAGCGCTACAGATCAATGATCAACGAGTACTTTTTGCCGCAACTTGATGAATTGGGGTTTGGAAAACATGTGGTTCCAACAGGACGGTGCAACGCCACACACTGCTCGTGCCACAACCGATATGCTGAAGGATGCATTTCCCGGGCGCCTAATCTCCCGTTTTGGCGACTTACACTGGCCAGCAAGATCGCCTGATTTGACCGCTCCAGACTTCTTTTTGTGGGGCTTTTTGAAGTCGCGGGTTTATGTCAACAAGCCTCAGTCTCTTGCAGCTCTTAAAGACAATATCCGTCAAGAATGTGAGGACCTATCGCCGGAAGTTTTGGCCAAAGTGATGGAAAATGCCATAAAAAGGGCTCAAATGACAATCAACTGTGGCGGCGGCCATTTACATGACATCATATTCTCAACTTAATGTAAAAAAAATTAAAAGACAAAATAAAAATAATCCACAAGAATCAAAGTTTTTCATTTTTTTTTTAAATTACAGCCAAAAAACATCGGAAGGTTATTTTTGCGCCACCCTGTATTGAAGAAGTATTAATATTTATTGTAGTGATTGGATTTGTTTGAAATAAATGCATTATGATCAAGAAACTACCAGAGAAGAGAGGGAAAAAATCATAAACCCAGTAAAGAAATCACCAAATTTGTAAAAACAATAATTTACCGACCTGAAAGTACAGGTAAGTGCAATAAAGCAAGATCTGATCATCCATCCGAATTAACTTACGTGATAAATCATGTTTTGTCCGAAAATTCAAATCAAATCCCAGACAACTGGCGTTAGAAATAGCTTCAGAGGTTTCCTCAAAATATGGTAAACAAGTTTCAGTTTATACTGTAAGAAATTTGGCTCCATAAGGCCCATTATAATTCCCAAACTGCTATGATAACACCTCTTATATTAAAAGTATGAGAAAAAAAAAAACAAACGTGATCCAGATTACCAGAATCGTGACATATTTACGGACGAGTGTAAGTTCAGTCACTAAGTTCAAACACTGAGATGCAAGAAAGAAACCAGTGAGTGAACGGTGCTGTCGTCAAACTTTGTTCATGAACATCGCGAAAACTATTCAATATGTTTAAGAATTTTTTATTGAATTTTGTTTGAAGATTTTGTTTTGCAGGCCCTGTTTATTTTCCATACAAAATTTTGTATATTAATACAATTTCATCTTACCATCTGGTGATTCACCTTAAGTTTTTTTTACCTGGTTTCCCAAAATAAGAAAATTTTTTTTTTAATACGTCATATTTTCTAATTTTCAACCGGAAAATGAAATCTAAAGTTTTTTATGAACTTTTTGTTAGTCCTTGCAAAAATGTATGGCCAAATCTTGCTATTATTTCATACTTTTAGAACTGCCCAGATATTTTATATACATTTCACTTTTAGCATAACGTTAACATGCGTCTTATTAATAATAGTGCTTTAAAACTACTTGATGGTGCCAAAAATGGAACTATTGTGCCACATTAACTAACTTTTCTAAAATAAAAAATTTTATAATGAATTACCTTATTTATTGTGACAGAACTCTATTTCATTTTGAACTTTTTCAATCTTTGTTGGGTTATGCTTGTGTTGTATGTTAAGTTGTACAACAAACAATTGTAGCAGTATGCAGTAAGTAGTAGCAGCAGTACTTGTATCATGCGTTGCACTCCAACTGGAATTGCTTTTATTTGGCAGTGGTAGCATCGAATCAGTTGGTATTTGGCTTTTGTCTGTTTCGGACATGTTTACGAAAGTAAAGCGATAATATTGTTTATGACTCGATTTTTCGTCGTTTTTGTTTATTTTTTATTTATGGCTGGACGACTACTGTAAATAATGAATTTTATATACCGCGTTTTCTTGTGACAAGTGTTGTTAATTTGCTTTTTTCTCCATTTACTGTTGCCTAACGTAAATTTGGAAGAGGAGCTGTAAACGAAAATTGAAAACTCAGCATTATTAACAAAAAAAAAAAAAGAATTTTTTAGAAAAAATATTAACCATATAAGTATTCTTGTTAATAAAAAAGTAAATAAAATTAAAAAAGGTAATACTAATTGAATCGGGTTTATAAATTGTGTAGTGTCACCAGTTCTTCAAAAATAAAATTAATAAAATATAGATTTTCTAGTTTTCTTAAAACTCACACATATAAATTCTATAATAGTTTAAATTTTTAAGATACTATAGTTTACGACAAAATATGTATGTATTGGCCGGCCGAATAGTTTGGTAATTGGTTGGTATTCGGAAGTATTTGAAACGAAGTTCGGCAAAGTTTTAATTGTGCGGCTCCTTATAGGGATTTCCTGTCGAAAAATTCCTAGAATCACGTTGATTTCTATAAGAAAAAATTCTTCCAATAAGAGAATATAAAAATTGTATCTTCTATTAAAACGAAAGTCGCAGAGATATTAAAATTTTTCTATGGGAAATCTTTTTTTTAATGTGAAGTTTTTTTTTCAGAATGTAAGGTCTTTTAAATTGAAAGCTTCCTGAATAATTAACGGGTTTTGTGTTAATAACAAATCGTTAAAATGTTTTGCGTTGTTGCAACGAAACCATTCAGTTGTCAAGAAATTCGGTTGTTACAATGAATATGTTTTCTTTGTGTAACAAAAACTAATTCGCACAAATCGACGTTTTATAAAACAACCCTCTTCAAATCTCATTCAATTGCTAATACAAATGCTTCCATTAATAAAGTTTGTCTATAATGCTTAAAAATACCCACTACCGACCAATTGCTGCTTTTTTGGCCGAACTCTTTGGTGGGACATGCATTGAATCAATAAAGTACATATGTGTGATTGAATGTACATACATACATATGTGTACTTACTACTCGAGAAAAGATACACTGAAAGATGATGATATCATTAAAATTTATTCAATGAATCGAATCCATCATTAAAGTGCCATAGTCGTTGCGAAAAGTTTTCTAAATATTAAAAACATTTTACAAAAATTGCATTCATTAATAAAACAATTCATTAACTGCAATATAGATAATACTTTCAGTGTACTAGCATACATAACGTACACACGTAGTACAAGCACTAAGTACACACGGTCGAGGGATGGATGAATATATGTATATGTACATAGATGGATGCATCATAATTCCAGTTTTCGTATGTATGTTTTGCTTTTTTTTCTTTTAGCCATAAAAAGTTGATAGAGAAGTTGTAGAGACAGGACGAGATGAGAAAGAGGAAGAACCAGAAGAAGTCATTCATGAAACATAATTCACTTTAAAGCAGTTTACACTAATACCCAGCAAAAATATATTAATTATTTATCATTACTGTATATATTCCCTTGTAATGATAACTCATTGCATTTGACATTATTTTAATACATAAAATAATGTGTTACCCAGGAGAGCAACATAATGCTTTTAAACATAAAGTAATTGGTCAACAATTAAAGGCTACACCACACTGCATTACTTCAAGCCATAAAATAATGATGAAACATATTTTGGAAATCTATACAATATTCTACAAAATAAACAATTTGTATTTTTAATATTCATTTTATAGCAAATCTAAGCTTAAGCCAATTAACATAATATAATTATGTTTTAGCCCGGCAAAACCATGTTTTATTTAAAAAAAAAATTGTTAAAATTTATGAAATTATGTATTTTTTTTTGGTAATATATTTCGGACCCTTCCTTTCATGTTACGTCATGCATATACCTAGCAAAATCACACGTTACCAAATAATGTGTAAAGTAATGAATAGCCATAGGGTAATGTATGGACCCATTCTTCCATAGTTACGAGAATGGGAATTGTGTCTAAAAATAATTTTTCATAAAATATTTTCATAAATATTTATTTAAAATATTAATCAATCGTTATAAAGCAAAAACCACGCCAGCAAAAACAGGGTTTCAACAACTTACCAGCCTATTTACTCGCTAAATTACTTTTGTTCGTGATGACCCCAAATGTAATGAGTGGTCATTACCTTCTCACTTACAAAAACACAAAGTAATGGGTGGTCATTACCCTCTCGCTTACGAACAGCCAAAAAATAATGAGTAAACAATACTTTTTTCACATCGCGAACAAAAGTAATTAAGCTCGCAAATAGGCTGGTAAGTTGTTGATACCATGTTTTTGCTGGGACATTATATTTAATCGAACCCGGGAACTCTGTTTGCCAGTCGAGATCTCTACCCACTGAGCTATCGACGCATATAGTATTTGATTGCTTTAAACTTAAATGAATTGTTGCGCTTCGTTTTTTCGCTAGTGTTATGAAAACAAACATACATTACCCTTTTGTTTACAAAAAAAACAAAGTAATGTTTTAAAAATAGATTTTCAAAAATATTTTAATTACTACTTTCAGTTTATAAATCATGCAATATACGTTATCAATGATCGGTAGCTCATTACTTTATGCTTGCAAATAATGCAAAGTGGTAACGAGCTGTCATTACAATGAATTACATGAGCATAATGCACCCATTACCAAAGTATTGCTGGGAACTGCTGAATGTGAGATTGGGCCACAAAAAAAGGGCGCATGATAATTCTTTGCGCCCCCTCTCTATCACATATAATTCAGTAAATGATTTCCTACAATTTTCCTTATAAGATTAAACTGTCACCCCGGCAATGATATAAGTTAGTTTAGAAATTAGTGTTTTATCACTGTTTGGCAGTTTTCGAAATTACAAAAAGAAAAACATTCTAGAATTTTAAAGAATTGCGTGTACAGATTTGAAGCGAATTATGTTTTATATTTATAACATTTAAGTAAAGAAGATTTGAAATGCATTCACACATAAATACATTTATTACACATTTAATGCATAAAAATAAAAACAAAATATTATTTAAAAAAAAAAAATATATATATATATATATAGTATCTACCTATTGAAATTGTATCTTTCCACGATATTTGAGATTTGTGGTTTGGAGACGGTTTATATGCAATTGAAATACAGGCAAATGTCGGATAAAATATAAAACTTAAACTAAAAATGTGTTTTCACACTAAATAAGTATATTTTTTAGACACCGTTTTATTTCGAAACAAAAAAAAATACGACACTCGAAAAACAATTCAAAATTAAAAAAATAACGATAAATACGAAATTAAAATAAAGATAATAAAAAACAATTACAAGGTGATGGGATTTAACAACAGCTTAACTCGCTGACAATGCAGCAGCAACATCAAAAACCGAGGTGAGTTTCATGCCAGCTAACTGACGTAATTTGCACATTGTATCTGTAAAATACGAAAACAACAATAAACTGCAATTGCAGTGTAGATAGATAGATAGATTCATATTTAGTTGCAGAACATCAAAATCTCACAATGAAATAATACAATATTTGTCTTACATGCAAACATTATCATATTGTGATCGTCATGCGAATTTTGCACAAAAATGTTTCATTTTAAACAAGCTAAGTTTATTGCTAACCCTGTAGCTAGACTATTGGATATATACGAGTACATATGTGTATATAATATCACTGGCTAGTTTGTTTTCCATTTATGGTAGTCCACTGGTTGTTGGCCATGTTAGAGGTGGGTACAAACCACTCTCAGGTTTTTGTTGTCATTTTCACATCATCATCATCCTCGTATTCACAATTGTCAAATGCATCTCTGGAGACAATGACAATTCAAACATATACACAAATAAGTTTTTCTTTTTACGTTCACAACAAGCTGCTGTCATTGAAAATTTCAAAATATTAATGCAATAATTGAAATTGCTGACTTCTGCTGTTTTCGGCTTTCTTTATGTACGCACAACTTTCTTTCTTCCATATTTAATGTAATTGAATAACTTTGTGGCTGCTGTCCAGTGTTGCCAGAACTTAATAACCCCCAAAAACCGAACAACAGCGAAAAAAGGCAAAAAAAATGCACAACTTATGAGTCATATTTGAGGGAGAACGTATTTTAAAAGGCCCATAAATGTTGGGATTAACGGATAAGAGAAAATTTTATTAAACGAGTTTTAATGAAATGTTTTAGTAAATTAATAATGTTTTTTTTTTCACAAAAGTGCTTGAAAAATGTCTTAAAATTAATGAAAATCTTCAAATGAAACTAGTTTTTATGAAACTTTTTCATTGAGTGTATGATATTAAAAAAAAAACGAAATTTTTCGTAAAATTTTATGAAAATCTGCATTAACTTACTTGAATTTTAATTTATACAGTTTACGATCACATCATGAGTTCCAAAGAACATAATGTGTGATAATGTCGACATGGTATGAAGGGTTAAAGTGATACGCAAACGTTCGTTCATTCTTAAGAAACTTTAGTTGAAGCAACAACAACAGTATAGGGAAATGAGCTTTGCGAAATGTGGTTCTTTCATCATTAAATAAGAAAACAGCTGGCATATTTATCAAGAGTTTTTCTGTCATACATGTTGTTTAAATATATGAATGAATTATCAGCATACAGACGCCTGATGATTTCTGTGGTAAGAATGAAAATGCATCAGCGTTAACCGGTGATTCTAGGAAGTTTTTTTTAAACTTTTCTCCATTTGTTGTAAAATTAATTATCATTTTCTATTTGGAATTCATGATTGTATTATATGACCTTAAGCCGAACAAAGTAATAATCAAGTTACTCTATTGCCCAAGACGGACAAAAAGCGGTTATCAGATATTAAGTGGTTTTTGGCTAAATAATAATTTTTGAATTAAAACACTAACTTGATGTCGCTAGAAAACATAATTTACTACCTTTCTCTACCTTTAAACTTTATTTATTCAACGAACGATTTTCAAGAAAGAAAGATAAATTTCGTAAATTTGAAAAACTTTACGTTTTAAAACAGAAAAAAATATTTAATAAAATCGCCAAAAATATAAGAGTATTTACGCTCTTACATACATTATTTATAATAACAAACTTGCAAAATAACTTACTATTTTTGCTCCAGGACTCACAGGACACCGGCAGGACATGTTTTGTCGAACATTCCTCTAACTCAAAAAACCTAACTGGTTTTTAATAATGTTAAGTTTTGCAATTCTCAAAAAGCGAAAATCCCTGTAACTTCTAAAATAATAAGCAAAAACTTTCGGTAAGTAATTTTAGTTTAATGATAGTGTTATTTATAGCAAAAATCGAATCTATTTGATTACTGGGTTTCTTAATTTGTCTTTCACTTTTATTGTGCGATATCGCCTTAATAAAGTGCTATATCAAAATTTTAACATGTGGGCTGTGTTGCCAGAACTTGGTTATCTAAATTGGATCTTCCTATTAGCGCACATCTTCCTTTAATGGACATTGTTTGAACAGCGCCTCATTAATGCAAAATTCTACATTTTACTGATTATTTTCGTCAATTTGGAAGATTTTTTTTACCTATCCATAGCGAAAAAACAATAGGATTTTAAAGAAAAAATTTATTTGTCAGGCCAATAATTATTATTTTAATTTTAATTTTTACTTGACAATAAAATCTAAATAATTTCCAAATTAGATCAATTTGTTTGTAAAATTTTTAAATTGATTTTAACGTGTCCAACTCTGAAACACATTTTAATAATTTTATAAAAAGTGGAGTATTTTTTTTATTTCTGTAGCATATATTCAATATACTGGTATGTGATGGAAATCGATCGATTTTGCTTTGGATCGATTGATTGACAAATCAAAATGTATAAATAGTGAATAAAAAAGACAAATATTAAACACGAAAGATTTTCATCACTTCAACAGATAGAGTATTATTTTTAAGGTTTTCATATAAAAAATTAAATACAGTATTAATTTTGTTACCTTCTTTAGTCGCGAATTCCGTATATGTACTGTAGTGCTGGGTGTATATAAATTTGTTCATTGAATCAATGAAACATGTTAAATTAAAATAATTTCAATGAAAGCGATCATTCATCAAATGAAAATTTCAGAACGTGAATAATTTTTATTAATATTAACATAAAAATTATGAAAAAAATATAACATATAATTTATAAAATTCATTAATTGTATGAAATATTTTTATTGTTATTTAAAATTATTCAAAGCATGAAATTATGAAGTGTAAAAGCTTTATAAAAATAATTCATTAGAGCAATGAAATATTTGCATTAAAATCATGAAAAACTAAATTATTTTATGAAGTATTGTTTTAATTTTTATTTGTCCTTATCTTTAACTTTGTTAGTTAATTTAAATAACTTGCTATAATTTTATTATAACCCAGAACAGTTTTTGGGATCCGTTTTAAAATTAATAGTTCTAGCACAGCCGAGCAGGTTTGTATACCAGCTCTAATGCAGAAGATTAGTGCTAATGTTGAGTCTAATTGTGTGCTGTTATCGGGTTTGTTAATTTGTTTCCAAACAATATAAAATAGACAATCATCAAGTATTAATCCAAAATGGGCTAAGATCACTCTCTCTGTGTGTATTTAAATACCTAATATCCGGAAATGGGTTAATACGCCATGAAAGTATAGTTGCTAAAATGAAAAGTGCGTAAAAGTCATCGCTGTCAAAAGCTGTTATACTATTACGCACAAATACATTGTCAACCAAAAATGCCAAACAGGTTGTATGACCAGATACAATTGTTGATGCCCGAAACAGCTACAGCAGCAATAATTGCAAGGCAGTCAGCTTTTATGTTTACGAATTTTGTTTATGTGGTTACACCTAAGTAAATAGCTGAATAAGAGTAATGTTTTCTTTTAATATTTGTATATAGTTTCTTTTTTGTTTACTGAATTGTGCCAACAACAATTATTTATACAACATTATTGTACATATTAAAAGGAAAACCTAAAGACAAATTCAAAATGGCGGATCTAGAGCGGCTTCAAGGTGACAATAATGTATTTAATAAAGCGGTTGGTTTTCTTATGGTATTTTTGTCTTTGGGGATAGTACGCAAATATATCGAGAGGGAAATTTTATTTTTTAATTGTTTGCCACCTCCAACTTTCTAAAACATTACACATTAGCAAAATCTGAAATTTTGGCTTAAAATTAAAGCAATAAGATTTTGGATCACGGCCTCAAAATATTTTTTGTAACTTTTTTAATAGGATTTTAGGTCGTACAATCATATTCTTTTTAATAATTGGTTGTCTTTTTTTTTGTGCTCTCAAAAATAAGAAAAACTGCATTAATAGGGCTGAAAAAATATTTTGTGAAACAAATCTACACATAAAAAACAGATTTAATGTGAAAACCGTATTTCTTGCCAACTGAATGGCTTGGTTTTTTGTGGCGACCGAAATTAGGTTAATACAACAGGAATTCGGTTGCTGCAACTAAACTATTGAGTTGGCAAAAAATTCGATTGCCACAATGAATCTGTTTGCTCTGTTTATATTGCATGCATGAATACAGTTTATGCAGTTGGAAATTTTCTGCATTCAAGTGCAACTGCACTCAAAAGTACAAACACTGGCAACACCGCATACTTCTCTTTATGGCATGTTTCTAGATAACAAGTTTCTCAAAAATGTTGCCCAATTGAGCATTAAAAATTAGTTTGCGGTTCTATAATACAAATGTCAAGTTTTGTTGAGTGAAAACGTAAGTGTAACTCTTTTTGCGGATTCTACATAACAATTTCAATTGTCAATACTGTCAAAAACATACAAGTAAAAAAAAAGTAATTGTGTGTTCACAAAACAGTATTTTATTAGTTTTTTTGAAACTGAAAAATTACATAAATGAAAAGAACTTAAATTTTGTTTTTACTCACCGTTTTACTTCGTCTACACCATCACCGTCACTTGAATCACTATCAAAATTCAATTCAATAGATGGAAACATTTTTTTCCTTTATTTTTTTTTTAATAAATAAATTTTACTCACAAATAATTATACATATAAGTTAACTTTGTTTTGTAAATAAAAAACAGCTGTTCGTTTATATTTGTACTAGAGTTGCCAATTAGTAATGAAAGAGTTGTATTTTAGCATAAAAAAGTAAACAAAATACAAAACTATGTACTATGGCAATAATGTAATTTGACAATATAAAAAAAAAACAACGTAACAAAACGTAAGTAAGACAAGTGTACTATAAAAACTCATTCGCTTACGTACTTGTTTGTGTGCAGCTTGTCTGTTTGAGAAATTACTTGTTATGTAGAAACATGGTATTAATATTCAAAATCCATGCAAACTAATAAAATCCGCATCTTTTAAGCATCACTTTATTTTTTACATCCAACAAGAGAATATGCAAAAAAAAAAAACAATTACAAAAACAAATTTGTCGCAAACGCATAATTTGCTGCTAAAAAGTTGTCAAATTTACAACGGGATCATCGGATCTTTCCCATTACATGTACCTGATAGAAATGTTGGTAGTTGTATTATTTTTATTTTGCATATTCTTCTGTGCATTCAACAAAACAAAGAAAAAACATGGTTGATACAATCACAATCGCAAACTATCATTAATGTTTGTGGTTATGATTGTGTCAAACACGTCTTAAGTAACAATATATGTTCAGATATAATATTTATAGCTAATTATCTCAAACATATTATTATGTTCACAAGAAAAACGCAAACGATCTTTCAAACCATGTTTCTATATTTCCCAATACCATGCAAAATGTCTATACCAACATGTTATATGGTTCTCCCAATAAAACAAATAGAAAATGTAATTTCAAAGATTTATTTTTTATTAAAAAGGTATACGTATATACATATTTTTTGCCCCGCACTTAAGACTTGTAATATAAAGTCAAAGACAAACGTACCTTTATCATGGCCTTTTGCTCCCGAAAAATGTTTCTACTATTTTATACCCACTCATGTTATTAACTATCGCTGGCGAACGGAAAATGACGCGGGAGAAATTTTTTTTTTTTTAAAACACACACTGTTTATTTTGACAATAAATGTTTGCTCATATAGAGTATGTTTTTAAAGGCAAACATAAATTTTTGTAATAAACATACACTTTTGTGTGCAACTTATAATATGCTTAAGACAAACATTTTTTGTTCAATTTATTCTAGGGCTATAATAGATTTATTAGCGTAAACATATTAGGCTAATAAGAATAAATATGGTCGTAGTGACCATTTATTAAACATGTTTTTTTCTCTGCGTGTGCACTCTTTCTTTTCTTGCTGCGATCTTAAAATGTTCTCAAAGTAATCGTAATTGTAGTAAATGCAGAATGTCGTGTTTACTTTGCTAGATCTATTTATGACTATCGATTGCCCGCTTTCGCACCGTAGCATGAAATGGCCAAATACAAATTTGAAATTTCTCATATAATGGCGGTAATATTTGTTTTATCTTTGCAAAGTGTTTACATTTAGTTGGACGTGAGTTTAACGTTAAAGGTCTCTTTGTTTTTATTTTATATTTTTTATGGCTTTTATTGTACGATAACAAGTCTTCCCCCAAATCAGATGCATCACAGCATAGCTAAAGCTACGAATGATTGTAGACAGAGAAAATCACGTACGTTTAGTTTAATATAATGATGCAAACAACAATAGCACAAAGCAATAACAACAAAAACAAAAATTTTGACATTTGCACTCAAAAAAAAAAAAATAGGAATACGTAGGTTGCACTGAAAGTTCTGCAAAATGGCTAACAGCATCTAAGCAAACGAGATTTTAAAGTGATTATGTTACTTTAATATATTGTAAAGGATGAGAGTTTAACAGGTTTTCATACATACTAAATTAGTTAAATTGATAATACCCTACACCAAGTATAATTTGGGTGAAATTTCGTGAAGGATTCTAATCTTTTTTTAAAAAACGGGCAGGAAATATAGTGATAAATGTAAACAAAGTTGCCGTTAAAGTTAATTTAAGCAAATAACGGGTTGGTGGGTTTATATGAGGCTAGATCCAAAAAAGAACCGCTTGTCTTTAAATTTGAAGGCATGATTTACGGTCCCATATAACATCCCCAACTAAAGTTTCAACCAGATATCTGCTGTTTTCAGTTTCTTAAGTCTGAATATGAACTGATTACAACCAAATTTAATAGGATTCGTCCTTGTGCCAATAGAAACCCATTTGCCAATTTTCATCCAAAGGAGTACTTCAGAAAGAATGACTATTTTTATCTACCTCCAACCAAAAGATATGCAAAAATAAAACAAAACAAATACAACAATATATAGAAACTTCCTCGATTAATCGCCTCTATTTCGGTTAATGTCGGAACAAATAATTTAAAATATGTAGGTTAAATTTTTAATATGATTTTTTCTGTTATTTTACTTATAACTAAAGGGTGTCCCAAGAAGAACGCAATTTTTAAATCTGGCAACATTCGAAGTGTCATTGTTTGACATTTGAACAATTGTTATTGTTTGCTAGTAGAAGGTACGAGGTTAGTAAAAATGGAGCGCTACACGAATGAACAACGCATTCTCATTGTGAAATTGTTTTACCAAAATGGTGAAAGTTTTGCGGCTACAGTTCGCAAATTGCGATCAATTTGGGGTCACAATAATGCTCCAAAAGAGTCAACTGTAAAGAGATTAATGGATAAATTTGCCGAAACTGGGTCTGTTAGTGATGTAAAGACAACAACGCGCCATCGACCAGGTCGATCGACCGAAAATGTCGCAGCTGTACGTGATGATGTCGCTCAAACTCCATCCACCTCAATTCGACACCGAGCTCAGCAAATTGGTGTCTCCAAATCCACTTTGCAGCGAATTTTGACGAAAGATTTGCATCTTCATGCATACAAAGTTCAATTGACTCAGGAACTGAAGCCAGCTGACCATGGACAGCGAAGGGAGTTCGTTAATTGGGTATTGGAGAGACAACATGAAAATGCTGATTTTGCCGACAAAATCATCTTCAGTGACGAAGCCCATTTTCATCTTGAAGGCTTCGTCAATAGGCAGAATTGTCGCATTTGGGGTGAGGAAAATCCTCGAGTGATTCACGAGAAGCAAATGCATCCTCAACGTGTCACTGTGTGGTGTGGTTTTTGGGCTGGAGGAATCATTGGACCTTTTTTTTATGAAAATGAGGCAGGTCAAGCGCAAACAGTCAATGGTGTTCGGTATCGTGAAATGATAACCAGTTTTTTCTTGCCTAGAATTGAAGAAATGAATGTGGAGGGCATGTGGATCCAACAAGACGGCGCCACATGTCATACAGCCAGAGAAACAATTCAATTGATGCATCAGTCATTTCCCGGTCGTGTTATTTCGCGTTTTGGAGATCAGAATTGGCCGCCTAGATCGTGCGATTTAACACCATTAGATTTTTTTCCTTGAGGTTTTTTTGAAGTCGATGGTTTACGCGAATAAGCCGACGACGACTCAAGCCTTAAAAGAGGAAATTGGACGCTGCATTAATGAAATACCGCAGCATTCATGCAAAACGGTCATTGAAAATTTTATTAAAAGATCGCGTGCATGCCAGGAAAGCCGCTGCGGCCATCTGCACGATATATTGTTCCATACATAACCTCATTCTGTCTACTTTACGGTATAATAAAGTTTCACGATTTTTTTTTAAATATCTGTGTTTTATTTAAAATTTAAAAATTGCGTTCTTCTTGGGACACCCTTTACCTTATTTTCTTAACTTTGGCAGGAAACTCGGGGGAAAAAAACATTAGCAAATAAAATAAAATGCAATCAAATTCTTTTCAAATCGACTGAATAAAAGCAACTGTTATATAGGCTTTAGGAAATATGATAGACAATTTTATTTTTGTTTCAATTCCTTTAAAAATAAATTTTAAATAATATAAATTTATATTTTCATGACCATAAAAATTGAAATAGAACTTTTAACCTCCGTAAATACACATGTATTTCTAGCTGACAAAAGATCTCATCAGAACGCGTAGTTTTACAAAAGTAGATTTTTAACAAAAAACCTATTTAAATATATTTTTTCTATAATAAAAAAACCAAATTGTATGCAAAATTTATAACTTTTTAACAGCTGGACCGATCTTTTAAAATTTTCATACGAAACTGTTTGGGAACAAGTCGTCCATTATTCTAATCCATTAAAAGTGACCCCCGGCTTTGCTATATCGATTTAAAATCGCATAGGATTACGAATATACACACTTTATGGGGGCCTAGACCTATATTGCGACTCGTTAGAAAAGGAATGTCAACCTCACCATGTATGGTGGAGGGTATAAAAAAACAAATGAAAATATTTAGTTAAATCAGAATTAGTTGGCCATTATTACTGTTTATCAGTTTTCTCACTTTGAACTATTCAGAGCATGTCAAACTAGGTCTGTCTGTTTCTTCATACGTATGCATGTATGTATGCATGTCTGTCTGTATATCTTCTTACTTGCAGATATTAGATTGCAACAAATAATTGTATTCGCATTTGCATATGTAAGTATGCACAGTTACATACACTTATATTCAATATATGATGTTGGATGTCGGACATCATAAATTGTTGTATCCATGAATACAGGTTTTTATAGTATTTAATTTTAATGCCTTAATAACGGGTGCCATGATATCACTGACCAACAAACGCCACCTTGTTACAGGTAACCAGTTATTCACTAAACATATACACAAACAATTAAGAACGAGAGTTGAATTTCAGCAAAAATTAAAAAAAAAAAATGAAGCACTTAATCGTAAATGAACACAGAGAAAACACATTCGATTGCCAACCGAAATTTTTACCAATCAGTTCGATTGTGATAACCGAACTGTTCGGTTGTGACTACCGAATTGTTATAGAAGAAATTAAGTTTCTTTCTTTTTTCTACTTTTTATACATATAACTTCTTCGAAATGCCGACGTTATTTTTTAAGTCATTAATCATATACATATTTTTAAGCGCGAACGCAAAAACTGTTAACAAAATAACACTAGCCAAATTTGCCTGCATATATCGACGCCTCCAAACTAAACTATGCTAAGTCGACTTAGCATTTTTAAAGTTTAAAAAATTTATTAAAGATCGGCCAATCTACTCAAACGTTATAGGTAAACACGCACTTAGGATGCAAATGAAGATTTAAAGAACTTTCGTTCCAAAATGTAGCAATTACTTATGTAATAAGAAAGTAACTTGGCAAAAAAAACTTGGAAAAATTTACAAAATTTTTTTTTGGCAAATTTTAAATAATAAATAATAATACATTCACCAAAGTTTGGAAATAGGTTTTTTTACTACTGTTTTGTGCATGTTTTTTTTCTCTCGATAATTAAAACTAAATATGAATAAATATTTTTTGAAAAAATACACAATTTTCTTTTTTACCAATTTTGATTAATCAGTTAATCGTATAAAATTATTCTTTATTCGAAATTTGGGCACTTTAAATTATTTAAACTATTTGACAAATTTGTTCGATTAATCGAATAACAATTAACCGTTTGAATATCCTAACAAATATATCTGGAGCATATTTTAAATTTTTTGTTTGTTTAAAACTGTATCCATTTCAGATTTTGCATCACAAATGCCTCATAAGGAACATTTTCGAATTCCATTTTATTTTTTTCTACAAATTGATATATTATTTTTGCTAATACATAGGTAGTAGGTAATTCAAAATTTTTTTTTTTTTTTGGGTAATTTTGTCTACACTTGTGGGTAGTTTTCAATATCCCTTGTGGCATCGCTGCGGCCTAATAATTTTTCAGAGGTATTTATCTCTATCTGGTGTTTTGTTACTGTTTCTTTCGTTGTTTTGCAAATCTGATATGCACATATTTGTCAAATCAACTGTTTGCTTTATACATACAAACATACATATCTTTTCACATTATATCAGCCACATAATTTTTTTTGCATATTTCATATGGTACAGTTAGTTTATTCACATTTAAACAAATGAATTAAATATTTTTTGGATAATATGAATAAAAATTTGCAAATTCTTCAAAGTAATGACTTTTAACACCAATTGTGTTGTAGAATAATACAAATTGGTCAACTAGCAAGCAGGCTAAAATTGTACGATAAAGTAGTTGCTTAAACACCCCCCCCCCCCCCCCCCCCCCCCCATCCATTGCCCCCTTATGAACTATGTTCCTCATTTTAGCGATTGTTTTGTATTTATAAAAAAATATTTATTATGTAAAAATCATTTCCCAGTGATAAAAAGAGGAGGAGATGAGGTTAACAAGTGTGTGTTTTATTTTCTGTTTTAACTCATAAATGCGAATTTGCGTTCACTTGGTTGTATGTCCTGACCTATGTGCGCGCATGTGTGTGTGTGTACATTTTAAGCATCTTAAGTATTCATTTATTCAATTCCATTCAAACAAACATTCATTCATATGATGAACCAACAGACGAACGAATCAATTGTAATTGTGTGAACTTACTTTCACTTTATATCAAATATGTATTATTGCAATAATATGTATTATTCCTACAAACGGTGCGACGATGAATCTGTTTAAAAAAAATATTCATTAAAAAAGAGTTACTACACCAACTGACAGACGGAGTGACTTGTTAGTTGGTTGTTTTTTTTTTTTTTTTGTTTCTTTCGAGATCTGGCGTGTGTTAATAATTTAGGAGATGTACATAAAAACGTTCCTTCATCCGCAATCTAACATCCATCCATCCATCCAACCAACCAACCATCCATCCATCTGACTTATTTTAGTTAACAGTCCATTGTATGCAATTTATTTGCTTGTTGTTTGGGTATTTTTCTTATACAATTTTCGTGTTCCTATTCGAAACTAACTAATACTCCTCATTTACATGGATGACTTAAAACAAAACTTCAAGTTCGCATGAAAATTAACTTAAAAGAAACAAACACCCACCAGCAAAAACAGCATTAACTTTGTTGGTAACAACAGCAGCAGCGACTTTATAAAACAACTTCTTGTTAAAAAACAAAAAAAAAAGAAGAAAATTCCAGCATGTTATGATACACAGATACTGACTGAATGGTGCGATGGTTGGTTAATGCTTTTGCAGGAGGGCTTCAGGTTTATACATACATTAAGGTTGAACTTATTTGTTCTTCGTGAACTGGTTAAACGTTTAGTTAAAACGAATAATATGAATAAGTTTAGTTCAAAGACCACAGGATTATACTTATGACATTTTTCATGTCATCATCTAAACCATAAAAAGGCGTTGTCAAAAAAGTAGAATCAGTGTAATTGTATGCTGCAAGTTACATAGTACCAAAGCGTAGAATGTCTTGACGCGTATGACGCGTAAAGTTGGACTACTTTCTACTTTTGTAAGCGTCATAAGCAGCGTATGAACAGATCAGCTGATTTTGATAGTTTATTTTTATTTTAAAAACTACACAATAGAGGAAAAACTAATTAAAGCTGTAAAAAACACGAAGTTCTTTATTATAAAATTATTTTATTCAAAAAATTTACGCTAAATCTGATCAAAACAAAAGCGTAAAAAGCGTCGTATGTAACATGAATTTCAGTAAAGCGTTGACGCGTACAAAGCGTTGACGCGATAACGCGTGGTATGGACTTTCAGCTTAAATGTTGTCCGATACAGTATTGGATATGTTTTACAGAAGAAAACGATAAGGACACGCATTTTTAGCTGCGAAGCCCTTGTTTGGGACAACTTGACAACTTTACGCTAAGAGACAAGCATATTATCCCTTCCCATATTTTACATTTGACGAATATATTATTTTAATGCACCTTTTATATAAAATTTCGAACGTTTGCGAAATATACAAAAAGATACACGGATTTATTTCCCCTATTTCACCTTCTCTACCTCATATCCAAGTTTCATCAGTATCTGAAAGTTCGGGTAACGAGACCTTCCTTGTTGTATTAGAAATATTATTAAAACCACCATAATGATGCAAGTGCATTTCAGTTGAAAAGAAAATAAAATTACTTGTTCTGAATATTGAAATCTAGCTCTACCTTGTCTAAAACTTCGGGTTCTAATGAGATCTTTGTACCGGATCGAAATACATGTATCAGCCTAGCTAAAAATGGTTAATTTGTTTTTTCTAAATATACGTAGGTTGAAAACTCGTTATAAATTAACAATAGTAATAATATTTGTTGGCTCGGATATTGATATTGCAAAATAAGTAACAACCTAATGTATGAGGTATGTATGAATGTCTTGATAGCTGGTGGTATTTTATTGCACCAAGACAAGTTGTTCTCATGGCATTTTCGAAACAATATTGTTAGTATTGTTTCACTTTCGGATTCATGGTAAAATGAAGCCAGTTTTAAAAATAGTTATTAAATCTTGTTTTCTCAGTTGCCATTTTTTTATGTGTACCTATTGTGTACACCTCTATAATTAAACTTTTTCTTACAATTGGAGTTAGCTTTTTTTTTTTGTTTGGTTTTTGTTGCTATTTTCCAACTGTTTGTTCATTAATAGATACTTGGAGTTATTATTATGATTTTCCATATTTAGAATTTATAGTGCAAGTGTCTGACAATATCGGAAATTCTTGTTAATCCTTCACTGTGAGAAAGAAATCTTATAAAGTAGTTTTTCATTGGGCTGAATGTATTTCATTTGTTAGTAGGTTTCAACTTATGCTTAGAAATATCCGGTAGATTTGCATATTTAATTGTTGTTATTCTTTATTTTATTATTTTTTTTTTAAGTAACCAGACCCAACGATTCGGTTAGTTAAACTTCGTCATAGTCGAAATATTTATCTCATGAGTAGTCTTCTGTGGTAAATAATTTGCAATTCGTAAAAGCATCGCATTGGTTTGACCGCTAAGAAGTTTGCTGTTGTTTGCTATTGTTGTTGTTTTTGGCTATTTTTAAGTTTGTTTTTTTTTTTTTTTTTTTTGTATAATACTGTTTGTCTTTTTTATGTGCAAATGAGCAAATGTTATCGGTTACAGCAACCGATCAATTCGATTGGGTCCAAATTCGGTTAGGTCGTTATTCGTCAGGGTGAACAGAAGCAATTAAAAGAATTTAATTTGGTGCAGATACCACCAGTTACTGGTAAAAATTTTCATTTCTGTTATTTTTAAAACCAGTAATTTTTTAAGAAGAAAAATTACACCAGCCGGCAAGCTTTTTGCACAGACTTCTACTAAAAAATTATTTTTGAAGTATTTTAGTCTCCTAAACCATAATCAAAAGTCACAAATTTCACCAATCCGCCATTTAAATGTTAATTTTAAAATATCAATGGCAGTCGTCCTTAAACGGGGAAGCGCTTCAAAAAACAATTAATGTTACAAATTTATTAGTTTTTCAATTGAATTTATACTTGGAATTTTAGTTTCTGGCATTGTTTTTCGTAAAATTGATTAAACATTACTTTTTTGGTTTCTTATATAGAAAATCGTTGCAAGATTTGCTTGAACTTCTCAGATTCAAATATTATATAATCAAAAAATAAAAATAATCAAACTAAAAGTGTGTATTAGAATTAATTTTTCATAGAGAAAAATCATAGATAGATAGACAAAACTTTTAAATAAAATTTTTGTTGTATTTAGGCTCTTTTAATTCGGAACTCTAAAAATGATTCAAAGGTTAATGTGGTGAATAAATGATGATACATCAAGTGGAACCGATAAAAAATATTTTCTGCGTGTTTCTTATCCTTCCCTAGAATATTATTTTTTTCTTTGTAATTATTTTCTTTTAAATATTATCAGACGTATTAATTAGTTGATTTTTATAACAGTCTTATAAAGAAAATTTGGTGTTGTTTTGCATGTGAATTTGATTTATAAGTGTGTTATAAAACTAAAAAAAATAAAAAATTCTATGCACATGACTCTAGAAATCTAAATAAAGAACTTTTAAAGTATTATAGATAAATAAATAATTTGGAATCACACTCACCAAGATTCGAACCGGAAGCCTTCTGTTTGGTAGTTCATCATTATATAAAATATAAATAATTTTATAAATATTTGAATGTTCCACATAAATTTGATATATATATATATATATATATATATATATATATATATATATTTATGTATAAATATACACTTTATATATAAATATATACTTCCGTTACCGACTGTAGTTTATTTAAAAAGTAATACGTAAAGTTTGTTTTTAAACGAAGAATCACCTGAAATTCATAGAAATATATTTTTTAACTATTTGAATCAGTCATTCAAAAAACAAACTATAAAAATTTACAGACATTCAGTAGGAGTTGATATTTTCTGTTTAATGTAAAATTTTATGTTTTCTGTTTTTAAAAATATAAATTCACATAATTCCTTATTGTTTTTTTTACCAAAATATACAAAATTATTCCAATACAAATTACAACAAAATATTCAAATATAGAAACACACAGAAAATAAAAATATATATGTTACATCTGTGTGTGTTGTGTTTTGTAAAATTACATACAAATTAAAAAAATTTCCATTTGAAAAACAAACCAAAAAAATCGTTTTTTTCTGCTTTTTGTCAGTTAAAAATTGATGGTTATAAAAAAGGGCCACTTTTGTTGATAACAGAAGAAGAAGAGTAAGGGATCTTTGGTAACCTATTCTTATAAACCTGAAGTTGGTTAAGCAAAAAAAAACAAAAATAATTTGGAAACTTTAAAAAATTATTTTTTTTATGACTGGATTGTCGCAAGTGGGCATTTGATTGTGCCAAAAATTACACTTTTGTAGTAAATTTACCAACACTGAGCTGTATGTTCGTCTGACTCTTAATCTAGTTTCTAAATCTACGCTTATTGTGTATAATATTATACCAGTATTGCTGTTTAAGGGTATTTATCCCCAAATTTGGGATTTCAACTTTGCTTTGTGTACAGATTTTAAGGGATGAATTTTTCAGGATATTGGAGCTTTTACGCCTAGTTTTAATTTTTTGAGTGATTTCTCAAGATAACTTTATTCTTTTTTTTTTAATAATTACAAATTTTTAACTGAAAACTTAATTTGAACAGATTATATTGCGACTAAATTAGGAAAAATAAGAATACTTGTTGCTTCAATTTAAAAAGTAACCAGAATGACAAAATTTTATTTTACAATTTTTCTTTTATACAAAATTAAAATAAAAACTAATTTGATTTAAAATTTAGATATTTGAAAAAGTAGTGTATAAGAGTTGCAAAGGTGGGAGTTCTATATTAATGTGTTTACATTAATTAATGTATTTACAATACGATAAGACGTATTATTTTCACATAAAATCAATAAAATTAATATCTGATTAAAAATATCAAAAATTGAAAGTTTATTCAAAATATTTCTATAATGTATTTCAAAATAGTTTTATATTTACTTAAAGTTCAGAATTTTCATTAAAATTGGTTCACCCACAAAAATCAGAAAAAATTGTGTTTATAAAGCCTTAAAATTTAATATTTTGAGTCCTTTTTTATTCGACACATATTCAAATTTATTAATTTTTTTTGAGACGTTTGTGAATAATTTTTGGAATTCAATAAACAAAACATTAATTTTAAAAGGCTCAAAAATTAAAGATATTTTGACAAAAAGTTTTGACACCAAAAAAATTTGTATTTAAAATGTATCGTTTTTGATTCTTGATCAGGAGCCCTCTAAAAAGATACGATTTCAATGGCTGGTATGAATAACCTGTACACCCATCGTGCTTTTGACGGGATTATACCGCTTTCAAAAGGCTCATACCGCCTTAAATTCTTAGGAAGATTTAAAAAAAAATGCCAATAATCATATATCAGGTCTTCTAAACCCATTTTCATACACAATAATATAATATTTTTTTTCACTTTTTGCACCACAATTCCGCTTTGAAATCCCCCGAAACCTGCTTTTAAACGAATAGCAGCAGTTAGTCACTTTAGGTATTAATCATAATTTTAGAGTGCTTCAAAATTTGTTAGCTAGGTAATCCATTTTTTTTTTTTTTTTTGAAAAATGGGAGTTTGTTTAATTTAGATTAAAAACTACATTAGGAAGTTTCATCAAAACTATTCGGAATTTTAACTTGAATGGCGATATGAGCTAAAACTTTTCTGGCAACACTATATTATACAGAGTTGTATGTTTACAAGTATTTTTTTTTTGTATTAGTTATTTCTGTTTTGTTTTCAATTAATTAAAGTTGATTTAATGTATGTTAATATAACGTACGGATGTTGTTTTTCATGTTCATATGTACTTTAAAAAAATAATGACGTAATATGTGATTTTATAAATAATCTGTATGCATATAATTACACTGAGTACGAATTGGGGACTCCTTTTCAACAAGCGGGGCACCCGGTGATCTGAAATTCTAAGGAGAATCTAAACATATATATTATCATTTTCTTTATAATAAATAAAAAATCCCAAAGCATTTTTTGAAGCAGCGTAAACTTTTGAGTAAGTTGGCTGATCATTACCAAATTTTTACAGTATTATCGAACTTTAAAATTAAAAATAAATCAAAAAATGGTAAGTCGACTTAGCATAGTTTAATTTAGGTGCGTCGATATTAGCCCTCAAAATGGGCCAAAAATATAGAAAATTCGTCATTTTCAGATTCCCCAAACTTGAAGAAAAACTATACGACGACCTTGCCCCGGGTATGACGATCAAATGTGCCAGATTTGAAAAATATTGAAACACAAAAAAAGTGGCCATAAAATGAAAATAATTAGGTTTTTCATAAGTGGTGTACTTTTTCTTGTATGTGTTGTATTGTGCTATTGAAAATAGAGTTGTTAAAATTTAATTTAAAAAAATATAAATATATTTAATATTTTTAACACAACTGACTGTTTACAACAAATATTTCAATACAACATACAAAATACAATACCGGTTGTGAATTGCCCAATAGAAACAAGAAGAAAAAATAAAAGTAAAATGAAAATGAAAAATAAAGCTAAAAGTGAAACAACTTTTATTCACTTGAGACTGGATATGATACACAACACAACATTTAATAAACGCAGCAAATGAAGTTGTAAAGTTGCATTAGATTTTTATGTGTAAATTACCAACAACAATTTTACACTATTGTAAAGTACTGCACGCACGATACAACATATACAATACGTGTTGTGAATTAAACAAATTTGTTTAGTGTGCTATGTTTAAGTGCTTAAGTGCTAACAAAAAGAAAACCCAACAGAAAATCGTCTTTAAAGAGAAATGAAAATTTTGACAACACTGTTTTTTTAATACCACGGCACAATAATACAACACTTAGTACACCTTGTGAAAATAATTTAAAATATTGTTTTACAATTGTTTTTCATATTTTTATCTCATTTTTTAAACGTCTGAAAATGGATTTATTGCTCTAATGCAAGCGAAACACAAACCTTCTAGAACATGGATAGCTAAAAAGGAACATATATTATTGAGGAACAAAATACGGAACTTGCAAAATCAGAAAAATTGCAATTATCTTCAGTTAGCCTACTTAAGTATTGGTGGTTTATAGATTTTAGTTTATTGGGTCATAAATGCAAATCATGTTAAGGACACTGCCTTAATGACCTCAATTTGATATATTGCTATTTTTCTATGTAGTTGAACTCTAAATGTACTCATTATTTTTTTTCACACAAGTTGGTTTGGCTTCTCTTCTAATTTGGATTATTAATATTGAATTTAGCCAGTTTCAAATAAGCTAAATCAAATTACCCCCCCACCTTTCCTAATATTATAACCCAGCAAAATAAAATGGATGTTATTCTTTACGAATCCCTTTTTCAGAACATCCACAGAAGTTAATAGTTCAAGTTTTTTGATTTGTAAGAAGTCATTTTAAACAACTTCCAAAATGTTGATATTAACCCCTACTTATGAAGTCATAAGAATAAAATTGTTTGCAACAATTGCATTGAAAAACGTACACATTTTTTAAATTTTAATATTTCTTTATAACAATTTTAAACTTTAAAACAAAGCCACTTCCTTTTTTTTATTTTGTAGTCCCTATATTTAACAACTTTCGTAAACTAATGAAAAAGTCCATCTGATCATCGATTTTTCATAGCCCCGAAAGAAACTATTTCCTTCCAATGACACACCAATGTTAAAATCATTAATGATTTACCGAAATTTTCACAACTTCGGGTTCAGTAGATGTCATGTTTAACTACTTCTTTCTCAGTTCTTACTTTGCTGGGAAGTAATATTTATACAGCAATTTCAGTCTGCTGATACTACGATTATGCCCTGAAATGTTTTTCATTGCCCTATGCCGATTGATACATATAATGTAATGTATTTGTGTAACATAACCTATAAAATGGTAACATAACCTGGAAAATTTTACAATATAGAAGGTGGTAAAAAGATCAGCACAGCTGAATTGAAAACTTTTACATGTTTTTCTTCATAATGTCGTCTTTATTTCTTGCGACTATTGAGTGGAAAAATGTTTGTTAACTCACCTACTTATTGCTGCTAATTGAGTCAGTTGTTGAGTTTATATCTTGTTGCAATGATCATGACACGACTTATATTTTATAGTTGCTATTTCGTTTTTTTTTTTTAACCTAAAGATCTTCCTTCTATAGTTCATATTTAGTGAAACTATAAAAATTTTCAAGCTTATATTCAACATTGTTAATCTTGGTGAAAAAAAAAACCTTAAAATCACTACCATAAAATTTTTAAAAGACAAAAAATGGGAAATCACTAAGGAAAATACATCAATTTACAATTTAGATTAGCATAAAAGTCATCTCTAATTTAACTTTCATTTATAATATTTTAAATTGGTCGTAGTAAATAACAACAACAGCAACAATGGGTAAACAATTACACCGTCCGACAAAAGTTTGCACCCATGAGGATATCAAATATGTTCAAACTTAAATTATCGTATCTTACAGTTTTTTTAATCGCGTATTAATAATATATTAAAATGTTTGTCTTAATTTTTTGAAATTGTAATACGTCAATGCCCGGTATAAGGAATACTGGGTATCGAACGATCAAATTGTTTGCATTATCTAAATTATTTTACGTCTGCTCGTTGTTACGAACAGTGTATAAATAATTGTAAGCAAGCTTGAAGAAATATAAAAAAGAATATAATTAGAGATATATTTGTTAATGAAACTTCTAATTCAAGCGAAGTAATTTTTGGTATAAAAACTGTTGCGACAACGTATTATTCGTTATACCGGATTTTGACGTACACATATTTTTACACTGTGTAAAAATAATATAATATAAATTCGTTATTTAAAAGAACCAACACGCAAAAAATATCTTTTAAATTTCTCAAATGAAAAATGTTGTTGAATAAAAAGGCCATAATCGATTACTTTTCCAATTGATTAAATTGATAATTATCAATGTAAATACATGTTTGTTGTCATTAGCAACAACAAATTAGTAAGGAAATGGCATCGATTTTTGATAATGCATATTTTTACATACTATATTGCATTAAATACATTATTTTGCTGTAAATGCATATTTTTAAATACTTAATATACATTTTTTGTGAAAAAAAATAATTCTAAAAGTTTTTATTTTTAAATTATTCAGTTTAATTTCTTCGACCTTTTTAATATAAATTCCAGGTAATAAGTATTCAAGCTTAAGGTCTTTTTTTTTACAAAATTATTTATTTTTTATCCAATATTTCGCTATCTCAATGGATAGCTTTTTATTTTTACTATTATGTTTTATCACGAAGTCAAAAAATATCAGATAAATGCATAAACCTACTTGCCCTAGTAATCATTTATTTAATACAAATAGAATCTAGTAAAATTCCTCCATTTAGAGATAGAGAATACAGAATTTTATCCAAAAATTTAATTTTGTCGGACTGTGTAACATATCTGAAAAAAAATTAAGACCCTTTTAAGATCAACCCACATAATTGTTTGCATTGAAAAAAAAAAAGAAAAAAACTTAAAAAATTCCCAAATACCTCTTCTAAATTTCTATTTTGTATGCTGTTGTATGGTGGTGGCATGGAGTGCTGGTGGTGAGTTTACAATAGTAATACATTGTTGTAACTTAATTGAAACTAATTATGGGAAATGTTATTTTCGTTTTATTTATTTTTTTTTTCTTTATTTACTGTCCAATAGTAAGAAAAATGTTTAATATAGTTTTGTGGCATAATTACTTTTCTAAAATAAACGAACAAAGCAGAAAAAAGTTCTTTTTCGTTTTGCTTTTTCGTATTAAGTATTTTAAAATTATCTTTAAATCTGGGTTAAGAGAAAATTCACTGATCCACGCAAGGGTTTAAGAAAAACAAAACAAACAAACAAAAAAAATACACCAACTATAACGATCAACAAACTTCAATTAATTTAAATGCGGTTGTGTAAATGACCCCCCACTGAATTATGGTTATTTTAACAAAGTACGAGTTTGTATAATAAAAATATATACGTTTTCAGATTTCCGCAAAAGGTTAAATACAGTGGGTATCAAAATATGTTCAATTAAAATACACTTATGATCTATTTTCGTTCCAATTTTTATTCAACGTATGCAGACAGAACAAAAAGAACAAGAGTTAGATTTTTAAAATTATGTTTATTTTTCAATATAATCTTCTGAAACTTCAATGCACTTAGTAGTTGAAAGCTTTTTCTATCAATTATACCCCTTGATAAAAAAAAAATAATCGTTTACAGCTGCAATTGCTTCTCCATTCGAGGTAAAAGGCTCAGTTAGAAGTCACGGGTAGCTAAATAAGCTCGTGTGTTGTCTTGACTACACTACTTCAGTTTTTCTCGAATTGTCACATTCGATTGATCAAAAGGTTGCAAAATATTCTGAATTTGTGGTTAACCTTTTTGAAGATAGTCGATGAATAAAATGCCTTTATAATCCTAGAAAACCGCTGCTATAAAGTTACCAGCCGAGTGAATTATTCTTGCCTTCTTTCACTTCCACCAACTTTAGTTCAGTGTTTTGATTGTTCTTTTGTCTCTGGTGTGTAGTCATGTACCCATGCTTCTTCAACAGTTATGAAACGAAAGCTTTTTCGTCTGTAATTCACTCGTCGATCGTCTGCTACCACGTACTTTAGCTATGATTTCTGCTGCTATTGTGGACGTCCACATCGTGGTTCACCTTCAACGGTTGTACGTACGATCACGATTAAAATCAGCAACTCAATTTTTTACACATTTTACCATATCAATTTAAATTTCTTGTCCCGGTAAACTTTTCTTATGAAATATTTAATGACGCCACGAGTTTCTAATTTTCCATTATAAAAAAAAATCACTAAACGTCTTTTTTGAACAGATGTTATTGTACGAATGATGTCTTCATATGACAGAAGAAAGTTTCCAACACACTTAACGTTTTGATGTTTATACCACCATCTCTGTATACGGCTAAGAAAATGTTCGATCTTTTCCTCGTAAAATCCAGTTGAATTACATAAGATCGAAATCTACTTTAAACTAGAGTTCGAAATCTATATAGTTCGTATTGTATTATAGTACCATACCATCGAAATGCCGTTTAAACTACACTCTAATTAATTTCTGTTGAAATTTACCCAACTTATAGTAGGAAACTGTACTCCTACTATAAGTTGGGTAAATTTACTCTGTGTGCGTAAATGAAAAAAAGTACACACATTATGCTTAAATTGATGAACACAAAATAGGTAAAATAACATTAAAAGTGCCTAAAATTTAAATTAAATTTTAAAATTGAAGAGCAAATTTACCAAATTTGCGCGTAAAGAAACATGATTTTCCTGTAATTGTGCACATATAATTCGTTAAAATCCTAAAAAATGTGCATATTTTCTACTACGATGTTGAAAATTAAACAGCCCAAAACTGTTGTAAAAAACACAAAAAATTTATTGCTTCACAATAAAAATAAAAACAATAAATTTATTGTTTAGAAACTCACAATAAAAATAAAAACAATAAATTTTTTTTTGTTTATTAATTCCAAGTAATTGATAAATGTAAAAAACTAATAAAATTTTCTTTTTAAATTTTGAAAATGTTTTAGATTTTTTTTTTTTTTCAAATTCAATAAGTCATAATTTTTTTTACAATTATAAGCTAGTATATTTAAAAACTTTATACGTAAAATTCTTATTCCACAAAATAGTACTAATTTTAGGCATAATGCGTTTAATTGTAAACATGTCTACAAATACTTCGTGTGTGTATAATTGTATATGAAAGTGTGCGCAACAAATTTTTACGCATTTGGTGTTTATATTTACCGAATTTTCGTAATATTACATAAAACTTTTCCCATTTTATAGTTGTAAATTTACAAGCATTTTTTAGTGTGTAGATTTCGAGCGTAATGTAAACGCAACTTTATGGTTTGATAACCATAAAAAAAAACTAACAAATCTCTAGATTTCATGGAGCGTCCTTTTCTCTTTTTACTTCAAAAATAATTGTGTTAAGTTTTAAGATATGTATTCAGACCAGTATAGAACAAAAATAAACTTATATATATATATAGCTAATAAATTTAGGTATGTTGTATATATGATGTGCTGCTCTATAACTCGGGAACTTTGTGCCGTCAACAAAAAAGTACATTACCCCTGCAATTAAAAATACTTTCAAAACTAGAAAAAAATCAAAATTTAAACAAATTTCCATGTTTAAAAAAATGTCCCAAGCCCAATTTAAGTCGTTCATTTTTATTTGTCGAGGGTTTACTCTTACCAAGGTATACCCACCCCAAATTAAAATTTTATGGATTAAAGTGTTTTTTTTTTTTAAATCCAAAAATTAAAAAATCAACAATTGCTTATTTGTTTCCAGCGTAAATAGAATTTTCACAATTTGCGTTAAACTTTGCAAATAAAATTTTTCGTTTACACACTATCATATTTATAAAAAGTATCATAAATATGAATCTGTTCAATAAAATGAAAATTGATGACATGTTTCTTCATACTTATTTATGAAACCTCCCAGCCAAAAAAATACGAGCGGCAAAGCATTGACCCAGTGCTTTTAAAAGTGGTGCCAGCGTTGGCAGAAAGAAAGTTTTTGAAAACTTCAACGGGCTGGGTTTGACTGTTTTTATTTTTATATGTTAATACCCTAACCGAGCACTAGCAACAAAGGCCTTCGGCTCGTTGTAGCGAAAACAGGCCAGAGCCTCTGATGGGAATTGAACCCACGACCCCCGCAGTGATAAGCTAGCACGCTACCAACTAGCCTACCGGGGCGCTCAATGTTTTTATTTTTATTTTATTTAAACGTTGGCATAGTGCAGATTAAACAATCAATAAAGTGCTTTTGATATTGCTCTTTCAGCTCCAAAATTTTAATTTTAAATCGTTTCAAAGTACTGGCAGTACATCATTTTTTGTTTCTATAATATAGAATACTTCCTAAAAACAGTTTGCCTAAATACTTCTGATACCAATATTAAAAAAAAATACAGATTTTTATAGAAAACCATCAAAATTGGAGGATGTTTTTAGAATTTTGTCCTAAGAACTTTTTCATACATAGAACCCTCAAAATATTAGTTTTTGTTTTGATTTTTTAGGATCTTTTAACCCTAGGAGTAACACACGGTTCTGACCTTTTTAGATTTTAATTGTAATTTAAATATACTCTGCGGGAAAAAAAAGGTTAGTTGGGAATTGGGACCTGTCCCGTCATAGGTGAAAATTGGATCGGTTCCAAAAATACATATCACGAGATAGGTGAACCGTTTTCTAAAGTACCTAACGCGTGACCGGTTTAAAAGTCATGACATGTTCATCTAGACAAGTCCTGTGACATGTCACAGAGGGCAATTGACCCCCTCCTAGGACAAGCCCATGTTGAAGTGACTAGTACTAGTCTCCCAAAAGTTTTCTCTGTTTTTCTTTTTCTATTTTTATATTCAACTTCTGTTTTCTAAGAACCATCTGAATTTTGGGGTCCGTGAGCCAATAAAAATGGCTCAAGTACTCCGTAAGGTAAAAGTTAATGAGAACCGCATTAAGTGTGTAGCTTTCGCTTTTCATTTTTGCTGTCAATTTATCTAAATTTATCACGGTGGTAAAATGTTAGGTAACATAACATAAGCGATAACAGTTTAAGTTTTCTATTGCATTGTATCATCATAGTAAATATTACTAAACTAATTTAAAAAAAAATACATACATACATGAAATGCTTAAAGCGTATCAAAACCAACCAAAGTACATACATACATACGTATGTATGTTGGTTTTAAGACCACAACCCAATAACTTAGTAAAACTTAGCTGGTGTTTCCAGATTACGTTTTCTTTCAAAGGAACGAAAGTATAATAACAATATAGTACATGCGTACATGCAATACAAAAACAAAATACATGCAGTCACTCAGTCGTCTCACGACGAACATCTTTTTTAAAACATCTTCATCATATTTATGAAGTGTTACATTGGACGACAATCTATAAAGTTTTTCATCATGTCTATGAAAATATGGAGTAATTACAGCTGAAACCGAACAGCATTATAAAAAAATTCGCTGCAAATATTGTAAATAGGTAGTGTTTATCAAATCATTAACCTTTCGACCCCAAACCCTTTCGGTTTTTGAAATATGACGTCATGAAAATTGGCAAAAACGTCAAAACATCGCAAAAGTGTCCAAACAAACTATACAACCTACAATTTTTCTATTGGTACCATTTTATGGGTCTTTGAAGTTTAAACTTCTTGATTTTAGGAAAAAAACAAGTCAATTAAATAAAAATTTTATCATTTTAAGAAAAAACATCTTAGTTTTAAGAAATTTGCACACTCAAATATAATAAAATTAAGTTTAGTTCAAAAAAATAGGACATAATTTACTCCCATTTAGTTCAAAAAATGTGAACATAAATCGAGAAAGTACTTAAACTTAATCTGTGTTCATTTTTTGTTAAGTTTTTAAGTATACCACTTTCTAATTTTGAAGAATTGTTTTCTAAAAATTAGTTCAGACAACTAAATACAGAAATTAATAAATTTTTTCTTATGTATTAATAAAAATTTACTTGATTTTAGAAACTGTTGAACTATTTCTAAGGAAAATTTTCATGCAACTTAGTTCAGATAAATTTTAAAAATTTTAATAAAATATTCTTTTTTTCAAGTAAAAGTTTTCCAATTTTTAAAACATAATAAAATTTGGTATAGGATTTGTTTGTTGGAAAACGTTTAAATTATTTTGAATTTGTTAAGTAGTATGTTTGAGTTGTATTTTTAAACCATATATGGCCCTCTGGGCTCGGTTTTTGTGTAACATTGATTAAATAAATAAATATTCTATTCCAAAAAGAACAATAAATTAAAAACAAACTAGTTAGTTTTCCTAATTTCCAAGAACAAATATTACTAAAGGAAACAAATTAAAGTAACCATTTAAAAAAATTATCGTGCATGATTGTAATTTTTGCTGCGTGATTCAAAAATGGCTCACATGCTTATCAGTCTTTTACATTGAACCTTAAGTAGTTTAAAATATTTTTTTTTAATTTTGTTAGCAAAATGTTAAAAATTTCGAATTTGCGCTTTTATGTAATAATTTTGTTTGCTGATTACAATACAAAATATCGCAAGCACATTTTATACAACAGGTCCAAATAATTTTTTGTAAACTAGTGTAATGAGCATAGATTTTAAGTTTTCTTTTTGTTTTTTGAGTCTCACAAAAAAAAAGAAAGTTGCATGTGTAGTCGTAATTGCAAAAATAGTTGGTGGTGTCAATGAACGACCTTCCGGAGCTCATGAATACAAATATTCATAAAGTACAATTTATGAAACAGGTTCCTCAACTAGTAGCGAGGCAAGTAAATAAAAAAAGGTAAAAAAACAATATCTTCGCCCCCGCGTTATTCACATAATTGAATATTAAATGCAACAAACATTATTACAATGCATGAAACAAGTACAAGAGCATGGGGTAAAGTGGAGAGTTCAAAAGTACCAAAAATCCAATAGACAAATTTAATTTAATAGGTGTTTTCCCGAGCTTCGCTGCGAGGCAAACGAGTTAATACAAGTACTATTTTCTTTTGTATTGCATTTATTCTGTTATCGTATTTAAGTTCGCCAGACGGGAAGCTCGAATTTAATTACACTGTCCAACAGTATTTTTGGAACAGAATAACGACCCTATAATTCTGAAAGGGTATGTTGAGTAGATCATTTTTGTAAAACAAACTTATGGTCCAGCACGTCTGAGTATTTTTTTACAGTGGGTCAAAGTTTTCATTTTTCGGTCGAAGGGAGCATTATACTATATGAAAAAAAATGCTGTAAGTTAATGTCTGAGAGAATTCTTATGATCAGAGTTGTATTGTGGAATTGTATGAGGATTATTTTTGTGGAAGATCTTAACCCTCTAACTGGTCTCTTTATGGGTCAATTTCACCCTTTTTTCGAGAAAATCAAAAAATATCCTTAAAAAAATGACATTTAAGGATTAAAATATTCTACAAAAATATTTGCCGGAAAATTTCAGTGGGAGTCACTAAAGACACCAATGTTGTAAATAAAGCTCTTTACGCTTAATTGGCAAAATTACACGCCAACTTCTATAAAAAAATTATAATTTTGTTTTAATAGTGGTTTATTATAGTATGTACATATTTATTTTTTTGCTTCAAATTTTCGAGTAAAAGGGAATTGGGAAATAGCAGTAGTATGACAATGGATTAAAGATTAAACTTAATATGCTTTCCTGTATTTAGCTAGACGTGAATGTTCCAGATCGGCGTGTCTTTTTCTTGGAAATGTAACTTTTACATCGGCTTTTATCAAATTCCTGCTTTTCAATCTGGAACATTATATTTCAGCTTTCTCTTTTGTTAGTCCTAAATCTCTTACAAGATCTTCAAAATAAGCTTGGTCTATCAAATTAGGACATATGTTTAAACCATCAAGAGGCAAGTAACGTATATCTGATATGTTTTCAACCGCCGCTGTTATTTCTGTATTGGCGACTGTCATATTGGCCGAAAATGTATGTGTAGGCGGTTGAGGCACCGGAACACCTTCACAGCGCACTTCTGGTAAAATGACATTATTTGTTGCTTCGTATGTCATTATCGCGTAGTGCATTTGGCTTCTACCAAATTTGTAATTTACGCAGAAATAGCATGTATCTGATTTGTGATCTTCAGGTTCAATCCATGTAATAGGCGCAAAAAATGGCAGCGCCTTAGTACCGCCTTTGTACCAGGTCAAAAGACCACTTTCGCAATTAGTACATACGGTGTTTGGTATCCAAGTTTCAGATAAAAATCGTATTCCAAAGAAAAGAAAATATGGTTCTTCAATTGTAGGGAATATCTTTCTTCTGCTTTGATGGTGAGTAAAATGTCAACAAATAAAACAAAACCAATCTCTTAATTTTCAAACAGAATCCGCCATGCTTATTTAAGCTTTAATTTTTCTTTTTTTATATTAATTTCAGTAAAAATCACACCCGATATGTACTGCTTAGTAGCTCAATTATGCTTGAATTTTTTCTTTTATTTTTTATTAATAATTTTAATAAATATCACACCCGATTTGTAAGTCACAGCTGACTAGACGCGAGAACTCAGTGTTTGGCCCGGCCGAACTTGACGCCGTTTTTACCTGTTTTGTATGTGTTGGTGTATAATTTTACTAATCAAGCGTAAAGAGCTTTATATACAACATTGGTGTCTTTGGTGACCCCCACTGAAATTTTCCGGCAAACATTTTCGTAGAATATTTTAATCCTTAAATGTCCTATTTTAAAGGATATTTTTTGATTTTTTCGAAAAAAGGGTCAAATTGACCCATAAAGAGACCAGTTAGAGGGTTAAGATCTTCCACAAAAGTAATCCTCATACAATTCCACAATACAACTCTGACCATAGGAATTCTCTCAGACATTAACTTACAGCATTTTTTTCATATAGTATAATGCTCCCTTCGGCCAAAAAATGAAAACTTTGACCCACTTTAAAAAAACTCAGACGTGCTGGACCATAAGTTTGTTCTACAAAAATGATCTACTCAACATACCCTTTCAGAATTATGGGGTCGCTATTCTGTTCCATTCAAAAAGTCTTAATTTGTTGGACAGTGTTATTAGGACCTAATAATTATTCAGATCAGATTTAACTGCCCAATAATATTTATGTCAAACTTGTATGTACTTAACAATGTTTTGTTATTTACTTTTCTAGATAAGTTACTCGGCATAAGTTAAATTTTGAACCATTCCGTACAAAAATATTCATAGGTACTTTTTTGGAAGTATTTCCCACTTTGCCCTATCTTATCATGCTTTATCATACACGATAATCCTACAACATTACAATTATGCCAGGGCAAGGAAATTAATGTACTAAGAATATTATTTTATGTACAAAAAACATGTATTTAAAATCGATTACGATTAAATAATGGAAGCAGAGCCGCGAATAACGTTTTAAGCGACAAAATTGAAATTGTTGAGAAATCAAAAAAAAAAAACCTTTTAAAACTTGTAGGTGTATGTATCCCACTGACTGACTTCTTTAGATTGCATTTTGATAACGAAATCCTGCATCATTTTGCCTAATTTAATTTTTAAGTCATAAAAGAGAGTTATTCTAACGGTAATCTGAAAAAAAACAGGTTTTGTAAAAATTGTCGCTTAAAACGTTATTCGCGGCTCCGCTTTAATTATCATTTTGACATTTTCGTCTTTGTGATAAATTGAGAAATACATTTTAAGAACAAAAATTTTTAATAGATATAATTTGTGCAAAACTCAGTTTTATCTTTTAAGCAAAAGTATGCAAAAAAATATGCATTTTAAAACATTATATGCCATAATAAACATTAAAATACGCATTTATAGCAGAATATATATTAATAAATCGATGCCACTCTCTTAGTTTAAGCCCCTCTTAAGCCAAAGATAACAAACATGTATTAACATGATGTCCGTTGCCCTGACAATTATTATTCACGTTTAGCTTAATTTTGGTGGCGCCATTAACAGTAAAAACAAGAAACGGCTTTTAAAATAGGCTACGACGACAAATAGTATTTTCTATACTCAATCACCTTTTAATGCTAAGGCCTTACCACCAGAATTATTTTGAATTATAAAATAATGATTAAATATGCCTCTTTATTAAACATAAAGTAACGATTTATTTAGTACGAAATTCAATTAAAACTAGAGGCTGCGGTCGAAACCGGTCGACCGGGTAGATCGGTCGACCCGGTCTAGACTGGTCGACCGGGTAAATCGGTATACCCCATTAACCGAGCTATAAAATTTAAAACTTAAAAAAAAATCGATAGCTTTTTTATCAAAATTTTTAATAACGTATCTTTAGTTTATAAATGCATACACACATATTTCGTATACTACACATTTATGTATTGTATGTGAAAGAGCAACGGCATTTTCGGTCGCATATACGACCTTTTTATACCGTTTATAGACCTAGTTTGGACTTAAGACTGAACAAATTTAATTATATTGTGGAGCAAAAATTTTCCGAAACTGGCAGTTAAATTTCTGCACAGTTCTACACTTTTTATACATTTATGACTTGGCTTACAATGGACTTAATCTTTGCAGAAATATTCTAGACGTAATTCTGACTTGAAACTGTAAACTTCCTTTTTAGCTGTGGAACAAAAATATTTCTATACTGGCTCTTAAATTTAGAAAGTCCCGTACCTGTCATACATTAATATGAAAATGCCAATGTCATTTTGCAAAAATAATCTGCATAATTCTGCCATCAAATTTATATTAATTCTAGCAATTTTTTTATTATTTTATTAAAAGAAAAAAGTATCAAAAACGTACATTTGGAAAAAAAAATGCTACAACACGGCGGGTAGACCCGGTCGTCCTGCGGTCGAAAGGTTTTAAACCCGGTCTGACAACTTTATCGCGTTTAGAATTTCGGCCTTTATTAAAATAAGCATTTCAAAAGGAGTATTTGAGTTAATGTAAATCTTAAAACTGAGTCTTGGTAGTCTTTTAAAAATTATTTCGTCATTAAATTTAACTAATAAATACTGTTCACATGAAGGTTGGACGGTTTTGATTATCTCGTTAACATCAGTGTACTTTTGGCACAATTTATTGTGCATTTTGGTGATTCAAAACGTGAAAAGTTTACGCATAAAAAAGCACTGTCTTGGTGCTTTTGAAGATTTTCGTTAGTGCTTTTTAACTTTATTTTTAAAATAGAATATTTTATGATGAACATTCAAATATTCATATTACAAATCAAATTGTAGGATACAATTTCCAGACTTGGTAAAATATTTTTGGCACAAATGAATCCGCTTAATGTTTTAAATGAAAATCGAATTGTTTCTTTCAATTAAAAAATTGAAATTAATTCGCGAATCAAAACAAAAAAAGATTTGTTTGGAAATCACTGTTTTTAAATTTACCTTTGAAAATAAATCTGTATAAATTCAATCTTGAGTGGTCTGTTTATTAAAGGCCTTAAAATAAATTATACATTTTTAGAAACTTCTGAAATCAACTGTCAATTAAAATGTTTAGTTATTTACTTGTTTAAAAAATTTTCTTTTAAAACTAAGCAACAATTTGCGTTTCTCTATACTTCGACATCACTGGTTAACATCTGTTTGATCAATTTTCTAGAAAAACTATTTGCGATCTTAAACATGTTCGACACTTGCTAGTTTCAGTATTAATAATCCAAAATAGAAGATATTTACATTGATGGCAAAAAAAATTTTACCAAAAATGAAACAAAATATTAAACTCCTGTTAGGAAATAACTCCTATGGAGGAATTGTAGGTATTTCATTATTGTTTCAATAACAAATTTCCAGACCTGGTTGATCTTAATTACATTTTGCAATCATCTTGAAATTAAGTATGAAAAGATGAATTAACTTCTCCAGGCTTTAATTATTACTACTCACTTTAATTATTTTTAACTACGCGAATTTATTTTCCCGTTCGACAACCGAGTTTGAATAGATAAAAATTTGTGCAAAAATTTAAAAATATATATTTTTTAATAAAAAAAACACTGTTTAACCGAGACAAATACCCCATTTTTGGTTAATTCGAATTTAGAAATGAAAACCAAAACAGTTATTTTTTGAGTTTACCAAAGAAATGTTTAAAAGCTGATACCATATCATATTATAAATACGAAAAGAAATAAGAAAAAATAACATACATATGTAGGTGATGAGATCATTTTGTTTGCATTTGTTCTTTATAAAGTTTACATGTCATAAACGCGTGTTTATTTTTTGCTATTCATTGATCTAAATTTGTAAAAGTAAAGCAAATGGTTTCTTCCTAATAGTTGACACTATTACTAATGAGGTTTTTCTATTCCGATTTTAGAAAACGTACTAAGGCAATATTTATAATAGCGGTATTCACGAATTTCCTATTAAAAATACGATTACCTACATACATTCAATTAACACCAACGACAAAGACTTTTCAATTCACTCAACCACTGTTTAATTTTATTCGTGAACTAATTTTAAGAGACAGTATTAAGTGTGGTTTTAATGACTATTTTTAATATAAATAATAAAAATTTTGTTTTAATTATCGAAGAATGTGGAGAATATACATTAATAAAAGCAAATAAAGAAGATTATAGTCACAGTTCGATTTGGGCCATATATCGGGAAAAATACCAAATCTCGGGAATGACCTTATCCTTGTTGCATGGATGGAAGATTTAACCGTGCAATATATCAAAAACTCTGAATGAAAATAAAAGCGTTCAAATTCAAATGGTAAATAGGTTCAGTTGTGTTTCGATTGTTTTCGAAATTTGAAGGCGTGATTTATGGTCATATGTAACCTTTACAACCCAAATAGTAACCAGATATTTACGGTTTGGTTTGAAAAAATACCAATTAAGTCCAATTCAGATTAGGCATTTCTATGGGACGAACATACATCATCATATGAACCAATTTATATGGGGTTCGTTCTTGGACCAAGATAATTTTATGTGTCAAATCTTAACTAAATATCTTTGAATTTGCGACCTGCAGTTTGCTTTCAAAGTTTACATGGAAACACGGAGTGACGGACATCTCTAAATGGACTGAGAAATTGATTCTGAGTCTGTAGGTCTACTATAAGGTGGATCTGGGCCCGATATTTTTTGTAGTTACAAACATCAGCATAAACCTATTGTACCACGTAGTGGTCAATGATATAAAAACAATTTAAACGTGATTTTTCAAATGTGTCCCAGCAAAAACATGGCAATGACAGCAAGTAATGCTTTATGGATTACTATGTAATGATAGGTCATTTACTTTTGCATTACTTTAAAATACAAAATAATGTCCTACTGATAATGGGTGGTAGAAGTACTTTTGTGTACCTGCAACAAATTGATTTACTGGTGGTTACTGAAAAAAGGACGGAAATCGTATTTCTTTTTTTTACATTTATTGATTAATATGTTTAAAAAAACTATATAACAAAATAGGAATTGTCTGCTGTAAAAAGTGATTTTGGAAAAATTTTAAGATTTTTTTTTAATGTGAAATAGCATTGCATCTATATAAACTTAAATTTTTTAATGCAAAAAGTAGATTATTTTGATCGATTACTTTAAGTTAGAAAATTTTACTTAAGCAAGGTCCTCTATTATTTTACTAAGAGTAACTACTTTCTTTAGTATTATAAGTAACCACTTATTTATATGAGTAACCATGCTGGTAACTCATTATTCTCACTTTTTTGTAAGCAAGAGGGTAATGACCACCCATCAATTTTGGGACATCGCGAACAAAAGTAATTAAGCGAGTAAATAGTCTGGTAACTAGTGAAACTCTTTGTGTGCTACTTACTCCCTTTATAATTTGGTAATGTATGTTTTTGCTGGAGTTTCGCAAAATACCAAAATCGAATCACGTTTTCTATTGATGTGCGTAAAATTTGTGTATTTTGAATTAATTTTTTTAATTAACGAAACATTTTGTAATCTTGTTGGAACTAACAATCCTTTTCCACATAAAAATCGAGAAATGAGTTCGAAAGTGGAAATTAATGTTTTAGGGTTGCCACCCCCAAAAATAAGCAACTCCAATTTCGGAATTAGCATGTGACTTTTGCCCAGAAAAGGTTTATTGTAATAATCACTAATAGCTTATAACGAACATGTATAAAAAATAAAAATACTAAATTTAGATACCAATGGTCCTACAACGGCGACAAATATTTTAATAAATATGCATTAGAATTTTTGATGACAGTTCACTTAATAAATATTTTTACATCATAAAACTAAAGAATATACAAAAGTGTTTGGTGTCCTATCGTTGCTATTAAATTGGAGAAAAAAATACTTGAATTGAAAACAATCGAACTTCTATCGAAAAATTTATGTTCAAAAATATTATCAAAATTTATTAAAAATGCATATTTATAATATCTGATTAAAAAAAATTAACGTGGTATAAATTTGTATAAAATTCACTATGCCCTTTTACTTACTTTACTTGTAATTGTTAAAAAAAATTGTTAACTTATCGAAATGCATAATTTTTTTTGACGTTCAAGTTAACGATTTTTTTGTTACTTTATAAAATTTTAAGGCAAATAAAATTAAATTACTCAAAAAGAAAGGGAACTGAACCGACAATTGTTGCTATTTAACGAAATCGATAAATTCGATAAGTCAGAGAATTGTACTACAGATGCGACAATTTCTCCTTATTTCTTGTCTAACATGTATGTGTTATGGTCTTTTGCTACAAAAAGCAAAAAGTACGAGAGATTGTTCTTCCAGATTTCAATAAATTTTAGCTAAAGAAAAGCGATAGATTTTAAGAAATCTTTCCATTTAAAACCCCTGAAATTATGAGGTGGAGGAACACCGTTAGGAGGAACACGTAAGAATCAGATAATATTACTAATCACTTATGTGGCTTTACCTAATAATATATTACCAAATATTAATACATAAGTAGATGTACATTACCATATATAATAATTATACATTACATTAAATTTGTTTATAAATTTTCTTATATTGTGCCAGATATAACCACATATAACATAGTTATATATTGATCTTAATAAAATTTGATTTGATTTATATAATAAGATATGGGTATATATTTTATGATATAAACGTATATATAACACTATATGTAATAATATATGGCTTATACATACACGATCGATAATGATTGGTCCTTATCAAAAATATTTTTTAATATGATATTATGAGATATTCCTTTATATGATTCCATATAAAGAGTATTTTTGATAAGATATAATTATATGTGACTCCACGGCAATGGTTTCGAATAACGGCCAGAGAGATGAAAAAGACACTTCTACAAGGATGATAGTGAATACCGATAATTGCATTAATATTACATATTATGTACAGTAAATTACTACAGTAAATTATTTGCATATTTAAATGTTTACACTGATCATGTTACCATATATGAAACACATACTTGTACCTAATTGCACATGAGTTGACAAAAAACGACACATTTTCTGAGATTTTTATTGTACACACATTGTTACTGCTTTGTGTTTGTACCAACTGCGACGATCGGCTTCAGAACTTTCAAAGCATTAATATGACAGGCAGGAAAAAGTTTTAACTTTTTAAAATTAATGCGGCTATTACTAGGGCTAGGAAGTTCATGTATTTATAATCGTGTTTTATATGCAATACATGTAATATTTATTGAAAATCGATAAATATGTATGTTGCATTTTAAAAATATATATTTATTGTTTTTTTTTTTTTTAACAGAAAGAAAGATCGGTAACATCTAACAATTCTATTACAAAACCTATTATTTTAACATGGGCATCTCCAACGAGGTTACTGCATACAAAACACCTGTAACCGACAAGAAATGTGTTGTTTTTTTAATTTAATTTTTTTTTTATTTTCTATATTCAGTATTCAATTAAAATTTATATATTTTAAACAAAAAAAAATTGTATAAGATTTGGTTAACAAGACCCTGTATGTCCATAGGGGTAACTCCTTACCAATTCGTATCTTTAACTTACAGGTAATACGTTTTCAGAAACATTTTCTTTAAATTTTAATTTTGTAATCCTAAAATAAGCCAAGCTTAGTGCTTAACAATTGTTTGAATGCTAGATTTGTATAAAATTAGTAATGGTCAGCGTTATTTTTATGAAAAGTTCCCCACCATAATTAACAAAAATTAATTAAATATATAAAATTTATCATATAATATATGAAAAAGTCTGAATTTGGTATCTGAAGTCATGCAATGGCATTTTATATCGTAGCATATCTTTCCAAGATGACGGAGAGTCTTATTCTTCTTTTATAAATTGACGCTTTTCATTGCATTTGGGTCAATAGTTAGGTTAATGATAAAATTCGCTTAAACGATAATAAAGAAAAAAAAACTCTAAACAGCGGTATAAAATGTTATGCTTGGTGTTTTCGTTCGTGATGTCGAAAAAGTATGAAATAGCTGTACCTCAGTCTATTGCTTACAAAAAATCACAAAAGTAATGTATATAAAAATAGATTTTTAAACATTTTATATATTATTTTACGTTTATAATTCATACAATATATAATTAATCGTCAGTAAGTCATTTATGTTTCAAATTATTGCAGAAGATAAAGACTTATCAGTACAAAGTACCAAAGTTTTGTTGGGATATGTTAAATCTATGTGATAATTAATTCAATGCTAAATCTATCGGCTGTTTTTATTTAAAGCTGCGTCTATTCATACATTAACTGAACTATGGCTTAACATAATTTTTTTGTTTTTGCTTATGCTAATGCTCTGCCTAATTCATGCGTCTGTAAAAACTTCTTATTTTTATACAAATATTAATGAGTTATGCTTCAAATATTTTATATATATTTTACCCACTTCACAATTGGTTTTCTCAAATGCAGTTTTATTTATTTTTTTTTTTTTTGGTAAAAGTTAAAAATTCACACAATTATTGTGGTTAACCCTTTACATTTTACACACAATACAAGTTTTAGCACTATATTCAATATTTAGTTTTTGTTCTCTTCTGTATCTAAATCTGTCTGTATGTTTGTCTGGCTGGTTGGCTTATATTAATAATAATGTTCATATTGTAAAATACTAAATGATCTCAAGTTTTTAAGTTCTCTTTTTTTGTTTTCTTTTGTATCTCATTTTAGCGCTTGGGATAATTTAATAAAAATGTGTACAGAAAGTGAAGAAAGAGTGTGTGGAGTTGGGAGTATTGACGCGATTATGACGACTACCACCACCACCACGACTAATCGTACTACTTGCTGATCACTGAGCTATTGGCTACAACAACACCACTGCGACATCTACAACGACGACGACTTGGCTAAAAGGAAACAAAAACTGGCTTCGTTAGTTGATTACCGTCCGCCGTCGTGCGTTGTTTGCAAAACTTAAAACATATAATTTTCGTATAAGATGTCAAGGTGATGCGCGTGTGCAAGTACGCGATAATAATGCTTTTAAAAAGAACAGTCGTTTGACAAGTATTTTTCGACTTAACCCCGGAAGAATGATAAATTATTAAATTGTGTAAAGTTCAACATTTGCCAGAATAGAAGAACACTGTTAAGCAAATATTAAACAACCAACGTATTCAAATTAGAGAGATATTATTCTTATTATTATTGTGGTATTCTAAATATAGTTACATATATAAATATATATAAATAAATATAGAATAAAATCATGGGTTCGAAATCGCCGGGTGGACCTCAACGTTGTCGTTATATATTAAAACAATGTATAGCTGTACAATTATCAAAACCAGGTCATACACTTGATGATTTTTGGATGTACGATTCGGGCTACATGATCTTTCAGGTAAGCTTACATTATCTTAAGAATGCTTATGTATTTTTGTTTTATCATTACATTAGTTTAAACAAAAGTTCTCACACTTTTCAATGTTTCAACTAGCAAGGTGCGTCATGCATACCATAGCTGGGCCAAAATTGTTATTATTACATTTTCATTACCATCAGAGCTTTAAAAATATTCCTCCTTGTTTCAATTTCTAAAGGCTTTATTACTCCAGCGTAGACGTAACGTTTCGTAAACGTGGAATTTCCATATGATAACTTACTCAACCTGTCATATGTTTTGACAAATTACAAAGTAAACAAACAAACCTAATTTGAGCTTTGTGATTCAATAATTTATAAAAAAAAGTAAAAAATATATAAAAATGAAAGTACATTTCTTCTATTCTGTTTTTAACAGAATAGTCCGCAACGGATCAGCTGATTCCGCAGGTTTAAATTCGAATTTTTTGACAAACAATGCAAATTACATCAAGGTCACTTTTGTAAAACATACCCTTACAAGAAAAAACAAATGGCAATTCTTGTAAATTATGAAAATGTAACTAAAATTATTGTATCCTGATTAAAAAATAATTGATATTGTAAGATATCGAGCGATACAATTTAATATAGTCATTTTTATATTGTAGCTTGCATTAATTAAAATTGCTTATATGCCTTATATGGATCAACATGCAAAAATATATTTGGCAAATATCAAACCATATCTATTTCTATTAGATTGGATTTATTTAATATAATTAGATAATTCAAAAACTTCACTATAATCGAATCAAAGTACATATAATATCTAATTTTATTTCATTTTGTCTAATTATACAGAACCAATTCCAGTATCTAATTGGACCTGATTCAAAAATTATTTTCAATCGGGATACTACTACTTTAAGTCATACAAATAACCACACTCTCACACCTAATCAAAGTTTTGCAAGATATTCAGGCAGACCTTTAACTCAGACCTCAAAATTTAAGCTTGTTTATTATTTATGGGTCGATTATCGATGGCAACCGAACCTTAGTGGCGTTGCCAGTTGCCAAAATGATATTACGTATGGCAACTGGCAACTGATAGCTGTCAATTTCAGTTGCCAAATAGTGATTGTATTGGCAACCACAAAGTTTTGGTTGCTGTAGGTTTTTAAAGCAAAAGAAAAAAGGCGGGAACATTAAAATGTAACTATATTTATTTATTGTTATAAATATTTCAAAATCTGCAGCAACCTCTTGCTTTAATGGGCTCTTGTTCCATATGAAGGCATCATGAGTAGATCCAGGATGCCTAGCATCAACATACCTTATTTTCATTTCGTAATCGCACAACTACAAAGAAATCATCTTGATCAAAAGAAAGAAAAATTATTAAATAACTTACCAGCAAAACATTCAAACTAAAATATCCTTTCCTGTTTATATATAAGGGACGAATGTCTTCCTTCGGTCCCATTATATGTACGTGTGTTCCATCTATACATCCAACAATCCCTGGAAACTGCGTTTTCGAATAAAAAAGGTTTTAATATTTTGTTTTTTCTTCTTTCGACATTTTTAAAACTATACACAAGCTTTTGTTTTATTAATTGTACGACTTCTTTTAATACCACCGACAACGTTGGTTGAACCATTCGTAGATTGAAGTCATTGCCGTGAGATTTTTGGAAACTTCCTTCAGCAAAAAATCGTAAAGCTGCGCAAACTTTTAATAGAGGAGGTATTGCCGTTGAACGACGACTTTGTTTAAGGCTTCCACTAAATATACCACTGCGTCTTTTGGAATACGAAAATAAGCTTTGAAACTATAAGAAGCAACTTTTTATTGAAAATGATTTCAAACATCAAGATATACTCACAGTACAGACGGTAATTCTAATGAATTGAAGTTGTTCCTCAAGTTCCGTCTAATAGATGACACGTTTGAAGCCTTTTCATCGTCATCAAAAAACAGTTTCACTGAACTGGCATATTTAAAATAATTGTTTTTATAATCTGTTTTTTTTAATGAATTCACTTTTATTAACTTTTTTTCTTTGTCAACATTTTTATTTGTTTACATTTATTATCAGTTGCTAATCTGTCAAAATTACATTATCGATAACTTTTTGGCAACTGGGGAAAGTTGCCTTATATAATACCAATTATAATTTCAGTTGAGTTGCCAGTTGACAACGCAACTTAAGTTCGGTTGCCATCAATAATAGACCCATTAGTATTTTAGGAACCGGCAACCAAAAATTCCAATCAAAGGTCACGCAAAAAGACAAAAAAAAACTTTTCATTAGCGAAAAGTAATGTCAATGAAATGTAATGTTAATTACCATTACTACAATATAATGGAAATGCAAAAATCTTTCATTGCAAATAATAAAAACAAAAGTAATGAACTTAACTTTTATGTAACGGTAATGAAGACACGCAAAGATCATTAGAAAATAATAAATTACCCCCAACTCTGGCACATAAATACATGTAAATAATGACAAAGTAAACAGGTGTAACAACTATTGGCATGATGTTAATTTAACCCAAATTTTGTGATTCAGAATAAATATGAATTCAGCGTATTTGTATTAGTTGATCAAGTTTCAATTTGCTGCTTTGCTCCTAAGTAATAACTTTTGAACAGTGTGTCAGAATTTAAAACGTAGGCCCGATTAATGAATTTTTCTTTCAAATTTAACTTTTAATTAAATTTAACGGCTAAAGTTTAAGCCATACTTGGGACTAGTTAATTGATAGTTAAAGTAATTTAATGAATTCAATGCCAACGATTTTTTGAGAACCTCTTTCATTACCAATGGTAATTACTTAAAATTTCATTACAATTATTAATGCCTGAATGGAAAAAAATCATTAGCATTATTTAACGTCATTTATGTTATTATTGAATTTTCGTTCCATTTATTTTATAAGATAACTCGCACTAACTGCCATGTTCCATTTTTTAAGTTATAAAAACTGCACATTTGCATGAAAAGGAAAAAACCAATAAATATGTATAATTTGTACTTATATGCTTTTTATTTGTATTATATAAAAAATTTACTTAAATTAAAAAAATGTGTAAGGTAAAAATGTTTTTACAAAACAAAAATATGTTTCGTTAACAAATCATTTTATTTTTATACAATTGTAACTACTTTTTTAGGCATTGGTTTGATTTCATTATAATTACTTTGAAAAATGCCAATTAAAAATTACAATTGGCATTTATTGGTAATAATATTTTACCATTAGCATTGGTTTTAATAAATGCCAATGAAGTTTCCAAGTACGGTTAAAACTTCTTTAATGGTTCAATACAATGCTCAACCCTTTTCTTGATTTAGCTTTTTGTTGCCAAATTCGGCCAAAATAAGTTATTGGAAAATTTGGTGTCTAATGAAGGGCAAAATATGTTTTTAAGAACTTTTGTATTTGTAACGTTTTCAGAAAGCAATTCAATTGTGGCCCATTGCTATATAACTCTTGCCAAATTAGTACCTTTTTACTAAATTTATCCTACTGTTGAAGCAAGGATACTACAACATACAGGATGTACAGAGTTGACAGCATCGAGACAATCATTAAGCCACCATGAAAATTATAAAAGTACCTCATAATTCTCGTGACTATATAGTGGAGTAAGATTGACACATTTTTGAAAATCAATCAATCAGAACAAAGAATTCAAAAACAAATTGTTTTGATTAGCTGATTTTCAAAAAATTTATCAATTTTCTTGAACGTGTGTACTCCACTTAATACGGTGATTTTATTCGCCGGTTTATTTGAAATCAAATTTGGTTCAAATTTTTTTAAGGAAAAACAAGTAAAAAAATACTATATTCGGCAGTGCCGAATCTCTGAATACCCTCCACCCATGTTCTAAGAAAACAAACTAAATATTTTAAAATTTTATCGATATTTTCGGTTAATTTTATAATATTTGTTTTGTCCAGAACAATAAATTAAAAAGCTTTCTAAAAGCAAACGTAAACATTTGCAAAAGCTGGGAATTATTGGTTCAAAGAGAAGTCAATTAACCACTTAAACAAAAAACTAAAAAAAAATACTTTTTATCGGCTAAAATTGTTAGTAAAGTACATGTTGAAACCTATTGCAAACTTTTGGGCCGGGCACCATTTTATAAAAATGGTATAAAACAAAGTACATATTCTCATAGCTATCATATCCCTGTATCCCTTAAATTGGACAAATAATTACAAATTACTCTTTTAGGCATTAAAGTACATGTGAGGTTCTAAATTGTGGCACAAAATGTAATATGTATGTACATCGCCAACAAAATTAGTTTCTATCAAACAGCATTTAAAAGAAATTATATCACAAAAGTTACCATATGAGTCAAAGGAATAACAGTTCTTTAACGGTTCTAATGAAAAGTATATACTTAAGTACAAACTTTATCATCCTTATCCTCCAGTGTCTTTGCTACATAAAATGTAAAAAAATGAAGAAGTAAAATTTTTTGTGTTAAAAAACTGTTTTGGAAGTGTAAACAATTGGGGTGAACAAAATTATTGTGGAAAAAAACTAAAAACTTTGCACTAAATTAATACATTTTTCATTAAACTTAATAAACTAATTTATTAATTTCATTTATTAAAAATTTCATACTCTCAATAAAAAGGTAACTTTAAAAACTAGTTTCATACAAATTATGAAGTTTTTCATTAATTTTAAGAAATTTTTTTTTATACACCTTTTTAAGAAAACTCATAAGTTTACTGAAAATTTTATTGAATTAAATTCTCTCTGTGTTGCTTTTTTCATACTAACTGCCCCGCTACAGGAAAAATTATATCGTATCAATATCACGCTAAAAGTATTTATACCCACCATTTTAACCACTAGATACAGGGGCTTGCATTTTACCGCAGGCTTTTCAGCACTAAAATTTATTTTACCTGTCAAAAAATCATATAGAATTTTAGAAAAAAAAAGTACAGACGATAATTCTGGCATAAGTATTGTTTTTCTAGTTTTTTTTTTTTTGAAAATTTTGAAATGTTCCTTAAGTACCTACCACGTGAACGGTTTAAAAGTCTACTTCACGTGATGGGTCTGCAAGTTCTGTGGTAAGTGAAAACAGAATCGATATATAACAAGTCTTTATCACGTATTTTGGTCAAAAAGTACTAGTCCCGTGTTAGGTGAAAATAATACCGGTTCTCAAAAAACTTACTTAAAAGCCTTTATCTCGTGATAAGTTCGAAAGTACAAGTCCTTTGGCATGTCACAGAGGACAATTGACCACCTCCTAGGAGAAGCCTATGTTAAATTGACCGGTCCTTTTCATATAAGAAACTGGTCACGTGACGTGTCCTGGAATAGGTCCTTTTCTTGCAAAGCTACGATATTACACAGAAAAAATTATATTTTAATTATATCGTATTAAATTTGCCTTTTTTGCTTTTTTTATTAATTTTTACTTTTTTCTGTTTTATATCCTCCACCATACATGGTGAGGGTATAATCAGTTTGTTATTCCGTTTGTAACATGTCAAAATATAGGTCTAAGACCCCATACAGTATCTATATTCGTGATCCTAATGCAGTCGATTTAGCGATGTCCGTCTGTCTGTTGAAATGGCGATCACGACGCGAAGACGCAAGCGAGGTGCCTATTTTTACCTACATTATTGGGCATCCTTCCGAGAAGTTTGGTATTAAAAATAAGCAAAATCGGTCCTAACCGCTGGACCATTATGGACCGAAAGTTATGAGTGAAAATGTGAAGATACCTCTGAATTTTCCATATAAATTGGTGTATTTTAGTACAATTTCATAGTAGCGACTGGTAGTGAATAATATTTTGTATTCACCTCAAAAAAATTTGTTCACTACTAAAAATATATTATTATAATTTTATTTCAAATATTTTTTACATTATTTGTTTTAAAAACAGTAGAGAACATTTTGTTGGGATATTGGTGGAGGGTATTCAAAGATTCGGCACAGCCTTTTTTATTTTTTGCTTTTCCAGTATTATGCTTTAAAGCAGCTTTTTTAAGATTTATAAGCACTTAATTGCTTTTTCACACTTTATGCCTTAGTGTCTTTTTAAATAAAAAAATGTTTGTGCTCCTAGTTTTGATCTTTTTTGGAAAAAGGGTTTTTTTCCAAATTTTTAACTTTTGTTCGTTTGTTGCTATTTTCCAATATTTTTTTTGTCGATTACATTGAAAAACATCAACAATAAATGGATATTTTAAATGTATATTTTTCAATTTTTAGTACATAAAACGCGATATAAATGCATAAATGATTAAAAACGTAACTAATTTTCATACATACGAGAATATAAACCATTTTGTGAAAAACCGATTCATTGTATTTAGAATATGTATAACCTTTTGCTTGCTGTCAAAATTTTTAAAAAATTTGAAAGAAAAAAGCTTTGTTCCGGCCAGTTCTTACTACTGAGCAGACGTTAAATTTTTAAAATATGCAAAAACATGCCCAATCATCGAATAATCGATCTTTCCATGTGCATCACCAAAAATTATTGCCTTCAATTGTTATTATTATTATTATTATTTAAGTAATATTTCCTTATAGGTAAATATGTATAATTTTACACTAATCAAATTTGTATAATCTTTTAAATCTTCTAGAACTTTTTGTCTGCCAATGCGCAATGCTGGTGGAATGCGCCTCTTACTGCGGCTACAAGAGCTCTTAAATACGCTGGTCATGTAGCACCAGGAATGCTCTTAGTGTCTGGGGAACCATGTGCCTTGGAAGTTGTACGGAGTGCATATGCACGAAGTGTTCTTAAACCCCCAGCTACATACATCATCACTTCCATTGGTAAGTGAAAATATGTTTAAAAACATCCTGACAAAAATAAGCAAATGCTTGGTAATATATTGGTATTACCATGCTCATTACCTGGTAATACATTAAACCCCGTACCATTGCATTACCTTACACATGCATTACTTCAGATACCAAATTCAATTATTTTTATTATCTGTACGTTTAGAAAAACATCTTGTTAGGACATGCTCTTGTAAAATAATAGATAAATGGAAGGGGGGGGGGGGGAATAACCCCCCCCCTTTTAATACAAAACGTCTATTTTTACTGCATTTCGGTTTTAAACGAAACCGCGGTTAACCGCACTATTTAACAGTAACTGCATAAAAAAAAACTGTCATAAAGGGTGGTACAAATACAAGTACATTTTGAAAAATAAAATAAAATGATCGAAACTAAATATATTTTGGTGTATTATAACTTTATCAGAAATAACAAATATTTCCAAAATTTATGGGACGGTTTCATCCATATGGCGGTTTACTTTTTTGACAGTTTCTGGTTCTATCTCACAAATAACGATATTAGCCTTGAGGGTGTGGATTGTTTCTGGATTATTTGCATAGCATCGGTCTTAAACGGCACCTGGCAAGAAAAGTTCTAAAGAGGTCAAATCGTGGCCAATTGACATCGCCATGATGATTTTTGATAAGCTGTGTGACACAGTGCGCCATCCTGCTGAAACCAAATATTAGCCAAGTTGATATCTTTCATTTCAGCGCATAAAAAGTCTGTAATCGTGGCTCTGTAGCGTTCGCCGTTGAAATAGCGTTTACAGCAGAATTTCGAAGAAAAAAAAAATTGAACCACTGCAGAATCCGAACCAAACTCTGTTTATCCATAGATGGTGCAAAATTGTCGCCGAGGTGAAAAAATAAATTTTCCGCCAAATTCGATGTGCGATTGGCGCTTCTCTAAGGCGCAAACTGTAAAGCCGTAACGAAGTGCACGGTCGGTTGCTTTCAATTGCTGATTGGACCTTGTAAGCGAATAATCCGAGATCTTTGTGCAAAATTCTCATAATGCTGGTGCGGGAATACCGAATTGTAGAAATCGTTGGCGACTCAGGACACGATGCGTGTTGTCCAATTGCAAGCCAGTCTCACGCTTTTGCCCTGAAGGAAATAATTAATGTGATGCATTCTTTGTAAATCGGATGGAGGAGAGGTGAAAAGTAGTGAAAGGTAAAGGGCTTCAAACATAGCAACACTCTAATTGCGCGAGGTGATAAGTTTTATAACAGTTGGTACCCGGCCATCTAATAGAGAGTTGACGAAATTATTATTAAAGAAAATCCGTGACCTCTAAAACGCATTTTCAGGAACGTAAAATTAATTTTTAATTCATTTCTTGTTTAATCCTTTTTAAATTTTTGAACTTCAAGTCATGTTTTGTTATTTTATAAACAAAAATACCAGTTATTACAAGATTTTTTCTTCATTTTAAAAAATGAAATCGTGTACTCTAATATGCGTATTAGCCAAAGACTTTCAAATAATTCCGGCATATTTCTTCATTTTTATTAAAAAAAAAAAAAAAAACAAATAAAGAAGTTAGTTTTTGATTGTTTCAAAATATCATGAGGCAACTTTTATAATATTTTTTTAATAAAAACAAAAAAAAATTAAAAAGCTTAAAAATATAAGTGTTTTTTATTTTTGATGTAATAGTATTGAAAGCGTTAGTTGGTTAATTTAAAGCCATATGACACTAGATTTTTTCTTGACTTTTTTATGGGTTTATTTCCTTTTTAACTTTTTCGTAAATAACCAAAAATTTAAATAAAAACCCTAAAAGATTTAAATTTTGTTTTATTTTTAATTACAGGTGACATTGATGACTGCATTATTACACCAATCATGCAAGGCCAGTTTACTCCATTGCCTGAAGCTTTATGTGACGTTATTATGGATCTAACCACTGAAGGTCATTCGGCTACTTTAGAAAATATACGTGCTAGAATTGAAGTTCGGTTTCCGCACATGACTCCACCCTCAGTTGAAGTTATTTACGATTCATTGGCCCAACTGATGCAAGAACAAAAAATCTACCAAACAGCCAAGGGTTACTTCATCCTTACGCCAGAGTAAGTATAATAATCGAAACCTTTAAAAAATCTAATCCTATCGGATTTTATACGATTACATATTGTATTGTCACGTGTGACACATAATATCATCATTATGGTGTCCCGATAAAAAAAAAATATATCACCCAAACGATGGGTAGGTATTATTAATGATCTCCATATGGGAGAAATATGTAAAAAATTATTGAAGAATTCTTTAGTTAGAGTGTTTAAAGTTGGCGACAAAAAAGAAATTCTGAAATTTACATTGTTTTAAACTTTTGTAAGAAAAACTTTGGTCCACTTGTTTTTTGGCTAAACATACTTAAACTAAAATCTTCAACCGCTGGCAGTAAACTTAAAATTTTTAATTTAATTTTCTCAAATTCAGCTCATTAATATTTATCGGGACCACTATATTGTAAAAACTCTTTTTGATCTGTGCTAATACCCTTAACAATAAAATATAACCTAATGTTAAGACAAACTTAAAATTAAAAAAATTGTATTTTTAACTTATTTTGTTTATTCTAATGGCCCCTAATAAGTTAAAATCAACTCTTCAATATTAATTCCCCTGGATTTCATGCTTAAAATATTGGCAATTTTCTTTAATGTATTTTTCGTTTATGCAGACGGCGTCGTAGTCGTTCACGTCCACGAAGTTATCATAATGGATACTTGGATCTAGATGAATCAACTGATAGTGTTCCACAGGAGCCACGTACTATGCTCAAGACTAATGCAGAAGCCTTGCACTCACTATACGGTGAAATTTCCACAGAACGTGACGGTGATTTAACACATCAGTGTATACAAACAAATTTAGCAGACGTAATTTGCGGCGGTATGTTTTTTTTTATCATTAAAGTACAAATACCACATCTATTTATCCAATTTATAAAAAAAAAACAAATCTGTGTTAATTTTCGTTGCAGGTAATCCCAATGATAAGATTTTGTATCCACGAACATCAAAACGGCGAAGTTCTTCGTTTCCTACACCACGTAGCCTCGAAAGAAGACATAGCTTGCGATTTTTTGGATCATCGAAACGTTTACAGAGATGTGCTTCAACAAGAAGCTTGTCAAAGACGTACGCACAAGCACTTAATACGGATAGTAGCAGTTCGGAGTACCAAAGCACGGATTCTTCATCACCAAGTAAGATTAATTGGAATAAGCACAAATAATAATATCGCGAGATTTACAAATTCACTATTTTTTAGAAAAAGGATCTTTGTTATCACGTCTGTTTCGTCGAAGTGGACGAAATAAAGCGCGCCAACTTGAAACATATTCCGCACAATTTCCACCAGCAGAATGGTTTAACTCCAAAGCTGTACATCTACATAGCGTGGGTACACAAACGCAGGATCACGTGAGTACAACAGTACCAATTAAATTATTTCATAATTTTGATACAATTTTGAAAAGCAGTATCGGCAAAATTCTAACCTTAATAAAAAAAAACATGCCATTGGTCCATATTTGAGACTTTATATGTATACTTTATTTATAACAAAACTCGTTCAGGTATCGGAAAGCCAAAATCTTCCACTTAAAATTTTTTTGTTTTACCGGTAAAACTAAGAACTAATTACGCGAGATGAATAATCTTAGAACAGTTGTTGCGCGCCGTCTGCTTGAAAGTTGGCGAACTTTTTGAAGCTTTTTAGTTCATAGCCCTGTTATGTGATTTTATTTAACATATGTGGGGTTAAGTGCTATGGGAACACCTATGGAGAACGTACCGTTATGTATGAGGAGGGATAGAAAACTCATATATATTATTTTTCTAATGTGATGTTGCCGTCGCTTCTGTTTAGAAGTCCAATACGCTAATCATTACAGCCGAACGGTCCATTAGACAGTGCACAGTGATGTTAGGTCAAATAAATGATTGGGTGTTGTTAAACAAAATACGAATTAAGACTCCGAGTCCCAAAAATTATATTAAGAATGCTTACGACAAAAATTTTACATTTTGATTTCATCGTTACATGATGAAATGAAAAACAAGAAAAAGATTCATAGATCAAATTAGGGAGTCCAAATCCACATATATGGCAATGATTTTCTTCACGGGGTGGTAATGTTAACTAGTTACTATTCTTATTACATTCATTATTACTTTTATATAGGGTGTCTTAGTAACAGTGCACTTTTTGAATTAATTGTAATTTTATGGTGCAAGTGGCAACTCTAAAATTTGACAACTGGCACATATGTTTATTCGGATTATTAAAAATGGAAGAACTTCGCAAACTTCGAAGAATTTCAGTGGAGGCAGTGCACGTAATGTGGTCAAAAAATTTAAAGAAACTGTGTCGGTTATGAACAGTAAGACTTCTGTGCGTCAACGTACCGAAAACCCGAAAATAACAATTCGGCATCGTTCTCAACAACTTCAAATTTCACGAAGCACTACGCATCGAATTTTAACAAAAAACCTCCACGAAGAGTAATTGCCATGGGGCCCATTTGATGGATATTTTATTCCATACTTAATCAAAACGTGTCTTCTTTACAATCCAATAAAAAATTTTATTTTTAATGGAAAAATTGCATAATGAGTATAAAAAAAAGAAAAAACAAAAAATATGTATTTTGATTGGTAATTTTTTAGAATAAACTTTCAGTGACAGTCCTGTCCTAAACAGTCCTAAAAACAAAAGTTCATATTATTTTCCATTTTTAATATCTACGAACTTCTCAAAAATTGCAATGTTTCTATATTGTTTTTTCTATTATGACAAATTGTAAACTAACAATCTGAATTATTGTCCTTAAATGAATCACAAAAATCCTATGAAAGAATTTAGACAATTACGGAAGTTGTTTTTTTTTTCAAATTGTTTTTTAATTTAAATTTGTTAAACAAATTTTACCCAGGTTAATACGAACCTTGCTTATAACGAAATAATCTTTCTGGTCTTGGTGTCCCTACCTAATTCTAACGGACGATTTGTTCGCGAAAAATTGAGATATTGACAAAATTAAAAAACATTTGAAATTAAAAGCGCAGTGCTTTCACACGTCTGATATAGGTTTGTGAAAAATTACGTACTTGAGCCACAGAAATACCACAAAGCGTGTTTTTTAATATTTTTCAGGACAGCATTTCTCTAAATATTGATGTAATGAAGCAATTCCAAAGTCATATTTGGAATCCGCGTGTTAGGAACCATTAGGAAAGTTCATCCCAGTTTCAAGGTCTATAATTCATCATTAAGCCCAACTCAGATAGTAAAAGTGTCAGTTAGTTAGCAGTGGCAGTTCTGGCAAGCCTTCGTCTTTTATTTCGCAGAACTTTTTCAATATTTTTAAAGATGTTTTACTTTAATTTTGCTTAAAGGCAGCTCTTGTTTATTTTGTTGTTTTTTTTTTTTTTTGCAAAAAAAGGTTTTTACATTTTTGACTAAAAATAATTGAACATGTTTTTTTTTAATAAATTTCACAAAGTATAAAATTAAAATTTACATATTCTTTACAAACAATTTGTATACGATTTGGTTGTAAAAATAAAGGTTTGGCAATAAAGAGGTAAGTTGTTACTTTTATATGTATTACAAAACCTATTATTTTAACAAGGCCATCTATGTCAATAGCGGAAACTAATTAACTCATAAAGAGTTTTTAAAAGAATTTTATCTGTGATGCAAGGGTGATGTGTAATGCAATGTAATGTAAGGGGTTTGATGTATTACTATTGTCAAGATATTTCTGGGACATTGCTATATATGGTTTCAAAATTTACAGCATTCAAAATTTTTGTATTGTATTTCGTTAAAAAAAAAAACATTTTAAGGTTTGCTTTTTTCGAATTATATATAATTATATATCTACAACTATTTGTAATAAAAATACTAATTTTACTTACATGATTTTTCTTTTATTTTTGGAGCACAAACTACAGTAGTCTTTTTTGCTCTTTACTAAACTCATTAAAATTAAAATAAGTCTGTAAAAATTGGAGAAAAAGTTATTAAAAATTAGTTAAGAATTACCTTGCAGAATAAACTGCTAATATTAGCAGATTAGGTTTGTTAAATATTTGTAATATAGAAATACAACTAAATCTACTAAATTTTAGTTCAATTTAAGTTGATTGCATACGTACATATACAATCGTACTTGCAGAAAAAATTGGTAATGTCAGCAAAATAGTTTTGCTAAAAATTTATAAAACCAATAAACTTTTTGCTGACTATTAGTACACTGAATAAAAAACTGCAAAACATTTGGTGAAAATTGAAATCTAGAAATAGTTTTTTATGATTCTTTTGAAAATTGCACTATGTGACAAAATGCACCACTTAAGTCGAAAACACCAGATTATAACAGATTTCAAATAACTAATCGCTCAGAATAGAGACCCGTCTAGGCCGAGTCCGAAATCGTACAATATAATAGGTCGGAAATCAGAATGTCTTAGTTATTTAAAATATGCACAAAAATATACAGTAAAAATAAAAAAAATTTGAACTAAAAATCAAAAAACTTTTATTTAAATTTGTCGAATTTTTTAAATCACATTAACTTCCGAGAGTATTTGTTTCAAAATAAAATCCTATATATAGCTGATGGCCCTGGCAGCCAGTGCTAGTCATTTTTATATATTAGGCTTATATTTATATACATAAGTCCAATATCATGTTAAATAAATAAATAAATAAATAAATAAATAAAATCCTATATATGTAATTGTATAAGCAGGTTGTTTATTTTTTAATGTGTTCAAGGTTCATATATTATTATTATTACAACCAATCGATGACATTTTGTTGCAATTTTTTCATTCGGAAAAGTATTTGATCAAAATCGTTTTTGGGCTGTTGAATACATACAATCATGCATTTGCTTAAAACTCGCTGCCCTAGTTTATTTATTTCGAAAAATTGATCAAAATTTTAGATTTGAATAATACTGAAACCTGATTACCTAAATTCAAATTTTATATGAAAAGGAACAACCAACAATCGTGACCAATAATGGTTCAGTAACAGTAGATAATAGTCCATTGTGAAAATGAGGCTTGAGAGGTGAAAATCCTATTTTTCAAAACATTTGAAATAATGTGTAAACATTTACAGTAAAAAGTTTAGTGCGACAATTTTTTTTTTCTGCCCTATATGGTATGGATAGGGCGATTAGATATTTTTAAAAATTTATCAAAATGTATAAACTTATTAAAATTTTTCTTTTCGTTTTACAGGACATGCCAACTGTTCACACACTATCAAACTCTACCTTTTATGATGGTTCTGAATTGAGCCAACGTTCGTTAACTCTTCCACGACGACATCGTCGCAATTTATCCAGTGAATCTACATTTTTAATATCATCGAGGGATTGTTCGCCAATCAGACGACGCTCGCCCGTTTACAGTAGCAGTTCTTTACCGAGATCCACTCAATCCATACCGGCTTCTGCAAGTACAAGTGGTGGTGGAACATCAGCTGTTGCAAAAAGTATACATACATCTGCCACATTATCGGTGCGAACAAGCACTCCATATAGGAGTTCACAAAAGTCCATACAAAGTGGTTCTGTAGCTCGACATATGTTAGAGCATTCACCGTCGCGCAGCATTAACTCTTCACAAAAGTCAACAAACTCCACCGGCAAAAGCCAAGAAACTAGAAACGATTATCGCATGTGGCAAAGTGGTCCTTCTAGTTTAGAGTCGGGAAAAAGTTCTCTCTATCCATCTGGTCCATCAAGTATAGACAGTGGAAAAGTGTCCTATGCAAGAACGAGTGGCCATTCTAGTCTGGACTCTCAGCGTTCCACAGGATCGACAGTTATACAACCCAGATCGATAATAATGCTCAACGGTTCGCCACGTGGTACACCTAGACATCAAATAATGCGAGCTCGAAATGCCGAGCAATCAATGCGAAACCAATCTTCTACTACATCTTCCATACAAATGCCAACGATTGAACCTCGGCCCACAGATGCCTCCAATCCTGAAAGTGTGGACAAATGCTCAACAATTTCAAATTCAACTTCAAACAATTCCATAACACTTAAATTGACAACCTCCAACGATGGTCAGCATAATTTGCCAAATACAAAAATCGTTGTACAAAATACTCCAGCCCACAGTGTAATCACATTTGAAAATAGCAAACTAACGGAAAACTCCAATGTTTTTATAATTAATAACGAAACAACTTCCAACGAAAGAGGCGAAGTCATGAAAAAGACACTGTCCAAACAGCAAATGAAAGGGCTGAAGAATACAACAGAAAAACTTGATAATAGTCTTCATGGAACAGAAATAAGTCAAAGCAAGACAACTAAAAATGCTTCTAATAGAGATTCCGACGCTGCCACTTTTGACTCTATGCGATCACACATTTCTGAAATTTCAGTTGACAAACCGAATGACCTCAACGAACTGACAAATTTATCTACGAATCATCATCCACACAATGATCGATCAACTGCAATGAATAACAGTCGAAATATGGGTTTACCAGTGCCACCAACCAATTCCGGACATTTGGTTTATAAAAATAATGTCCTTAAGAGCTGTGACTCGCAACCCCATTCACCTTGTGAGGATAAAACTGTATCAGTGGCCGATTTGACTAAACCAAATGTGGATATATCTGGTTCTGTGGGCAATTTACGCTTCTATGAAAAAAACTCCAAGGACTCACTGGCTAAGGCCATCAATTCCAATTGTGAGTTGAACAAACTGCGCTATGAATCGTCTACACTTTTGGCAAAAAATGACAATCTCAATTCGAATGCCTCCTTAAGTGGTGGCAGCTTAGTCCAGATTTTACAAAAAAACAGTATATCCATAGGCAGTGAACCGAATTTGACGCAAAAGGATAACAATTGTACGACATCAGCGGATAAATCCATAAGAAAAGATACACTCAATCGCCGTTTGAGTCTCTCAAAAGACCAAGCCGAAGCCGAAGATCTATTCAACTTTCCAAGTTTAACAGATTTGTCTTTTAATTTTACTTCGTTAGCTGCACAAAAGATACTACAGGGAGTTAGCTTAAATAGTATAGATACATTAGTGGAATTGAATATGGCAGCAGCTGCTGCGGCTGCAGCAGCAGCGGCAGCAGCTGCCAATACCGCAAGCGGATCACCAATGGAAAAGCCTCAAAACAATCAAGCCACATCTATGTGTACAGACTATGGTTTAGTTTAGAATTGATGCGACATAATATTTGTACTTCGTCAACTAATATTCGAAACAGACATTTTATCCAAGCGCACAGTGACAAATTTATTTCTGAATATTTTTTAAGTTAAGTTAGTCACGCCTTTTTGACTTCATGTTGTCGGAAACAAAAAGTCGTAACTATATTTTAATTTTTTCGCATTAAGCAATGAGATCGAAAAAACCCGACACACATTTTCGCCAAAATCTTTGTTCACGCACATTCAATGTCTTTTTCACGTTACCCTCCAAAAATATCTCAGATGCCAAATTAAGTTTAATTTTAAAAAAAGTGCGTATTGAACTAATAAAAGCTTTTCAACTATATTCATTTTAGTTTTATAATCAGCAAACATTCCATTGCCCGGTAATAATTGGTGTAACTAAAACAACTACAAGGATATGTCGATCGAAGTAACTCCTGGCGAAAAAAAACTTATTACCCCTAGGTTAAAAAAGCGGAATGAATGGGTTAACATAAAAAGCGTAAAGTGCACAGCGAGAATTTTATTAGACGATAAAAAATTATAAAACATTTCTTCACAAAGTGAGTTCTAGCGAAACTTTATTGATTTAATACAATAATTTATTAACATCATGCAGATACTTCTCTCAGTGCAATTAAAAAATGAACTGAAATAAAACAAAATGATGCAAACCTTTGAGTTTACCATCCGAGACTCAACGACAAATGATGAATATTACGGGCGGAAGTTTTAATATTAATTTTTTAATTGAATCAATTACAACTAGAGGTGGTCACGTGACACGAAATTTTATGATTCACGTGAATCCCGCGTGAGCGTGAGGTAAAATTTAAATTACTGACGTAATTATGCGTTAGCGGTAAATAATAAATGTAATGCGTGCGTGAGTTGATTTTTTGTCGTGTTTTTCGTGATTATTCCTTTTGTCTGGTTAGCCCAGAGTCAATGTAGCCCAGAGTCAATGTAGATTATTATTATATGTTTAAGGCTTAAAACGCCTTTGTAAAAGTCGATGTTTGTATTGAAAGTCGTGTGTGCCGAACTTTTTAATATCAATTAACAGCATGATTGGTTATATCGTCAGCTATAGTGCAAAAGGGTCGTTGCAACAAAAACATTTTTTTAAGCGTATCGTAATCATTTATATGTGCTTATGTAGTTAAAAAAAATATTGACGTATATAATTAATATTAAAGAACGGCGCAGTTAATTAACTAGTTTATACAAAAAAAGTAGAGCTTTTTTACTAAATTTTTCTTTGAAATCAATATTTTTTCGTTGAGTCTAGATCTTCTTTTTTCTTGGCATTTATTTTACTGTGCTTTAAAGAACAATTCTTATATATCCGTTGTGGCAAGCAATATCCGCGTATCACACAAAATCATTTTTTTTAGATGACCTGAAACAGATTACGGGCTCGGTATTCATTAATTAAAATATTTGGTTTTTACTGTACGTAAGTATCGAGATTCTAGAAAAGCCTAAAAAACATATTGTTACGGAAATTTAAATAGTGTTCAGAATTAACAACTTTAATTGTGATCTTTTAATTTCTTTAAAAATATTATTGCAGTTATTGCTGTTAACCACGGGTATTACCGTAAATGACATGCATCCTTCATTTGGTCAGTACACAGTACACATTATGTGTAATATGCTTTAAACGTGCTGCTCCAGTTTACAACTAATGTAATGTAATTTTTATTCAGTGCCAAAATACATAAATATATAAATAGCAATAATTTAGTATAATAATTTTGCAATAGTTCCACTAATTAGTCAGTATTCAAATAAACGTATATTCAAAAATCTTCCATTATTCTTTGTTAGAACAAAGCAACAAAAAGGGACAGGCAGACAAAAAACACGGACTAATGGGACAATAGTTGACTCAGGAAATAAATTGATTTATTAAAAAAAATATGTACTGCATTTTAAATCAGGCATGCATTTACATTGTTCTTAAACAATATTTTAACGAAATTGAAAATTCTCCTTACAATGCATTAAAGTGGACAATAAATAAAAATAGATATAAAGCCAGTTGAAATACACATTTTTTTTTTTTTTGAAACTAATACAAGAATTCCCTGTCCTGTGTCTTCAATAAATGATGGTATACACCAAATCGTGTGCAAAGGAGCGTCAAATTGATATCAATTGCAAATCAAAATGCTGACAATTGCAAATCGAAAAGTAATAAATTTTATCAAAATAAATTTCTTTTTACAAATATTTGTGTTGTTATTAATAGCAAAATTTAAATCAAAACTAAAGGTGACAGTTTACGCCAGTCATCATTGCAAGAACCGTTCGCATATCAACGGTATCTGGATTGATATCGAAATTGAGTGTCTTTACGTGCAGTTGCATAAGCTGAAATCATTTTTGACAATTGTTTGCCATCATTTGATGACACGGACTTAAATGCGTACTTGTGAACTTTTCATTGGCATCACTTGCAACAAATGTCAATGCAAAACGTTTTAATTTACAATTCAATTTCATATAAATTCAATGTCAATGGAATTGATAAAACGAATGGTATAGAGAAGGAACTAATACATAAAACAGGCATTGCCATTAATCAATGGCAAATGAAAAAAAAATTTCATCAGCATTGATCGAATCAATGGCAATTCCAAACCATTTCATAACCTGTGTAAAAAGGTTGAATACAGACCAGACTCGAGAATCTCGAGAAAAAAAATAACGAAACTTAGCATAACTTTTTAGATATCATGAACAGATTTGGCACCAAATATAATACTATACAAACCGATCTGCTCATTCTGATCCTTTTAGTGTATCACATATGCCATATTTTTTCGTATATGATCGGATCTACAACCATATCTTATTAAATTCATTCATATCAAATTTGATCTTAACAGATCTAATCTTTTTTACACGGCAGCCATTGACATCAAATAATGCCAATGAAATCATTCAATTAATTAGTCCCATGTATGCTTATATGTAATTCTATTAGATTCAATATACATTATACATGCATATATATTGTTTTTATATACTACATACATTTTTTACAGATATTGTAATTTTTAATCATGTATTTACCTAATAAATGTATAGTAGAATAAATACACAAATAATTTACATTTACATTTATAATTAGCATTAGATATACAACTTATATACTACATACCAAGTATACATATGTGTATGCAGTATATACACATGCAATGAATAAAGATAATACGAATAACACAATTTAAATGTAACGGTAGTTTTATTTCACCACCAACATTCTTATAACAACACAGTATACAGAGGTTTATTCTATTTTTATGACATGCGCCTATGTAAGCAAAATGTCAAAGTTTGTCAATCTCTGCACGTTCACTAGATGGCGTTAGTGTTCACCTAAACAAACGATGTGCAAATTACACAATGTAAGGAAATCTAATAAAAATTTGGAATCTAAAACAGAATTCCCCTACAAAATGAAATCCAACTTAAAGTTAGATTTTGCTGAAATCAAAACCAGATTTAATATATTTTTGGAGACTTTTGAAATAAAATTTTATTGTAGAATCGACTTTGTCGAATACAATTCTGAATTTGCCGAGAAATCGTAATTGTGGTTGGCAACGCTTGAATTTTCACAATTGTTTGACGTTTAATAGAAGCGCAAAAACACGTGTTCACGTACATAATACATTTGTATGTGTGCACAATACATTTTTTTGTGTTTTTGGTACAACACATTAAATTTATGTTTGAGCTGTTTTCTTTGTAACAAATTTATTTTTTAATACTGGATGCAAAATAAATTATTAAAATTATTTTTTTATTTAAGGATTTCATATTATTGCTTTAAATATTCATATATATTTTTTGTAGATTTAATCAGCTATTTCAAATCAAAATCCCATAAAATATAACGCAAACGATGTAGATTTTAATTGAAATCTACTAAAAAAAAAGTTCTAATGTAAATTTGCTGTAACAAAAATCGACTTTTTTGATACAGACTTCTACTAAAACTTTTTTAAGTATAACGGTCTCGAAAGTTCAAATTTAAAGTCAAAGAAGTTACATCGAATCGCCTCTCTTTAGGGGTGAATATAAACTACGCTTATATACAGAAAAATACAATTTTGAAGGTATTGAATAGGTATTGAAATGATCTCCCAAGTGCTCAATGGGGTGTTCAAATCATGACTTTGAGGAGCATTTGTGGTGTGTTATTTGCGATCTACATTTTAACGTCAGTAAGCAATGGTATGCTTAGGATCGTTGTCCTGTTGATATGTATCTCGAATATTCAGTTTTTCAGTACTCTGATCTTTTAGAATGTTTATTAAGTCCATCATCTCCTCATTGAACACTGAATTTCCAACAATGATTCCTTTAATTCTGTAGCTTTTTTTTGCGTACTTGTGAATGGGTCTTTCTTAAATTTTCGTTCATCTCTATTATTGAGCTTTGATGGACGGCCTGTTCGTGGCTTAATTTAAATCCTTTTTTTTTCCTTTGGAACCGATTTATAACTTTTTAGAGTATTAATGTGCTCCTATTTTATAATTTTAGCAGTTTCGGTGTATGATTTACCCAATTCGTGACAATTCATTATTATTTTTTGTTCTTCTATTAATAGCTATTTTCTCGACATTTTAAAAAATTACTTGAGTTCACTTCTTGACATAAACCAAACGCCTCTTTTCAAAACACTCGTTTATGAACATATAAATTACTTTCCATACCAAAAACTTAGTTCGAAATTTAGTTTTCTTCTGTGTCCTAAATTTTTCCTCAGCATATAAAATTTTTCATTAGCATATAAAATTGCAACAAAGATTTTTGGCTCATTCTTTTGCTACCTCATTCTTCCTGGAATTTCGATCTGGCACTTTTTCAAAAAACTTTTCTAACAAAAACCTCTGAACAGCTGGAATTTAACACTGCTGCTTTTCTTCTTGACAGGCTAGGATTTTCCTTCAAAAGATCCATTATTTTTCTAGTTTTATTTGTATCAGAAATACCCTTTTTAATATCAGTCTGCTGGGGCTTGTGGTGACAGTCAGTAAGTCATTACGCTTTTTAACCGTATTTCTAGACACTTTTAATTCATTAGTTGGCACAAATTTCTATATAATATTTTTTAGAAAAAGACTAAAAATTCCGAAATAATATTTAAAAAAATCCTTCAAATTAAGTTCCAATTTTCTAAAAAAAAATTGACTACTCACGGATATTGGAATTTAGAGAACATATGAAAAATTTCATTTTGAAAAAAATCTGGATCCATTAAAGAATTTCAGTCAGTCAACTTTTTGATCCTCTGGTAGGATACTGAAAAATTCATAAAAATCTTATTTGAATAATTGGTTTCCCTAATGCCTGGTTTTCATTATGTCATATGAACTGACAACAAAAAATGACTCAAATGAATTCTCGTCATTTTGTGTCAAATGCGTTTTCATTACATCTTAAAAACTGACAATAAGTCGATAAAGCAGAGCGTGTCAAAGACATGTCAAATTTTGGTGTCAGTTGAGTGACACGCCGTTTTCATTACAAAGGTCAAATGTGATGCATAAACTTTTGGCGAGCGAACAGCTGATAAGAAAATATTAATTTGAGTTAAATAAAAAGTGGAAAAAATTAAAAATAATAAAAAAGAAACAAATGGCTGTAGCGCTCTGAGTTATTAAAACAATAAAGGGCTTGGAAAAATAAAAGGAAGCATTGAAATTTATTTTTCCAGGAAAAAAAAATAACAGCTTTGCGATCGCCAAACAAAAAAAAATTGACAACTTGTTGTCAATTTTATTTTAGATAAAAAATGCTGCCATATCTGCTGACAAACGGAAATTTGACTTTTTCACTTGTATGTCATTTTAGAAGGCAGTTCGTGTGCATAACTGACTGCAAATTCATATGACAACCCGTTTTCATACAATTGCCAACAATTTAGACAAATTGACATTAAAAATGACAGTGAAAACCATGCATAATTAACAGTTGAGCTGCCGTTCAATTATCTCACAATGACAACAATAGATGGCACTGAATATTTCTGATTGGTGTTTTTTAAGCATACTTTTAGGCATATAATTTTGGATTAGTAGAGGATACTCATGTTCATGTTACATAGTGCGCATTCACTTAAGTTTACTTTTTACTAAAAAAAAAACTGCGATTGTTTTTAAATAAAGAAAATAAAATAAATCATTTTAATTTAGGAAACATAGTTTCTTAACTTTAATTGGGGATACCACTTATTCCTAGGGAGAAATGCTTATTTTAGGCTTAACCCTACTTTAACAGCCCGAGTAAAAAAGTTTATATATAATAGCTTTATCTGATAATAAATTATCATATGTTGCATAACGATGCCTATAAAACAGCTAACATGTAAGGTCAAACAATTTAGATCTATAAAACACCTCATAAATAAGCGAAAACTCGAAAACACTTATAATTCCACAGGAAAAGTTAATTTTTGTAACCTACATCTAATTTAGTGTGGCTGTTTCATAAATATGCGGCTATGTTTGCATAAAAATTAGTGTTAAAGGTAAAAACATTTCCGAAAAAAATTATGCAGAATAATGTAGTGTTAGAACCACACAAGACATCAGTTCTTGGAAAGAGACTTTCGTGGGTATACTTTCCCAAAAGAGCAGAATTTGAAGCATGTGAAAAAATTGGTGTTCGGTGGCCAATTGTGGATGCAAAATGTAATTTTTATATTTATTCAAAATTAGGGAGAATTTACCTAACATGCCGAGTAAAATAAGTTGATCTGGCGCAATATTTAATCATATCCAATTTGATATTCTTTAATATCTGCTCTAATATCTAGCTGATCTTATTTGATCTGAAAAATGGCAGATCAAATTGTATCAGATTATATCGAAAAATATATTGTATGGAATCTAGTTTATAAAAAAATATATATATAAACTTTTTTTTGAACAGGTTTTTTAAAAATCGAAGAGTTTCAAAATTTTCAAAACAATTGAAATATTCTTAGTTTGCACCAGATCGGTCGACGCGTGCGTGAGTTATGACTTTTCATGTCAACATGTGATTTTGTCCATATAAAAAAAAACAACAACAAATACGTAGGCGCCCATGAGCGTGTGCGGTATGTATACTGTGTGCTGACTTCATACACACGGTAAAAACGCGTTGTAGCGCATACACGCATAAACATTGACAGCTGATCGAGAAACCAACTATCCGGGATCCGCTAGTTCAATTTTAATAAGGAGTCTGGTTGTAGTAGGTTCCCCCAGAAATTCAATTCAATTTAAAAAATAAATCCGTATTAAACATACCGGACCAAGTTGATATTATGGGGCTAAAAAATGTGTTTCAAAACAGTTCAATACTCGTAAACATTTTATTAAAATTAACAATTGATAATCTTTTTAATCTAGAAAGCTCCCAGATCCACAAAACTTTTCTAAAAGTATACCTTGGGGATTTCAATTCATTTACAATAAAATAAATAATAATTGCAATTTTAAAATAAACTAAATTAAAATTACTGTAAATGTTTTAAAAAAACTCAATTACAAGTTATTGTGATGGAAAGTAATTGCAACTGTAATTTCAAATTTAAAATTGTACAAGTAGGTGTAGCATAACAAAAAATACGACATTAACGGATTGATCTATATTTACTGAGTTGGGTTGAACAAGCACTGAGGAAGGTACATGGCGCTCAGACTTTTTGAATTTCATATGTGGCCACACAACGGTACATACTCAATAACAACAAAAGCATAATGTCAAGTTTAAATCCTTTTATCATACTCAAACACAAATCTTTACAGTAATCATCTCTAGCATATGAATACGCAGGAAAGGTTCACTAATTTCCAATAAATAACAGTAATCAACACTTTTGTGTAAATACACTCAGAATATATTTTCCGTTACCCATTAAAATATATTTACAAAGTACTACGTAAAGTTTGTCTTTAAATTAAGAATCAATTAAGACACATAAATATATTTTTAACTATTTCAATCAGTCATTCAAAAAATAGAGTACAAAAAAATATGGACTTTAAGAAGTAGTTTTCTGAATCTAAACAAACGAGGTGTTTAAATACTAAATTATTTTAATAAAAATTACAAAAAAAAAATGTTCACATATACTAAATATTGAAGATTGTATTAAACGACTTTCGATTGATTTTAATACTTTTGCCGATTATTAAACAATGATTGAAAATAAATTACAAAATGTGGTGAATATAATGAAAATTCAGTAGTCCTATTTCTAATAGTATTAACGATTAATTTAATATGCATTTTAGATTGTTTTTAACGAAATAATATTGTGAGTGTATTTACGTTTTTTATTGGATATAACTTCCTTAAGAGTATCCATCCATCCATCCATCCATCCATCCATCCACCCATCTACTAGTTTATTACAATCACGTCCATTTTCACTAAACTAACAACTGTGGACATCTTGCTGAGGTTACTAATTTTCATATGTCCTTAGATTGACAACAGTTGACAAACAGTTTAACGCTTCAACACGTTTTCAATTTAATTTACAAAACACATTTGCCCAACAATGTCACATTAACAGATGTATGTATGTTAACCCATATTGGCTAAGTTGTTCCATTTTCCGTCCGGTATCTTTAAATAGATACATTGCAGTGTTTTACAAATCAACTACACAAAATATATAATATTCATTATACATCAAGAAAGTTAGTAATCATTTTTTGTCTAGAATTGCCAACAATAAATTTAAACAAATTTATTTTTATTAATTGTTGTTAGAACTTTTTCAAAAATTACTAAAAACTTTCCAGCAAAATTTTCTGTTCCATAGAACTGGTCATACAGCCAATCTACTTTTAATTCTACAAGTATCATCGATGAAATTTTTTTTTTTAGTTTGTCGCAAAATGCATCTGGTTCTTTGGAACCCATTCTAGAGCTGCTTGCGAATTATCGATGTTCACTACATTCAGCGGCTGATTTTTTTTTTTTTTATTTATTTTGTTCTCCTTTGAACTTGGAACCTTCTGAATGTAAAATTAAGCCAACAGTTAAATTCAAGCATTGTATGGGAAACACCAACAAATATTAGTAGCTAATGGGAGATTGTGTATAATAAGTCTTAAGGTTTGCAGCCAAATATTTGTAAGAAATTAATTTGTTTTTAATTGTTTTTATTCAAATAAATTTATATTTGATTTTTCTTTCAAATACATATATAAATCATGGAAGTGAACTTCCGATTTTAATAGATACCCTACTAAAAGTCCAATGTTATAGCCAGAGATTGTATTTAACCGATTTAAATTGGTGCGGTTAATCGGTGTTAACGGTTAATCGCATTCAATATGAAAATTATTGAAATTTAAAGCAAAAGCAAACAAAAAACTAAAGAAATAGAAGATGAATTAAATTAGAAATTTGTATGAAAAAATAGTTGATTATAATAAATTTTATAAAACAAACAAAATTCATATTTATATTTAAAAAAAAAACAAATTCTTTTTATCTGAAAGCAGTTTTTAAATCGCGACGAATGAATTATTTGAAAAAAATAACATGTTTCCACAAAGAAGAAAAGTTGATTAATCCCTGCAAATATTTAGAAGATATTTTCCAAAGAAGAAAGAATATAAAAACCAATACCATTTGGAAGAAAAAACATCAAAGAAATAATTTCCCTATATTTTCTTTTTATCAGTTTGAAGAAAATTTGGTGGTTATAAAAAATGAAAATTTTAATTTACTTTTATGTCATTTGAAAAGTATTTTTTATTTTTATAAAGCAGAATAAAAAGTTTTTTAACTTCAGAGTGATAACATAGCGATATCTTCTTTTTGTCTCCCAAATGATTACTTAGCGTTATCTTCTAGTTTTCTCCCAAATGATTATTTGGCAATGTCGCCGATTTATTTTCCAGAAGTGTTGCTTTCGCATTTTTGGATCGAACATTCATACCCGAAGGCGGGAATTTATACATAAAAAAATTGCGTGTATTTTAAAACTATGATTTTTCATAAAAATTTCTCTTTACAAAATTCTAGTCATAAATATAAAATACAAGTGCATACTACATTAAGTCATGCCGGTGTACGGTTTCAAAGGTAGCGATCAAGGGTTAATGTACATAAATATATTTACATTTAAGTTAATATAACAAGACTTATGTTTGAACCCCAATAAACATCGATTCAAGCATTAGAGAAACTTTAAAATTTGCATTTGATATGAAAGGTATAATATATATGTACCTATATACCGTTGCCGACTGTAGGAGTTGATATATTCTGTTACATGTAAAGTTTTATGTTTTCAGTTTCTAAAAATAAAATTCATATAATTCCTTTTTGTTTCTTTTTTTACCAAAATAGTTTGTTTATATACAAAATTATTTCAATAAAAATTACAAGAAATTATTCAAATATAGGTACACACATAGCAAATAAAATTATATACATCTGTGTGTGTTGTGTTTTGTAAAATTACATACAAATATTTTTAACGAAATAATATTGTGAGCGAAACTATCCTTAAAAGAAATAATTTTAGCCCTTGAAATATACATTAAGAATTGTTTGCATAAGGAATTCATGTTCATTTTAGGAAAATTAGGAAGACATGGGGTTAAATGACAGAATTATCTTGTTAATACAAAACAAAAAAAAAGGCAAAGGAGTCATCAAATTTAGGTGAGTAACTAATGAATTGAAAGAATTTTTCACTTTTACACATTAAATTGTTTATATTGGGATTAAACACGTATAGACACTGCATTACATTATTTAAAATAATGAATTAAACGCATTAATTTCCATAAATTATTGTCGAAATAAATCACATCTTGACTATAGTCTCCAATGTTGTCTCCTCTAAATAGCCTATTTCTCGATTAGAGAAAGACAGTTGTTATCGGAGCAATCTCAAACCTTTTTCTCTAGTTTATATCGATTTGATAAAAAAAAAATACACTCTTAAAGCTTGAGAACACAATCATTTTGAAATTAAGAATAAAAATTGTGATTGATATTCTCATGTATAACATTTGGGATAGTAAATGTTTGTTGGGTATGTTTTTAAGTGATTTTGTTTGTTTGTGTGTCTATAATTTAAGTTGGTCTAAAGGCGCTAAAGCATTTGAAACTTTATTCAACTTGAAAAACAATAGAAATTAAATTGTTTTTTTGTTTTGTTTTATTTTGTTTTGTCTTTTTATTTATAAGTGAAGTTTTAATGATTTAGAAAGTTCTTAAATTCTGATAAATTATCTACTATTCAGAGTTTTTAAATGATAAACTCATTTAATAAAAAAAAAATCTTCAAGACTCGGATTGAAATAAATTTAAATATTTTAGCAGACTAATTTCAAATCATAACAAAAACGTTTTTAATAAATAAATAAATTTTGTAGTGTCCCATCGAACTCCGAATTCACAATTTTCGGATCAAACCGAACCGACGCTGACATTTTTTCTTTTCCAATTTAAATGAAACATTAGTTTTCGTTTGATGTTCCAAGATTATTATAAAACGTCTCTCCTGAAAAGAATTAGTTTTTATGATACGAGGTTGCGTAAATAAACCCTCAATATGTACATGAGTGCTGTGAAAGAAATTGCTTATAATCGCTTTGGTTTAGTATTACCATTTACTTATAGTACGACAGTCATTTCAGAATCCCTTTTGGAGTCAATCTATCGATGTCCGTCCATTTGTCCGTCTCTGTATGTAAACCCTGAAATCCAACTATAGGGGGTATTTATACACACAAACCATTGTTGAATGTTGTACAGAGTAGTAAATCATGGTTCTAAATAATCGGACCACATTTGAATCTGGTACCCCCATATAAACCCACCCGCCTTCCCGTTTTTTGTTTAATCGCCCATATAAAAAAAATCAGCTCCACTTTCCAAAGTATCATAATTACTGTAAGCTATCTCGTGTTACACAATTTTTTTTAGCTTATTTTTAATAAAAAATCAAAGATTTAAACATAAAATTTGTAAATTCAAAACACAAACGCATTCTTTAATTTATTAAATTAAAATAAAAACAAGTAAAAAAGGCTTAAATCCGGCTGCGCCGAATCTTTGAATACCCTCCACTAATATCATAAAAAATGTTCCCTACTGTTTTTGATACAAATAATGTAAAAAACTTTTGAAGTAGACTAGGTTAGGTTAAATCAAAGACATTAATTTATTAAAGAAGGAACATAAGTTGAAACTATTTCCCAATTGGTGGCGCATCTGAAAATAAATTCTCCCTATTAGGCATATTTTGCTACAATATGCAACAGGGTATTATTGATTTTCTATTTCGTTTCGTAACATAAAAGAATATTTTCCAAAAACTATACAAAAATATATGTTTTATGTGTATATTTTGCTTTCATTTTCTAATTTAATAGTCATTTAGATGTTTAAGAACACAGTATTACAATTTTTCGTATGTCTATTTATTTTTTTTTTGAAAGAAAGAATTAACATTAATATGCAGTTTGCAATGGCTCAATACTTGAAAATTATACGAATTTACCGAAAAAATACCATTTTGATCTATGAAAATTTGTTTTTAACATAAAAATGTGAAACAAATGCTTTTATCACATCGAACATTTTAAAAATTGACTTTAGTATTATTAAATAAGTTTGCTAGTGACAGTTTAATGTACTAGAACTCAAAATATGTATTAAATGTCATGTTTGTGGTTCCTAAGATAATTAAAAGCCAAATCCAAGGTTATGCCGACCTAAGCATGGCGCAGGGCATTGTTTTTTATTTACTTGAGCGCCATCTACTTCTAAGGCAATTATGCATTTTGCTCTATCTTTATATATACATTTCTTTGGGTTAAATATGCCTAATGGAGAGACTGCACGTTTTGATTGGCCATTTATAATTCATGGTCTTTTTTTAAGTAGAGTTTTACAAAAACAAAAATGCATTTTATTAAATGAATCGAAAAACCAACAGAGCTTATCAATGAAAAACAAGAGAAAAAATAAATCGATACAGAAAAAAATTATACTAAAATACACCAATTTTTATGTAAAATGTCCACATTTTCACTCGTAACTTTTAAACCGCTGGACCGATTTTTCTCATTTTCAAATTGCTCGGGAAAATGTCTGGGTAAAAATAGGCACCCCCGCTTGCGCCTTCGCGTCGTGCTCGCCATTTCAACAGACAGACGGACGGACATCGCTAAATCGACTTAAAGTTGCACAAGGATCACGAACATATATACTTTATGGGGTCTTAGACCAATGTTTCCACTTGTTACAAACGAAATGACAAACCATATATGGTGGAGGGTATAACAAGTGAAAAAGAACATCCTTATGAATCGATCAAAATTTCATCATTTACTATTAAAAAGAACAATTTCCTTCCTATGACACATAAATGAAAATATTTGCACAACCTTCAATTTTAGAGTTGTATTGTTTTTATTACTTCCGCTAAAATATCATACAGTTGGCCAAAATTAAAATTCCTGGACATTCTACCATTAGATTACTCCGAAATCTGATGTAGCAGACAATTTTGTATTTGTTTTCAGCATCAAAAAATATTAAAAGATTCATCCCTTTCTTTTCTGTAACTGACAAAATATTATGGAATTCAATGAAAAGGTTTTTCACGAAAATTTTGTTGGCTGTCATCCTTCGGTAAAAAGTGAATAGTAAAACAAAACTTTAATTCATTTAAACACTTAAACTTAGAAAACATAAGTAGGGAACAATTTAAAATCATATAAATCATAAGGAAAACAAATTTAAAAAAGGGTTCTACCAGTTCTTTACACTATTTATGGAGCACAATAACAAATAACGATGTAGTATTATTTGAAACAATAAGCAACTCTTAAAAATGCATAAATCAAAAATTAATCCTAAGACGACAACAGAAAACAACGCAAAAAAAAAACAGTCGAAATAAACACAAACAACTGTCAACATGATAATCGCAAACAACTGCTTGTCGTATGGAAATAATACAAGAATGCTCCTTCTTAAGTGTCCAATATATACCCCACAGTCTGAATATGCAGCATAGTAGTAGACCAGTTGGCAAAACATAGGGTGTTCAAGATACTGAACACTGATTTAATTATAAACGACAAGGCAGGCAAACCTCAATAAACAGCGAAGAAGAGCAAAAACACAAACAAACAACAACAAAAAAAAATCAATTCAACTGACAACGCAAAACGCATTTCACTGATTAGGAATCCAATGTGGAACGAGATGAAGGCATTTGTTGAAGAACACAATGATGATGAATATTAAGGATGAGAACGAAAACAACGATTATGAGGATGATGACAATAATCATAAAAACAAATGTAAAATATGAATGGGGTGGCGGCAGAAGTATCATTCATTCACTCATTCATTTGCAAGAAGCGGTGGCGTAAACTTGTCGTCCGTCGTACAAACTATGATAGCAACACACACACACACACACACATACACACAAGCCCATATAATCCACTTGTTTTTGTTCATTTAATGGCGTTTATTATGGTGGCAACTTTAGCTTGATGGCAATGTTATAAAATATGAGGTCATAAATTGACCCGATACGAGTATTGCTATGAACTTAAATGTATTCAATCTATTATAATAGTGAGAGGTTTTCGTTTTAGATTGTTTTTGTCCTTTTGTGCCATTGTCTCTTTTTATATTTCACTTGACGATTAATTTCCAATAAAAGGGATGATTTCGATTACAGTAACAAAAATTTGTTACCCGAATAAATTATGAATATGTATAAAAACTTTATATACTATTAATAAATATATTACTATGTATGTACATAAGATGGCCAATTTAAAATGGACTTTGTGTGCTATTTATTTGTATGTAATTTTGTAGGCAAAAGTGCCAATATAATTATATGCACTCGTATATACAGCTGCTGTCAAAATAATAGCACCACCAAAATATTTAAACTTTATTTGGCAATTCTGTTTTTTTTGCATTTTGGTTTTCGTCTGTAACTTTGCAGTTCCGTTACAAATAGTATGTGTTCACACTGAGTAAATAATTTTCAGCTAAACTAAAGAGTGTATTTTCAGAAATATGGAAAACAGCATAACGAGTCGTAAAAAGTCCTGTCAAAATAATAGCACCTATTTTCTAAGTTCTGTTAAAAACCCACGTGTAGCAGAAGTTTTTATTTTTAACAATATATAACGGTCATTAGTAATTTGTGTTAATAATATTCACATTAAAATTTAAAAAATTTTGCATTATAATGTAAACAATGGGTCGTGCTAAGCACTGTACTTTTGAGAAATGTGATCTTATTAAAAAACTAATTTCAGCAGGAAAAACGTACTGCCAAGTAAGAGATATTATTGGCTGTTCAAATAAAATGATAAGAAATGCAATAACCTACAAATTCAAAGCCGAAAAACGTGAAAGGAAAGAGGTCACTCCACCTTTAATGGTCAATCGCATAGTACGGCAAATCAAAAAAGCACCGTTTATATCGGCTGTAGTGGTAAAAAATTAATTAAATCTGCCGGTAAGCACTGAAACTATATGCCGGAGACTAAAAGAACATAACCTCAAAGCTCATAGCCCAAGAAAAGTTCCACTCTTGACAAAGAAGCATCTGGCAAAAAGATTATTATTTGCTAAGATCCACCTTGACTGTAAGAAGACCACCTAACTCTGAATAAAACCTAAAATTTACCGCAAAGGCAGTCAAGTACGGAGGTTCCAGTATCATGGTGTGGGGATGTTTTTCGTACTATGGAGTTGGACCTATTCATCGTATAAATACCATCATGGATGCATCCGAATACGTCAGAATACTCGAAGAAATGCCACTGATTTGGGTCATGCAACAAGATAATGACCCAAAATACACCAGTAAAAAAGGTAAAAAATGGTGTCAGGACAACCAAATTACAGTCATGGAGTGGCCTGCTCAGTCGCCAGATTTAAACCCTATTGAAAATTTATGGGCTGATGTAAAAAAGAAAGTATCCAAAGCGATCAATAATAATGATCTGTGGAGTACAATTGAACAGGCCTGGTATTCCATTCCTATAGAAAGGTGTCAGCATTTGGTTAACTCCATGGGGAGACGATGCTCAGCCGTTATTTCCAACAAGGGAACGCAACTAAATACTAATGTGTGCCAATATGTAAGGATATTTCAATAGAAAACTACTCGAATTACAAAAATAAAATCAATTTTTTTATATATACTTTCAGCTAAATATGAGCAGTGCTATTATTTTGACAGACAATTTTTCTACTCTTGAAGAAAAAGTCGATTTTTTTATAATAACATGAACTTAAGTGATATCTTTTTCTTTTGTAACATTTTTTACATTTATCAGCCATTTAATTCAAAAAATATTTTAATAGTTTTTTTTGAATAAATTTGTTTTTATAAACTTTTATAAAACGAGCAATGTAGGTGGTGCTATTATTTTAACAGCAGCTGTATATAATTTCATATCATATCGTATATTATTTGATTCGAAAAAAGGCATACATACATAATTTGATCCGAGAAATGGGTTGATCTAATTTGATCAAGTTGAATATAATTTGATACAATTTGAGTTAGTTAACAGCAAATCATATATTTTTATATAAAACAATATAAAATACTTTACTAAATATTACCGGATCTTTCAAATATCTTTCTCCTTTTATTTCACCTGTTTATCAAATATGTATATTAAAATATTTCCAAAACCTGGGCATTCAGAATATCAAAATTTTTCTTTTTACGAGTATTTTAAAGTTAGATACAAAAAATGTAAATACTAACTAATATTTAACTTTTAAGACATTGAATATAGAAATGAATTTAAAATAATTTAATGTGCTTATCTTTAGAAAATTTGCCATCCCCTGTTTTATTCTATACATTCGCTGAAATGTATTTACAAATCTTATGCTAAGAGGGGAGCATATGAATAATAATTTTCAATTAATACAATATCATCAAGGTCTTTACTAATAACATGCACAATGCGACCAACTGCTTTTGATCGAAACCCCAATTTGAGCAGAATAGATAGATATTTTTATTTTTTCATTCGTAATTCACGAATAGACAATTCCACCCTTAGATGTTAAAGATTGTAAAAATTCGCGATTTTATTGACATTGTTTCAATTTTTTCTTTTTTAATAAAAAAAAAAACGATCCCATTTTCCCTTGTTTAATCCAAAGAAAATAGATATATCAGATATCTATTTTCAATGAAAGTTCTTCAAATTTTGAGCAATACATGCTCAAGTGTACTTAAGTGACTCTTTGTGTTAACGAAAAATCACCTCATAAGAACTGACCCTTAGGTTTCTTTTTTGCTTTTGCTGAAATTCCTAACAGTTATTCTTAGAGCTATGAATTTTAAGCGATAATGCGAATCGGGGACTATTGATTTTCATGCAAAAACCTAAAATAGAAAATCATTACACTTACGTCTTTTTGGCGGATACGGCTCAATATGTACATGTGTTTTCCCTCAAAAAGAGAATATCTACTATTTTAAGCAGGACTTTTTCACTACATTCAAAATAAGAAAATGAAAAATTAAAATAACACAATAAAAAACCCATTAAAAATTTAACGCCTATGCATAATTTTATATTTAACAGTATTGAACCGTTGTTATCCCACGCAAATATAAAATTCTTGAAAGTGGTGAAAATGCAGCTCAGAAATAAAGGTAATGCAAATTCTACATTCATTAGGAGTTCATGGGACCAGTAAGATGGCAAAAAGATCGAATTTTGACAAGTTTAAAAATTTGAGTGATGTCGATCAAAGTCTGAGGGTATACGAACATTTCGAACATTTTTTATTTTCATTTAAAATCAATTTCAATGTATTTAACACAAATCTGGTAAAATTTTTGAAATCTTTTTAAATTTATACATGCTTTATAAATTTAAAAAGATTTAACACAAATATATATTTTTTTTAAACTTGCCAAAATCATTATAGTCGGTCCTGTTATTCATATGCTACTACTTCTATAAATGGAAAACATAAAATATTTTATATTACTTTATAACCATATGTAATAATAATAATAATAATAATCTTAAAAACATTTAGGGATGTAATAGTATTTGATAGAGTATTTGTTACTACTATCTATACATACAGAATTATGCAAAATAAAAGCAACAAAATATAAATTAATCTTTTAATTAAATTATATTTCCTTAACCGAGAGTAGCTTAGAAAAAGGTTTTGATTGAAACTAATACATTAAAAAGTAGAGTGTATAGGAACCGAAACAATGCGGTTACCGGTAATGTTATTTTATATTATTTCGGTATCGATATTTTAAGGATAGCAGTATTTCAGTTATTTTAGGGACAACGTTATTTCGTTAACGGTATTTTATGTTAAAGGTAACGGTAGTCCGTAGAAAGAGTTTGGAATCGAGTACGGTATTGCCTGCTATCACGGAAAAGTACCCAGTAAAAACATGGCAATGACAGGTCGTTACTGTGTAGATTACCATGCAATGATAGGTCGTTACTTTTTGCATTACTTAAAAAAAAAGAAAATAATGACCTTCGGATAATGGGTGAAAGAAGTACTTAAGTTAACATGAAAAATCATGATTTACTAGTAGTTGTTTTGTTACTAATATATTTATTAATTCGTTTTGAAAAACTACAACAAAGCAGAAAATTATCTGCTGTAGTGATTTATTTTTAAAAATTTTAATATTTTAAAGGCTTTTTAATGAGAAATAGCATTGAATGATGAAATTAAATTTTTGAATGCAAAAAGTATTTATTTTAAATATTTGTTTTTATAAATTTAAATACAAATTATTTTTATCGATTTTTTTAAGTAAGAAAATTTTACTTGAGTAAGGTCCACTATTATTTTACTAAGAGTAACTACTATTTACTTTACTATTGTCAGCAACCGCTTATTCACTATGACTATGCATGGTACCTAGTGAAACCCTTTGTTATTTGGTAATGTCTGGCTTGCTGGGGTATAACTATACAGGGAAATGTTGTCAAATTCCATTCTTATTCATATACAAATAGGCCAATAAAACTAAATTTTAATTGCAACGTCCATTGTTCTTAGGAATTAAAATAGAATTTACAATTCGGCTAAAACTTTGTTTTCTAAAAGAATTTCCACACAAACACAAAAATATGCCAGTGCATGTGGGAAAAAAGTTGATGTACAGTAATGTATTATATCATGTATTGAAATATATGCCATATATTATTCCATATCGGATATAACGGGTGTCTCAGTAAGCATACACTTTTTCCTTTTAAAATTAGTTGTGATTTTTTTATTGGATTGTAAAGAAGAGATGTTCCGATTAAGTATGGAAAAAAATATCCGTCAAATGGCCCCACGGCTCTGATGACAGGCCATTACTCTTTGTGGAGGTCTTTTGTCAAAATTCGCTGCGTAGTGCTTCGTAAAATTTAAAGTTGTTGAGAACCATGCCGATTTGACATTTTCGGGTTTTCGGCGACACCCTCGTTTATAGCAGAAATTTCTGACCGGTATTTTGACGCACAGAAGTCTTACTGTTCACAACCGTCCTAGTTTCTTTAAATTTTTTGACCACTCTTCGAATGGTTGACACATTAGGTGGACTTTCTCGACAGAAATTCATAGAAGTTTGCGAAGTTCTTTTGTAAAGCGCTCCATTTTTAACAATCGGAATAGACATATGTGCCACTTGTCAAAATTAAGAGTTGCACAAAAAAAATGACACTAAATTTAAAAAGTGTACTGTTACTGAGACACTCATTACAATTCATTATTTAAAATGATATATGATCATATATGAATATATATGATTCTTTTTTTTTTCATTTTTAACTCATGTATCGTATATGTAGTGCGAAAACTCACTAAGTACAAAAATTAAGTATTGAGATATTAAGTCTTTATTATTTTCTTTTATAATTAAGATCAAAACAATGGACTGAAAAGGCAATAACAATTCAATCAGCTGGTAACAAAAATTATATGATTTTATCTTAGTTCACATTGTCGAAAAATAAATCGTGCGTAAAAAAACCAAATAGTTCACAATTTGTCGTCGCCATAGAGCTAAATATTTCTGCTCCATTAAGATCCGAAATTCTGTAATTTATGTAATTTTAATTTATATTTTTTAATTTATATTTTTATATTTATATACTGATAGAACAACTTTTGGGTGAATACAAATACGGAATTCAATCGGAATTCAATCTAAAAATTATAACGTTTCGAAAAGATTTTGAAAATGGATTTAGAATCAGTGAGAAGAAATCCTAGCAAGTAAGCATAGAATTCAAAAAACTCGATATTGTCCTGTTTTTAAGAAGTAAACTGAGATTTGAGTAGATACATTCTTAAAGAATGTTTGGTAGATAGCCAAAATAACTAAAATAAGAGATATTTTTTTCATGTCAAAATTAATATCATATGTTTTGTTACAGCTGTTTAGCTGAGGCAATTGCCATAAAAACACATTTTCTCAAAACCCATATGTGGCCTCTATTGAATACAAGCCCTCAATATACTAAATAATATTATTATTAGATCCAATCAAAGTCTTTTTTTCTACACAACTTGGATGAAGAAATACTTTAAATCGAAGTGTTTGCTTTGTTGCTTTTGTTTTGCGTAATACTGTATACATTTGTATATCGTATGTACATAAAATGTCATTACTAAATTTAATTTTAAATCATGAATGAGTAAATAAATGTAATAGTGTGGTAATATTAAAATAGTTACGACTAAAAATATCAATTTCATCAACACAAAGTAATGGTGCCAGTGCAATAACCCAGTAAACAACAAGAGATGTAAAAGCACTACAATTACTGATCTAGATGTACTTTAACAGAAACTCTAATGATTCTAACATTGGAGAGGAGTACTCCGACTTTAAATTTTTTTATTTTTTTGCACTTTTTTAACGACTGCAAAGGAAACTCTTTTACATCAGTTGGAAAAGGCAAACAAAAATAATACATTTTTTATTGCCAAGTTTTCTGATCAAGTTTGCTGATCTAGCCCTCTACCGCTGATTTATTCTTTGCCATGATTGTAAAATGGCTTTAAATCACAACTATGGGATTCCTAAGATATTCTCTTATTCTATTCAATAAAGCTTCTTAATAAAAAGCATAAAAGGAGCACTGATATATAATTTTAGAGCCATGATGCTTTAGAAGACATAATTAAGTGTTTTGTGGATGTTGTTCAAAATTTATTCTAAATTAGCAGTAAAAATACACTAATAGATAATTTGGGAGCAATGAAAGAAGTAGTTAGTAAAGCATGACACAAAGAAGGGGTTTGGGATTTCCCGAACTATTTTATTTTCCGATACACGCGAATGAAAACATACATTAACCGGGATTGCAGGGAATTTTTTTTATATAGAAATATAAAAAATATTCGCAAAAATTATTTTTAGTTAAATTACAACATCTGATGATTTAATAAAACTTCAAATTGAGAATGAGGGACACTCGCATATATCTAATTGATTAAAATAATTATTAAATAATATCAAAGCTTTAGCAAGTAATGCATTACTACTAGTTTTAGGAATATCAATATAAAATAAAATAATAAAGATCTCGGATGGACTTAGATTTTAATTAAATGAAATGATTCAGGGGAATCAACTTTACCACAAATAATGCCATGTAAAAATGTTAATGCGAAAATGTGAATACGAGTTTCAAAAGTTTTCAAGAAGACAAAAAGATATTTATCCTCATTGGAAGGAACACAAATAGTAGGAATTTGAGGAGAATGATTAGAATAAAAAACATTAAAGAAAGGAAGAGCAAATTTAACTTGTATTATCTCAATACGACTAATATGAATATCAGCATTAGGACTCCAAATAAATGATGCATATTCAATTATAGATCGAACAATAGAAACAAATAAAACTTTTTTTGTAAAACAATCAAAAAGATAACCAAAATCAGAACTCATCACCTTAGAATAAAAACCTATTTCAGAAAGTCTAAGTAATGGTACACGATCAAATGATTTTGCACAATCTAAATAAATTGAATGTACTTTAAGTTAGTAAAATCGGCTAAATTTGTGCTGGAAAATCTTCCAGTCATAAATCCATGTCGTGAAAACGAAATATAACGTTTAAGACGAACAAGTTCTTTGTCATATACAATATGTACAAAAATCTTTGCAACATTAGTCACATACTTGAGAATTATATATTAGCATTGAAATTTCATTACCATTAGTTGACACTAATGCAAATAAAAAAATTAAATTCTTCCATTAAAAAATTAGTACAATTTATAAAAAAAAAGAAAAAATCATTTGCTTACAAAGTAACTTTATACACAAAATATTAAAACAAAATATACAAATATTAACCCGCTTTTGGCTACTGGTAAATTTTATAATGTCATTAAATTAATAATTATAATGATATTAAATGTTACAACGTAATTGGTGATATTATTTATATGTATTTTTTTTTGTTTATATAAATAAGAAAAAGTAAAAAAGTGAAAAGTTTAAAAAGTGAATTTTAATTATAAAATTGCTTTTAAAAATGCTAATGTTTTTTTTTTTGTAATTGGTTCATAAACAATGGTAATAAAATTAAAAATCATTGACATGAAATCAGAATCTTAAAGAATTATTATTAATTAAAACAACGATAATAAATTTTATTTCATTGCAATGTAATGGCAATGAAATAATCAATTAATTAGCCCACTCAATTCACTAATCGCATGTATGGTTAATCAATTTAGAAATTGGCTCATAATTTGCAACATTACTTTTATTACCAGATTTAAGAAAATATATCGTATTTTTTAATTTTCGAATAAAATTACCAGCCGTCACAGATTTATTAAAAAAAAATAATCTTTAAAGGTAAAATAAATGCGGAAAAACATTTTTTCAAAATAAATGCTGAAAGACCATCTCTTACAGATTTAAATAAATTAGAAGCATTAAGTTCGTTTACGATTGGCTGATTAACAGGTCATGTGATTAAATGTTTCTTTTCAACAATAATAAAATACAATTAAATAAAATAACCAACTTTGCGCAATCTATACCCTTGTTTACAGATTATGGAGTTATGTGCTTATTTGTTGTGTTGGAAAATAGTACAAATTAGACTAACTGGCAGCACAAAAAAAAACACATTTCAGCAAATGGCATCTTAAATTTTATTTTAAATGTTGGTAGCATTGGCATTCACATCTGGTTTTTATTTATAAAAAACAATAAAAACGAGCACAAGTAATTACAAGCACAATTAATAATCCATAGGTAAAACACACACAAATGACATCCTTAATAGTAGCAAATTTTTATTTCTATATTTTACGAAATTTCATAAAAATACTAAACATATTTATAAAAATATAAATATTTTTTTAAAATGCAAAATAATTTTGTGAATTTTTTGTATTATTTACGAAATTTATAAACTTAGAAACTTATTACCATCAGCTGAGTATGAAAATTTTGTGATGTTACAGTTTTATAATAAAAATCATTTACGAAATCATTGTATTATTTACAAAATTTATTAATTTATGAAATTTGTAATATGTGAAAGTTTTGTAATATTTATATACAAAATATTTGTATATTGTACGAAAAATGTATTTGTATATTTAAGCACAGCTGATTGAAAAACATAAGTAGCTAACCTACATTAAAGGGTGTTCGCGGTGCCTAGAGGTTATTTTTTATTTTATAACCAATTAAGCTGATAACCAACCTATCTTATTGTAAATTTCTGTGGCTACATCCTCATCAAAAATTTGCAGTGACCCAAAATCTTGAAGTAACGTCCAAACTTCTCTGAGTATTTTTCCTATTTCTTCATGTTTTTCATGCACCTGTATATATATTTTTTTCTATATTTCTTGTTTTTTAATTTTCTTGAACTTTCTATTCAAAGTGTTTGCGCTTAAATCGCCATTGTATTTTAAAAATTAATTAATTAATTTACTTGCTACATAGAAATGAAATTGCAGGTGGTGAGCCCCAGTTAAAAACATCACCGCACGTCCCAGCGATAGACCTCATATAAATAAGGATTTAATATATTTTTCATCATAAAAATAAGAATTAAAGAAAGGCTCCCTAATAAAAAATGACATTGTGGTATAAAAAATGATGGCTTAGACCTCATGCCGGAAACGTTCTTTAACGATTTTATAGTCATTGTTAGGTTTGTCATTGAGGCAGCAACTTCTGTGGAAAAAAAATTGAAGGACAAACTCTTATGTCTGGAATCCAAAGTTCAGGCTTAAAAATCCTTCATAAAAAGCAGATGAAACACAAAGTTTAAAGTTTATAAACCTTAAACTATCCATAGATCCACACTTTTTTTTTATTAATTTGTAAGATCAAGATGTTTAGTAACCACCCATGATTTACTTGCATTAAATTGTTTATTTTAATTAGTTTTCATAAAGAACAGCAAATTATGAAATATCATATTAAAAAAAATGCAATTCAAATCTTTGCTGAGCTGATAAAAAAAATTTAAACTACGTGTACTGTCCCCTCCACTTGAAATGTTTAATTCGCATTTATTATTTATTTGGCAAGATGTTTATCACAGAAGTAAGACTAGTGAGTCAAGCGGTGCTATAAAACAGGCACTTTTTGTGTTTCTTCGATAGATAAATAACTAAAATGAATTTAAAAATCGATATTCCAAATTTCATCGCATTACCTGCCAGAACTTTTTCAACGGACGCGAAAAAGTAATATCATATTTTTTCGGTACTTGCAAAAAAAATGTGAACAAGTTATAGCCCTAATAACAGTATTTTTATTACCTAGTTTTCAAATTTGTTATTCCAAAATATTTTGTTTAAAACATTTGAATAAAAAAACATCTTTTTTTATTAAAATGTTACTGTAATCTTTTATTTAAACAAAACTTTTAACAATTTCTCGGGAATGCCAGAGTTCCAAACCCTAGTTCCGAGTCAATTGCAAAAAACAGCAAAATTGGATATGAAATAAAATCACATGTAGTTAATGATAAATAATTTGGAACATGTCTTTTTGGCCTGTACCGCAAGCCAATATTCAACCGTCGATATCTCGTCATACATAAGTTGATAAAGAACCAAATATAATTAAATATAATCGTTAGTGTCCGACTGAACAGATGGGCGTGATGGGCTTAAGGTTAAACATTGAATTCATTTTGCGAACGCCAAAAGTTTGGCCGATCAGTTAAGTTTACAGCTAAACTTTGGCATTTTCCTCAAAATTGACACTCAAAATATTTTTAAATCGACTCAGCAAACATTGTTTTTTATTTCAAAATGTTTTTTGCCGTACAGTTCGGGCGGACATACCTAATTAGATCAAATAATTTGTAGACGGGTAAAAATGCTTTTATTACATTTTTGTAATACAACTGAATATTTTCATTTTTTTTGTGCACTGTGTATTCGGTCTGCGTACGAGTACCTATAAAATAATATTCAAATGAACTTAAATGTGGGCAAATTTGAATTCATTAAAGACAGAGCAAATCAATAGTCAATACTACATAAAAAATAAATTCAACAAATCATTTTTGAAGGTAACAAAACGAAGCAGATAAATATTTATTCTTCCATAAGGAAAATCATTAGTTATGATAATGTGGTCGAGTGCAATGAAAAATCTAAATAGACACAAATGTCTTTGTATTTATCTTTAACTTGAGGTTGCGAAAAAAATACAGTTTACTGTTTGCTTCTCATTATATAAACTACAGAAGTAGCCATTTAAAGGACTTGAGGGTATTCCTTCCTTGATTGATGTGCTGTGCTGTTGGTTTTTTTTTTTTCTTTTTTTTTTGTTTTCTCAAAACGAATAAAATTTAAAAGGTAATGATGTGTTAACAATTGATCTACAATCAGCATTTTTTTTTTCTTTGGTAAATATTAACTTCCTGAGTTTAACTCAACTCTCTCAATTCGATTGGCAACCAAAGCCATGGTAAGTGTTCATTAAACAAGGCAGAGGCCTAAAAAGTGTGGAATCTCTAAATGTAGTTAAGAGTATCCCAAAATTCATGCAGTAAGTTATTTTGATAAAAAGCACAGGTTTATAATAAAAAAATAAATTTGTTATTGATTCATTATGTATACAGATAGGGTTACCACATGGCCTAGAAAAAACTGGATTGTCGACATATTTTAGGTTTTGCCAAGTTTCAAACTAAAATTTAATTTCCCATCTAAAAATCGAAATATATATGAGCATACATGATCATACATGGGCTCGTATATGATCACACATGGGCATACATGGTCATATACGTCCATACATGATCTCATATATGATCATATATCTTCGGATCCGAAATTTGAGGGTATATGGTGATATATGTGCATATATTATCATACATGCTCATATATTATTCATGTATGCTCGTATATGATCATATACATACGTCCATATACCCTCAAATTTCGGATCCGAAGATATATGATCAGATATGAGATCATGTTTGGTCATATATTGTACAATGTATGGACGTATATGACCATGTATGCCCATGTATGATCATATACAGGCCCATGTATGATCATGTATGCTCATATATATTTCGATTTTTAGATGGGTTGTCAGCATAAAAAATTTGTTTTTAATATTTACAAACAAATTAGGAATATTTTATCAAAATAAAAGTTGGCCCAAAATTCATCACTATTTCGGAACATACTTTTTGGTAATAACTGTCAGTTTTGTTTTAATATTGTTGAAGAAAACAGAGATACAGAAGACACATCAATAAACCATGGAACACTATAGGCCTTTGGATTTTTTTTAAATAAAATTTCGAATAAATAATATTTTCTGTGACTTTTGCAAACAAGACAAATACAATCGAAATCAACATGTTCAAAATGTTATCTTTTATTTAACCTTTTTATTTTTAATAACTTATTTATTTGTTTTATAATTTGTCATATTTATTATTTCCTGAAGATGCTACACAATGGAGTAGCAAAATATTGAAAAATAAATAATATTTTTTATAAAAAAAACACAAACCTAAGCTCACAAAAATAAATTAGTTATGTTCAAAATGTATAGAATTGATGGTCAGAACCTGTTTAATTTTTACAGTGCACATGCACAGTTACATATTTGTACAGCTATTAACAGACACCCATCACACATTACAATAATCAAAAAGAGAGTGTTTACTTTGTGTGTGCGTGTGTCTTGTTAGACGGCTTTGTAGCGGTATTAACGAATAACTACAAAGTCATCGTATTGCATTTACCTTTTAATGAGCCACAACCCCTAAAGAGACAAAAACCACAACAGAGCATATGTTGATGCCACATTAGATAAACATCTTTGCTAACCTACAACATACCGTGAAAATTAATAGCTCACACCATTCAGCCCGCTCTTAGATTCCAATCAGCATTTAAAGTTCACTCGTTCCTTCGTTCGTTCGTTTATTCATTCATTCATTTATTCCGGCATCGAAATTCAAATCTGATTCATAAAACATAAGGACCTTAAACATTCAACGTTTAGCACACATATGTCAACATTTCGGCCAATTCAAATAGATTCTTGATTATGTTGAATTTCAAATCAGAAACTGTATTGCGGTTTGATTATAATTACAGACCATTCGAAACTGGTTTTTCGAATTGAAGAAGAAAAAAAGAAAATAAAAAAACACCCCTGCAACAATAATCGAAAAGTTAATATTTCCATTAATGCGATGATGCTGCTTAGAGATGTTACATTTTTAGCAAAAAGAAATGCTCGAATATGCACAGATGGCATCTTTTTGACAGTGTGGTGTAGCGACACCACTCACTCCATAAAAGGGTAGTTTTGTTTGCAAGAACATTGCACTACATATAAAACAATAAACAAACACTGTTTGGTATTTGGTGCACAGTGGAACAATATTTATTATTCTATAAAGATCATTATATTCGATTTAAAAAAAAATATTTTGGCTTTATTCAGTTTAAGACCGAATTCAGTTTCTAAAATAAGGCCGAAAGGAAAATACATTTGTGTTTTACTACACGGGTGAATATTGTAAGATACGTTTATATATTAACATATATGGTTGCATATATGATCGATATCTGGCACATATGGAAGCATATATGATACAGATGACGCCATCTATGTTAATATATTAATAAATATATATCAAGATATACGAATATATAAATATATGAATTTATATACAGTGGTTTCCCGATTTAACGAACATTCGATTTAACAAAATTGCGATTTAACGAACAGGCAAAATTTTTACATTACTGACTGTGTATAACGAATTAAAATACAACGTAGTACTCGATTTAACGAACAAATAAAAAAATATGTATAAAATAATAATTTATTTCAAGTCATTCTAAGATTTTCTTTTGCATTCTTATATTTTGTTGACCATGTATGTAATTGTTGACCATGTATGTTATTGTAATCCATAGGACACATATGTGACGCCACTAATTCAAAATCTATATAATTTTTTGGAACTGCCAACCTTCAGATTATACCTGTCAAAATTTAATGACAATTGGTTTTTTAGTGAAAAAGTTACAGCTGTTTTAGTGACGCTAGTTTTGCGATTTTGAAAACAATGGATGCAAGGCAATTTCGTGAGTTGATTTCTCATTTTTTTTTATTGGAAAAATACATCGTTCAAGCTAAAGCTTGGCTTGGTAAGTGTTATCGAGACAAATGGTAGAAAAGTGGTTTTCTGACTTGAAACGTACAAACACCGTGAACCTCTTCAAAAAGATGTGGTGATACAGGAAAACATACAAAAAGTTAAAAAAATTGTTTTGGTAGACTGTAAAGTGAAGTTGCAGGAAGTAAGATGTCGAAGAAACGTGTCTGCTTTATTTTGCATGAATATTTCTCCATGAGAAAACTGTTTTCGAAATAGGTGCCGCGTTTGCTTACAATGTACTGAAAACAACAACGTGTCGATGATTCCAAATGATGGCTAAATTGCACGAATTACACTTTATATTGCTTCCGCATCCACTGTATTGGAAAGATTTGGCTCCCAGCGATTTTTACCTGTTTTCAGACCTTAAAGATTTAGTTCGAATGAAGAGGTGATTGCCGAGACAGAGGCCTATTTTGAGGCCAAAAATAAATCATTTTATAAAAAAGGTATCGAAATATTTGAAAGGCGTTGCAGTGATTGCGTCGCTCTTGAAGGAGACTATGTCTGTGAATAAAGTCGAATTTTGACAAAAAAAAAAGTATTGTTTTATTGATTATCCTACGGACTTTTCAGCCGATGTCTAAATTTGGTCATTACGTTTTTTGTTGTGGTGCTGTGAACTTGTAAACTTGTGAATATTAAAAAAATGGATGAAAGGAAACGTTTAAGAAGAAAAAGTAAAAATAGATGCATATACAAATGGAGAGAGTGTTACTGGATTATCAATTAAATATGGTTTAGCCAAACCTATAATAACATATGAATTGTCCTTTTTAAAAATATTTGTTTGATTAGTACTGGATTTAACGAATTTTTCGATTCAACGAACAGGGCTGACAATCGGGAATCCACTGTATACATATGTGTATATATATATATATATATATATATATATATATATATATATATATATATATATATATATATATATATATATATATATATATATATATATATATATATATATATATATATATATATATACTGGATTTAACGAATTTTTCGATTCAACGAACAGGGCTGACAATCGGGAATCCACTGTATACATATGTGTATATATATATATATATATATATATATATATATATATATATATATATATATATATATATATATATATATATATATATATATATATATATATATATATATATATATATATATATATATATATATATATATATATATATATATATATATATATATATATATATATATATATATATATATATATATATATATATATATATATATGTATATATATATGCATTTCACTTATTTTGAAGACAAAAAGTCCCTGTAATATGCGCTGTATCCAGTAAAATGTCTTCAGTGTTTACAGTAGATTAATTAAAAGTTTGAGGACAGTCCCGAAAGTAACAAAATGTCTTCATAGTAACTTGTGGAACGAAAAACCGTCCCCGCAACATGTGCTGTGCACATATATGTATATATATATATAGTACATTTGAAGATCAAAATTGTGACACAAAATGTACTATAGTATCAATTGTATCATCCCCGAAAAAAACTTTTTCTATGAAACAACATTAAATTATATTTTTACATTTGTGAATAGTGGCAAAATAGTCAAAACAGTACCATAGAATTTTCGGGGTTTAATAGTACCACAAATTGTACGTAAGTACAAATTTTATCATCGCTGCCCTCTAGTAGTGTTTGAGTTAAAAAACTTTTTTTGTTTAAAAAAAATTTTTGAGTTGAAAAAATTTTAGTGGGGAAAATATTTTTGAGATGAATATAATATATTATTCATTTTGGGAGGATGTCTATTTATCTAGTTAAAAAATAAACGACTCCGCTTGCGTCTTCGCGTGGTGATCGCCATTTGAAAAGACAGATGGACATCGCTAGATCGGCTTACAATTTCATAAGAATCATAAATATAAACTTTATGGGGTCTTAGATCTATGTATATTTCGACACGTTACACACGGAGTGACAAACTGATATATACTCTCACCATATATGATATAAAATTTTAAATTATCCCCCGTTCATAATAAGATACAAACTTGTTATTAAAAATGCCCGAATGTACCGGTACTGGTGTTTAAAAAACTATATACCGAAACAATTTGAAATACGGTGAACTTGACCGTTAAAATACTGTTATGTTTTTCGTTCGTTTCGGTTACCAACAGTGTTTTTGTATGAAATAGCTCTTGTTTTTTTTTCTGGTTTGTCTCACTGTTATGCATACCGAATTCCAACTTTTACGAATTTCGCTATGAATAAATATAAATCTAATAAGACCATACGAAACCTGCTGATCTACAGGTTCAGGTCGTTTTACAACAATAATAGAATTGCACAATATGTACTTACATTATTTAGCGACTGGAACAATTTCATTTCTCAAAAACGTATTGTCGAGCCATTAACAAGGGTAGCTTTGACTTATTTGATGGATTGATTGTTTCGACTACAACCTTTAATAAAGTGGTGGTGGAAGTGTTGTCGAATTCGACCACAAACACCGGCTGTATGAAATACTACATTGTAGATTTGCTTTTAGCTTAACCATCAATAAATCGTTCTGTTCAGCACGCTGAAGGAAAAACAAAAAGTATTATTTTAAAAACTATAGAGTGTTAAGGATAACAAAAGAAGTATTTAATACCCGTAAACATACGTGGCGGTCTTAAACATGAATGAACATACGGTACTATATTTCTTTTGTCAAGTGTACGAGTATGTTTTTTGTTTTACATATGTATGTACATAAATATGTACACATACACACACCGTAGAGAATTTATTCAGCATTATTGTCGAGTATGCTTAACAATATGCCGATTTTCAATTTGTTTCTTATTTAGAATTTGTTTTTATGTTTAAAGGATTTTTTGACTTAAGTTAGCCACAAAACCACCACATTAAGTGTGCTCAATTAATTTCGTATGTTTAAAAAAATATATATTTATATATATATATATATATATTATGTACATATGTATGAATATCTTTAGAATAAATATTAAAATAGAATAAATTTACATTAGAGTGGCATTTTTTGATTATTCAACTTTTATAAATTCCCTCACGTGATGCGAATTTGAGGAAAATAGAAAATCATAAAAATTCCTATCGCAAATATAAGTAGTGTCATTTTTAACTAACTAATTTTGGCATCCGAAACACGAACGTTTTAATTTTTATTAAAAAAATTACCGTTAGAGGGGAACTATATATTATAATTTTTTGGAATAAATTTTATAATGTCTTCTTTATGCACTTTAAAAGACAGCAAAACAAGTTTTAGTTCGAATATAATTATGACTGTAAACGTTAAAGAATATCTTGCTCAAATTGAATTACTTTTGTGCCCTTTTTAAGGACAAAAAGACCCAATTTTAAGACATTCTAGAATAAAGAAAAAAAAATGCAATTTAATGCAAAATCCGTGTTCAGCACGCCAAAGCTAGTTCATGAAAATTTTAAGCTTTACGATTTTCCTTAAATTTGCACAACATCAGTTTTAGGCCTACATCAATTCGAACACTTAAACCAAATCGGAAGAACGTTTTAATGCTTGCCAAAAGTATGCCGGCCTAATGTACACAAAAGGATATGCAAGTTGGTAAACAACATTGTACATTTCTACTTGAACGATATTATTATTATTATCGAACAAGTGGATGAATGGTTAGAGTAACCGGCTAATGTGTAATGATTTTCGATTTACATTTCAAATGAAATTTCCATTTTCCATACATTTAAAAAGTGTTTAGAGGTAAGTAAGTATTTGCATACCATTCGCATACGAGAATGTGAAACCATTTGAATGAGAACAGGATTTCAAGCGGAAGCATTTGAGATAAGGTTTAATGTATGTGGCATGTTCTCACTCTTACTTACGAATTTAAATCCCCTACAATTGTATCAATACAATAATAATAATCCTATTACCTTTCAAATTCATGCAGGTGTTAACAAAGTAATAATTTTCTCTTTTTCTGATAATTTATTTATTTTTTTTTTTTTTTGATGTGCTATTTATGTATATTAGAACGTCCCAAAAATGTATAATAAATTGTCGATTTCGAATACGCACACCTCACAAATTAATTGACACTATGTACATTAGGATGAGCCGAACTTTTTTCAATTTGCGAAGAGTACTCAATCGACACGTACCTTTAATAAAAAAACTAGTTAAAAAATTTTAATTTATATCCCGAAAGGAGCCTGATTTTAATTTTATGGTCGGGACACAAAATACAGAGAAAAGTCTATGTCCAAATATGATTTGTTTTTTTTTTTTTTTTTTAATTGGTCTCATAACATTTACATCCAATAGTTTAACCAGATATTTAGGCTTTTGTGTGCCTAAATACCATTTAAGTCCAATTTGTAAAGGACCTTTCCATAGGAGATAGGCCTGAATATTGATTACTTCTACCCAAGTTCGATGGGGTTCATCACTGTGCTACCAAATTTTATCCAATTGTACCTTTTCCCATCTTTCTGCCAACATATGGATTTCGCGCCAAAAAGAACTAAGAAACTAAGTGAAGCGTATTCCAGTGATAGCGTTCTGCATCGATCGAAACAAATGGTAGTCGGACGGGGTAAGGTCTGCACTATGAGGTGGGTGAGGCAAAACTACCCAATCACTATTTTCTGAATAGTTTTAAAATGTGGCCGAGCGTTGTCATGATGGAATATTGCGGCTTTGGATGTGTGTGAAATGGTAGCAAAGTATGCTTTTTGGTAAATTTTTGAGTAGGGCTAGTAGAATTTTTAACATAAGAATTGAAAATTTAGAAGTTTTAAAATTTGAAAGTTTTTAAAAGCAAAATGAAAACTAAAAATAAATTCGATTCTTTTTCACACATACAAATTTAAAACTTTCACCATAGAAAAAATATTTTTAACATGCCACTTTGCTGCTGTTTCACACACACCCTTTATGTCTAATCGCCTGACCAAACTTCTGCAGCCATAAAAGATGAAACCTTCTGGTTCTACCAAATACATAACATTACCTTGGCGCCATGGAAATTAGGCTTTGGTGTTGATTTGGATGATTGTCCGGGCTTGAGCATACTATTTCTTGCGCTTCGTGTTTTCGTGATGGTTCCATTTTTCATTGTCAGTAATGATTCGATGTAAAAAGGACTTTTTATCATGGTTGGCATTCAATACCTTTTCATAATAACGGTGGTTGGCTACCACAGCTACTTTAAGAGCGATATGAAAATTTTAAAATGGCGATTCCATTCAAGGCAAGTGTCTTTTTGTATAACAATACCAGTTAAATTTTGAGATATCTTAAACTACCGTTACAATAACGCTAAACTACCGAAACACCGATTTATAACGGTATTTTGCAGATATAACAAAATTTAACAGGTAATATAAAATGAAATAAACCCCGTGATATTAGAAAACACATGTCACTATTGGAACCACAGTTTTGAAATTTTCGTAACGGTATTGATCAGAGCGTGATAGACAACTACCGTTATAATGAAAAGATATTGCTTGCCAACCATGCTTTTTATGGCGTTCAAGCAACACTTCGCACATGCAAAATCGTCTTTCAACGTCTCTCGGCTTTAACTCGTGTGATTTCCTTGCTTTTGGATGAATCCTGCTGCTTGCAAACGTTATGAAATTGCTGGTTGAGGTACTCCAAATGATTTTGCAAGTTCTTCTTGAATTTAATGACAATTTTTATCGAGTAATGCCTCCCATTCATAATCTTCAAACTTTTTTGACTAACCTCGGCGGTCTTTGTCTTCCGGGCATAAGCCATCTTCCGCATGTTAAAATCAATGGATCATATTCCGGATAAGCTTCCTTGAGCAATCGACGTGCTTCAGCTGCACTTTTTTAAAATTGAAGAAGTAAAGCAAAACTTCCCGCAAATGATGCTTTTTTGGCACAAAGTTCGTCAATTTCCAAGCAAAAAAAAAAAGTGTTGTTTACACTATTTCGTTCAGTGACTAAGTGAGAATGAACACGGATGTTTATCCTCCAAAATGAAATATAAATTATTAAAGACTCCGAATATTTAATTTATACACCCAAAACTTTCAATTGGAAAAAAGTAACGGGTGTCCGCCGGAAAGGTATACTACTTTGTTTTGCTGCCATTTTGGTAAAGTAGTCACGTGGCAAATTTATTATGGAAAAATATTCGATAAACCAAAGTGTTTTAATCGTTAAAACATTTTATCAAAATCAATCATCGATTTTCATGCAAAAAATCATAATGAGTGACGAGGCACATTTTCATTTGTATGGATATGTGAATAAACAGAATAGTCGGTTCTGGACAATGGAAACCCCTCAAATTATTCATCAGTCACCTTTGCATCCATTAAAAGTGACAGTCTGTGCAATTTGGTCAGGAGGAATCATTGGACCTTTCTTCTTTGAAAATGAAAACGGCGTAACGGTAACTGTGAATGAGGAGCGATATCGTGATATGATTGAAAACTTTTTAACGCCACAACTGCATGATTTGGGCTTGATTAACTAACATGTGGTATCAACAAGAATAGACTTCTTTCCACAACAAGTTATTTCAAGAAATGGTGATGTTGATTGGCCTCCACGGTCGCCTGATTTGACTGCTCCCGACTTCTTTTTGTAGGGATATCTGAAAAGCAAGGTTTATTCAAACAAACCAGAAACGCTTGAGCAACTCAAACAAAATATTCGTCATTAAATTAATGAAATACCGCGTGAAATGTGTAAGAGTGTAATGAAAAATGTGCTCAAAAGGGCTCGCATTTGTGAGGCTAACAGAGGCGGACATTTATCTGATATTGTATTCCATACATAATTGCCGACATTAGATAAAACATTTATCAATATAATATCCATTCTCTTTCATTTAATCAAAAATTATAAACAAACAAAGTAGTATACCTTCCCAGGGGACACCCTGAATATTTTTTATTTCATAAGTCTATGTTTTATTTTAAATAAAAGTTCTACACCTCTATAAAAAATATATCTTATACTTTTAAGTGATGGCCATAGAAGACGAATTTGTCCTTTTTTCCTTTTTTGGACCTTCAAGTTTTAGGCTTTAAATTTCACATTTTTTGCCATAGTGCTTTTTTTAATAAAAAAACAATATTTTTGCTCCTAGTTCTTTTTTTAATTTTTTTTCCTAAATTTTTTACTTTTGCCAAGTTTATGTTTATTTATCTTTTTTAGCGTTACTGGTGTTGTTTATTAAGCATTTTAATACAAAAAGTGAAATAGAATGAGAACACCATATTTCTTCTATACGTCAGACAAAAAGCAATTTTACGCCTTTTTGCATTTGACAACTGTCTCAGATATTTGATTGAGTAGCTATTATCACACAACAGATAATTGATGTTTTTTTATACAAATACAACCTTACAACCCAACATGTGTAAACTACCCAGCAAAAAAAGTGAGTAACAAAACCACTGCAACTGTTGAATAGGAAGTTATTCACAATTTGATGTTCTTATCAATTAACTTAACATTGGTTTGTCATAGGAAGGAAGTTTTTGTTTTAATAACAAATGATGTAAATTTGAACCAATGATAAAGAAGTTCCTTTTCACTTGTTTTAACTTAAATTTAATTTAAAAAAAAACTATGAATATAAGTCAGGTATGCCGACTATACGAATGATATGCTACACCAAGTATAATTTGGATAACTTTCCAATAATCGGTTCGAATTCCGGGAAGGGATCTGATTCCTATTTTATGATCGGTCCACAAAATGTAGAGAAAGCGCACAGAGAAAAAAGAAAAAAAGAAAGAAGAAGAATTTTTGTCACAACAAACAAAAATATCGGCAACCAAAACATTCAATCGGCAAAAAATTCTAAATACTGTTTAAGCCTGATTCAGATAGGATTTTCCTTTGAGAGGTAGGTCTCAGTATGGACCGGTTCTAACACATTCAATAGGAATCGTCCATGGGACAATAGAGACTTATGTACCAAATTTCATTCAAATATTTTTATATTTGCGACACGGAAGTGTTACACTTAAAGTTAAACATCCACTAAAAACAGGTTTAACTAATTTATTTAAAGAGCAAAATCTTGGGAATCAAGAAATCGACCTTTTAAATATTAATATTTAATATACGAGGGCGGATCAATAAGTAGGTGACTCTTTGAAAGAAACACAGTTTTTTTTTTTTGCAAAAAAAAAAAATATTTTTCAACACAATCTCCTCAATACACTTAGTCCAACGTTTCTCCAATTTTTTGTATAAAAAAAGGATTTTTCGAGGTCCATTAATAAGGCATTTGTTTGTTTTATCAATATTTTCATCGTTGGAACTAAATCTTTTTCCACCGAGCCATTTCTTTAGGTTTGGAAATAGGAAATAGTCACTGGGGGCTAAATCCGGAGAATATGACAGATGAGGTACCAATTCGTAGCCCAATTCATGGAATTTTGCCATTGAGACTACACACGTGTGCACCCGTGCATTATCTTGATGAAAAAGAACTTTTTTCCTGGCCATATTGGGTCGTTTTTTCTAAATCCTCGTTAAATCGGTCCAATAAGTTGGCATAATATTCGCCGTTTATTGGTTTTCCCTTTTGAAGGTAATCGATGTGGATTATCCCGCGTGCATCCCAAAAAAACTGTTGCCATCACCTTATTGGCCGACAAACTAACCTTGGCCTTCTTCGGAGCCGGTTCACCCGGAAAACCCCATTGTTTAGACTGCTGCTTGGTCTCCGGAGTGTTGTAATGGATCCATGTTTCATCCACAGTTACAAAACGACGCAAAAACTCATTCGAATTGGGGTTAAACAACTCCAAACAATTCTTTGAAGTTGTCACACGATTACGTTTATGGTCAATTGAGTGCAAACGCGGCACCGATCTTGCAGACAGCTTTCTTAAATCCAACTGATCATTTAAAATCGAAACCACACTGCCATATAAAATGCCTATGGCTTTTTTAAACATTTTCGGGCGTATTGACCTCAATTGGCCGTCCAGAAAGTTCATTTGTACTTGTGCGACCACAACGAAAGTCAGTAAACAACTTTTTTACCATTAAAATCGATAGTGCAGAGTCCCCATAGTATTTATCAAGCTTTTCCTTGTTTTAATTGATGTTTTTTTTTTCGGAAAAAATAATGTTTAATGAGCACTCGAAACTCACTTTTTTCCATTTTTAAAAAAATCCACAATCTTGTATGTTTTTAACAGCTGGTAAACGCAAAGTAAATAACGAAACTTGCTCAAAATTTGACAGTAGTCTATTAACAGGTGGTACTTAATGGGAGCAATGTTGCATTTCATATAACTATGAGGGAATTGATCCGCCCACAGTAAATCGATCATATAGAAAAGGAATCAAAACTAGCTGGAGGATCGATTAAGAGTCATATCTGACATCAGAATTACTTACAAAAATCAAAATCACAGATCTAAAATGATAGACGTGGGTATTAAAGAATTTATATTTTGAATCTAAAATACACATTGGGCCACTGGTTACGAATCTGAATCCAAAACCCTAAAATCCAAATCTGGAACCCGTTATCTAAAATAAGAAAATTATAAAGTTATTGAGATACAAGATTAGATTTTAAGGCCCATACAACAATAATTAAGGGTAACTGCATCAACAAATCAAATGAAGAAAAAAGAATTAATAAAGGAGTTCACAAGGTGTACTAAGTATTGTATTGGTGTATCGTCGTATTAAAAGACAGAGTTCTTAAAATTTGTATTTCACTATAACTACGATTTTCTGTTAGGTGAATTTTTGTCACATTTTTACAGGTACAAATGTTGTATCGATTTTTTAAAGCTAAATTTTAACGGCTCTGTACCCAGTAGCACGATACAACACATATAACACTTAGTACGCCCCTTGTGAACAACCGCAATGTTACCTAATTAAACTATTTCCCTAGTATGCCAACAGAAATATAATTTTTACTGTACGTTTTTGCACAAAAAAAATGTCTACTAAATTTTAAATTTAATGTAAGAAAAAAAAATCTGAATTTAATTATCTGATTATTTTATTTGCATAAAATACAAACAATATTTACAAAAATTATATACAAAACAACAAAAATTGCACAATACATATTGTTGTATGAACAAACAAATAATAAATTTAATTTAGTATGCAACTCATATGTTTGCTGAACAATTATCACCTGAAAATATGCAAAAACTAGGAAAAAGCTAAAAAAAACTCCCACATACACATGTAAAAATGCCAAACACATAACATACGTAACGTGTGCCCAAGTAAAAAAGTAATGTGTGAACTCAGTTATGCGCTTCAGTTTAAGGAAATCATATAAATTAATTTAAATTGATTGTTTTTTGATCTGATGAAATTTCTGTCGATTTTCGAATTGCTTACTTATGCAAACCCGAGCTTCTAAGGAATTCAATTCTTACTTCGATTTTCAACTCTGATTGATGACTATTATGGAATGATTGAATTCGCAAACTAAAATTTTACGAATTGAACGATTACATAGTCAGTCTCAATAATATATTTAATTTCAAAATACTTTGTTCGTTCTTCATCATCCGATTTGTTAAATCGCTGAATTCACTGGTTGAGAATTCAATCGATTTTTAGTCAAGCGATTTTGAAATTTGGGTATTCAATCGATTTAGTCATTCGATTTTGTTTCATACGATTGAGTAATTGGTGAATAACATTTGACTTTCTTCATTCAATTTTAAAATTTGGAAAATAAATAACTGCGTTATTAGTTTGAATTAAAGAAAATTTAAGAATTTTTTTACAAATACAAGAAAACCATAATGAAAAAATACAAAATTAAATTACCAAAACTGAAAAAATTACTAAAATTGAATTGCCAAATATAAAAAAATTGCTAAAATTGGAAAAAATTACCAAAATTGGAAAAACTCGCCAAGATTGGAAAAAATCGGTAAAATTGAAAAAGCCTAACTATTAAATTTTTACTTTTAACTATATACTATTAATATTTTCATGTTTTTATAAAACTGTTTTCTTTTTTTTTTTCTCAAAGGTTTTTGAAAATTTTCCCCTTAAAATATTTTTTAAAAAACTTTTCTCATTGTACAGCTAACTATATCAAAATATAAAAGTCATAATAGACTGAACTCTTTATATTGTAAAAAATATATTTATTTTAAAAATTTCAGAAAAAAAATTTAATTTCTACGAGGGATGCACAAAAATCGACCAAGGACCGCATACGGCCCTAAGGCCACATTTGCCCACCGTTGGTATATATTAAAAAAAATGTAGATTTACCATGTTACTTTTAACAATAAATATATAATTGAAATTGAAAACAATATTTTTTTACCTCCATAATTTTACATCTAATTTTTTTTTACATTATTTGTATCAAAACACAGTAGACGTCAGGGATGATAAAGTTTGTACTTAAGTTCTTTTTGTGGTACTATAAAAGCCCAAATAGAACTATGGTACTGCTTTAGTATTCACAAATGTTCCCCTTTTACATTTTCTATTTATTTGTGATATAATACTTTTTTGATAGTAAATAATTTTTTCGGGGATCATATTTGTGCCACAATTTCCAAGCTCAAATGTACTTGTATACATTAAAATATAAAAGTTTAAAATTTCTATAACATGGTGTACCATATTATAAAATTGGATTGTTTTATTTTTCAACATTATCGTGGTAAATATACAAATTTTTGGGGGATTTTTTATGTGAAATTTTACACGTAAAACGTGTTTATTTACGCACAAATTTAATTTAAAAATTTCATTTAGTTTTTACGCACTTTCAACGTAATTTTACTCATTTTGTGTTCACCAGCTTACGCATAATGTGTGTATTTTTTTAGTTACGCACACAGAGTAAATTTACCCAACTTATAGTAGGAGTACAGTTTCCTACTATAAGTTGGATAAATTTCAACAGAAATTAATTAGAGTGTAGATGTCGGTGATATTTAGGGATTTTTTTTTTGGGGGGGGGTTTTAGTTATAATCGCATGTTGTGGAGTCATCCAACATGTTTAATACTTTCTGGTTTAAATCATTTTATCTAAAAGTGTTCCAAAGTTTAAATAAAAAGGATACAATCAAATATGTTCCAATATAATTTTAGCGAAAATATCAATTTAATTTTAAAATATTTTGTTGGCATGAGTAATTTGGTAAATCATTGTTTTCTTAGGACACGGATTCGGCACAGCTTAATTTAATCCCTCATTTTTTACTTGTTTTAAATGCCTTTATGAATTACTAGTTTTATATATAAAAATCAGTAGTTTTATATATAAAAATACGTTGAGAGGAAAATATTATTTAAATAAATTTGTTTCATCTTTTGAAGTGGATGTTTAAATTTAAAGTTTTGAATTTCTTGTTTATAGGATATTCAAGGGGGACGTGCCCAGTGTTAACTGTTTAATTATCACTTGTTCCCCTTTTCATCCACTCGTTCCGATTCCATTTATTTTCCCTCGTCTAATGTTTCATTGACACTCGTTCTACATTCCATTTTGTTTTTTCCCTATCAAGTGTATCGATTTCACTCGTTCATTTCATTGCAATTTAGTCCCCATCTCAAGTATTTTAATTCCACTCGTACCCCGTTTCATTCCATTTCGTATCCTTTGTCTAGTGTTTAAATTTAAGTCGTACCCTTTCCATTCCATTTCTGTCCCCTTCGAATTTGCAATTTTACCTTGCCAATATTTCCCAATAGGAGGAGACTGTTCACATTTTTACCCTTCCCCGTACACATTTCCAAAAATCCGACCTAGCTAAATGTCTACACCGGAAGAGGAACCTTTGCACCAAATTTCAACTTCCCAGCTCCAATGGCAATGGTACACTCTAATTAATTTCTGTTGAAATTTACCCAACTTATAGTAGGAAACTGTACTCCTACTATAAATCGGGTAAATTTACTCTGTGTGCGTAAATAAAAAAATACACACATTATGCGTAAGTTGATGAACACAAAATAGGTAAAATTACATTAAAAGTGCGTGAAAATTGAATGAAATTTTAAAATTTAAAAGTAAATTCACCAAATTTGTGCGTAAAGAAACACGTATTTCCTGTAAATGTACACATAAAATGCGAAAGAATCCCACTAAAATGCGTATATTTCACACATAAATTTTTTTTCTATAAAAACAGTACATTTATTGTTAAGTAATCCACACTAAAAATAAACATACTTACTTTATTTATTTTAATAAATCTGAAATTATTTATGTATTTAAAAAAAAAATATAAAAGTACATGTAAATTTCACAAATGATATAATTAAAATAAAAACTATTTTAATTTGCAAATACATAAAATATTTCATAGATTAGCGGATTTCTATAAAAAGTGTCAGATTCTTCTTAACAAAAAATACTCAAAATTTTAGGACCAAAAAGGCTGATAACACTAGGTCACAAATAACAAACTTTTGTCTGTTATTTGTTTCTAGCATACTTTTTCTCATGGATTTGGACCTACTGAACACGAAAATGAATTTTAAAAATTTTTCTGTCGATTGGTTTGCGAGATACAAATTTTTTAATTTTTTTTTTTTAATTTTTGGAGGTACACTTACTATTTTGAGCATATCTTTAGTCTTCTTTGACCTATTTTATCCTACTACTACTCAAATTAAAGACAATTGAGCCGTCTACAACTTATTCTCAGAAAATTTTCAAATCGGGTTAGTAGTTTTGATGTTGGCGGCTTAAAAAGGTTAAAAAACTGCGTTTTTTTAGTAAAAATGTGGCTGAAAAATTCATATAAAAATTCATATAAAATGTAAAACGCGATGTTAACAGCGATTTTAATTTTTTTACGTATAGCTGATACTTTTCCAAAGAAAATAAGCCCTTACTTAACAAAATCTGATGACAAATGGCCGACTTATTATTTTTTTGGTAAACGACCGAAATTCCGCTATTTCACGATTTTTTGATTTTCATTATTTGCACAGCTTACCTACCCAACGCAAACGAATAAATACATTTGAACTTAATTTAAAATAAACAAAGTAGTCTTCGTATATTTTTTTTTAATTTATTTACAGCACTACATGCTCATACATATTTAAACATAAGGAGACACGGTTATCAATTGCATTTCAAAACTGTCTGTGAAAGTGTAAAGAAGTTAATATTTAGAAAACGCAAGGAAGACAATGAGTAAAAGACTACGTGTGTTCGAGTGTTTGAACGATCCAGACAATTTCTGCAATGTTTGTGGCCAGTTTATAAAAAAAAATCACGCACACAAGTTTACTCCAGCAGTACAATTGCACTATTTGAATTATTTTGGTATTTCACCAAATATCACAGAACCATGGACACCTAAGTCGCTGTGTGATCTTTGCTATATAATCTTAACCAACTGGGCAGCTGGCGGAAGGTAAGAATTTTTATTTAAACACATTATACATAGCGAATATAGTAATTTATTTTAATTTTAGCCGCCATATGAAATTCGATACACCAATGATGTGGAAAAAGCCGCTATGCCATTCCACAGACTGTTATTTTTGCCTCACCACAAACAGTGGGGTAGGAAGATTTTTTAAATGGAACTACGCTCAAGTGGGATCGTTTGCGCTTCCAGTACCACATTCGCATGATGTGCCATATCCAGTGTGCCCTGGTGCATCTCTTTAAAAAGCAGAATCGTCAGAAGAAGAGTCTGAGTCAAATGCAAGCGAATTTGAGCCGGGTGCAAAGCGAAAATTACTGTCACAGGCCGAACTAAACGATTGGGTGCGCGATTTTGGTCTCACTAAGGAGAAATCCGAACTTTTTGCGTCTCGGATGATACAGTGTGGATTTGCGGCTTCAGAAGTGAAAGTATCAGCGTACAGAAACCGTCACAAGGAGTATGCAAAATTTTATACAAAGAAAGACCAAATATGTTTTTGCAGCGACATTTCAGGCTTGTTCCAAGAGCTTCACCAAATTCACAACCCCAACGAATGGAGGTTGTTTATTGACAGCAACAAAGAGAGCTTGAAGGCAGTTCTCTTACATAATGGGAATGAAAAGCCATCTGTTCCTATTGCTCATGCGGTTCATTCAAAGGAGAACTATGAAACTATGGACATTTTGCTGAAATGCATAGAGTATAGGAAATACAATTGGAAAATATGCGCCGACCTTAAAGTTGTGGCCATTCTGTGTGGACTCCAAGGAGGCTATACGCGACATTGCTGTTTTCTGTGCCTTTGGAATAGCCGCGCTGATGATCAGCATTATATAAAAAAAAAATGGCCGGTACGAACGAAACCTGTAGTTGGAGAAGCGAATGTTCAGCGCAAACCACTAATAGAGAACCGTGAAAATATAATACTTCCGCCGCTGCACATAAAATTGGGTTTGATTAAAAATTTTGCCAAAAAATTAGACAAAGAAGGTGAAGCTTTTGCCTATTTACGGTCAATTTTCCCTTACCTTTCGCTGGCAAAAATTAAAGAAGGAGTCTTCGCAGGACCCGAGATAAAAAAAATGTTGAAAGATGAAAAATTCCCAAAGCTGTTATCACCCATCGAAGCCGCAGCATGGAATTCCTTCAGGCTTGTTGTGGAAAACTTTTTAGGAAACAACAAAAGCCCGAATTATAAGGACATAGTTGAGGATCTGGTAAAGAACTATGAAGCCATGGGAGTGCACATGTCACTTAAAATACACTTTCTGGATTCTCATTTGGATTTTTTCCCTGAGAATTTAGGAGACGTGAGCGACGAACACGGCGAGCGCTTTCATCAGGAATTGAAGGCTATGGAACGACGCTATCAGGGCAACTATGACACGGCTATGATGGGTGACTATATTTGGACCCTAATACGTGAGACCGATTGCAGCGAATACAAAAAACAAAGAAGAAGTCAGCAGTTTTTCCACATGGCATAAAATGTACACTTATATCTTTGTTTTTACTCATTTTTTTGTGCGTTGATTTGCTTAATTTAATTAGTTAGTTTAATTTCGTTAGTTTAGCTAATTGTGCGATACATTGAGCATGTAGTGCTGTAAATAAATTTAAAAAAAATATACGAAGACTACTTTGTTTATTTTAAATTAAGTTCAAATGTATTTATTCGTTTGCGTTGGGTAGGTAAGCTGTGCAAATAATGAAAATCAAAAAATCGTGAAATAGCGGAATTTCGGTCGTTTACCAAAAAAATAATAAGTCGGCCATTTGTCATCAGATTTTGTTAAGTAAGGGCTTATTTTCTTTGGAAAAGTATCAGCTATACGTAAAAAAATTAAAATCGCTGTTAACATCGCGTTTTACATTTTATATGAATTTTTATATGAATTTTTCAGCCACATTTTTACTAAAAAAACGCAGTTTTTTAACCTTTTTAAGCCGCCAACATCAAAACTACTAACCCGATTTGAAAATTTTCTGAGAATAAGTTGTAGACGGCTCAATTGTCTTTAATTTGAGTAGTAGTAGGATAAAATAGGTCAAAGAAGACTAAAGATATGCTCAAAATAGTAAGTGTACCTCCAAAAATTAAAAAAAAAAAATTAAAAAATTTGTATCTCGCAAACCAATCGACAGAAAAATTTTTAAAATTCATTTTCGTGTTCAGTAGGTCCAAATCCATGAGAAAAAGTATGCTAGAACCAAATAACAAAATGGCTGTTGCCTAGTGTAATGAATACATATGAATTGATTTTAAATAATGATTATTGATGTACATTCATCTCGATGAAAAGTATCAATAAAGGTAGTTTTTTAGTAAATCTTGAATGAATATTTTGGGAAACTTTAATATTCCACATTTCGATACATTTGTATTTCTAACATTGGCCTGTTTTTCTTTCATCTGTATTATCTATATCCATTCCGACTTTATGATAAAGTTGTAAAATGCCTGTATTATGTCCTTGAACTTTAAGAAGTTTTACAACCGACATACATATAATTATCGCCGGCTGAAAATTGGGGGTTATTTATGCTAAAGAATATAATATAATTGCCATTTAATAGTTTTTTAATTTTTTCGAGACACAATTTACTTTTAATTATTTTTTTTTTTTAGTTTGTTAATTTTTTTTAAGCATAGACGATTTTACGCGAACATTTAATATTATATATTTTGAGCATTTAATATTATTTTAATTTGACGAGATAGTAATTCATAAATTTAAAAAACCAATACAGTTTTGTTTTTAATTTTTTTCTCTATTTAGAAATGTCATATTTTTTACCATTAAAAGTTAGTATATTTACAAACTTTGTGCGTTAAATTTTTATTTTACAAAACGATACTAATTTTAAGCATAATGAGTTTAATTGTAAACACATAGAGTCTAAAAATACTTCGTGTGTGCATTAATGTATATGAAAGTGTGCGCAAAAAAACTTTACGCATTTTGTGTTTATATTTACCGAATTTTCGTAATATTACATAAAACTTTACCCATTTTTAGTAGTAAATTTACAATAATTTTTTAGAGTGTACACTCAGAATATTATGTAGTTAACAGTTTGTAGTTTAATAAGAAAGTTTTCCGTTCCATTTAAAAATAAAGGAACATACATTTATTTTTCAAAGAAATATCTATACTAACTTTTTTATACATTTATTCGATATAATTGACTATCAGTTACCATTTTTTTCAGTTTCATTTATTTTTTTCATTTGTTTGAAATTTAATAAAAATTTACCCACAAAACGGAAACTTGTGGTTTGTTTGTGTCCGTAACAGTTATTACAAATTTAAATTTTGTTTGCTGTCTGTTTCAAAAAAAAATATTCAAAAAATTTCAATTTGTTTTTTTTATTTAAATTGGTTGTATATATACAAAATTTTTCAATACAAATTACAAGAAATTCATAAACACACATACATACACGAACACATTCACACAAAAAGTGTTTAAAACTTCCCAACATACCAAATGACTTCAGAAAAATATTATAATAAGCTTACAAACACAAGCCTTAAGCTTGAAAAAGACTTGGGAATATATTGAAAAAGGCTATCGTAACAATTGTAGAAAAATCAAAACGGAACCCTCGTGAAAATATTATGTGTGTATGATTACTTTAAGCTTATTCTTGCAATTGTAGAATAAGATTACAAAAATAATATATTATTAATAGTTGAAAAAGAGAAATCATAATTATTTTCTTTAATTTCATTTATTTTTTATTTTAATTTTAAAAATAAATAATAATAATTCATTTTAAATATAAAAAATAGTAATTCATTTTAAATATAAATAATAATAATTAATTTTAACCATAAATAAAAATAATTAAATTTAATATGCAATTGTACGTTCACTATATAAAATTTACAACTAAATGTACACGCAAAACACGTTTGACAAATTTAAAGAAAAAGTAATGGCACTTGTTGTATGCATTATAAGCGTAGAACAAAGACAACAAGACTTGAATGTATTGAAAAATATTTCTATTTCAATCGTCATATTGCGTTGTTCAATATGTGTATGTTGTTTATACGCATACTTTAGAAAAAGTTATGTATAATAATCTTTTCTCAAGCATTGTTAAATACTGCTTGTGAATTCACTATTTATATAAGCTTATTCTCAAGTTGTATTGCAGTTTGATTGCTATATGTTATATTGGGTTCATATGCATACATACATTTTGAATTATACGAGTATATTAAAAAAAACAAATACAAAAACGGAAACGGAAACGGAAATAATTTCAAATAAATAAAAAAAACACTTATTTTTAAGGATTGTTAGGTAAAATTTTGACATTTATTTTAACTGATTATATCATTTGTTTCTTACGGATTAATCAACATTTAAAAATAAATAACAAATGGCATTTAATTTAAATGAAAAGTAAGTAGACCGGTTTTTAAATGAAATATGATTTCTTTCAAATGATATTTTCAGTTATTTTAACTTACAAACTTTTTAAAGTGTAAGAATTTTTCTCTTTTCTGCACCCCCCCCCCCCCCCCTCTCCCTTAGATTTTCCAAAAATTACGTCTTAACTAAACTGGATATGGAGCCTGCATACTAAATTTCAACTTCCTAGGAGCAACAGGCTTTGTGCAGGCTGGGGGAGACTTCATCGATGAGTAAGCACATATTCCAAGAAAAGCATATTTCAAACTTCAGGTTTCTAGCTAAAGGAGTCTGGGCAGGCAGGGAAAGGGGGTTTTCCCCGTTTAGCTCTTCCCCGAAGGAATTTCCAAGAACCTCGTATTAGGGAATGTCTACGCCGCAGAGGGAACATACATACCAGCTTGGGCTGGGCGATGTTGAATGAAATAAATAAATAATAACATATTTACACATTTTTACACTTACACATTTGCACATTTATACATTTGCCCATTAGCACATGTGTATATTTACACATTTGCATATTTGCACATTTAAATTACCATCAAACCATCTATCCATCAAACCATCAAACTATCAATCCATCAAACAGTCAAATTTTCACTTTCGCACATTTGCACTTTTGCAAATTTGCACTTTTGAATATTTACACTTTTGCAAATTCGCACATTTGTACTTTTGCACATTTGCAAATTTCACTTTTGAAAATTTGCACACTTACGCTTTTGCACATTTTCACATTTACATTGGAGGAGGAATCTATGTACCAAATTTTAACTTCCCAGCTCAAGCGGTTTTGGCAGGCCGTCTAGGAGGAGAATTTCACCCTTGTCTGCCCCTCCCCGTTGGATTTTGGGAAAATCACGTCTTAGCTGTTATATACACTGGAGATGGAGCCTGCATACCAAATTTCAACTTCCCAAGTCCAATGGTTTGGGAAAGCCGTAAAGGGGGAGACTTTTCGCCCTTTAAACACACATTTTTACCTCATCCCTGGCCAAAATTCTTAAATGTACCTTATCAAGGAGTTAGCAAAAACTGCGAGGAAGGCGTATTTCTAATTTCCGGTTTCTAGCTAAAGAAGGAATTTCAAAAAACCCCGTCTATGCCGAAAGGGGAACCTACATACAAAATTTCAGCTTCCTAGCTTCAGTGGTTTGGGCTGGGCGATATTGAATGAGTGAGTCAGTCAGTAACGTTACATGTAATTGAAAAATTCCACAAAAAAGTTCCTAGATTTCTATGAAAGATTCGATTTTCCATCAAAAAAAATTTTTTTTGTTACTTTAATAGAAACATTAAAAATGAATCCAGCTTTCCGGGAAATGAAAAAGTCAGAGAAAAAATCTCTAAATATAATAAATATATGAAATAAAATTGGAAATATTTTTCAAACGTGTACACGTATATAACACAGAACAACAAAATACAAACAAAACCCTTTCAACTGATTGCCGATACCCATAAAATATAGCGATATAATAACAACGCCGTTATCCGTAATAATACCAGCTTAGGATATAAATGCAAAATAGCGTTACCATTTTAAGGGTTACCACGAAAGGACCTTAAATAGCGTTAGCGCTAACCGAATCGTTTCGAACGTCAGCCGCTTATGATTTCAATACAAAACCTTTTATTTTGAACTATCCTCAAAAATCTGTACTCTTTCCATCTAAATCATAAAAGATCATTTAATTTAAGCATAGTGTTTTAACACTAGAAGAATCAATAAAAAATATGTACCATCATAAAAAAAAATATGCATGTGTGTGTGTGTGTATGAAAAAAATATGTGTGTACTTACAACCATTCCATTATTTTGTAGTCTTGACATAATCAACCTGTTAGTGTAACAACAATTGATGAGAGCAAAATAGAATGTGTAGCATGGTGCTCCGCCTCTTTCTTCACACCATGTTGATGTTGTACGCGCATGTTGAATTTTATTTAGAGGGTAGTTGCAAACCATATTTTTTCTGTCTTTTGGTGCACATGTTGTTCCATTTATTTACTATTAATAAATAAAACAGTGGGTGCAAACAATGAAATTCTAGATTTGTCCTTACATAAAATTACATATGTATATTATAAATTACTTAACGATCGGACGGACAACCGGACAAAACGTCATCTGGAAACACCACCTAAATCTGGGAGTAAAAAATGCTTTTTTCAAAACCTGTTTTAAAAAACGGCAACCACGATTTGGGAGAGGCAAGGGAGGTCGAGACCGTTATATCGCAAAGAAATTTTGGTATGTTGCAGAGGAAAAAAAATAAAAAACATCATCATATTGATGAAATTGTTTTATAAATGATATTTATTTTTATGACAAATGTTTCATAAATCTTGATTGTTCATTTTATAAAAAATTTTAAAAAAATTATACAAATAATTTTTGTCGATTGCAAAATAGTGCGGTTTGTAATTCTCATTAAGATTGCAAAATGAAATGCTTAAATTCGGCTGAGCCGAATCTTTGAATACCCTCCACCAATATCCAAAAAAATGTTCTACTGTTTTTAATACAAATAATGTGAAAAACTTTAAAAGTAAAATCATGGAGGTGAAAATATATTTTGTGGTGAAAAAATTTTTTGTGGTGAAAAAAAAATTATTTGCGGTAAAGAAAATTTTATGAGGTGAATATAAAATATTATTTAATTCTAAAAGACTGGTGAAAAAACGTGCGTCTCAGCGCCGTGATCGCCATTACAACACAGCCAGACAAACAGTCAGACAGACGCAAAATTGACTTAATATTGCATAAGGATCACGAATATATATACTTTATGGGGCCTTAGACCTTTTTATAAATACCCTCACCTTTTATGAGATATAAAAAAAACCTATCATATTGATGAAAAAATTTCGTAATAAATATTAATGAAAATTCTTCATAATTATGAACAATCTTAACTTATATTTTTGAAAATTCTTCATCCCATTTAAAAATGTTTCATAAATATGAAGAAACATGTCATCAATATGAGTTTTAATGATACAACTTTATCATATTTATCAGGTGTTACATTGGACAAAGGTCTATTTACGAAGTTTTCCATTAAAATAATGAAGAATTGATGACAAACGATTTATGAAACAATATCATGAAGTTCTTTTGTTTTTGTAATGGTGCAAAAGTCCGAAAAAGTTGCTCAGTCGAATGAATAGAAAATCGATTGAATTCCCAATTTTGCAAATCGATTGAGTAAGAAATAATGTTTCCAATTATTCAAGCTGCCGGTTAATCGGTAAGGTCATTATTCGAAAAATAAAGAAAATTGATTAATCGGTTATTCGGGTCGATTAATCGGAAAAATTGGCGATTAATCGTTTAATGCAAAACAAATGTATTACTTTTATCAATATCAAAGTGCTGAAATATCAAAGTGCTTGTTTAGCACAATTCAAAGCATCCTGGGATTTTTTAAAGAATCATGCTTTATAATCTTGGGTTTTTTCAGAGGAATCTGACGACACTTTAAAAAGAAAATGTCAGACGTGTTCAATGAAAGTAAACCCTTAAAAACGTAGTGTAGATAGTGTATTACTGAAGTAGGACATTTTGTCGATAATGTTGGTTTTTATTTTCATTATATGACACAGTCCAGAATATAAAAAAAAAATCCCTTAATAAACAAGAGCTGCCTCCAAAAAAATTCAATAACAAACTTTTAAAAATATGGTATGAATAATTTTTGCGAAATTCACAAACAAAGTTTGATAGAACTGCCACTGCCTGACTCTTTCACTACCTGGTTTAAGCTATAGAGTTAAAGATGTTATCTATTAGAAAAGATATAAAAATTTAAATTTATTAGACTTAACTAAGTTGAGAAATTTTGTAGGTTAAAATATTCTATGAGAATTTTGTAGGCTAAAATATTTTAATTCTTTTGAGAAAACATTTTCCCAAATTTAAGATTTAACAAATATTTAAACTAAACTTAAGCAAGTTCCATATGTAGATTTTAAATTTAACGTAATTTTAAATTTTACGTAATTCAGATTAAATAAATTGATATTTATGTACAGCAATTATATTTTTTTAAAAGAACAAGTTCATAAATGTTATTTTAGTAAGGTATAAGCTCATTTTTTTTAGTGCACAACAGGGTCAGTTTTCAGTATCTAACGCGGGAAGTTCTCGCATCGATAAGTGCGACGATTCCATATTTGTAACATGGCGAGTCACACAATGCCAAATATAACTTCATATTAGAAAAAAATAAACTCATTCTGTCTTTGATATGGAAAACTTCTCACATTAGATGTAGAAACCGAGCACAGAATTCAATTCAGGACTCAACACTGAATTGAGACACAATCATACATACCAGCAGGTAAGTATCTATTGCTTGAAATTACTGTAATAAATACCAAAGTGTCCACTGTACCACCTTGTACATTTTGTTGTTATAAATTCGAACAATTCAACCAACCAGCGTACGTTATGTGCTCACTCCATCTCTCTTCAACAAACAATAAAGCAACAAAATATGTTCGCAACATTCAAAGCAGATGCACTGCTTTCAAATAAAAACATTTAACAGAGAACACGATGCAGAAGGCAAAAACATTAAGAACATAAGGGGTGTTGTTTCACTTTAAACAATGAACACTTAACAAAAACCAAAAAAAAGAAAATCAGCACAGATGTGCGAGTACTATTGGATTGTGTGCAACAATTTAAACCAGAATCCAACTAGATTTATGTATTCTTCTTGTCGAACTGCCTGCCTGGCTGCTGGCTGGTGAGTGTAGAGAAAATTAAACGCTCTGGAAAAAGTCTACTTAAAGAGAAACAGATTGTCGCGGCATACCAGTTTTCGCTTAGACTTCGCAAGTGTCGGAACTATAACTGAAATAGAAAAAAGAACGCAAAAATATCGTATGTCTTATTGGAACTTCGGTTTGAAAAGTGGTGCATTTAGTTAAACTAGAAAATCTGTTATTGAAAGTGTTATACAAAGTGACATTAAATACTTTTAGAATTTAGCATAAGAGAGACAATCAAATAAGACTTTGCAAAGTGTTTTTAATTGAACATATGAATATGATTATGGATAGCGGACATTCACACACAATTCATAGGGTCTCACCGATAGAGGAGTCCAACCAACCAAAGGATTTACAAATATCAACAACTCCTCCAACGCCACCCAATGATGATAGTAATCATGGAAACACCAATAATCAATTATCTCCGAAAGTCAGCACGACCAAAAGCACGCTTAAGCGTTCGTTTGATGTGGCCTTTTTAATGATGCCCGACGAACGTTTAAAAAGTAATCAGATTGAAAAGCAAAGACCCCAAACGCAGTGCTATCCACAGTTGAACAAACAGCCAGAAATTACCGTAAAACAGGATTTGCGACGGTATCCACAAATCACAGTACGAACACCCCGTATATATAATGATCCCACGGTAGTGATATCTTCACCCGAATGGGAATCATCGCCATTGAGAAGTGCATTCACAAAAGTCCCTTCCCGACTCGAATCGCCCAATCAGCCAGCGCCACCTCTAAGTCCCGATCAACTTAGCTGCTCATCAATGAGCCCACCCGTCGCCACTACACCACCTCGTTCAGCCAGCGGGAATAGTAGTAATGATATCATATCAATTGACAGTATGCCCCCTTCGCCAACAAATATGCCCACCAGTGTGGGGTATCATAATTTCCGGCCTGAGTATTTACCGAATGGAGCTTTTCAATCAGTTCAGACACTGCAGACACACAGGCTAAAGCAACAACTACTTTATCGGCCGGGCGTCATGAACCATGAACATCCAACAGGTGCGCCATCAAGCCCGCCAGAATTCCTTCCAGTATACCCGGGATTTCCATTTCCACATGCTGGCGGTGGTGTTCCGCATCCATTTGCGGCAATTTCCCAACCAGAATTACCTAGAATGGTTCAGAATCCAGCCGCTGCCGCCATTCTTTCCACTCTCATACCACCTACATTGGCCTCGACGTTTACACTTACTGCTCAGAATGTTTGTGCAAAATGCAACATAAGTTTTCGTATGACCAGCGACCTTGTTTATCACATGCGTTCCCATCACAAGAGTGAAGTGTCATCGGATCCAAATCGACGAAAGCGTGAAGAAAAGCTTAAATGTCCTGTGTGTCAGGAAAGTTTCAGAGAGCGCCATCACTTAACACGTCACATGACAGCTCATCAAGACAAGGAAAGTGACCAGACCGCTAACTCTGTCAGTAGCCATCCGAATAATTACTCTGCTAACAATAGCGGACGTCATAACACCCAGCGATCTACTGCATATACCAAATGACTAAGAAATGATTTCAACTATTTTTGAATCTAGAAAATTGTAAATTAATTTGCGATAAACTGTTGTTCTTACTTTCATTTGTGTCCGTATGCATAAAAAAGGTGTCAAACTCTTATTAAAGGTTAATGAAACAGAATTTAATACGACATTTTTTTTGTAAGCCTGTGATAAATTTTAAACATTTTTTATGAATAAGGGCATCAAATTTGTTTTATTATTTAGTATTTTAACTTGACATTATGTGATACTAAATTAACGTAGGCATTTTATAAAATTATTATTATTATTATGATTATTTTTAGCTCTAAGCCGTGCAATGTTCAGTCTTTATTTTGTTTAGTTTTAAGAAAGATTCCAATTTAAATATATCAAATAAAACATGACAAACGTGTCACAATGATGTCACAAAGTATCTGAAAGTGCCTTTTTTTGTGAAAATTAATATAAAAAAAACGTATAAATTAAAATTTCCAACAAAGATTTCACAGTCAAACGAAAATTAAACTTTCCCAATTACAATTCGTGTCGGACAAACAAAAATACAATATCAAAACATGCAATATAACAACAAAAATAATAAGAGTTCCTTCGAGCGATTTCGAAAAATTCAGTTACAATGCAAAAATTTATGTTTTAAATATTGAAAGAATATTCCAGTAATATCGCTCGAGTGCGTTAAATACAGCTTTTTGAAAACGTGTTTTATTTTCCTTATAAAATATGTAAAATTATAAAAAAATGCTAACATTGTGAGCAAAGAAAATAAATAGTTTTGTAACATTTATTATAACAACACAAAAAAGTTATATGCTAAAAATCTCCCACGTAAAAAATATTGAGCATTTTACTTAGTGTTTCCAATTATTCGACCCTGCCGATTAATCGGTTAGGTCATTATTCGAAAAATGAAGAAAATTGTATAATCGGTTATTCGGGTCGATTAATCGGAAATAAATCATTTAATGCAAAATAAATGTATTTCTTTCATCAATAAGAACACAAAGAGCTGCAAGCGTTTGTTTAGGACAATTCAAAGCATCCTGATCTTGTGTTTTTACAGAGGAATCTAACGGCTCTTTAATAAGAAAATGTCAGACGTGTTTAGTGGAAGTAAACCCTTAAAAACGCAGTGTATATATGACACTGTCCAAAATAAAAAAAAATAAAATTACTAAATAAACAAGAGCTGCCTTCAAAAAAAATTCAATAACAAATTCTTAAAAATATGGTATGAATTATTTTTGCGAAATTCACAAACAAAGTTTGATAGAACTGCCACTGTTGCCTGACTTTTTCACTACCTGGCTTAAGCTTTAGAGTTAAAGAGGTTATCTATTAGAAAAGGTATAAAAATCACGCATATTCCTGACAAGTCCTCGCCGATAAGAATAAGCGAACATTTTTGACTAAACTACTTATTCTACTGAAGCTTTCACTTCTTCAACATTTGTTGATAAATCAAATGAGAATTTGTTGATAAATCAATTAGAAACAAAATGTTATTTTTTAGTTTTTATAAATTTTTTCATAGAATTCTAAATTACTGTTTTTTAGAAGATACATACAGATTTCGAATTTAAAACAATTTTATATTATTATTTTATAACATGAGTAACGTCATAGTGTTTGTTAGGAATATACCTTGTTACGTGTTTCATTGTTAAGGAGAAAAATATATATTTTAATAGGTTTTTTGTTAAAGCTCTGCTTAGAGGCTCTAGCTTTTCTAAAACTTTGCGTTCTGATGAGATCTTTTGTCAGCTCTAAATACATGTATACATACGGAGGTTGAAAGCTCTATTTAAATTTTTTGCACATGAAAATATAATTTAATATTATTTCACATTTATTTTTTAAAGAAATTAAAACAAAAATTAAAATTTTCTATTATAAAGCCTATATAACATTTGTTTTGATTCTTGATTTGAAAAGAATTTGAATTTGAACTTTTTTGCCAAAGTTAGGAAAATTAGGAAGTTTAAAGAAATATAACAGAAAAATTCATATTAAAAAATTAACGGGTTAATCCAGCTATTTTGATCGATTAATTGGGTCGAATAGTTATATGTTTCGACATTAACCGAAACAGAGGCAATTAATCAAGGAATCGGTTAATCGATTAACCTGGAAACACTAATTTTACTGCAAATGAAAAAAACTTGAAGTTTTATGTCAAAAAAAAAAAAATATGCTAAAAAAACATTTAGCTTATTTAAAACTAAAAATATACAAATTCCTAAATCAACATAAACTTTTCATAAAGTGCATTCCCGTGGACCGCAAAATTAATAAAATTGAGAATTCATTATGTTTTAAATAAATTACCTAAAACACAGAATTTTAAGATTTCAAGGCAAAACCTTAAACTTTATAATATTCGCATCTTATACGAGTATCAATACAATATGTACAAACAATGGAGCAATGACTTTGTTAAATTATATACATATTTCACATTTAAACCTAATATTTAAGATCTCGGTATTATTTTTGCATGAAATTTTGTTCAAAAATGTCACAAGACTACATATGAGGAGTCGCAGAGCAAATGTGCTTTTTTGCCACACTCTTGGTTTTCATATGTGCAAATTGCAAAGGTTCAGTATTTTTTCTCTTGCTTTTCTTTGCAATTCCAATTGATATTTTGCAAGTCCAACTGGTATTTAGCAGATTTCCCAATTGGTTTTAAAAAAGATGTCAAACTCAGGGAAATTTGCACCAATTTGGGCAGAAAGACGAAAAATTTGAAATCGGGAAATTTGCTAAAATTTCTCCTGTTTTCTCTCATTAACCGATCCTTTGTAATCTGTACAAAATTATATTTAGTCGCTGCTTACGATGAAATCTCTATAGTACTCTTAATCTATGGCTTTGACTTTCTTTCTGCACCTGTTAAAAAAAATCAGGTGCTGGATCCGCCAGTAGTTATTATACAATATATATTTGTTTGTCTATGTACTAATGTAAAAGAAATATATTGTTGTTTTATAAAAAATTCACTTAAAAAGAATTTACATTAATATAACTTTCAATCCTGATGTGTAATAAGACGCAACTATATAAACAAGTATATTTTTAAAAATTAAATAAAATGAACTAAACATAATTTCTTTTGTTATATTATGAATTTATTAGAAATAACAAATATTCCCGTTATTTATGGAACACGATTTCGTTCATGCAGCTGCCGCGACTTACTTCTCATTAGCTCATCCTGTCAGTCCCATTTTTCCAGACTGGTGGACAGTTTTTGGATCTACCTCACGAATGGTTCGGAGAATAATATCCTTAAGGCTGTGGATCGTTTCTGATTTATTCTTACACTCAAAAATAGTTAAACAGTTTTTCTCAATGCTGGTAAAATAAATAAAAATTCTTATGTTTGGGTAAAAACGTAATACTTAGAAATAGTTTATATACTTAGAAATAGTTCATACACTTAAAAAAGTTTGTAAGTTAAAATAACTGAAAATATCATTTAAAAGAAATGATATTTCATTTAAAACCCGGTCTACTTAATTTTCATTTAAATTAAATGCCATTTGTTATTTATTTTTAAATGTTGATTAATCAACTGACACATCCGTAAGAAACAAATGATATAATCAGTTAAAATAAATGTCAAATTTTTACCTACCAATCCTTAAAAAATAAATGTTTTTTTCATTTATTTGAAATTATTTCCGTTTTTGTATTTTTTTTTAATATACTCGTACAATACAAAATGTTTGTGTGCATATGAAGCTATAAACACTTTTTGTGTGAGTGTATTTGTGTATGTATGTGTGTTTATGAAGTTCTTGTAATTTGTATTGAAAAATTTTGTATATATACAACCAATTTAAATAAAAAAACAAATTGAAATTTTTTGAATATTTTTTTTGAAACAGACAGCAAACAAAATTTAAATATGTAATAACGGTTACGGACACAAATAAACCACAAGTTTCCGTTTTGTGGGTAATTTTTTATTAAATTTCAAACAAATGAAAAAAATAAATGAAACTGAAAAAAATCGGTAAATGATAGTAAATTATTTCGAATAAATGTATAAAAAAGTTAATATAGATGTTTCTTTGAAAAATAAATGTATTTTCCTTTATTTGTAAATGGAACGGAAAACTTTTTTATTAAACTACAAACAGTTAACTACATAATATTCTGAGTGTACTTTTCTTGAGTAATATTTCTAAATTTTAGGAAAAAAAACAAGAAAATTAAATAAAATATCTTTAAATTTTAAAGAAAAACATCTGTTTTAAGAAATTTGCATACTTAAATGTAATAAAACTAAGTTTAGTTCAAAAAAAATAGAACATAATTTACTCCCATTTAGTTCAAAAAATGTGTCTAAATTAAAAATAGAAAGCACTCGAACTTAATGTGTGTTCATTTTTTTCGCGAATAGCAAAATTAACTAAATTTAAGAAAGCCCTTTCGAAATTCAGTTTTAAAGTCTACCACTTTCTAATTTTTAAGAATTGTTTTCTAAAAATTAGTTTAGGCAATTAAAAACTAAAAGTAATAAATTTTTTCTGTAATAATAGAAATTAATTTGGTTTTAGAAACTGATAAACTATTTTTCTAAGGAAAATTTTTATGCAACTTAGTTCAGATAAATTTTAATAAATTTTTTTATTTCAAGTAAAATTTTTCTAGTTTTTTAAAAATAATAAACTTAAATTATTTTCAATATTCTTTTCCCAAAAAAAACCTAGTTAGTTTTCCTTATTTTCAAAAAATAAAAATATTATTTAACGAAACAAATTAAAGTAACCGTTTAAAAAGTTATCGTGCATGGTTGTAATTTTTGGTTCGCGATCGTGCGTGAGAGTGAGTTAAAAATGGCTCAAGTGCCCATCTCTAATCTTAACAGTCTTAAATATTGAACTTAAAATAGCTTAAAATATATTTTAAAATTTTGTTAGCGAAAGGTAAAAAATTTCGAATTCGCGCTTATATGTAATAATTTTGTTTGCTGACTACAGTACAAAATATCGCAATCACATTTTATACATTACGTCATAAAGGCTTTCCTATAATTGACTTTATATTTATTATATTATATAATTATTTATTTTTTTTTTCACTTGATAATAAAAAAAGTTAAAATTTGTACATGTCAATTAAAGTTTAAGCTAAAAATGTCATAAAATCAACTTATGACATTTTTTCATTTTCCAATAATAACAAGAAATGTAACTGTTATATTTTGTATTTTTGCAACAATTTCCTTAAATTATTTAATTTAAGAAGACAAAGGACCCCCAGAGTTCCTTAGCCATAGACGTCGCCTGTCACTTAGGACGTCCCTTTTTGTAGTTCCCTCAAGCAGAACCGTTAATTAACTACGAAAAGTATCTGACTTTGTCACAATTTATTACGATTCAGGATATCCTGCAGTACATTTTTTTAATTTGTTTACCTTTTTGATAATGGAATTTAATTTATATTTTAAATACATGAATTTAGTATAATTTAATTTTAAGGCAAAAATGTATAGCAAAAAGCTTGTTAAGAGCAGTGTCCTCACAAAGCAGAGGTCCTCCAAAAGTGGGAAAATACTTACATAACGAGTGTAAAGTACTTTAAAATATATGGTACCATAGAAACAGTTTCATATTTATTAGAAATTTTTTATAAAATTTAAGGATAATTTTCACTTAAAACAAGTGCTATTTATCTTGATGTTAGAAAATATTTTCTTATTTTTAGGGAGTTAATCCTAGTTTTTTGTTAAAAAAAAATTATGTAATAAACTTTAATAAAATAAAATTTTTCTTAAAACCAAGAAAACATTTTCTAATTAATAGTAAAATTTTAGATGATGTATGAACTAATTAGAGGAAATTTTACTGTTTTCAAGTAAAAATTTACTTCTCAGTAGTAAAATGTTTATATAATTTAGAAATTTTGACCAAATTTTAAGTCAAATTTGTTTCTTAATTTCAAGGAAAAATTTATTAAATATTGGTAAAAAGTGTACAGCGGTGGGTGCTTCATTTCGGCTAAAATTTATTTCCAACAAACGCACAGTTTGGGCAACACAGCACTTACTCATTTTAGCCCGCGGAGGTATGAACTCACTGATAGTCAGTATTTCGAACAGAAAAATCTATGTTTAGAGTAGTTTGTAAGTTAACACAACAGAAAATACCGGGCTACTTACTTTTCATTTAAATCAAATTGATTTTGTCATTTATTTTTTAAATGTTGCCTTCACAAGTAATACAACAGTAAAACAAATGATTGTTCAGCTAAAAATAAATGTTAAAATTTTACCTATCAATTTATTTATTTGTAATTGTTTCGGTTTTTTTTGTATTATTGTTTGTTTTTTTAACGGCAAAATGTATACACACACAGTCTAGAAACACATTTTGTGTAAATGACCTTTGTGTGTGAGTTTATGAAGTTCTTGTAATTCGAATTGAAATAATTTCGTACATATACAAACAATTTGAATAAAAAATAAAATTGGATTTTTTTTTCTTTTGAGACAGCAAACAAAATTAAAATTTGTAATAACTGTAACGGAAACAAATAAACCACAAATTTCCGTTTTGTGCTTAATTTTTATTAAATTTGAAACAAATAAAAAAAATAAATGAAATTGAAAAAAAAATCGGTAAATGACAGTAAATCATTTTGAAAAAATGAATAAAAAATATTTCTTTGAAAAACATATGTATTTTAGTTTATTTTTAACCGAACTAAAAACTTTTTTATTAAACTACAAACAGTAAACTACATAATATTCTGAGTGTTCCTTCTATTTTAACTAATGGACCATCGTTCCACCATGAAATAAAACCCGACACCATTAAACTTCCAATAAAAACAAGAAAAAACTATCGAAGTAGAAATCGATTAAAAAAATATCGGTACTCATTCAAAGTAAAATAAACCACCACGTGCAAAACTATTCGAATAGAATTATGTTGCGTTGGTTCACAAAACATCAAACTTGTTATTATTTCTTATTACAGTGTTGTGTAAAACAATAAATTTGGAACAAATATGTAAATATATATATTTTTTTGAATTATCATAATTACGAGTACTTATTTAAACACTTTTGCTCGCCACTGTTTGTGTTCAGTGGCTAGGAAAAATACAACAAATTTCAAACACTCTTTTAACTCATTGTAATTATCGTGATAAGTTAAGTTTACCATCGAATAATTGGGCCTTTATATCACTATTGTGAGATTCGCTTCGATTGCAATTAAATTTGGATATGTAATAGGCATTCAGAAATTAGGATCCACGAACTTTTTACGCGGCAATTCACACTTTTAGGGGTTAAATTTCGGTACTTTACATAAGACGTTTCAAATTTCTTTAGAATGAAATATGATAAATACATATTTATTTTCTACATCTCAAAAGGTTTCGTGTATTCAAAGTATTTTATATATTGTATGTAATTAGATTAAATAAAACAAATTGAAAGGACTTATGTTACCACTGTTTAGTTTTCATTTACAACGATACCAATAGAATTATCGTTACGCCAAATTATTAAAATTCGAAAAGGCTCATTATAACGAAAATGTAGTAGCTTTCATAGTATCATTGGCAACATTGATTGGGTAGTTGGGAGTCAAACAACCCCAATCAGACGAAAAGATTCTAGCAATTTTGTTATGGAATTTGTTACAGTCTGTTAGAATTCGTAACGCTAAACTATTAAACAATAACTAAACCACATCAAATGTTTCAAGTCCTACAATTGTATCATGGGAAAATTGAAGTACAGACAAGTTAATAAGAAGTGCGACAGGAACAATGGTGGGAACAAGTCATTCATTAGTTCTAACAATGAGATAAAATATTTAAGCACATGCAGCAATTAGTAGAGGATTTCAAAATAAATCAGGTTTTCTCCTTATCAATTACTTTCTTGTAAAAAGTTCTCACATCAGTAATTATGATATATATGACGTTTCTACAACATCCAAATAGAGAAATACGAAGAGACCAGCACTGACAAAGCAGCGAAGTGAGTGGTTTGAGTACATGCTAATAGTGCTTCCGATGAATTTCAGATGCGCTTGTCATAGAAAGGAATCATTTCTTTATGATTTTCCGGATGTTATTTTTCACAAATAACACTTTGGAAAATTATTTAGTCATATAATTTTTCTTGGAAGTTGTTTTGAAGCATTCATTATCTTATAATAAAAGCATTTATCATATGATGCAAAAAAAAAAAAACGATTTCCAAGGAATTTTATACCTAAATAATGTTGCTTCGGAAAAACGACATCCAAAGAATCATAAAAGAATGCTTCCTCCCTGTGACAAAAACATGTTACATTCATTGATGAAAATGTGCATTTGGAAGTGTTTTTTTAGAAATATTTATTTTTTGATTTGCATGAAGAACGTTTATTTTTTTTCACAAATTTAATATTTAACTATTAAAAAACTTAAAAGGAAAGTGTGTAAAAAATCACGTTTTTAAATCCGTTTTTTAGATTTAGAATTACAAAATGGATTTTTTGTTGTATTGAAGTGTTTACCATTAGAAGAAAACAACAAGAAATGAAAAGAGAATGTAACTTCAATTGAATTTTGGGTAAGAAAAGTGGTCTGTGAGACTATAGTGCAATATCATGAAAGTTCTTATTGGAAAAACTTTCGCAATTGTAAAGTTTTTTGGATGGGTTTCGGTACACGAAATCTTTTGCGCTATCCATATAAAGGGTGATTTTTTAACCGTTTGGGTTTTGAAAATTAAAAAAAAGGAAATATTTATTTGGAGGGATAAATGAATGCCTGCTATTTTTATTTGCTTATTTATTTATTTATTTATTTAATTATTTATTTATTTATTTATTTATTTATTTATTTATTTATTTATTTATTTATTTAATTATTTATTTATTTATTTATTTATTTATTTATTTATTTATTTATTTATTTAATTATTTATTTATGTCATATCCTGCACAACAATATTTAATTTTGTAAGTACAGGAATTACCAAGCAAAACTTAAAAATGGCAATTGTTGAAACATATTTTGATATGAGTTACAATTAGGTACAATATTTAAAAAGCTAAAATTGAGATTACAAAAAATTTTAACAAATAAAAAAAATTAAATTAAAATAAAATAAAATAAAAATAGGAAAAGTAAGAAAATATCAAGAATAATTTTGAAAAACAAATTTTTTAAAATGATTATTTAAAAGATTATTTCATGCAATAGTTTCCCCCGGCTTGTCCCTGTGCACGAGAGACTTTACGTATATCCACAAAAAATAGTCTAGTGGCCTCTCAATAGGTTCATGGTATCGCGCGCCATGTGCGTGTGACATGTGGCACCATCTTGTTGAAACCACATGTCAACTTAGTCTAATTTTTCGCACAGTACCTTTCTCCATAGACAGTAACGTAGCGATTTTCATCGTTCTTGCAGAAGTACGGTCTAATGATGCCGTCAAACCGCACCAAACAGTGCATCTTTTATGGTGCATTGATAGCTTTCAAACTGCCTCTGGCTGCTCTTCTCACCAAATTCGAAAATTCTGTATTTTGAGATACCCATTGAGCTTTGTCGCTGAAGACAATTTTTCGATAGAAACACATTTTTTACACAGCACGAATTTTGATAATAAAATTCAATGATTTGCAAGCGTTGTTCGCTTGTTAGTCTATTCATGGTGAAATGGTAAATTTTACCGAACATTTTTGGCATTGTCACTTATCAGTATTCTTTTTTTTTTTTATGTGTATTCATAAAAAAAAAATAAAAATTTACAAAGTATTTAGATCTTAATATATGTAGAGCTTCTAGATTTTAGAAGATATTTTTTTAAATACATTAACCAATTTATATAATTTAAAATGGATTTTCCAATATTGACATATTGCAAAACATAATCAATAATTTGCTCCTCAGAAACATATGAAAACATTGTTGGTATTTACAAGAGAGGTCTCCGATGCGGACCCTCAGATCTTAATGAACTTTAGATATGAGCAATTCCTGCGTGACGAACGCTACATTCGTACGCGTTTTTGGATTAAAATATAAAAATTTCTTGGCCTTTCAAATGAGATATCTTCAAGTTAGATATAGTGTTTAGTGGAATTTAAGTGTACTTTTAAATGGCACAAAACTTAAATTTTTAACAGGCATTTGTTGCGAAATAATTAATCACAGTTTTGTGACGCACGCTACAAAAAGTGAAAGTAACTTTGAAAGTTGTACTATATTTTAGTAATTTTTAGCGAATTTTGCATAAGAAAGCACACAAAGATGAATATAAGAGAATTCTAAAATAACTTGTTTGCAGCCAAAAATTTTAATCGTTTTTAAGCAAAAGCCGTGAACCCTTTGTACGCACGCTACGTGACAGACGTTAAATTTTTTCAATTGAATTTATTTTAACCAACAAATTAATTTAATTTTTTAATAAAATTCCTTAATACAAATTTTTAACATTTTGAACTAACAAACCCAAAGCAAGTGCTGTGTAACCTTTAGGAAATACAATAGACAATTTTTCATTTTTGTTCTTTCCTTAAAAAATTCTAAATCATGTAAACTATATTTTTTTATGTATTTCAAGACAAAGTTGTATTTGTTTTCGATGTCATAGCAAAATATTAATATTTTAACTCTTTAGGAATTCTGCCAATAAATCCTTTTAAAAGAGGTTCCCAATCAAATTTATTCTACAAAGTACTCTGTTAGAACAAATTCCAGGGAACCAGAACCCGTTTACCTTAACTTAAATGATAAGATACAATATAACTAACTAGAAATAGCTCCAGAAGTGTTTCTAGGAATATCTCGTTACTTTTGGAATAATTTCAAACAAAAATGATCGGTGTTAAAACTGACAAAAAAAACAGATTATATAGGGCAAGAAGTTGTTCAACACGCCGTACTTAGAAACAGAAAATTTGCCTGTAAAACTATTGATCTAGTGCCCATATCCTTTAAGACGAGCGAGAATTATTGTCTACTACTTACCAAACTGTTGAACTAAAAGATTGAAAGTTAATGTCGCTTACCAAATTTGTAACAACAGTTTACAATATGGTAGATATTTAATTTCAAAAGTGGACGATAAACGATAATCGTTTTATAAAACCTGGGCACAGATTCTGAGAAATAATACTTCATTCTCAAAGATTGTTCAATTCTAAAGCTATTTCAGCTAGGCAGATGTTAAACAAAACATTTTAAAATGCATATTTTGTTCCAATAAATTAAACACGTGACTAAGTATTTTTCTAAAAGGCACTATGACGTTACTGTTTATTTATTTATTAATACATATTTACCATTCATGTACATTTATAATTCAGTATTATTTTGGTCACAGCGTCAAAACAACATATTAAAATTGTTTTCAATTGGAAATAACAAAATGTTTAAGAAGCGAAAAAGTTGATTTGTCAAAAAATGTTGAAAGAGTAGAAAAGCTTAAGTAGAAACCAAAAAAAGAAATCGTTACAATTTACTAGGAAACGAACCTGGCAAGAATATGCATATTCAAAAGATATATAGACACCGAGGATTTCTGAGCTTTTTTAATAGAAAACCTCTTTAACTTTAAAGCCCAAACAAGAAAATTAAAGTGGCAGCGATAGTTCTGTAAAGCTTTGTAAATTTTGCAAAAACAATACAATATTTTTAAGAATTATTTATTGAATATTATTTTAAGGCAGCTCTGGTTCATTTAGAAAATTTTCTACAATAATTTCTCTGCTGAAAAACACTGTATACACTGCACTTTTTTAGATTTAAGGGTTTACTTGAGCACTCTGTGCCCTTACTGGTGAAAGATATACTTTTAGTTTGCATTTAACGATTAATCGACCCGAATAACTGATTAATAAATTTTCGACATTTTTCGAATAATGCCCTAACCGGTTTACCGGCAGGGTCGAATTATTGGAAACACTTTTTAATGCAAAAAAACTCAAATCGTGTCGCACGCTACAGAAATTAATATGCTATTTTTTATTTTAATTGTAGAATTTTAATTTGTGTATTAACTTAAAGCAGTTAACTGATTTTATTTAAAATTATAGACGAATTGCAAAAAAAAATTTAAAATAAAAAAATTCTTTTATTTTTTTGTATAACATTACGAGATCTGAGGTAGGGTAGGATTTGGTAACAATTTTTGTATAAATGATCATCCAAATACATTTTATTTTTATATTTACAATATTAGATATCTAGCCATATCTTCCATTAAAAAAAAATAAGTTGGACTGTTTCTGGGATTCGCCCATATGTTGTACACGCTGAAAAAAAACGTCATGCTGGAAATATAATATTGCTGGTAATATACATATATTTGGAAACGCTGTAAATTATATTTGCCGCATTTATAATACAATATAGTTGCCTGCAAATATAATATTTTTGCTTGTAAATATATATTTATATATGTTTGGATTCTTTATATATGTGTATCATTATTATGTTTGCATTCCACAAGTATAATAATGATAAAATTACAATTGCAAATATATGTTTATTTAGGTGGGAAAATACAAATATTGCAATGTTTGCCTGGAAACATATTTCTGATAACCATAAATATAAAAAATTTGGAAATCTACTTCAAATATAAGCACGTATATTACGTATACGTAGTTTCTAAACATATTTGCCTGTAAATATACAATATTAAAAAATGTCTTGTTCCTGCGTGCAGAGAAGACACGTATAAACCCATTTTAAAACAAATGTTAATACATATACATGATACATGTTGATACTGCCTATATCGTGGACTAATTTATTTGGTCCAACTGTTTGGGAAAAGCCACATAAAAGCGAACGATTACGAATATTAAAAAAATTCTCACAAATTCTCAAATGTTTTTAAAAAAAATTACAAAATAATTTTTTAAACAATGATTTTTTTAACTGTGATAGGACAAAAACTTTTTTACCCCATTTTTAGCACTTTGATGTGAGATTTCATTAAGATCTGCTGGTCCTCCTCGGGATAATGTTTACACACAAATAAATATATAATTTTATACCCTCCACCATATATGGTGAGGGTATATATCAGTTTGTCATTCCGTTTGTAACATGTCGAAATATAGGTTTAAGACCCCATAAAGTATATATATTCGTGATCCTTATGCAATTTTAAGTCGATTTAGCGATGTCCGTCTGTCTGTCTGTCTGTCCGTCTGTCTGTTGAAATGGCGATCACGACGCGAAGACGCAAGCAGGGGTGCCTATTTTTACCCAGATTATTGAACATCCTCCCGAGCAGTTTGGTATTTAAAATGAGCAAAATCGGTTAAGCGGTTCAAAAGTTATGAGTGAAAATGTGAAGGTACCTCTAAATTTTTCATACAAATTTGTACAATTTTTCTGTATCTATTTTTTTTTTTCTGTTAATTAAGTAAAAATGTTATTAAGTCTTCTTATTGTTCGATTACATTTATTGTCTTACATACATACTATGAGAATAATAACATTCTTAGAGCTATATGTGTGTTACTCTGATAAATAAGTTAACGTAAAAATCAACAATGTTAAAGTCGCTAACAGAGCAGACCTCTGTAAATAACATTGCTAAAACTAAATAAATAACATTACTAAAACTAAATAACAAAAGTTCGTTACATAAACTGACAAAACATATTCATATTACAGTTCATGCAAAATTTAGTATATACGTATATTATCTTCAGCCCCTATGGTGGAGGGTATTCAAAGATTCGGCACAGCCGAATTTAGCCCTTTTTTACTTGTTTTTGTTAGATTTATTAAGAAAAATCATGGGATACTGACAAATAGGCAGTAGTTAGTCAGCGTCTCCAAGACACAATTTCTAGCTGGGATATAGTGCGGTCCTCCATAAGTTAGTGATTGCCAAACTTGGTTTTTTAAGGCATTTATGTGCCCACCCACACCTGTTATATGTAAATATGTATATGTTTTCTTTTTTTTTTATTCTCTAACGTTATTGTAGTAGATTTTTGGTTTGTCCATCATTTTTAAAATAATCGTTTTAAATAATCTCTTTTTATCATGTTAAGTAGCTTAAAAACAAACAAAGCGAGAAAAATGTTATGAATTATGATGATTCTCGTAGCAGTTGTACGTAGCAACAACATTTCATATATGTACATACGATATCACATCTCTAAATCCTTACACCACAAAACCAACAAAACAAACAACCCAATTTACAAGCATTCTACAACAACCAACAGTCAACATACAACAAACAACATACTAGCGACCACATCTCTCATGCTCATACCAACTGAACTCAAACGATGTGATTGTTTTCCTAATGTGTTGTTATAATCTTGTTTGTTGTTACAAAAGTTACTGTATTTGTTGGAGCAGGGTAAATAAAACCATCTCGACCGTTACAAATTGAGCTCCCGTTTAAAAAGCATTTACACTCACACAATAAACAACAATACGGCCTCGGGTTATTTAATATCCTGGAAAAAACAAACAAGGTCACCCATCCATCCATCCATCTACAATTTACAACATATACATACATACTTAAATAAATATGTATGTATATTCAATTGTTTCCCACAATTGCCGTAACAAAGCTACTTTAATGATACCCCCCAAGACACCTTCTTTAACGCCTCTTTTCTTGCTGTATTTACTCGTGGTGTAAAATTTACTGTTTTGTTTTGTTATTTTTTTTTTCATTCTTTGTACAACACACATTCCGTCCTCACAGACATACAGACTCTCATCATGCAGCCAACCTTTTTAAAATGAAAATGCTAATAACGTTATAATGGTAAACAAATTGCCAAGCCATAAAGAGCAAGTGTATCACCAGTTCGTCTTCCCAGTCCTCTTTTAGGAATATACACACACACACACACACACAAATACCATCACCGACAGGCATTCTTTAAAAAGGGGACTATTTTGATACTGAATGATTTCCGTTAACAAGTATGCAAATATTTTGACTCTATTTAACCATAAATATCATAACTTAACGCTTCTGGCATTTTGAATCCCGTTGGTTGGTTAGTAGTCGTAAAAACATAGAAAAAAATAATGTACATAATGGGTACTCCATCCACAACATGATTTAAGTTATTAGATAAATTTTATTGTATCTCCCTCCCCCCATACCATTTACCGAGGGAGCCATGTATGTAGGTAGTGAACCAGGAAGTGAAAACGTGACGTCATGCAGATTATTATTTTATAAAGCGTTCTAGGAAAAATGTAACCGTTTAAGCGGTCCTACGCCGATTATTTTGTTAGATACAAACATAGCTCAAACTCAATATGCCATGTGCCATAAAATCGTATAGGGCGGAGTAAAACATATTGATCTGGCGCAATATTTAATCATAACGAATTAGATATTTTTTAATATCTGGCTGATCTTGTTTGATCCGAAAAATGTTTGATCAAAAAATAATTTAGGAGATATCAAATTAGATCCAGCAATATATTGTATGAAAATATACACATGTATATAAAAAAAAATGTAAAAAAAAATCAACGAGAGGTAGGATTTGAACGCTGTCTGCCAGAGTTGTAGTCTACCGCTTAACTCACTCTACCACACACTGCTATACACAATAAATGGCTGGGGGTTCCCGCTGCTTGTAAACTTTTCGATATAATATATATAACGTATTTTTAAGCGGCCCAATATTATATTTAAGGGTTTAAAAGTGGTCTTTTTTCGCTTTACATCGAAGGAAATCTAGGCAAATTTGGTCTCAAATAAAAGTTTTTTGTAGACGAAACTAGCGGTATATTAAACATATCTGACCATGTTCAACTTTTTTTTTGTTATTCATTTACACTTTTTTCAAACATTTATAGAGGGAATTGTTTGATGGTTTGTATTGAAATTTACATATAATACTTAATCGAGGAGGTGTCGGAGCTTTTTTCAATATTCGCTATCGTCCGGCTTTTAGAAGAGCTTGTCTCCATCTTAATTTTAAATATTTAAAATAAACAGCACGTAAAAGCGAACGATTACGGATATTGACAACTTCTCACACTCCCTGAATTAAATTAAATAAGCATTAAAATACATAATTTTTTTTAACTCAAACCAACTAGAATTCCTTAACAAATGACAACCTAAGATTCACCACATTGACAATATGGGCATCAGCACACATCACAAATAAATTTGAATTTCGTATATTTCAAACATATTGCCATTAAAGTATTAAATATTTTTTTGGGACCCCACCTGTTAACTGTTAAACGTGAGATTAGGACGCTAAAAGATATTACACGTATTTTATTTGTGTCTCCTTTATCATGACATACGCCGGAAATCCATCAACGGTACACCCTTATATGTGAAAAGAACTCGCATCGAAAAATGCAGCGCTACCGTATTTAGGACAGGGCGAGTCATATATAAAGTTGACCACTTTTTCAAGCACGACTTTCTTCTCTAAATTGAAAATAAGAAGAATACAATACAAGAAAATATAGAACCCTGACACACAAGCTTAGTTTTCTATTGAAAATTCGGTTCTTTACTATGACAAATAGTGGAGTACTAACAAACACACTTCGATAATGAATTAGACCCAGGTCCAAGTAAAATTCCGAACCACATTAGGTTAGCAATATTTTAAAAAACAGTTTATCATGTGTTTTAATAAAAAGCTTTTCATAAATATTATGACACTTTTACTCTGAATGTGGTTCCAAAACAAGGTAAAACCAAAATATTCCTATAGTTATAGTTGATAATGAAAAAATTTAAACAATGTGGACTTACCAAAAAAAACTTGGTGAAAATGCCTTCATAACTGAAAAAGAATAAAAAATATTTAATACAAATATGCACATTTTAAAATAAAATTAAAAATTAACTCTTGTAAAAAGTTTGCAAACAAAAGTAGGTTTATTTTGAAAAACTAACAAAAATCTTCGAGATTAATAATATGATATTAAGTTTAAACACTTGAAGAAAAATCTTTATTAACTTCGTTAATATGATGAAAAACTTTATAAATTTTCGTCTAATGTAACACTTTATAAATATGACGAAGCTGTTTCATAAAAATATTACTGAGATGACGTGGTTAAGAATTTCAATCGGCCCTGGCCAAATTCATTATCCACTAGACTAAAAAATATGTCCCTTTTGCTCTATCTCCCTGGGTGTAGCAAAAAAATATTTAAACATCTAAAAATTATTCTCACAGAATATTTTGAATTTGTTGAAAGATTACTGAAATTGCGTGTTTCTTTCTTGTTTTCAACTTAAAGAGGCGTGACATGTAACCATAAAAAAGACATTGTATTGAAATTTTCTGTATGCAATGGAACCAACATTTTTCAATAAAAATAAGTAAAAAAGGGCTAAATTCGGCTGTGCCGAATCTTTGAATACCCTCCACCATAGGGGCTGGAGATGATATACGTATATACTAAATTTTGCATGAACTGTAATATGAATATGTTTTGTCAGTTTATGTAACGAACTTTTGTTATTTAGTTTAGTAATGTTATTTATTTAGTTTTAGCAATGTTATATACAGAGGTCTGCTCTGTTAGCGACTTTAACATTGTTGATTTTTACGTTAACATAGTTATCAGAGTAACACACATATAGCTCTAAGAATGTTATTATTCTCTATGTAAGACAATAAATGTAATCGAACAATAAGAAGACTTAATAATTAATAACATTTTTACTTAATTAACAGAAAAAAAATAGATACAGAAAAATTGTACAAATTTGTATGGAAAATTTAGTGGTACCTTCACATTTTCACTCATAACTTTTGAACCGCTTAACCGATTTTGCTCATTTTAAATACCAAACTGCTCGGGAGGATGTTCAATAATCTGGGTAAAAATAGGCACCCCCGCTTGCGTCTTCGCGTCGTGATCGCCATTTCAACAGACAGACAGACGGACATCGCTAAATCGACTAAAAATTGCATAAGGATCACGAATATATATACTTTATGGGGTCTTAAACCTATATTTCGACATGTTACAAACGGAATGACAAACTGATATATACCCTCACCATATATGGTGGAGGGTATAAAAAATTAGACTTGATTTGGCAAAAACCCCAACTAACACAGGTTATTGCAAGAACTTTAAATTTTAGTTTACAAATGATGATCAACATGAGTAAACATGTCCTACTTTGAGGAACTAATTACTCAGCTTTCGATGAGTCTGTGGGGCCCTTCATCAAAATTGCATTCTTTATGGATGTCTGTGATGTTTATGTAAAGGCAATCCGCAATCCAGCCGTTTTCTCTGTTCATTTTTTTTTAAATTTTCGCCAAATGAATTTACCCGATAGTCCTGATTTTAATTTTTCTATGCCATCAAAACAGTCTTAACTGCTCTGCTGTTGCATGCACAATATGAACATTATCGTCCCACTGCATTGCCAGCTTAACTTTAAAACAACTGACGGTTATCCCGCTTAAACTTTGAACTTTGTCGTATTTATTTTGTCGACGTTTTCACAACCGGATACGCATTGTTTTTATTATACCGTAACCATGGAGAGTTGGTCGCAGCATTCTATAAAGTCAGCCATATTCTACCATTATATAAGTTTTACCGCCATTGTGGTTTTCATTGCCACTCAATAAAATAGTTACTTTGTAAAGCAAAAAGTGTGTTTGCCCTTACTACGAGACAAAAACAATTCGGATTTGAAATACAAAACAAAAAAAAGTAAAAAAGTTCAAAATAAAAGAACAACAGAAAATGACAAAACTACAGCAACGACGACGACATCAGTAATAAACAAAGGATTCGTTGTGTTGAAGTGACTATCTTTCTCAATGTTATGATGGAATGATATATTGCAGAGCAAACGAATACCACACAATGAATGGAATGGATAAAGTTGTTATGTTGGTTGTGGCTAACAATAGAATGTTGGTTGATATAACTTAACAGACATCAAATAAGCTACCAAAGATAACTAACATAACTATCAGCATTGGTTTTATATGTACAGAGAAAATTTAAAATGTGTTACAATTACGAAATTATTTACATCAATTACTAGCTTAATTGATTTTGCACTTAGCCATTACATGAACGATAGATAATATTTATTGAATGTCTCGCATGAATAAAGATATAAAAGACAACAACATTTCAGTCATTCGTCTGAAGGAAATATTGCTAAAATATTTAATGAATTCTTCAAAAAGTGCATTTTTGCTGATCACGAAACTTTTTAAATTGAAACATCGTAATGTTCTTTTAAACACTGTACAAGATTAACTAAAATATTGCAACTAGTACCCTTTTTAAAATTGAACAAAGTTAATTAAAAATATCTAAAAAAGAAAAACGTTAAAAATAATGAAAAATTAGTGGCAATTTATGTACAATTGGGTACAATTAGGCCCGTATTATCGAATCGTGATCAAAAAACAATTAAACATATTGATTTATGATTACGGACCCTTTCCGGAGCGAGACATTACAATTACTTAAAATTGTATACGTCAAATTTGGGCGACATTTAATTAAAGAAATAATCATATCTATTAAAATGATAATTAAAACATTTTGGTATGCGACTATCACATTTATAAAGTGGAGTACATTTGGTTTTAAGCTTTAACAAATCTTTTATTGCATTCAATAAGTTTTACCGTGTATTTTCGGTATAAAATATTTGGAAACTACTAAGGAAATAAAGACAAAAGTTGTATATGCTTGGTATGAAAAAACTTAAGAGAAAGAAAGAGCGAGAGAAAAAGAGAGTAAAGTTGGGGTTGGGTTGGGTTGGACAAGCAGACAACTAAATGCGTGGCACTCAGACTATAAATTGTCCATTTTACCAGTAAAATAAGAGAGAAGATTGAAATAATCAGCTTGAGAAAGTCGGACACTCAAATCTGAATTCGTTGCGACAAACGAGTTTCTTGCCAACCGAACGGTTTATTTGGAGCCACCGATATACTAATTTGTGACGATCGTACAACAGAATTTCGGTTGAAACCATATATTTCAATTGTGAGCGCCCCGGTAGGCTAGTTGGTAGCGTGCTAGCTTATCAGTGCGGGGGTCGTGGGTTCGATTCCCACCAGAGGCTCCGGTCTGTTTTCGCTACAACGAGCCGATGGCCTTTGTTCCTAGTGCTCGGTTAGGGTATTAATATATAATTTGTAATTATATGATTAATATAAATATAAATAAATAAATATTTCAATTGTATCAGGAATATCTTTAGTTGCGACAACCAAACAATTCGTCTTCTGTAACCAAAATATTCGGTTGAAAAGAAGTTGGGTTGTGACAATGAATCTGTTTTCTCTGTGAAGGTAGTTTACACATGGAAAAATAAGCTACCAACCGAATAGAAAAGTGTACTTTGGTTGCGAAAAGCGATAAACTGATTTAAGTAGTAGTAACAGAATTTCAGTGGGAACTGACAACATTTTTTTGTGTTTATGGACCGGATGTTACTATAGGAGATTTTCACGGAAATTCCAGACATTTAACGTTTTCGAAATCCCATGAATAAGTGCGGTAATTGGTAAGTTAACGACAGAAAAAAAGTTGCAGAGAAATTTATGGATGAGCGAAAAAATTTTACAAAATAGCATAGGGAGTAAAAAGTGAATTTTAGTGCAAAATTAATAATAATGTACATTTGAAATCAGGAATTTACATTTAAAATAATACATTTTAGTGCACTGTTTTGTGATTAACCAGTTAATTACACTGGTCACTCTTTTAACGGGGCCGCTCTTAATTGTTCTACATTTAATTGCGATGTGCTATTGCGACCTTTTAAAATTATTTTATTTGGGAAAAATTTTGTAATATGTAGCAGCTCATTGATTTTTGCATTAGCATTACTTCTAAAGTGAAAATAATGAGTTACTAGTAATGTGATTTAACCACAGATTTGTCAGTTACAATCTATTTTTGGTGTTGTTATTTAATGTTTTTTTCTTCAAATTGTTTAAAAAAATTAGTTGTTATTATACAAATTGTAACCAGTTATTTTTAGCCTTACATATAACTAGTTATTTTACCTTGCCATTACCTAGTTATTTTACTTAAATGACATCTCTGTGTAAAATAATGAGCTTATCAGGCAAACTCCAACCAGTTAGTGCTCGTTCTTAACCCCATTATTGGAATAGGGTATTTTTTTTCCTAGGTAATTAATGTCATTTACCAAATATTTGTTATGAGAACGAAACTAGTTGAAAGTAATACTTCGCTAATTGGGTTTTCAGATTAGTCGTTGTAATTTTGGGACAAATGGTGAGTTTGACGGGAAGCTGCATGTAGGAAAAATATGTTATAAGCCACCATGGATCCTTAAAAAAAATATAAAATACTGTTGTTTTTACCGATTTTCCGTTAATTTATTAACTAGAAATAAACAACAACACATTGTCCTGTTTTTAACTAATTCTTAATTATTTCATTGTGCATTCCACATTCAGTTGATTTTGGAACAAAATACTGTGAGTGTATTTTACTTTCTGGCGAATACTTCATTTTATTTTGGCGATTTTGTTTACTTTGCCCATAATTTTAACTTCTTCTTTAGACGAAAGTAATTAGTCCGCATAAAATAAGAAGTTATCAAGAAAAAGTTAAAAGTGATTTAATTTTACTAGGTTTCTAAAATAAAGACTTTTAGCCAAGGTTGTGAACCGAATCGAGTAACGGTATTAGTACACAGAGAGAAAACAGATTCATCGTGACAACCGAATTTCTTGCCACCCGAATTATTTGGTTGGAGCCACCGAAATATTTGTTTGTGCCGACCGAAATTCGGTTAATACAACAGAGGTTTTTTGAATTCCATTATTTTTGAAATCAAAAGATTTGGTATTGACATCGGTTATCAAGTTGAAGCGGATAACAGTATTAAAAAGATGTCGGTTGCCCTCCTTGATTTCAGCGCATCTCTTCCAACAAACAGCTACAATGTAAAATTGCTATTTAACAGTACAAACATACATAGATACATAGTAAATAAACATAAACGCTTTACAAGCGTATTCGAGGTTTTGGAAAATATTTTCTGCTTTTACAACTTTGAGCATAATTAATGAGTACAGTTTTTTATGGGTTCATTTTTATATTTTTTCTGCGGCAAAACTTTCTGACTAATGGCTGACATAAAAGTTGTTTAACACAATTTACTCAATTAACTTTTCAGGTAGTTAATCTTTGTTGACAACTACTAAAAAAAAAGTTACAAACATGTACATACATGTAGTAGTGCTTTTTAAAGATCTTTTTACATTATTACATTTTCGTGCATGTTCTGAAATTAGTGCAAATTCAAAGAATATCACTCTTCGTTTTTGAGATTTGTTTAATTTGAAGTTGTAGACATGAAATGGATACAACTAAATTAATATTGTATGTACAATCAGTGGCGAGCTACCCACCCCCCCTAAAATTATGTCCTCCTTTTTTTACTACTTTTTTGCTACTTTTTTTGCTGGGATTATTTGGGTATTAACAACCAAAAATGCACTTAAGTTTTTAAAACCCGATCAATTGCCTTTTTTTTTAATTTAACGCCTTTTATATTTTTTGGAACATTTTCTAAAAAAAGAGTAATTAAAGGATGATTTACACGTCAACTATCCTTATCTGCTATTACTCAGTATTGGGTTTAAAAATCAGCAAAACAACAAAATAATAAAAACGTTAGAAAAAAAAATACATGTAGTTATTGCTTTAAATGTTGTATTTTGTGTGGATGTGAGCTGCCTAAAAAAAACCTCAACTAAATTCAGGTATCCAAATTCCTTTGAAATTTTCAAAATTGTTCAAATATTTTGTAAAAGAAATTTTAAAATCTTTTGTCAATTTGTATTTGGTTTAAAATTTATTTAGCTACCTCGCACAGGTCCTAAGTGGAATTATTTAATTTGTTTATTTTTTTTTTTAACGAAAAATTCGTGTTTCCAATTGTATTACATTTTTTTTATAAAAAATCTGAGATTCAAACACCACATTAAGTCTTAACTGGAATCCCCAATATTTCAGATTTATGAGTTTATTTTTATATCAAAACATATGTATTTAAAATTGAAAATATTTAATTAACAACACTTATATAGACTTTCAAGGTAGTTATAGTAGTTGAAAAGTAAGATTTTATAAAAATGCTGCCAAGTCTTGGTAATTCTTGGCTTTTGTCTTTCAAATGTAAACAAAAATATTTGTCATAAAAGTATTTAAAATTTTTGTATTTGTAATTTGAAAAAATTTAAAAAACAACAAAAGCTAACAAATAAATTATGTAAATGCAGAGCAGTGCATGCAATATAATACAATATGAAAAAAGTAGTTGCAGATATAGAGATAAAAAATAAAGCTTACAAAAAATAGACAAAATTGCCCAAAAACGACAATTGAAATAAAAAAAAAATCCGAAATGAAATAACACAATTAAAATTCCAAAAATTACAAATAAAATTCAAAATCGATAATTAAAAAAATCAATTAAACTTATTAAATACCAAACCTAATTAAAAAAATTTATGAAATTCAACAAATATTTATTTTATTTAATTTGGTGTTTTTGAATTTCTATTGATGCTTTCTAAATTATATTTGGAGTCATTCCAAAAGTTTTTGAAACAATCTAATCGTTTTTGAAATGGTGTTTGAATTTGAGTAAAAATTTGCATCACACACTCTAATGATGTCTGTGCTGTTTTTATTTTCAAAAATTCCATGTTGTTTACGGTGGCGTTGTGCAAAATGACCTTAGGATATATCACCCCAATCTATAAATGTAATTAAGCCCCTTTTTTTGGGGCAAAATTTCATAATAAAAATTAACACTAAAAATATAATGAAAAATTACCCCAACGAAATGAAAATTAGTCCCAAAATCAAGTTTGGGGCATATGCAAAATAACACCAATTTGAAGAAACAAAAAATTACCGCAAATATGATGAAATGAAAAATGACACCAAAATATGCAAAGCAAAGAAATGTTGCCTATGCACAGCATTATACGAATTTTTGTTGCATGAAATCAATACCATTACTTGGACCAACCTAAATTGAAATATTTTAAAGAATTAAAATAAAAATTATTTTATATAAATTAAATATTTTAGTGATGCGCAACCACAGCCTTTCAAAATAGTTCAAAATTTAATTAAATTTCTACTCTTCGTCCATGAGTGTGTCCTCCCAACCAGTTCTTATTAAATTTGCTGGTAACAATTGAAGAGCCATCAATTCTCGATATGTGGTTTTTGCATTATCCGACGATCTTATAAAATTTTAAAGCGAATGGTTTTCTATGACATTGCGTCTTAGAGCTTGGCAATTTTGAAACTTGTTAAGAATTATATTTGTTCTTAATGGATAACAAATAAAGTTTTCGCCTGTAGCGCCAACTTCTACAATTTTTTAACAAAAATCACGCGATTTTTAACAAAAATTTTCCCCTGACAAATAGATTTTCCGATCAGGACAATGTGGTAAAGAATTTTTAATATATTGCACCAAGACGAGTCTTTGACGTTTCGTCAAAAAAAAAAAAAACTTGTAGCATAATAGATTTTTATCAAAATGATCTAAAAGCGATCAGAAGCTCTTTACAACACAAACACAATCAAAATGTTCTTAATATTAAACGTATACATTAGATCTGTCAATGTAATAAAGAAGTTTTAAATAAAAACAAAAAAGGTTAAAAATTTATGTTTAGAAATTGCCATCTTTTAAAAAAACTTAGAAAATATAATATAAAATAAAAATATATTTGAATTTTACATTTTTAGTTAAAGGACACCCAGAGAAAAGATTTTTTACAATTCGATAAAAACCATTTACATATATTTGTAAAGATGTTATTTTAGTTATTAAAAGATGCAATATTGAGAATTAAAAAGAGGGAAAAGAAACTAAAAATCAATCCTATTATCCAATTATTGGTATTTCCAATCAACTTTAAAAATAAAATTCGTTTAGGATTTGTGTGCAGCGAAAGCAACCATTGAATATATTAGAAAATTGGTACAATCTATCAAATTTAATAAAAAATTGTCGATATTCAAAAGTGATAACTACATCTACGGTTATCCTGATCAAATATATATTTTTTAATTAGGGTTTCAGTAGAAGCAATCGAATTCTGGATTGTATTGATTATAGACGCCACAAATGATTGGTATTGATAAACAAATTTTATACTATACTTGTTTTCGTTACAAATTATTTAAATTTAAAATTAGCTATCAGTATTTATTAGTGTTTGTGGTGTAGTGGGTAGAGAGAGGTAGCTCAGTACTCCGAATCTCCGAATTCAAATCCCGGAAAAGGAAAACATTTAAAAAATTATTTTTTTTAATTAAAATAAAATATTCAAAAGTTTAAATGGCAAATATATCAAAGAAAATTAAAATTAGTTGTGGTGCAGTAAGCAAGAGTGTGAACTATGAATCTGAATGTCCAGGTTCGATACCGGAAAAATCTAAAAATAATATTTTTCTTAAAATAAAATTTTGTAGAATATAAATATTAAATTGGACAACTGAATATTGACTTTCACATTAAAATTTAATATTTGTCGTAACCGCCTGAATTCGATTGACAACAAATTCAGTGGACGCAACTGATACTGTTTTCTTTGTGTATTAGGAAAGTATGTGTTTAAAATGTCGCCACATTAAAACAAAAATAATGAAAATCTTTTATTTTTATGAATTTTTTGTTAAAATTGTATTTTTTACTTTCCTTAACTGTTAAAAAGTTTCTTCCATCTCTATTAATTAAGTTACCACTTAATCGAAATCCTTTTACATTTGTCTTTTGACAAGTGATATTTTAAAATTTAGCGCGTGGGCAGTAGTCAAAAATTTGTCCGATCTTGAACTATTCCTTTTATCGCAAAAGTCAAATTTTTTTAATCAATTTTAATTCAATTAAAATACCGGTGTCAATCACATAAAAATATGATAAATTATATTTTTATGTGATTGACACGAATTTGCCAACATTTTCATATTTTTAGTATTTTTTGTTCAAAACAAAAAAATATTTTTAATTTACTAAGAATAAAAAAAATAACAAATAAACTTTTGTGTTTACTCGAAAAAATAAAAATGTAAGAAAACAAAGTATTTTATGAAAGATTAGTCTACAGTGATCAAAATGATACAGTTAATTCTTTGCAATTTTTTTGTTACTGTTACTTTCCGTTCCTGTTTTTATTTATTTTTCCGATATAATTAATTTAGGATTTTCAATTATAAGTGTTGCCACGCTAGATCCAGCGATTTTTTAAAAGTCGATAGCTGGCCGAGTTTTTTCATGCAGTGTATTTTTGGCAGCTTTTTTATACGGAAAATTATATATTTAGTCGATATTTTATAACTGAAAAGCAAATATTCTTATTAAAATAAAAATATTACCTTATAATTTTGCGAAGTAAGCATTGAATTGAGCATAAAAATGTTATAGTTTTTATATTTGTAACCTTGTACTATAGGTGAAAAATATTCATATAAGCTCCAATTTGAATTCTCTTTATTTTGTTTGTTCGGGGAAATCCCGTTTTGTGCAACAAATGCTTCTTTTTGTTTGCGTAAGTGTCAGTTCTATGCTTCTTGTATCATTGCAACTAAACGAGTTTGTTTGTCGATTGCAGAAAAATAAAAAACTAATCAAAAAAGTCGAAGGTGGATAAAAGAAAAAGGAAGCAGCTGAAAAATATAATATCCCGGCTAGTACAGTCTCAACGATTTTGAATCGGAATTTCTTCTTATATCATATCAAAAATACTCTAGATATGGAACTGTTTATAAAAACTTCTCAAATTTCTTTGCAAATATTGTACCATATATAAATATATCTTATAAATACCATATCAGAAAATATTTCTTACATTGGACCACATATTGAATAATATATAATTATATCTTATACCATATTAAAAAATATTTTTGATAATTGCACACTGGTATATGTAAATATATATGCTAATATATTATTAGATAAGGCCACATATGATATCTAAACTTTTTTACTCGGGTAAACAAAATTTAAATTTGTAATAACTGAAACGGAAACAAATTAACTACAAATTTCCGTTTTGTGGGAAATTTTTTAATAAATTTCAAACAAATGGAACTAAAAAAATCGGTAAATGACAGTAAATCATTATGAAGAAATGTACAAAAAAGTTAAAATAAATATTTCTTTGAAAAATAAAAGTACATTCCTTTATTTTTAACTAAACTCAAACTTTTTTTTATCAAACTACAAACAGTAAACTTCGTAGTATTCTGAGTGGACGCAACACTCAGTAACTTTTTCATAGTAATTACTGTGTTGCTTTCTTTGGAAAGGAGATGAAGGATGGTGAAAAATTAAGGGCTTTAAATATGGCTACACTGTAATTGCGAGAGGCGATAAATCTTAGATCAGTTGTTGCGCGCCATCTCACGAAAAATTGGCGAAATTTATTGATCTGATCGATATCTATTAGCTCATCTCTATTCTAGTATGGTAATCTCTAATTAAACAAGTGTAAGATAATAAAATGAAATAAAATCTAAGTTTCTTATAAATGTAAATTAAAGTGATTTGTTTATTATTTAACACGAGTTATTACATTGGCGACGATTGGTAAACTATAAAATTTGATATCTAGCATTAAATTGCGATAAATTGGTTGATTTTTTTTAATTGGTAGAAAATCACAAACTGCATTAAATTGCGGCAGACTTTCACTAAAAGTTTTTGGATTAGTGAATGGGCATTAAATTGCGTGTATTGGATTACCAAAGCGAATTTATAATATTGGTATGTTACCGATTAAATTCGGAATTATGTGAAATACGTAAAATGTGGACTGACACCTGAGGTGTAGACACATGTTGCATTTGGTAGGTCAGCTTGACCAGATAATACTAATATTAACATTTATTGTTACAGTTGCTCGTTTGGTGAAATGGCGGAGGTAATAACACCCTTCCTTTGTGATACAATTGACAAGTCGCTTCTTCGACATGAATGGGAAAAATGGTTGAGATCCTTTACACTTTATCTGGCTGCGAAAGAAATTACTGATGATGTCAAGAAGAAGAATAAACTTTTGCACTTAGGTGGCCCCCAGTTGCAAGAAGTAATATTCAACATTCCTGGGGCTCTTGTGGAAAGTGACGGGAAGGATAATGTTAAGATTTATGATGTTTTGGTAGTGAAATTAAATAAATATTTCTCTCCAAAAAGAAATACTACATTTGAGAGGCATTTGTTTAAAAATATAACTCCTATTGAGGGCGAGAATTTCAACAAATTTTTGCTGCGGTTGCGCCAGCAAGTGGCAAAATGTTCATTCGGCAACACTAAGGAAGAAATTGAGGAAATTTCAATAAAGGATAAAATAATAGATTCATGGGCACCCCTTGATTTGAGAAATAGATTGCTGGAAAAGGAACAGAGTCTCACAGAAATTGTTGATTCAAGCCAAGTGTATGAGCAGATAAATAAGACTTCTCGTAGCATTTCGCTGTGCACTGAAAAGGAGCAGGTAAACGAAATTTCCTCCAAATTCAATGTTCAATCAAATTCCCAAATTGAGTGCAGCCGATGCGGAAGAAAAGGGCACTTATGAAAATCTCCTTAATGTCCTGCCAGGAATGCAAAATGCAATAAGTGCTCGTTGCTAGGACATTTTGCAATAAAATGTAGAACTAAGAAAAGAAAAATTGATAACAACAGCAACGGAACCTACAAAAGGAATCGTCTTACTGCTAATGTCCGAAACATTAAAGACAAAGATAACTTTACCTGTGAAATTCGCGAATTCAGTTGTTTCAAGATTGGGGATGATGGGCATAATGACAAAAACATAAGCTGCATTATTGGTGCAAAAAAAATTGCAATGATTATTGACTCCGGGTGTCGTTTTAATCTTATAAGCGAATACGATTGGAATCTATTGAACAAATCAGAGGCTGTGATGTGGAATATACGGTCACATTCATCAAACAATTTTAAAGCATATGCTGCCAGTTATCCGTTGGAAATTGTTGTGGTCTTTGACGCTCCTATAAGTGTGGGCAACAGAAATGAAGTAATAACTTAATTTTATGTTATTAAAAACGGGAACCAATCCCTCCTAGGAAGAGAAACAGCGCTCCAACTAAATGTACTGAGACTGGGTGTGGGTGTTAATCACATTGAGGGGAAAGAAAAACAACAGCCCTTTCCGAAAATACATGGTATCAAGGTTTCATTATCTATAGATCATACTATAAAACCTGTCCAACAACCAGTACGCCGTGTTCCAGTTGCGCTGGAGGAAATGGTTACCAAGAAAATAGATGAAGCATTGCGACTTGATATTATAGAACCAGTTTTCGGCCCCAGTAAATGGATTTCTCCAATAGTTATTGCGTTTAAAGGTAACGACGACATTCGTTTTTGTGTTGACATGAGATGTGCTAATAGAGCTATTCTTCGCGAAAATTACCCCTTGCCCACCTTTGATTCATTTATGAGCAGATTGAGGTCAGCGAAAATCTTCTCTAGACTGGATCTCAAGTCTGCTTACCATCAATTGGAATTGGATGAGTCAAATCGTGAAATCACAACCTTTGTTACGCATAAAGGTTTGTTTAGATATAAACGATTGATGTTTAAGGTGAACTCTGCTCCCGAAATTTTTCAGAAAATTATCGAAGGGATGCTTTTTACATGCCCGAATGCGCTTAATTACATCGGTGATATTATTATATTTTGAAGCTGCGACGAAGATCATGACAAAGCGTTGAATTCTGTCTTAGATGTTTTGAAGAAAAACAATGTTACCCTTAACCAGCAAAAATGTGTATGGAAAGCTAAAAAGCTCAAGTTTCTGGGACACGTACTTTCGGCAGACGGTTTTACTGCAGATCCTGAGAAGGTTAAGGTCATACAACAATTCCGAGCTCCAAAATCAAAAGAGGAAGTACGCAGTTTTTTGGGCTTAGTAACATACATTGGAAAGTTCTTACCAGATTTAGCAGATATGACCGAACCTCTCAGGATACTGTTAACGAAGGATGCTAAATTTGTGTGGGATCGCAGACAAGAGGAAGCTTTTAGTAAATTGAAGACGATACTATCCGAAATTCCGAATCTCTCATACTTCGATCCAAAATTAAGAACACGAGTAATAGCTGATGCAAGCCCTGTGGCTTTGGGTGCAGTCTTGTTGCAATTCAATGGTAATGGTGAACCCAGAATCATTTCTTTTGCAAGTAAGAGTTTATCTGACATTGAGAAGAGATATTCTCAAACCGAGAAAGATTTTATTATTATCTAGCTGGGTTGGATTTTGAGCTAGTAACTGACCACAAGCCTCTGGAGGCTATCTTCAAACCGACTTCAAAACCTCCTGCTAGAATCGAGAGGTGGTTACTTAGATTGCAGGCTTTCAAATTCAAGGTAATATATCGCTCCGGAAAAGATAATATAGCGGACTCAATATCCAGACTCTGTAAAATTTCTGATGAGTCAATTTTCCATGTGGTGGAAAACTCAGTTCCTACCACTTTAACCGTTTCCCTGATTAGCAAGGAAAGTGGCAAGGACGTGGATATTTGCGATGCAATTTCCAGCATGGAGAACGAATGTTGGGATTCGAACATAACGAATCCATATTATGTTTTTCGGTTTGAATTATCAGCTATTGGCTCAATTTTGTTGCGGCGAAACCGTATCAAAAGTGTTAGAGTTGGCTCATGGGGGCCATCCTGGGCAGTCGGCAATGAAGCGTCGTCTTCTTTCTAAGGTATGGTGGCCTTTAATTGATAGGGAGGCTGAAAATTTCATTAAAAGCGTGTCGTGATTGTCTCCTGGTTTCACAGCCTTCTAATCCAACCCCAATGCGAAGACACCAATTTCCCAATGGGCCTTAGCAATTTTTGGCTACCGATCTGCTAGGACCGTTGCCTAATGGCGAATATGTTTTAGTGCTAATTGATTACTATTCTCGATACCAAGAAGTTGTTTTCTTGAAACGCATTACTTCTGATGTTATAATCAAGGCGATGAAGAACATTTTCTCTAAACTTGGTTTACCCAAGACAATGAGAACCGACAATGGAGGACAGTACGTCAGCGATGAGTTCAAGTCTTTTTGTGCCGAGAATAACATATTATTGATCAGAACACCTCCCTATTGGTCTCAGGCAAACGGCGAAGTAGAAAATATGAACAGGTCTTTGGTAAAACGGTTGAAAATAGCTGCGGCAAATAAGCGCGATTACAAGGAGGAGATTCAAAAGTTTATACTAATGTATAATGTGACACCACGTGGTACAACGGGCTCAGCTCCGAGTGAGCTTATGTTTAACAGACGTATTCGTGATAAGATTCCAGGCATCGAGGATATAACCGAAAATGTTATTGATTCGTTTGCTAGAGATAATGACTTGATAAACAAACAAAAAGGAAAGGAAAAGGCTGACTTGAAAAGAAATGCAAAAGAGTCTAATATTAAAGTAGGAGATAAGGTGTTGTTGAAAAACGTTATTTTTCCTAATAAACTGACTCCAAACTTTAATAAAACGACATATGAAGTTGTTGAGAGAAATGGAAGTGAAGTAAGAGTCTTTGGAGGAGGGAAAACATATACAAAAAACTTAAGCATGTTGAAAAAGATTCCAGGCGCTCAATTTCCAGAGGACACAATATCTAAACAGCATCTTTGCATAGAACCATCATTGTCTATCAACGACTTGGTATCATCACCCATCAACAATCAACCTTCATTATCCGCCAACGATCCACCCAACGTTTCACCGCCGGAGTCGTCATCGTTTCCACAGCAAGGACCGTTGAAGCTAAAACTAAAAAAGGTGGAAGGGATGTGGCGACACTGATCTTTATCGATATCTATTAGCTCATCTCTATTCTAGTATGGTAATCTCTAATCAAACAAGTGTAAGATAATAAAATGAAATAAAATCTAAGTTTCTTATAAATGTAAATTAAAGTGATTTGTTTATTATTTAACACGAGTTATTACAGGTGGGTTTAAGTTATTTATTTTAAAATGTTTTTTAAATAACTGACACAACAGAAAAAAACAAATGATCAGTTAAAAATAAATGTTAAAATTTATCCCACCAATTCATTAAAAAAATAAATGATTTAATCATTTATTTGAAAATGATTCCGTTTTTGTTTACTTTTTAATCTTGTGTTTTTTCCACATTTTCAGTACATTTACGCAGTTTCTGGCAGTTTTTTTTTTTTGCCAAAACTGCTAGTTTCCGCTGAAAACTTTTGGCAACACATTGGCACTTATCCCTTTCAATTATAAGTGCATGTGTGTAAATTTTACGCACATTACACGATTAAATTTGTACACGCAAATATGTATATGTATGTATGTCATGTTGTGTAAGTATAACATAATATGAATGGATAAATATACAATATTTTTAATTTTGTTAAGTGGTCATCCATCATCAGAATGTTATATACATTGGCGGCAATAGGATTTTCTGACAGTTAATATGACTTTATGACAATCAGATTTAAGAAAACATGAATGTTTAAGTAACGTTAATAAGAATGAAATCTAGGGGTTATTTATTATTTGATTCAATTCAAAAATAAATTTAAAAATTTGTAACATTAACAGCAGAAAAAAAAATACTGGATTTTTACAATTTGTAATTATACTTGTCCTTATTGGTTGTTGGTTAACTATTCTTTTAATTTGCATTTAAATATTACGCACATTATCAAACACTTTGAAATTATATAATAAAAAGAAAATAATACAATTTACATCTCTTTTATTATTTGTATGTATGGAATTTGTATGCATGTTTTTTTTTTTTGTGTGCAAACTTTTCGCATATGCACTGTATATAGTTTACATATGTGAATGCCAAGAAATCATCCATACGGCATGCCACATATCACACATGTTGTTATGAGAACACACGTATGCTGTCTGCAGGCGATAATATCAGCTAACAGCAGCAACAACACAATGCCAGTTAAAAAAATGAATTCTTTTTATATGCATATATATGTACATACATTTTGGTTTATGTATATGGGATATGTATACAGATATGTACCTTACATGCAATGCAATACTGGTGGCACGACCGACCGACCGACTTACTAACTAACTACGAACAGTCTACAACATTATTTTAAGTACATATTTCTCAATTATGCTCCATTATCTGGGTTTCTGATTTGTCAAGAATGCTTTATCGATTGAATGAATATACACAATTGGATGCTACTCCATTTTTAAAATCTTATTGGAGCATAGGCCAGTGTGGCTCCACCTTTTACACTCTGAGCCACAAACAAATAAAGTTCGTGTGAGAACGCATGCGTTAGTTTCTGTTTAATTTTGGTTAAATGTTATACAAATTCTCTTGCTCTTCTCGCATAGAGTATTATAATCATTATCACCATTATCGTTACAATTTTTTGTTGCTGCATTTTCAGCTAACCCATTAGCACCCACTGTCCCCATGTTAGGACTCTTTGATTTTGTGAATTTTCTCTGGAAATAATCATCCTTTGAATATAGTAAAATAATTTTCTGACAGCAATTTATGCAAAAGAAAAGGAATGAAATCTTAAACCGTGACCGAAAAAATAAAAATAGAATAATCCCGGAATCGCAAAACTCAAATAGTTGTCATTTTAGGTTGACTTTATTTTTAGAAATGACAGAATAAAAAATTAATAGTTTTGATTTTTAATCAGCCTTTAATTAATGACACAAACTAAGAGATTTTGTATATAAAAATGTTTAAACAAAAAATTTTAGCAAATGCAGAAAAACGCCATAAAGTTTCAATAGAAACTTTAAGCTAATTGCTGATTTGCACATGTAGCAATAACGAAGAATGTAAGAATACAAAATTAGTTAGTAAATTTCATTATAACTTAATAAATCAAGTTGGGGTTAGCGTCAGCAGTCTTTTCCTTTAAAGTTCTGAACAGACTAAAATACATTTTATTTTAGAATTTAAATACATATGAAATGTAGCATTTTAAAACAGAAGTGATAAAACGTACCAAAATAAATAAAATTTTTTTTAGAATAAAAATTTTTTAAAATATAAGGCAATTTTATGAAAAAATAGTATTAAAACACTGTGAGCAAATCTTTTCCTTTTTGGATAGATAGTTCAAAGAAAATGAAAACAAAAATAAGTAATATAAAAGAAAATATATATAAAGAAATAGGAAAAACACTCAAAAAAAGTATGATAGTTACTACATGAGAGTTGTTTGTGTAGTATCCTGTAGTTGTTGTTTTTAACAGTAATTACAGTTAAGTTTATTATTCTGTTTTTACATTAATGTCATAAATATGCATTAACAATTTTGAATAAGGGTTGTGAGGAATAAACGTTTTTCTCTAAAAATTGTAAACACTATTAACTGCCTCTTTTTTTTGAGCAGCGTCATCAACGATTTTCCATTAAATTGTATTAATTATTTTGTGTTATATTTGTCAGATTGTCTCTATATGAATTTTTTTTCAACAACTCGTCGTTAATTATGGAACACCTAGTTATTATTACATATATTTATTAAAAAAAAAACACTAACGAAAAGTACTGTATTTATCGTAACAGTTGTTTAAAACGTTTATTTTTATTAAGAGTAAAAGTATTTTTCCAGTTAGCACTTTTGTGCCTAAAAATGATTTTTATTTCTATAACATAATAGATATCGGAGATATTTAAGGATTTTCGGGTGGTTTCGCACACAACAGGGGAAACTCTGGGAATATGTACCTTGTTTTTTTTTCTTTCGAAGTGGTAGCAGTGTTTCAACATGTACTTAGCTGACAATTTAAGCCGCAGAAAAGTACATATTTGTTTAAATTCATAACGTACACATATCGCTCATTTACTTCAAGACTGTCTGTCATAACTCAAAAAAATCGATCTTGCAGAAAACGCGTTCGTTTAAAATAACCATCAATTTTTAACTGACAAAAGGCAGGAAAAACGATTTTTGTGGATTGTTTGACAATTTGTATTTATTTTTCTTTGTATGTAATTTTAGAAAACACAACTCACACAAATATTCATATTCTATGTGTGTATGTATATTTGAATACCCTACAAGAAATTGATGACTGAAACTAACACATTAACAAAATAAAATATCTGTCATTTCACTCTTGCATATATGCAAGAGTGAAACAACTAATATAAATTGCATTTTTTGTTGTTAAAAAAAATAAAGTTTCGGTCAAGTTTTTCATATTGTCTTTAAGAACTTGATAGAAACTTTGTTCTACGCTTTGACGGGTATTTCCGTCAACACTACCAGTCAAATGACCGGTCATATAACCGGTCGTATTCTTGTAGGGTAATTACATGTAATTTTTATTTAAATAATTTTGTATATAAAGAAACTATTTTGTTAAAAATGCAAAACGGAATTATTTGAATTTCTATTTCTAGAAACAGAAAACATACAATTTTACATAAAACAGAAAATATCAACTCCTACTGAATGTCTGTAAACTTTTATAGTTTGCTTTTTGAATGACTGATTCAAATAGTTCAAAAATATATTTCTATGAATTTCAATTGATTTTTCCTTTAACAACAAACTCTACGTATTACTTTTAAAATAAACCACAGTCGGTAACGGCAAATACACAAAGGTAAATATGTGTGGAGTTTACATGGCAAACACCTTTTGTTTTAAATCATTATGTCTGAAAATGTTCCCAAGATTAAACAAAAAAGGACAAAAAAATCATAAATGCATAATTTTTTAATTTTAAATATATATTTTGTGATTTTTAGAAGAAGAAGTATGAGATATAAATATATATTCTTACATACCTATAACCACATATATAAACACATATAAATAATAACATCAAGTTATATTTATATAAACCTTTTTAATCGGCCAAATATAGGTTTATATGATTCCCTTCGACAAATTTCATTTGGGCGCTAATGGGTTAAAAATACAAGTTTTTTCCCAATTTTGTCATAATACTTTTATACAACAACGACGATGATGATGATGATGATAAAGTGTTTTTGTTTTGTGAAAGTGTTATAGGGGTCAAAGATGTTAATACTGTGCTATCAATTATACGCAGGAGAGAATACCAATCCGTACAAACACAAAAAAGAATAACAAAAACAAATAAAATGAATTCGATTAATCAAATCAAATGTTTGCGTAACAAAATTCCAATACAAAGTTGAGTTAAATAAGTTTGGAGATAAAGGGTCGATCAATAAAAAACGTATAACTGGTTACAAAATGTTTAATACAAAATTAATTCCAGAATACTCCTGTTAAAATATTTTCAAAAAAATAATAGCGGTTCAGCTTTTACATTAAAAAAACAAAAAAGGCAGAGTTTGGTGCAAAAAATTGCAAAACGAACGTAAACTTACAAGGAGAATATCCCCGCACGCAAAGAAAAAACATGGTTGATACAATCACAATCGCAAACTATCATTAATGTTTGTGGTTATGATTGTGTCAAACACGTCTTAAGTAACAATATATGTTCAGATATAATATTTATAGCTAATTATTATCTCAAACATATTATTATGTTTACAAGAAAAACGCAAACGATTTTTCAAACCATGTTTCTATATTTCCCAATACCATGCTAAATGTCTATGTCAACATGTTATATGGTTCTTACAATAAAACAAATAGATAATCTAATTTCAAAGATTTATTTTTTATTAAAAAGGTATACATACATATTTTTTGCCCCGCACTTAAGACCTGAAACATAAAGTCGTTCCTTTAATTTTTATTATGAAATCGACTGTATCAGTATATTGTTGAACTTTTATTGAAAAAAATTAAAGGCTTATCACAAAATTCTGCATCAAAATTTCAATGGCGTTTTTAATGTTGTATGTTTTTTTTTGGCTGCAAGAAAGACAATGTAATTTATACGTATTTATACCTGTATGAATTTAGGTATGTATTTGTCTAATTATATGTATATAAATTACTTACCTGTTTCAATAAACGTATAATAATTTATATCATTAAATTTGCAAGGCAGCATGGCCTTTTGCTCCCCGAAAAATGTTTTTATTATTTTATACTTACTCATGCTATTAACTATCGCTGGCGAACACGGAAAATGACGCAGGAGAAAATTTTATTTTTTTTATAAACACACACTGTTTATTTTGACAATAAATGTTTGCTCCTTTAGAGAATGAGTTTAAAGGCAAACATAAATTTTTGTAATAAACATACACTTTTGTGTGCAACTAATAATATGCTTAAGACAAAAAATATTTGCTCAATTTATTCTAGGGCTATAATAAATGTATTAGGGTAAACATATTAGGCTAATATGAATAAATGTGGTCGTAGTGACCATTCATTAATCATGTTTTTTCTCTGGGTGCGGTGTCAGTCACCCATTGATTTTGATGAATCCATTCTAATGTTTACAAGACAAAACGGAGTGGTAAAAAATGTAGATTTATTGGAATGGGTGCATATCTAAAATGTACAAAGTTCCAATTTATTTTTTACATAGACACATTTGATATCCATTTAAAATTTAAAATTTTTGTATGCATTTGTGGCATTTTTAAGATACTAAAAATTTATATCATTATTACAGAATTATTACACGCTTGAAGTAGAAGGTTCAGAAGCAAAATATAGCAAATTATTTAATTAATTTGTCTTATTCGATTTCATCTATCTTTGAATTCAATCATTAGGAATTCATTCGATTTCTAACTCATTTGATTTGATTTTATTTCATTTGATTTCGATTTAAAAAAGTTTAAAAATTTAGAATTATGTTCTTTTATTACAGTAAATTTAACGATTTCTTACAAATACAAGAAGAAAACACCAAAAAAATTAATTAGTAAAAATAAATTGCCAAAAGTGTAAAAATTACAACAACAAAATAAAGCCAAAATCAAAATATTCGCTCAAATTAAACAAAATCGCCAAAACTAGAAAAAAAGTTGCCGAAATCAAAACAAATCGCTAAAATTGAAAAAAAGCTCGTTTTCGTATCACAAGTAATTATCAAGGCAGCGACTTTCATGCACTAAAAATCGAAAAAAATGCATTTAAAACATGCAATAAAAAGGTGTACTAATTCTTCCTTTAGTATATTTTTAATTAAAACATAATTTTAATTAAATACAAAAAACACTGACAAAATATTTTCCGTTACTGACTGTAGTTTATTTAAAAAGTATCAATAATTGAAGAATCAATAATCAATAATTGAAAAAATAAATTTTTTAACAATTTGAATCAAACATTCAAAAGACAAACTACAAAATAATACGGACTTTCAGTACAAATTCAAATCCCCAAATTTCATAGAAAAACAAAAACAACAACGAAAATATTATCACAATTTGCCTTGTCATCTTCGAAAATACTATGTTACTCTGTTGTTTTGACAGATCCAGCAATTTTGAAGTTTAGAAGTTATGGGCGACTTTGTATGGACACTTTTTCGATATTTTAACGTTTTTGCCAATTTTCATGACATTATATTTCGAAAACCGAAAGGGTTTGTGGTCGAAAGGTTAATGATTTGACAAACACTACCCATTTACAATATTTGTGGCGAATTTCATTAAAATCGGAGATGACGAATGCGAAAATGTCAGTTTTCTGTTCGGTTTGACATGGAAAAGCTTAAATCCCAACTATCAGTGTTTAAAAGTTTGAAAAAGTTAAACAGTCACTAATCATAGGTTTAAATGAATCTAAGTGTCGGCCCAGAATAACAACGTGTTGTTTTTTCCATACAAATTGACAATTAAAACTTTGTGAAATAGAATATATTTTATTTTCGAAACGTTTTATCTTATTCTCTGGTTTTTTTTTTTTTTTTGTTTCTTATTCTCTCAACAGAGTTCCCGCATTTTTAAAGTTTTTTGTAGACAAAAAACATATGATGAGTAAAATTAGCATAACATAGCATATTATATGGCTCTTATGTTCTCTTTGTATACTCACGAATAAACAACGTACTATAAACCATCTTAGAATGTTCGTTTCTAAATTTTTATTAAAATAATTTTTTTATTGTTTTTATAAAACTAAAATGTAAGCATAAACAAAAAATTGGGTCATTAATAAGGAAAGGAGACACTTGAGAGTAAATAATCTCTACGATACTCAAATAAATATGACAGTTTGTGCAGTCACCGTCGGACAATGGTTCAGCTTCATACGATTTGTGGCGTTAAATACAAGGAAACATCGTAGAGCCTTAAATTTTGGTATAGACTAATATATGATTGTGATAAAAAAGTACTGCAAATATGAAAAAAATCCGAGCACAACCACGCCTACTTCCCATATAACACAAAAGTTAAAAATCATTATACAGTCATAATTTTTTGCTCATTACAATTTTATGATAATATTAACCAATGGTGAAACAATAAGCAAAATCTGCTAACAACCACGCCTACCTCTCATACAAAATGACCACATAAAATGCAATATTTTCCTTGTTAACAAAGCTAGATCGCTTAAAAAAGCTACACATGTTTAAATTTGCGTGTTTTTCATTTGATTAAAATATAAATAAAATGCAGCAACAGTCACGCCCATATTCGATAAAAATATCTGTAAATAATTGAAAGAAAATATAAAAAAAATTAAAAACTAACTAATTCGTGTAGCATTATTAACATAAGAAATTTTTTACTTCATTAGAAAATTCCAATATATCCTTTTTGAACTGTTGACAGTATGAATTTATATATAGATCTGAAGACGCTAGTAACATATGCATGACATCTTTATTTGTTGATATGCGATCAGTTTTTCTGGAGTAGCTTAGGCGATAACTCCTGTAATCTTTATTATGAGCTTCCTGAGCTTCCTCCGACAACATGCCAAGTGGCAATATTGCTGCTGACACAATTTTACTTCCATTAAAATTAGAACTTTGTGTACAGTAATAGGCATATAGTACCAGCTGTACAGTTGTATATATACAATCATAATATATTTTCCGTTACCGACTGTAGTTTATTTAAAGGTAATACGTAAAGTTTATTTTTAAATGAAGAATCAATTGAAATTCATAGAAACATGTTTTTGAACTATTTTAATCAGTCATTCAAAAAACAAACTATAAAAATTTACAGATATTCAGTAGGAGGTGATATTTTCTGTTAAATGTCAAATTTTATGTTTTCTGTTTCTAAAAATTTAAATTCATATAATTCCTTTTTGTTTTTTTTACCAAAATAGTTTGTATATATACAAAATTATTTCAATAAAAATTACAAGAAAATATTTAAATATACATACACACGAAGCCAATTATAATATACACATCTGTGTGATGTGTTGTGTTTTGTAATTACATACAAATAAAAAAAAACTTTCAATTTTAAAAACAAACCACAAAAGTAGTTTTTTCTAACTTTTTGTTAGTAAAATATTGATGGTTAATTTAAACGACTTTCTATTCTTTTTACTACTTTTGTCGATTAATTAACAATGATTGAAAATAAACAAGAAAATGTGTTTAATATGATAAAAAATCAGTAGTCCTCTTTTTGATTGCATTTTCGATTAATTTAATATGTATTTTAAGTTGTTTTTATCGAAATAATATTGTGAGTGTAGTTCTGCAGTATCCAAACAATAAACATTAAATTTTTCTGCATCTATTTCGGAATTACTATTTATAACCGTTAAAATTGTACTAAAGCGATGAATTAAATTTTCATCAACAGCAAGCACATCTGCCGTTATGGAAGGATTTGCAAAAAAACGTCAAGTATTGCCCATTCCTTGTTTAACCATATCCACATTTATGCCTAAAACATTTTCAAATTTCTTTGTATTTTCGCTTTTGCTTCTTCTCTTTCATGTTTTGTATCTTTAGTTACTCTCCACTTTGAAAAACTTTTGTTGTATGGAATATGCACTCCATGAATTTTATCTTCGCATGTAAAGGGGAAATTCCAAATTGAAGCCCTTGCTCCGAAACTGATTTTGTCCTTAATACTTCCAAATTGTTCATTTCGCTGGGCTTAGCTTGACGTATAAAACATACAGCCATTCCTGATGTTTGACAGATTGTATTCGCAACTTTTCCATCAATGATGGTTAAAACAGGAGTATGCAAAATTTGAAAACTTTTGTCATAAACAGTTATATTCAAATCTTAAATTTCATTTTGCACCCTTTCAACTGCTTCAAAAATAACATTTGCCACTTCTTTTACAAATTAAAATTTTATTGGCCTACAAAAAGTTTGTGATGATGGGAAGAAGTTATTGCAAGCGCTACTAAGTGCAATAATTTCTATGTTATTTTATTAGAAAGTTCATATTTTTAAACTTGGCTGTTGATATTGTTTTTTGTGTGTTTTTTTACAACAAAGCAACATAGCAAACAAGCAAAAAATATATAAAACAAAAAAACAAGCTGTTATTGCATACGCAAAATAATGCTTGTGAAGGAAATTTTTCCTCATTTTTTTTAGTTTTTTATACCGGAATTGCTTAGGGGCAAAAATGGGCAGCTGAATTTTAAATAAATCGTTAGCTGAGATTTCAAGCTTTAATCTGATATAAGCCTCGGGCTAGAGGTCGTTGGAGATCAATAGATACAAGCCATAGAATTTGGAGAAAATAAATATTTTTGGACAATTTATAGAAGTAAAAAACATTTTTTTCTTTAATTTTAAAATTTTTTTTATTTGCATATATATCATTTATAACATCCAATTGTATAAAAAAAATCATAATAGTGTCATTTCAAGAGTATTTAAAAAGCATGAAGCGATAGAAGGTAGCATATATAATACCGTCATGTCAAACGCATTCACTTACATAGGTCAACTTTGAATGTCTCTGGACAAAAAGTAATAAAGATATAAGCCTAATGTTTTTGGTACATGATAATAAGATTGTTTATTACAAACTGTGGAAGGATCAGGTAGATCAAAAGACATGAAAAAAATGAATTAATGCTGCCCTTAAACCAGTGTGCGTCGTTATTTTGGGCGCGATTTCTCTCTTAGCAAGAATCGCTGCATGTCACATTCTTATTCTGGGCCTTAAAATTTTGAGTGTTTATTGAATAAAAATAAAACAAAAATGTTTTTATAGAAATATATTCATTAATAAGAATATATATTTTTTTGTGCTAAATATAATGCATCGCTTCTCATTTTTCATATCATCAAAATTTGGTATTCATTTTTGGCTTGATGTAATTCTTAATAGCGATGCTAAATGTTCTTCGGTCAATCTGATTCATTGCGCATTAGAGTATTCAAAAAACCGGCCTTTTGAAAAAACCGGTTTCGGTTTTTGCAGAAAAAACCGTTCAACCGGTTTTTTCGGTTTTTTTTTTTTATTAAAAAGCTTATAAAATTTGTTAATTGTTTTTATTACAAACAAAAAAGAAATTTAATTTATAAAGTAATAAAAATAAAAGAATACATTCTTTGAAAAAAAAAATAATATATAATATGCGCTGACTCCAGTAAAATGTCTTCAGTGTAAACAGTAGAATACTGAAAAGTTGGAGGACAGTCCCCAAAGTCTTCATAGTAACTTGTGAAACGAAAACCCGCCCCCGCACCATGCTCATGTTGCGGGGGATATCTGCATATACAGCCAAAAAAGTCCCTATAAAATGCGCTGTGTCCAGTAAAATGTCTTCAGTGTAAACAGTAGAATAACGAAAAATTTAAGGACAGTCCCCAAAGTAACAAAATGTCTTCATAGTAACTTGTGGAACGAAAAACTGTCCCCGCAACATGCTCCGTGCACATATATATATATATATATATATATATATATATATATATATATATATATATATATATATATATATATATATATACCGAAATCGATTTTTCCTTTTCCTTCACTCGAACAAAAATTCGAAAATCTCTGTATTTAATATTGTTGACCGTTTCAGTTTGTAGGAAACATAAATAAATGCACTTGGTAAGTGAGCGCAATTGAATGATAAAAAAAATGTAATCTATTAAAATCCTTAAATTTAATATTCCACCCCTATGAATGCATTATTTTAAACATAACATTCAGAAAATAACAAGTGTTATGATTTCCAAGTATTTAACAGTCCAAAAGATGTACACTCAGGAAAAAAAATCTATCATATCGATGAAAATGTTTCATAAATCGTTTGTCATCAATTCTTCATCATGTTTGAGAAGTTTTCATAAATATGATGAAGTATTTCATAAATATTAATCAATTTTATCTTGCAACACCAATTTTGCGAAACTGCCAAAAGTCTTTCTTGAAACCGATTTTGAAAATTCTTTTTGATTTTAAAAATTTTAAGTATTGTCTTTTTCTATACAAAAAAAAATAAAAACGAGACTTTCTATAATTTTTGTATGAGTTTAAAAATTCATATTTAGCCCTTTTTAAAAAATTTCAAAACATAAAAAAAGGTTTTTGGATTGTCCTAAATATTATTTTTTCTAAATGCAAAAACTTCAAAACTTTAATATAAAAACCCTAAGTTTTAATAAGATTTTAGTAATCGTTAACTTTGGTGTTGCTCAAATTTGTTTATATTTTAATACACTCAGAAAAAAAATTGGAAAAAAAATAAATGAACGGTTTAGGATTTTTTTTTTTGCTAATTTTAGAAATCATTTTTATACATTTTTGAAAACAAGAGTGGCTGAAATTAACAAAAAATTACTAATATTAAAAAAAGTAGATAGAAAAAAAACTTTATTTCTGTCCTGTGAAAATTTCAAGTGGTTGTTATTTATCGAAGAAGTCCAAAATTTTGTGTATGCATTTAGTTTAGCCAAGTGAATCATAATTTTAGGGCAACATAAAAATAACACCAAAAGTTTATTTAATTCAAATAATCAGTCCTTAAAACAATTAAAAATTATTCTATCAATTTTTTTTTTTCAATACAAAAACTAGAAAATTGAAACAAAATGTTGAGTTCGGTTATGTTTTGACTATTTTTAAGCCTTTGACATTTTTTTAAATTTTGTCTAAAATATTTTGTGGAAAAATTAAATAAACTTAAAAATGTTGTTCGACAAAAAAAAAAATAAATTAAAAACAAGTAAAAAAGGGCTAAATTCGGCTGTGCCGAATCTTTGAATACCCTCCACCATAGGGGCTGAAGATGATATACGTATATACTAAATTTTGCATGAACTGTAATATGAATATGTTTTGTCAATTTATGTAACGAACTTTTGTTATTTAGTTTTAGCAATGTTATTTACAGAGGTCTGCTCTGTTAGCGACTTTAACATTGTTGATTTTTACGTTAACTTAGTTATCAGAGTAACACACAATAAATGTAATCAAACAATAAGAAGACTTAATAACATTTTTACTTACTTAACAGAAAAAAAATAGATACAGAAAAATTGTACAAATTTGTATGGAAAATTCAGAGGTACCTTCACATTTTCACTCATAACTTTTGAACCGCTTAACCGATTTTGCTCATTTTAAATACCAAACTGATCGGTAGGATGTTCAATAATCTGGGTAAAAATAGGCACCCCCGCTTGCGTCTTCGCGTCGTGATCGCCATTTCAACAGACAGACAGACGGACAGACAGACGGACATCGCTAAATCGACTTAAAATTGCATAAGGATCACGAATATATATACTTTATGGGGTCTTAAACCTATATTTCAACATGTTACAAACGGAATGACAAACTGATATATACCCTCACCATATATGGTGGAGGGTATAAAAATAATTCTGTTAGTTACGCCCTTTTGCAATTTAGATAACAATTTGAGAAATAATATCCAATCTTTCAATATTTACATATTATTAATTTCCATCTCAATATTTCGTTGTTTCGTAATAAGTTTTCTTGTAATTACTTGAAAATACATATTTCATATTTAAAATGTACTTTTTATTTATGTATTTGCCCAGGTAAAAATAAAAATATATGCTCATGTATTTTCACATATTGTATAATTTATGTATGTACGTATGTATATGAATCATATATGAAAGTATGTGACATTTATGGAAGCATGCTAAAAATACGCCCATTTTTGGAATATATGGAATCATATATGTGGCTGTATGTCACATACTTTTCCATTTATGATCATATGCTATCTCATTTTCTATTTGTTCTTTTTATTTATTTGTTTGATTAAATTTATTTTGAAGTTTAAAATATTTAAAAAAAAATTGTATAAGAATTTATTGTGTCGAAAATATTTATATAATATTTATACAATATTTTTATTAATGTCTTTTACAATTTTAGTATTTATGAAATCCTTTTTTAAGACGGACGGCCCAGCACTTTTTAAGGTGAAACAAACAAGGTAATTAATGGCATTAAATCTCCGCTGTTTGACTTTTGCCGATCGAGATTTCAAAATCTTGGCCGTTATCCTTCCATTTATTGGTGTTAAAATGCATGATTAAAAAGTTTCACCTTTCTCGGTAAATCTTGCATTTTTATTCAATTTATCTTTCTGAATCAGCTTCCATAACGAAATTATTGGGTAAAGTCAAAGTTCTGAAGAAGAATACTTAACCAGAAACTGTAGGTATAAAAAATATTAATACGTCAAGCAAAATTGTGATGTGGTTATTATAATCCTAGATTTTCGTATACAAATCAGATACATTTTTATGTAAATTAATATAAATTTAGTTGATAGTTTGTATTTAAAAGAAAATTTAATAAAATAAAAATAATTCTTTAAATGGCAAAAATATATATATAAAAACGAATTATATAGACAAGTATGAATACAAATATGTCATTATTTAAATTCATACATGATCCTAAATCTGCATGTTGCCTAAATTTTCGTATATGATCTATATATAAAAAATTGTTGCAAGTGTGTTGCGACCTTATAACTCACGAACGGTCAAACCGAATTCGATTAAATTTTTAGGGTTTGTTCGATCAGATGGTTTAATAAAAACAACAACAAATACGTAGGCGCCCATGAGCGTGTGCGGTATGTATATGTGTGCTGACACACGGTATGTATATGTGTGCTGATACGCGTTGTAGCGCATGCACGCATACACATTGACAGCTGTCAGTGAGTGATCATTTTAAGGTTCTTTTTCATCGAACTCGCATTGTGGATAGACGTAATCTGTAAGTCACATTTGATTTTTTTTTTTAAAACCAATGAATTTGATTCAATGTTAACATTCATGCGTAGCGAAGCACGCCGGGATCCGCTAGTATCATATATCGTCATCCAAACATAGACATACATGAACATATATGATTATTTTTAACCGGGTAGTTAAATTTTTCAAAAAACAAATAGACCCTAAAATAAACTTCTTTCTTTACGAATATGATAAAACTTCTTCAAAAAAATATGATAAAACTTCTTCATAAATATTGATTGTTAGAACGTTCTTCTTATTTAAAACGTTCTTCATCATATTTAAGAAAAGTTTTATAAATTGAACGTGTCATAAATTTACATTTTTATTAATTTCGTATGAAGTGTTACACTGGACGAAAATCTATGAAGTCCTTTCATCATATTTTTCATAAATACGATGAAACTTTCCGCGAGTGTATCTTTTTTTAAAAAAAAATTGAAAACTCGTTAACTTAAAACGACAAGTTAGATTTTGTCCTGCAAACAGATGACTATTTTTTACAAATTCATAACGGAATTAATTCATATGCTTCCGGCATTTAAAGGGGGTTAAATATGAGAGAAAATTTACCACCCAAACTATTATAAATAGTGATAGCAACCTTAAGCTCATTAGAGTTTACGTATCATATGAATTGTGGCTTGTGGCCACTGCAGGTGGTCGATCACATCATACAGCAAATACAATTTATTTATAATTTAATACTATTTCTCACTTATAATCAGCTTTACCTAGGCATTCGTATGGAAGAGTATCTATAATTGTGACATCTCTCAACACTACACACATACATGCATACATATCTGGCTGGCATTCCGATAATTTGTTTGTGCGTGTGTTAGTATTCTGCCTCTGTGTGTGGTTTCATTTGTGTAAGTATTTGTGTATCAAGAGCTTGGCTTGAAAGGAATATGATATAGCACGTGTTACACATTAATTTATTTGCCAACTAAAGTCATCAACTTTGTAGTACGTACGTTATCTTTGCAACCGTTTTAAGGGTAGCACGTGTCGCGACTATTACAGCATTAGTTAGTAAGTAGTAAGACACTTTGCATTCAAATCACTGTTTTGATTATGTATTTAAAACTCTGTTCAACTTATTTCACTTAACTTTATTGTGCGGAATTGTTTCATTTTTTGTTTGGAATTTTTTATTGTTGTCTTGCTAATCACCGCCAAGGAACAAATTAATGTTGTTAGGGAAATCCGTTGTGGTTCATAGGATGAACATCTTTATTAAATGTGTGTTTGAGCACCAAAAGGGCCAGGCAGGGTGTGGTGGCTGGCACAGCAGAAGCAGCAGCAGAAAAAAGATGAAAAAATAAAACAATAAAAGCTTTTTTACTTGCGCGTTGTGACAATAGATTGTTTGATTGTTCCTTGGGGGAAACGTGGTTTGTCATTTCATAATTCAACAACTTAACTTATCTTTAAATCGACCTGTGTTTTGAAGTCATTTAGATTCACACAATGGAAACAAACGAATAATTTCATTCATTAAATTAAAACAATTTAGTAAGCATATGATAAGAAATTAAAATAAAAGTAGGTATCATTTTTTGAATTGGTAATTTTATTTTACCTTCTCATTCAATTCTTAAGACAGTGCCGAGTCTTTGGATACCCTCATTTTAATCTGGTCCAATATTAACCCTGATTACTATTCATAAACGACCGTGTGGTTATTTTACTAATTATGTGCAACTCTGTGTTTTATTATAACGATTCATTCCAGCACAAACACACACACACACACACACACACAAAACCAGATTAAAATTTAACGTTGGGGCTGGCGCAAAAATATTTTGGCGTTGTCGACAAATTTTTGGTGCCGGTTCGCTATCGGCGGCACCTTGGTATATTTAAACTAAAAAACTCGAGTAAGAAATGATCTGGCGCAATATTAATTCAGAACCAGTTTGCTATTCTTTAATATTTGCAGATCTTATTTGATCCGAAAAATGGTGGATAGAATTAGAATTAGCAATATATTAGGGAATTTAGTAGGTCTAAATTGATTCGTAAAATGGCAGATCAAATTAGATCAAGCAATATAATAGGGGATTCGTATTTATCCAAAAATGGAAGAACAAATTAGGTTCAGCAATATATTTGGGTATTAAGAAAAAATCAAATTTATCTTCGGCACTTTATTGTACATAATTATATATTTGGGAATTTGGAATATATAATGACTGAATCTATGAGACTATGAGATTGTTCCTTGTTATTATTGATTGGAACCATATAAAACAATATGTAAAATTTGATTGAAAATATTTTATCATATATAATTATATTTCATACCATATTAAAAAAATATTTTTAAAAAGGTGCCATATATTATTATACGAGTATCTCAAATATATATTTGTTGTCGATTGGGAACATTCGTTCTTTAGTCGTACTATCCGCATGTGAAACAAACTCCCCGCAGAGGTCTCTCCTGTCCCTAACAACTTAGTGAAATTTAATTCAAATGTCCACAGACACTACTGCCTCTTTCCTCTAGCCTCTTACCTAACTTCCTTTTGCTAACGCAATGCACAGCTTTAGTAGGGGTATCCCCTAAGTGTTGCTTTAAAGTAAAAAAAAAACTTGGTATAATTATATATGTGTACAGGTTGGTTGAAAAGTTCCTGCGCTCACCAAGAGATGGCACTGCTAGCTCCAAACTTTTTTTTGTCTCGAGTTGGTATAACTGTCCTGAGAACACATGCAAAGTTGCAAGTCATTATGTCAATTCTTTCTTTGTTTACAAGCCATTTGAAGTTGACGTGTCATTGATTTTTTTGAATATGGAAAAAATTGAATATCGTGCAGTCATTAGATTCTTTGTTTTGAAGGGTTTAAAAGCAAAGGAAATTTATGAACAATTGTTAGAAGTGTTTAAGGAGTCCTCACCTTCAAAACGCACCGTTGAATTTGGGGCTGGTGAATTTAAACCTGGTCGTACCAGCCTTGAAGACGATCCACGCGAAGGACGACCACAGCAGAAACCATTGAGCAGGTACATAATATGGTTAGTGAAGATCCAAGTTTGACTAAGAGTGAAATTGCTAATGCCATAGGCATCTCAGACGAACGAGTACTCCATATTTTACATGAAGAATTACGTATGAAAAAACTGTTTGGAAAGTTAGTGCCGCACACATTAACAATTCAACAAAAACTGGATCAAAACCAAATTTCTCAGCGTAATTTGGAGCGTTTTAAGCCGAATAAAACCGACTTCTTGCGTCGTTTTATAACTATGGAAGAGACTTGGATCTACCACAATGATCCTAAATTGAAACAAGAACGTTTACAGTGGACTAAACCTGGTTGTTCAGCTCCAAAGCAGGTGAAGTCACAACGATCAGCAAAGAAGGTTATGGCATCAGTTTTTTGGGATGCAAAAGGAATTTTGTTGATTGATTATCTTCAGAAAGGTAAAACAATCAACTCTGAATATTATTGCAGCCTTTTGGATCAGCTGGATGAAAAAATTCGTAAGAAAAGACCTGGTTTAAAGAATAAAAAATCATTTTTCATCAAGACAATGCACCTGCTTACAAAAGTGTTTTGACGATGGCTAAATTCAAAGGATTAAAGTACGAATTGCTTGAACATCCACCGTATTTACCAGATTTGGCTCCCAGTGACTACTATCTCTTCAGAAATCTCAAACAATTCCTTCGTGGAAAGCATTTTTCGTCGAATGAAGAGGCCATAGCAGCCATAGACGGTTATTTTGCAGAGCTTCCGGAAAACCATTATAAGGATGGGATAAAATTATTGGAACAAGTGTATTGAGCTTTTAGGAGATTATATTGAATAAAAAAATATATTTCGTAACAAAAACAGTATTCTTTCATTTCGAGCGCAGGAACTTTTCAACCAACCTGTATATATGTTTGTAGCAATGTGTTAATGTCTTAAGCTTATTCTTTGGAAATTTTCTAGCATAACGTTATATTTATATAATTATGTACCATTGTATCTTACGTTATATAATAGTATATCTTTTATATATCATCATATATAGTATAAATAGATTTTTATAAGGTCATTTAGAAAAAGGTTGGCCGGGCTTAAAGCCAGGATTGCCCGGACTAGCGCTCGGGAGTACACGGAGTCCCCAGATAATTACCCGGAGTCCCCAATTTTGACCATGTCCGTGGCCAAATTTTAAGATGTACCTCAATCACGAGTTAGCCCATACCCCGGTAATACAAATTTCAAATTTCAGATTTTTTCCCTTTGAACGCCCATTTTTGCCATGTACCTGGCTAAAATTTTAAAATGTTGCTAATTGATGAGTTAGCCCATACTCCAATTAACACATATTTAAATTTCAGACTTTTAGCTCTTTAAATGCCCATTTACCACGCCATTGGTTTGGGCTGGACGATGTTGAGTGAAATAAATAAATATTTATACATTTTAACATTTGCCCATTTCCTGCATACCTAATTTCAACTTCCTAGGTACAGTGGTTTGGGCAGGCCGATAAGGTCTCCCCCTTATTTCATCCTTTTAAACCCTATTATTACCACGTGCTTAGCTAAAATTCTAAAATGTAGCTTATCAGTTAAAACACAATTTTATCTAAATTTTGCCCCATCGAATTGTATTAAATTGAATATATTTTGATCCAATTTGATATAATTTTCTACAATTAGAAAATTATGAGTTTTGTCCCAACATATTTACTCAAATTATGTATAAACGTGACTAAAGCCTGCAAAATTCGATAATAAGAATTTAGAAAGTAGAATTTTTACTTAAAAATTTTCAAATTTTGATAACACATATGGGTGATATCAAAACATGCGATAAAAACCATGAAACCAGCAAATATCTTACAGATGGTTCACGCTTTTGTTGTATATTTTGATTTATATCGACGCATTGACTGCTATTCGAAATAAATTATAAAAATTTTGCCAATAATTGGCTAATTTTCAAAATTTGTGTCCATTTTTATGGGTCAAATGTAAACTCCATATCTAGTAACTAGTATGGTTTTTCAACTTTATCGGCTTTTTTATAAAGACGAATGCTGACGCTTTAAACCAAAAATTAATTTAAGAAATTAACTTTATCATAGGGTTTTGTTAACACGTTTTTTAACGTTTTTTTAGATTACACTGTATAACAGAATTGCACAGATTTCTTTCTACCAACTGTATTGCGCAATGTATAGATTTATTTATACTCAAATAATCGTAAGACTATGGAGCATCATATATTATAACTGATTTAAAGATTTTCTGCGGCATATAACTTTCTCGAGATAAAAAAAATGTGAAATTAATAAAAATTTAAAAAAAAATGCCGTAAACTCCGTTCCAATTATTACCACCAAACTATCCCTTGAATAATAAAAACAAGTAAATACCCTCCATAAAACAAGTAAATACCCTCCATAAAACAAGTAAATACCCTCCACTAATATCCTAAAATGTAAAAAACTTTTGAAGTAAAATTATGGAAATGAAAAAATTTTTTGAGGTGAAAAACTTTTTTTGGATGTGAAAACAAATTGTGGTGGAAAAAAATTTTTGAGGTAAAAAAAATTTTTGATGTGAAAAAAATTGTGTGGTAAAAAAATGTTTAAGGTGAAAAATATTTGTGGTGAGTATAAAATATTATTTACTTCTATGCGACTGGTGAAAAAATATGAGAAAATATATTATGTACCAGTCGCCACTAAGAAAATGTAAGTACAACAATTTGTATGGAACAATTTAGAGGTACATTCACATTGTCATAACTTTTTAACCGCTGGACCGATTTTGCCTCATTTTCAATACCAAACTGCTCGGGAGGATGTCTATTAATCTAAGTAAAAATGAGCACCTCCGATTGCGCCTTCGCACCGTGATTGCCATTTTAACAGACATACGGACATCGCTAAATTGAATTCAAATTGCATGAGGATTACGAATATATATACTTTATGGGGTCTTAGAACAACATATATTTCAACATTTTACTAACGTAGTAACAAATCTCGTAATATATGTATGGTGGAGGGTATGTATAAAGATAATTTTTGATACAGTTCTATAAATTCAAGTCAAAAACTACCACATTTTTAATTTATCTTTAAAACCGCCCAACGGATGTATGCATATTGATGAAAAGATTATAAATACAAAATCCAGGTAATAAGTATTCAAGCTTAAGGTCTATTTTATACAAAATTATTTATTTGTTATCCAATATTTCGCTATCTCAATACATAGCTTCTTCAAATTTGTTTAAAATTAAAAAAACAAAAAATCCCTGAAGAAGCTATCCATTGAGATAGCGAAATATTGGATAACAAATAAATAATTTTGTATAAAATAGACCTTAAGCTTGATACTTATTACCTGGAATTTGTATTAAAAAGGTCGAAGAAATTGAACTGAATAATAAATACAAAATTAAAGAAAAATCAACATGTAAGCTCCGTTACCAAAGAAATACTAAAATTTTTGATAAAAACAAATTGGGACAACTTGTTGAAGAGATTTTTTGGAATAAGGTCAGCTGAAATTCAAAATTGTTTGTTCGTACAAATTTAAAGGAAAAACTTATCACATTCTTTGGTAACACCTATATTTATTACTCGGGAGCGTTTGTTTAAAAAAGGAAGTCTAATATAATTGTCTAAATACATTGCAGTTAATTAAAACACATTTAATTAAATATGCAATAAAATACAAAGTATGCATTAAAATTCATGAAATATGCAAAAAAAAAAAAAAATATGCAAACAACAAATCGATGCCATTTTCTCGCAAATTCTTTGCTTCGTTTTTGGGCTGTTGATATTTGCATGAAAGTCGTTGCCCTGGTAATGACTACAGTATAAAAAAAGGAATCCTAATTTTTTTTCGCAATTAGTTTTTCAGCCAAACTCTGGTCTACCCAAAAATTGTTTTTGTTTTGTATATCAGTTTATGACATTTTCTTTTGTTTAATTGTTAAATTAAAGTTAACTTTTTAGTATAAAATCCAGAGATTATTTATGCGTTTAGAAATCAACTTCAATTGGTTACTGTAAAAATATTGTGAGTGTGTCTACTATATGATATTTTCAATTCGTTAAGTATGTTATATCAAATAAAACCTTAAGGCTGTGAAATAACTATCCCTTGTGATTGAATGTCCGTACAATCGATAATGTATCTTTTTGTGCTTGTTGTATTATTATTATTATTATCAAATTTACTTATTGTTTTTTTATTGAATTGTCACTGTGAGCAAAGTGTCAATGATACACACATATAAAAAATCCATTTATAATCCCAAAAAAAGATATAAATACATATGTGTGTACGATGTGTTAGGTTAGAGTGGACTGAAACATACAAAAGTAATATCTCTAAATATATTAGTGCGGAAAGTTGTTCGTCTACAATCAGAATCTTCAACCGCGTAATTTCAGATATTCAGGTGATTTTCTAAATTTATAATAATAATAATAATTATATACAATACAACATTGCGTTTGAAAAATTCCAAACAAATTGTTTACAATCGGTTCTCAGCAACGTTTATTCCAGAACAGTGTTCACAAAAACCTATTTAATGGAGCAAGTAACTTAATGAAAAATAACTTATGGATAACTACTCGTGTTTTTATTTATTTTATCATTGTATTTACAAATCGAATTCATTAAAATGCATTCATTGATGTGTCAAATACAACTTCATAAAATCATTTAATTTTCAAGATTTTATTTTCAATATATTTACGTGCATTTCTGCAATTTAAAAATACACTATAAACATACATACATATAATGTCATTAGATCAATGACATGTCTCATTGATTCAATGAAGCCATTCTTTTGGGTCATTCCACTGAACAAGTTCATAGTAATTATGAACAAATTTTACAAATACTACGTACAAAATTCTATCAGTGTAGAATAGAAAATTTTTGTGAATTCAAAAACCATTACATTTAATTTTATCGGGATAAATATCATTTAGCTTTTTATAGCTTTTTAAGCTATTAACACTCTGAGAAAAAGATTCGTCATATTTATGAAATGTAGGACTTCATAAGTCTTTGAGATATGAACCATAATAGTCAAATCGACAAACACAGTTTACCTTTTTCACATGTTATTTTGTTATTACTTATTGCACCTAGAGCTTCGAAAATTTAATTCATTAATTCAGTTCCAATCATAGTTGGATTCGAATTCGGCCCTTTTGGATTTATTTTAAAAAAGAATTAATTCAATTGTGACAGTTTGTTTTATCAAATCAATTTAAGGAGTGATATCAAAAAAACTCGAAATACATTTTCGCCAATAACATTGTTTATGACCATACATTTTTTTTTTATTAGATTAATTTTGAATTTCTATTTGTTAATTTAATCACAATGGATAATCAAAAAAGTGAGTCCTGAAATAATCAAAACTTTTCCAAAAGAAATCCATTTTGATATTACTCACTGATACTGTCTCAAAGGCTATTCGTAACGTTACGAAAGAGAGTTACCCATTGATACAAGTCATGTATCGGTAGGAAAGAAAGGATCGCAGGATATTGTTAAGGCCTGAAAAGTTGAGAACCTCCTTAGAAGAGCACGGGATACATCTGACAAAAAACGGCCAATGTACGAAAAGTGAAAGCCAATTTGGATATGAAAACATCTAAAGATCCAGATACGAATGCAACAAAGGACTCTGAGGCAAAAACAAGAGCAAACAAGATTTTGTTGTGCTGATGACAAAAGAAATGTGGAAGTACAATATAGAACCACAAAGCAAACAAAAAAACTATTCGTGTGGCAAGCAATTTGCAGTTGTGGCAAAAAAAGTTAGTCGTTTGTGAGTTCTGATTCTATTAAACTAAAAAATAATCTACTTTTCGTGGCCATGGAGGCAAGACCACTAAACTTTGGATCTCAGGACTGTGGAGAGATTTTGGGATCCACAAAAAAGGTATGCAAGGACAAAACAATAAAATCTTTAGTGAGAGGTATTACGGAAAAAATTGGTTTAATTCATTATTAACTGGTGATATTCTAAAAAATCTTTATGAGTAATGAATTTAAATAGAAGTTGCAATAAATTTTAACTTATTTTTGGTTGAATTTTTATTTAATTTTATGTAATTTCATATTTTTTTTATCTCACTTTCTAGTTAACGGTCTGTTTATCTAATAAGAAACGAATGCTATACGAACGATGGGGAAATGATAACGTAAGAAATTTGATTTGTGTCACGATTTATAATTTTCGTCTAGACTTTACGTGTGTTACGTTTTATGTCATTCAAATACAAAGATACAAAAAGTGAGTAAAAAATGTAAAATGAAAACAATATTGGATAACTTTTCATTATCTCCAAGTGTTAAAGAATAAATTTTCTTTTCGTTACAGCCCGTTATTTTACTCAACCGTTCAACCGTGATTTGAAATTATTTTTTCCATTCAATCAATCGTTCAATGAGTGAAATGAGTATAGAAAATATAGTTTTTTTTTGTTTCTCTGTTATGAGTTATGCTTGAGTTACGTTTGCATCTACCTGGGGAAAGATTCTGAATGTGTGAAGCTGTGAAGTGATAAAAATTTTTACTACTTTGCAAAGAATCCGATTCTCGATTTAACCTTTGTGAAAACTATCTGTCATAACTTTATCATATGAGTTTTTCTATTTATCAAATAAAAGTTCATGAAAAACTGTAAGTGTTGCACTATTTTACAAACATTATAAGCGACTTTTTTTATTTGATTATTTTTTAACATTTTATATATTTTCTAATATAGTTTTTTTTTAAATTTAATTGCGAAATTTGTAATTTAAAAAAATAAAATTAGAGAATTTTTAAAAGCAACAATTACATTTTTATTATAAAAACAAAAAAAAATCAAATCGCATTCGAAAAATCTCTTCTAGAAGCATACACGCATAAAAAGACATTTCTTTATATTAAATGTTTATTTTTTAATGAAAAAAAAAAGAATTAATTGAAGTTTTTAAATAAAAATTTGCTTTAAAACTCACGGGACAAGTGGAATGAAATAAAATTGCCAGATAGTCATCATTACAACATTTTTTTCCTAGCGAGAATGGGAATCGCTCAAAATGTAAACATGCAGTGAAGTGAAAATAATAAATTATTGATCACTTCTCAAAGCAATTTTATTCGGAATTGGCCCCCAGCACTTTGTTCATTATAATTTCTGTAGCAAAAAAACTTTTTTGCCCAATCTTTCGTGGAATGCTTCATATGTAGTGTCTGTGTAACACGTTTGCTGAAACGTTCAATTATATTTCAAGACAATATTATTATATTGTAATGGATATTTTTTTGCAAATTTGATTATTATTACACACAGACAAGAAATTTGTTGTCCCAAGCGATTTTGGCGCCATCAAAAGGATCGCCTTTTTGTGATTCAAGAAATAGAATATTTCAATTAAAAAACTTAACTTTCAAATTATAACTACTATAAATCAACAAATATTATTTTAGATCTAAAAAAATACAATTTGAAATTTAAAACAAGTAAAAAATTAAAATTCGGCTGTATCGAATCTTTGAATGTCCTCCACCCATGTCCTAAGAAAGCAATAACTTATCAAATCACAGATATTGCATTACACATGTCAACAAAATATTTTAAAATATAATCGATATTTTCAGGAAATTGATATTGTACAATAAAATATTTCTTTTTGTTCTTTTTATTTCAACATGGAAGCACTTTCAGACCCAATGTTTTCAAGCAAAATGTTTTTAAACTTCTTCTTGACTCCACACATACCTTACATATTTATTAAGAGAGCGATTCTTAAAAAAATTTACATATTTTTCTCAAAGAACAAACTACAAAGTTTTTTAAAAAACAAACGTAAACATATGTGTACGCTCGGAATAAGGGGCTCAAAAAATACCGAAACTAAAAACCTTATTTTTAGAAGCTAAAATTGTCCGTTAAGTACCGAAACATATGTAAACTTTTAGGGCTGGCACCATTTTCAACAAATATTATCATAGGTTCCCCTGTAGTACGTGAAACTATTTAAAACCCCCACGAATCTCTAATACGTACCATCCCAGCAAAAATAAATGGAAGTGATTCTTAAGGACTTAATTTTTCATTAATTCTAAAGTATCGTTTAGTTCTGATTTTCTTCTTCTAATGCAGTTCTTTTTCACAACTTCCAAAAAGTTGATTTTTAATGAAATTTAACAGCTTTCGAATCTTTGGCGGGTAACTTATTTTAAAAACAACCAATGTTAAACATTGATCATAGATATATCTAAGTTAGGCCAAAGCCCGATTACTGATGTCCTGTTAAAATCTAAATTACAAATTCAAAATTTATTTGGGAACATCAAAAAACTCATTTTTCACTAAACCATAAAAATAACTTAAGATGCAATGAAATAAGAACATAAAAGTAAACTTCCACCCTATGGCACCCCTATGTAAAAACCATTGGTTCCGATCATTGGTTCCGAAATTTTCACAACACTGGAATCAAAATCACTGCTTCTTTTTCTCTTCTTTTGCTACTTTTTTTTAAACTTTGCTACTTTTTTCTTAAAACTTCATTTAAAAGGAATTATATCACAAAAGTTGTCATAAATAAAAAATTTACAGGGAGGACATTTGTGAATAGTACCAAATTAGTAAAAGAGTACCATAATACTTTTAAGGCTTAAGTAGCACCACAAAAAGTACTTAACTAGAATTTTTGTCATCCCTGTCCTTTACAGTGTTTTGATAAAAATAGTGTACTATTAAATTGGAAAATTTAGGGGTACCTTCGCCATTTCACTCATAACTTTTTAACGCTGGACCGATTTTGCTCATTTTTAATATCAAACTGATGTACATTCATCTTGGTGAGCAAAAAAGAAAATCAGACCAATGAACAAAAATGTCGTGTTATAAAATTCACATTAAATAAAATATATTTGCCAAGGAACAAAATATAAAAATTTTAACATTTGTTTAAGAGTTTTGTAATTAAAAAATATGAGATTTTATCCGCTAACAACAGTAAGATCAAAAAAGTTTCTGCCTTCAATTGTGCAGATATTTGTTTGATACGTTGCCCAAATATGAAAATACTAGCAGAGTCCCATATGAAATGGTTGATATATAAGAAGGCCATTAAGGTTCTACAAAATAAAAGTCCCCGCAGATGCGAATGTTTATTTTATTAGAAGAATCTGTATACTAAATTTCAAGGAGAAGATTCACCTTTTAGCGAACACGTATTTCAGGTTCTAGCCAAAGGGGAGACTTTTCCCTTTTTTGCCCCTCCCTATAGGAATTTCCAAGACACGACTTACCGGCTGCCTACACCGGAGGAGGAACCTATCAACCAAATTTCAGGTTCTTAGCTCCAGCGGTTTGGGGTTGGCGATGTTGAATGAGTGAGTGAGAAATTTATTTTTGCATTTGGTGTTACATCAGCTGTTTAACAAACTTATAAATGAAGTGTGTTTGCAAACTTAAAAATTTGTACAAATTTGTAAAAGTTTTTACTGGAAGGTGCTTGTTTACACAAAGAGAGAGCAAAAATAGAGAATAAAGTGACATTTCGATGATGGTTTACTGGGTAAATATATGTTAGAGTATTCGAAAACCGAAACCGAAAACCGGTCAACCGGTTTATTTTTTTTTTTAACCGATTGGTTTCGAATATTTTGTAAATTCGAAGAAAACCGAAAACCGGTCTTTTTTGTTCGGTTAACCTTTTTTTTAATTACATCACCAACTTTTATAATCGTTTGTTTGGTTATGAAGATTTAGATGTAAGTCTGATTGATTCCGATGAAGACTTAACTTTGGATATTCCAAATTGAAGTAGTTTAATTTCTGATGTAAATAACACAATAAACAGTATTCCAAATCCTAAAAAAGAGACTGTACAAAATCATTCATCATTATATGATGATTTCATATATCTTGATAAATGCGACAAAAGAACTGAAAAGTTGGAAAATTTATATAATTGTCTTTTGACTATTTGTCCAACATCTAAGATTGGTGAAAGAGTATTTTCCACTTTTAGCTTTATCAAAAGCAAACAAAAAAAATCATCTTAAAACGAAACATTTAAATTGTATATTATTTCTAAAAAAATATTTTAGAACTGAAAAATAGATTTTCTTTTTACAAATTTAAAATGTAATATTAAAAAAACTTATTAATGCCAAACGTTTTAAACGTTCAAATTACTAACGTACCTAATTTTACCAAACTGTTCATTTAACTCTATAAACGATGATTCCATATAGCCTTCATAGCCGAGTCGTCTAAACGCTATGTCACAAATACTTTTTTTCTCTAATAACGCGAGTTCAAATCCTACTGAAGACACAATTCAACTTTTTTTTTGAACATTTTTTTTTTATTTTCTTAAGACTTTTTTTATTTTTTTGTTTTTTTTAACATTAAATAATTAATTAAAATAAAATTTTATATTAATAATTAAATAATCCATAAATAGGCTAAAACCATCAAAATTTGTATAAAAACCCTCTGATACAAACAAAATACAAACGGTTTTATTTCTATTTTTTGCTCCGATTTAAAAGAATTTATAAACAGATTTTTAAACCATTTTCTCATATATTAAGAAAATTTTATACACAATTTCCCTTTGAGTGCAACTATTTTAGGTCATAACTTATAATAATTTATAAAAAAAAATTTATAAACTATTTTCCTTCAAATTTTTAAAATTAAGCTAAATAAATTAAAAATATTTTGTAATAAAAAAGCGAAATAAAACCCAAATGCAAGTTTGCCAACTAAATCAAACATATTTGTAGAAATAAAACACATGCAGTTCTAGTGATTTCTTTTAACGATTTGTAAAAAAATATTTTTTTGGTCGACAACACTGATTGGTATTATGATCGTGATTGTTGTTGTTTTTATTTTATTTGTTAAACTTTTTGTCTTTCACCTCCTCACCTTTTACCCACAAACAACAAATCCATACAAAGGTTTGTCATTTATATAAAACCCAAAAAAAATCTGTTTTAAACGAAAACTCTTTATTTACTTCTATTAACGACATTTGCTTATGTCCTTCAATGGCTCAGTGGTCTAAGCGCATTGTCACAAATACTTTTTTTCTTTTAGTCGCGCGATCGAGCCCCGTCTATTCAACTTTTTTTATTTTTATATTTTTTTAACACTTTTTTTATTTTCTTAAGACTTTTTGTTATTTTTTTATTTTTTTTTTTTAACAAAACAAATGCGTCCAGCACAGTTGTCTTAACGATGTTGGTCAGCTTTTCTGTATAATTAGAGAACGGAAAGAGGAAAAGTTTCCAAATAAGATGCAAGCATCTTGGTTATCAATACACAACATCTGACCAAATGTGGGCGGGATCCTTGAATTGGGCGTGGCACAAAATAGATTAATTTATATCTTAAGAACGGTAAGACCATAATTAAATACTCCATAAATGGGCTAAAAACATCAAAATTTTTATAAAAACTAAAATGTAATATGACCTATGGATACGTCTTATATATCCAAAGATCGAAAATCGTTAGTAGAACATATTTGCTGAAAATAGTTATGAAAAAAACATACATTTTTTTTAAATACCGTTTTTCGGGAACCATAAATCTTTCAGAGTCCAAGTTTTATCACTAAAATAAATGGTAAATTTCCACTTAAAGATGTCCGTATATAAATCTGTCCATTCCATATATGTCCATATATAAACTTCCTTATTTTCCCAACCATGGTGAAGGGTATATAAGATTCGGCATAGCCGAAATTAGCCGCTCTTACTTGTTTTTAAGTCTCTTTAAATGTTCCTTCCATAAAACTTACACACTCATACGATGATTTTTTCCCCCATGTTCTTATGGTTGATTTTTTTCCGTAATCGGTTATTCTTCTTTGCTTACTTCTTTGCAATCTGACGTGTGTACGTATCACAAATATCGTAGTATTATAATAATAATAATAATATTTCATAATATTTCTTGTTTTTATGTTTATACATATTTTTATTTTTATATTTTAATTTTTTCTTTTATAAAACAATCAAATTATATATTGTTACTTTTTTCTGGATATTTTTCATTTTGGGAGAAAATTTTGTCATATCCTCTGTAATTTTGTTACCGAGTAATTTTTACTAAACTGGAAAAGTACACAAACGGACCTATTGTTGCAAATCGAATTACTCTCTGTAAGTTTGTTACTGATTAATTCTTGCTGGACTTGTCTGAGAAAAGTAATCGAACGGACTTGTTATTAAGTTAAGGAAACAGTTCTTAATACAAATTTACCTCAACAAGTATTGTAATCATAATAAAATTCAATTTGTAATAGCATACAACTGATAAATTTTATCCAAAGTATGAGACTCAAACGAAACTTATTGAACAGCACATTATCGAAAATAACTGTTGAAGGGTTTTTAGTTGGTATAGAGTTAAAGCACTCATTTTTGTGAAGTGTAAAGTAGACTTAAAGTAGCATAAACATCGCCTCTTCTATGGCAAACCATAGGATTGGGAATTTATTATGTTAATATTGACTTGATATGGGATATTTCTGTAAAAATTAAGCTTATTGGGGTAATTCCGTAACTATATGAAAAGTCACACAATGTTAAATTTATATCAGAATAACCCCATATTTCTCGTTTTTTCGAAATTAGAGCTAATTTCTGCCCATTGAACTATTGTTAAAACAAATTATTTGATTCTTTCACTCTGTAGGCAATTTCTGTATATTTTTGCGAGAGACTTTTCGCTTTGAAAAGTATGAAACTGATAATGCTATTCTTGATTTGTGAATAAAAGTGTTTCTGTACTTCAATAATAATTGTATTAAAATTAATAATTGTATTAAATTGTATTAAAATTTCAATTTCTTAAATTTTTAAGTATTATACTGCGGTTTTCGAACGATCTTATAGCTAGAATGTATTTTAGGTCTACCAGCTTGTTTGGGTTTGAGGCAAACCCTGTGGTTCAAACCTAAAAGTTTTTTATGATTGTGAATGGATTTTTTGGTTTTTTTACGTTAACATTGAAATTTAGAAGGCATTTAGTTAGCAACAATACCCAAATGAAATTAATAACAGTATTTTAAGTATAACTCATGTTAACGATTTCCACTATTTATTTTACTGCTTCTTTTTAATTATATATACACAATGAGCTATTTTCGTTTAATGAGCGCAGCTCAAAAATTGAGCTGCCAGTTAAAATTTCGAAAATATCAAATAGAAATATCAAAAGTTTAAAAAAATTCTTAAAACCCGTGAAAGGTATAATCAATTAACAAAAATTTAATTTTGATAAAATCTTAAGCCGTAAAGTGCATACAGAGCGCCAAAATTAAACAATAGAATAATGTTCTGTTGTATAATTCAATGTCAAAATTCAATGTAAGTAGCTCTACCAGTTCCCTGCCTGAAAAGCAAACAAAAATTTTGTACAGCTGGATTACAAAAATATAAAAAAATAATAATTAACAAAACAAGTAATTATTCATGTGCTGATAAGCTGTTGAAAAAATAATAACTACATAGTTCTGACGAAAATTTTAGTTTCATCATCTAAATACTTATTTGGTAATGCAAGGTATTGCTGGGTTATTCAATGGATATTTCAGCAGTTAATTGTCCATCAGTATTCTAACATCTAACTTCTCTTGTCTAGTTTAAACTTTTACATTTAATATTTTAAAGCAGATTTATGTCGTAAAATTAATTGGATCATATTATAGTTAAAGAGCAAACTGAAAAAAAAAACTCTTTAATAACAATGTCCTTTCTATTAAAAGGAAAACAGATTGTGTACAACATTTAGCAATAAAGCTTATTTAAACAACAGTTCCACATGCTGGAACACATGCTGTTTCTACTTATGACAAGAAAAATTCTACGCCAAAATATATTTTATTTTTTTATTATTATAATAGAATTAAATTTCTTATCATTTGCCACAGACACAAACTTGTGATGTACCATAATGTTGGCGCACAGAATAAAAAAATCTTCAAATGTACATTAAATTTAACTATCAGTTAAGAGTGATAACCAGATTTAAAAAAATTACAAATTTTCGACTTATATGTAGCAAAGCTTGAAAAGAATTCCATAATTCACTTTTATTTAATGAATTAAATTTGACTTTCATAAGCTTAAGTCTCCAAAAACTTTAAATTATACAAATTCTATTTTAAAAAACTAAAATTTTTTTTAATTTCATTTAATAAAAATAGCAGTTGGAAATATCATTAGGACATCTTCATGACGGCTTAGCGACTGCAACTATATCTTCTGGCTTGCTGATCCGCTACCACACAAAATAATAATACATATGGACAGACACCAGTGGCATTTTCATACAAATTCAAAAAATTTAGCTGAACAATACGAGGGCAGATCAATAAGTCCGTGACTTTTAGAACTTCCCTCGTAGTTATATGAAATGCAACACTGCTCCCATCAAGTACCACCTGTTAATATACTACTCTCAAATTTTGAGCAAGTTCCGTCATTTACTTTGTGTTTAACAGCTGTTTAAAACATACAACCTCGTGTATTTTTAGCGAAAAAAACAGTCAATTAAACCAAGGAAAAGCTTAATAAATACTATGGCGGCTCTGCACCATCGATTTCAATGGTAAAAAAGTGGTTTACTGACTTTCGTTGTGGCCTTACAAGCACGGAAAATGCCGAAAGTTCTGGTCGCCCTGTTGAGGTCTCTTCACCCAAAACAATTGAAAAAATTCACGATATAGTGTTGGCCGATCGTGTTTTCAATGGCTCATTGGTTTAAATTTTGAACGATCACTTGGGTAGAAGAAAGCTTTCCGCAAGATGGCTGCAGCGTTTGCTCACAATCGACCACCACCAACGGAATCTTGTGACAGCTTAGTTTCTATTGCAAAAATCCATGAAGTAGACTACGAATTGTCCCCTCATTCGTCTTATTCTCCGGTGGCTATTTCCTATTTCCAAGCCTAAAGAAATGGCTCAGTGGAAAGATATTTAGCTCCAACGATGAAATTATTTTATGGACCTCGAAAAATACTGCTGTTAAACGTAAAGTTCTAAAAGTCACGGACTTGTTAAAATAATATTTTAAAACAGTAACGTTTTACACGAAATAAATATTCAGATTTATCTTTTTGTTTACGCACAGCAAGTGTTTCGATTAACTGCGAAATCGGTTAAAAAATTGGAAACGAGTTGAGTTTACGTCAACCCCATTTTAAATTTTTTTTAGGGCAAACAAAAAACTGAGAATTAAAAACATCTCAGGTTTCAGTTTTGATCATAAAAACGCGATTTTTATTGTAGAAGTCTAAAAATTTTGCATTTCAGTCGATGATATACATTTGTACATTAGAGTTGTCCAAAAAATTATCAAAGTTAGAATTCGCAATCTTCACAATGCTGCCCCAATTCCTCAATGTCTAAAAACTCTCTGTGACAAGTTTCAGTACATTTCGTTTATATTTAGAGGTAGCACAAAAAGTTAACTTTTTAGAATTAGTAAGAGTAATTTATAGTAAAAATAGAGTTGACTTAAAATTGAATTATTTTTTAAACTATTCACTATAATTTAACAAAATTTTCCATTATAGTTATATATAGAATGTGCATAAAAGGTATATGAGATCAAAATTTAAAAAAAATTCGCGATTTTTGTAAAATTTATACATAAAAATATATATTTTAATCAAAATATCAAAATTTTCTGAAAAGATGAAAGTAAAAATTTAACTTGCTAACGCTTTATATGAGTAAATTGCTCAAATTTGATCTTAATTTTAAAAATCTTAAAGATCTTAGTTTTTATGAAAATTAAAAATCTGCAATCAAAATTAAAATGTATGTTTTTTTAATTATCAGCGGTTTTCGAAAATTCAAAAAAATTCGAGTTTTTTTATGATATTTTCCTAACTATCTAAAAAAGTTGTCGTCGAAAAATTCAACTTGTTGTAAATTTGCAATCTACTTACCAAGGGCTTTCGTTAGACATATTGTTATTTTATTTTTGAAAAAATAATTGTTATCCTTACAACTAAATTTAAAATTTGAATTTTTTAAAACCGACCATTTTTTGTATGAAATTTTCGAGAAATTTGCGACTTCGAATTTAATCTTGGTTTTATATTCGCAATGTCCACCCAAAAGTATATTAGATCTGATGGGTCGCGATCCTAATAATTATATTTTATTATTTTTCTCAATTTTTAATTTATTTAAAGTAACTTTGAAACTTTAATGGCAAAGAGCCAATTTTCACCGTATACAAAAATAGACATAACTTTGGAAGCAACTTTAAAAAGGGAATTGATAAAAAAACATGCAATCAATTGCATCGTATAAATTGGCTTTAAATAAAACGTTTTTTTTTAATTTCTTTGGCAGATAGAGTATTCAAAAACCGAAACCGAAAACCGGTCAACCGGTTTCTTTTTTTTTTAAACCGATCGGTTTCGAATATTTTGTAAATTCGAAGAAAGCCGAAAACCGGTCTTTTTTGTTCGGTTAACCGGTTTTTTAATTACATCACCAACTAGGTTACTTGGTCTCTTTTCCTTTTTCTGAACACTTTCATAATAGTTTGTTTGGTTATGAAGATTTAGATGTAAGTCTGATTGATTCCGATGAAGACTTAACTTTGGATATTCCAAATTCAAATAGTTTAATTTCTGATCTAAATAACACAATAAACAGTATTCGAAATCCTAAAAAAGAGTGTACAAAATCATTCATCATTATATGATGATTTCATATATCTTGATAAATGCTACAAAAGAACTGTAAAGTTGGAAAATTTATATAATTGTCTTTTGACTATTTGTCCAACATCTACTATTAGTGAAAGAGTATTTTCCACTTCTAGCTTTATCAAAAGCAAACAAAAAAATCGACTTAAAACGAAACATTTAAATTGCATATTATTTCTAAAATATTATTTTAGAACTGAAAAATAGATTTTCTTTTTACATATTTAAAATGTAATATTAAAAAAACTTATTTAATGCCAAACGTTTGTTCAAATTACTAAAGTACCTAGTTTTACCCAATTTACAAACTTAATGATCTCTATTCATTTAAAATGAATATAGTTTAATAATATTAATTTTTAAGATATTATATTAAAAAATATTAAAACCAATAAATAAAATGTTGAAATGAAATACAATAAAAAAAATATTATAAAATATTTTTTTTTTCAAAGAATGTATTTTTTTATTTTTATTACTTTATATATTAAATTTCTTTTTTTTTGTTTGAATTTAAAGCAATTAACAAATTATATAAGCTTTTTATCCAAATTAAAAAAACCCGAAAAAAACCGCTTGACCGGTTTTTTCTGCAAAAACCGAAACCGAAACCGGTTTTTTCAAAATTCGATTTTTCGAAGAAAACCGAAACCGGTTTTTCCACAAGGCCGGTTTTTTGAATACTCTATTGGCAGACCATTTTTTTTTTTGCATTATTTTTTTTTTTAATGTGTTGTTTATGAACCATATTTTTTGCCTAAGGGCTTGGTTTGAAATTGTATAATAATTAATAAAATAAAATAAATAAATAAATAATGACATATTCGTAATGTTGTGGAGCTCGTAAATTCGAACTGTTTTAGATACCTTAATGTACATGTTAAACAAATAAAGAAATCCAAAAATATTAAAATAAATTCTTGGGGGTTTTAGAAATTGCATTCTGTGCGTAAACATTTTTCTCCAAAATAAACCAAAAATGATTTTAATTATTAGTACAACATTGGTAATAGGTGCGATGAAGAAATTTTGTCATAATTTTATTTATGATCCTAATGTTCATCGTGATCAAATTTGTTATTTTTGAAGTATAAATAATTAAATAATATTGTCAAACTTAACAGTTATAATGTAAAATTTATTTTTATTTTTTCAGAGGTATACACCTTTTTTTGGGAAAGCCTTAAAAAGTGCACTTTAGCCAGAATGTTGTTTGCATTTTTTCAACCTTTAGAAGACGACGCAGATATTTTTTGTATATTGTATACAAAACCTCAACGTGAGTACCCTGATTGTTTATATATTCATGCGTGTGGAACTTTTGTACTTACGCGATTGTTTTATTTTCAGCTTTGTCGCTTTCTGTAGTCTTGTTTTTTATTTTTACGTTCACTATGATTTATTTGTTGTATTTGTTATTATTTTTTTAAAATTTGCACACACTTTTAGCTTGATTTCTTTTGCTATAGCCTTTGATTTTTAAACAACACAAGAATTTAGCACTCAATTCAAACATAAATACTGAAAAATGTACACCTAAGCTTTTGCGGTAATACGGTGTATAGCGGCATGAACTGTATTGAAATGGTAACTAAAGCGATGCCGTATCAATTATAATAAAGCGCTACCAGATTTGACGATTATATTTTAGTAAAATTAAAACAGAGTGTGGTTGTGACATACGGTCTTAAAGCTTATATGACACTTGCTAGTTTTAAGCCCATATGACCCTTGCTTGATTTTAAATGAAGCTAGAATTAGCCATACGAACGGTGACATATCTTCATATGGTTGTATCACTTTAACTGATTCATTTAGATAGAATTAGCTGATCCGTAACGTTACGTATAAGTAATTCCAGCTTGAGCCTTTAGTGTTATCTTTTAATGTTATTTAGGTCAAATTTGTCTGAGAATGACTAACATTGATAGTTTTAATCACAGGGTATAATAGTGATGTCAAAAGTGACAACTGTCAAACGAGTGATCCAAAACCGTATGGTGAGGGTTGTTGTTGTATTTCATGTCCTAGGCGAGAAAGAGATTTAAAAACAATGCATACAAAAAAATAATGTGTAAAAGTGAATAACTACACAGCATGGTTTAAAACATATGATCGCCAAAAATATCAAAGAGATACCATAGAAGTGCAACATGACTGTATTTACCAAAATTGTTGTTTCATAAACTTAGTACAAACTCACAACAAATTTTATACTTGGGTTACATATTGTAATAACAAAAACTGTTTTATGTTTTTATAGCATTTTTGCACATAATTAATGTATTTTTTTTTATTTTATCTCAGTATTCAAAAGAACAAAACATACAACAAAGTTTCACATTTATATGATCTGTGAAATGTATAAGCAAATAAACACACTCACAAAGCACATTTAATTAATCGTCAGCTTATTATTAGTTTGCCCAAAGATTTAAAAGAAAAACAATGAAAATGGTTTTCATTCTTAATTTTATATCAAAGTTGATATTAGTTATCTCAGTTATGATGCCAGATATCGAAAAACGGGTTTCAGAATTAGAAAAAGGATATTGATATTATATATAATCCAATCGCCTCTATTATTACAAAAATGGTGATTGGGCCAAACCAATAATAAGCTGACGAATTGGAAAATCAGACGCAAGGAAGAGAGACAGAATAATTGTCATACAGTTGTTTCACCTACAGTTTTTCATAGCGCAGTTGCTTTTATAGCCTATTAAAATAGTAGTTTTCACGTAGTTTTCTAAAAGGCCGTAAAAAAAAAGCGCTCTAATCACCGTGTCTTCACTGTGTTACATTGTGGTTTTAATCATCATAAAGCTTATATATCACATGTTGATTCTGTATTGACGGAAGAGAGTGTCATATATGCTTTATTTTGTATTGGATTGTTATTGATGTGAGTGCTGCCTCGACGACATCTATTTGACAGACTCTGAACTCTTCTTTCCCAAAATTTAAGAGCGCGAAGAAGTATAAAAAAGTATGGCGCTTGCCTGATTTCGTATAGATTTTGTGGTGACGACAAACTGATTAGTTTGTTCATGGGAAAATGAGTGTGAGGAATTCAACCATAGAGAATAAATGAGTACCTGTCAAATGGATGTCAGTAACGCAGCGCTCCCATTTGAATTACATTGCTGTCAATATCACTCCAATACAAAATAATGGTAGTGTCATACCTGCCGAACAAAGTTCATCAATTTTTTATCAAGTATATCCAGCTTTACCAAGCGTTCGACATTTTTAGTAGGCATATTTCTGCTATTAATAACCAGTGAATAGTTTTTACAAAAAAATTTGAAAATACAACCGTGGTTATTACTATCTACTCTACGCAAATATCTTGCATATTATATAAAATACTCTTCCGTCGCTACTACTATTACTACTATAAACAACAACAATGTACTATGTAGTAAAATAATAGTAATGTCACCACAATACAAAATTTTCTTTACATTTTCCTACGTTTAGCTGTTAACCGTATAAAACAGGAGAAAACTTTGTGATGTATGCCAAGTATCTCTAAATAGTGCGTGTTTTATCCTATTATATTTTAGTGTTCCAGCCTAAAACCTATGTATATGACTTTGGCATGCCATTGAATAGCATACCGTACCTCTCCAACTAATTGGTACACCTCCAATTAATTACCATCACTCATCATAACTCAAAAAGCAGCCAGCAAAACAGCAGATAGCGCCTATAAGTATTTTTATTAAATTAATTTGTTCTAACATGTTTTAATTTATTTTCAGGTTTGATAGGAATTTACTCCATCTCCCAGTTGCTGATTTAATGGAAAATATGAGTGTATCCATAATCATGGGTTTGTATTAAAGTATTTATGTGTGTGAAGTTATCCATAGATTTTTGATGTGTGGAACTTAAGTGGAACATAAATTTGTTTAAAAAATATATTAGAAAATCAGATTTTTTGTTAATAAAAAGATTTAAAATTACTAAACAATCACGTGAATTATGGTTTACTTCATTTATTTTTAATTTTACCATAATACAAGAATTAGTAAACATATTCAAATATAATTTTTTATTGGTTTGGGTATAAAATTCTGGTTTACAAAATTCTGTTTTACAAAATTCTGTTTTTCAAAATTGTGGTTTCCAAAATTCTGTTTTGCAAAATTCTGTTTCACAAAATTCTGGTTCACAAAATTCTGTTTGTAATTGCATTTTCAGTAAAATAAAAAATAATTTTTTATTTAACTGAAAATGCAATTACAAACACATATATAAAAATAAAACAATTAAGAAATCACTTTGCCTAACTTTCCCTTACATTTAAAAAAAAATCTATTCTCAAAATATTGTCTCAAAGATTCAGAATGGAGAAAAATTAAAAAAAAAATAAAAGAAATGTAAAAAAGAAAATATTTCACGTATTGTAAAAAAATTCAATCGTTTAAGAAAACTAGAATATTTAAAAAAATAGCAAAAAACTTAGTTTATAATTAAATATTGTTATCAGTTAAATTGAATTGCTATGATTTTTTATTATTTTTAACTTTGTCTTAATTTAATTGATTTTTAATTCTTAATAAATAATTTAACGGCATTTTTTTCTCATAATGAAAGGGGAATTACATTTCAAAAACCAGAATTTTAATAGGCAGAATTTTATTAAAAACAGAATTTTGTAAAACAAAATTTTGTAAAACAGAATTTTAGTCAGACAGAATTTTTTTTTGGAAAAAAACAGAATTTTTGTAAGACAGAATTTTGGAAAACAGAATTTTGTGGCTATCTCTTTTTTATTTACTTTGAGGAAACATTTTCTCAGCTCCGATGATTTGGAAGATGCGACACATACCATTGGAATCTTCATGATTCCTAGATCATTTCAAGGTATGTCGCATATTGGCGAATCGTTTTTAAGTGCTTTAAATCAGTTTAACAAATTCAACCCAAAAAAAAATTTTCAAGATTATTTTCTCAGCTCCTCCGATGATTTGGAATATGGCGCACATACCCTAAGACTCTACTTGTTCTTACGAGTTGCTGCTATGCGTGCCATGTTGGCGAAATGTCCTAGTGCTCTACAACCGGCAATAGAAATTTAGCCATAATTTTGACAAAATGATAAATAGAATACACTTTCTAGGAGAAACAAGGAATGGTCAAAGGTTCATATGTGGCTAAGTTCAAAGTATGTCGTCTGACGATTCTAAAACAATGACGATTCGACAATATGCGGCTAGAGTATTCAAAAACCGGTCAACCGGTTTCTTTTTTTTACCGATCGGTTTCGAATATTTTGTAAATTCAAAGAAAACCGAAAACCGGTTTTTAAATTACATCACCAACTGGGTTACCTGGTCTCTTTTACTTTTCCGAACACTTATAATCGTTTGTTTGGTTATGAAGATTTAGATTTAAGTCTGATAGATTCCGATGAAGACTTAACTTTGGATATTCCAAATTGAAATAGTTTAATTTCTGATGTAAATAACACAATAAACAGTATTCAAAATCCTAAAAAAGATACTGTATATATCTTGATAAATGCGACAAAAGAACTGAAAAGTTGGACAATTTATAGAATTGTCTTTTGACTATTTGTCCAACATCTACTATGAGTGAAAGAGTATTTTCCACTTTATCGAAACATTTAAATTGAATATTATTTTAGAACTGAAAAATAGATTTTTTGTTACAAATTTTTTGCTAATATTAAAAAAACTTTTTAATGCCAAACATTTTAAACGTTCAAATTACTAACGTACCTAGTTTTACCAATTTGCAAACTTAATGATCTCTATTCATTTGTAATGAATATAGTTTTATAATATTAATTTTTAAGGTACTATATTAAAAAATATTGGTTTTAAGTTAATTTTCTGTTGAAATGAAATACAATTAAAAATTTAATTTAAATGAATAGATATATATATGTGCCCTTCTCCGAGAAAAGGGGCCTAGTGTGTCAAAATGAAGTTTTGAGAAAAACGTATTTAAAGTTTCATAGCGCATTATCACTGTGAATGATTAGGTGTCGACTTTGACGTCATGCCTATGTGGTGACGTATTTTTTTCGCTTTAAGTTTGACAATACCTTTGCTATTGTTGCTGCTCTGTTCTTTCTCAGCTATCTGTTCGCTCTCAGCAAAGGGTTGATGTGCGTATACTAATACGAAGAACATTGTTAAATCTTTATCAGAAATCTAACTCATTTCATCTTATTCTACACCCTTTTATGTACCACAATCCACTCTTAAGTCCAAACCCGTTTTTTGACACACTAGGTTAAAATTGTAAATACAACAGCGAATAGAGTTGAACTCGCGTAATTACATACCTAAAATTTCAGCACAATTATATTTAGTATATATATCATACTTGGGAATTTTTCATTACCATTGAAATAACATTACCATAAGTTGACACTAATGCAAATGAAAACAAGTAAAAAAGGCTTAAATTCGGCTGTGCCGAATCTTTGAGTACCCTCTACTAACATCCTAAAAAAGTTCTGTACTGTTTTTGATACAAATAATGTAAAAAGCTTTTGAAGTTAAATTATCGAGGTGAAAAAAAATTTTTAAGGTGGAAAACTTTTTTAGATGCAAAAACAAATTTTTTGGTGGAAAAAATTTTTTTTTGTGAAAATAAATTTTAGTGGTTAAAAAATTTTATGAGGTGAATATTGTTTAATTCAAACAACTGGTTAAATGAGAAAATATATTATGTACCGCTGGACCGATTTTGCTCATTTTCAATACCAAACTGCTTAGGTGGATGTCCAATAATCTTGGTGAAAATAAGCACCCGCTTGCGTCTTCGCGTCGTGATCACTATTTCAACAGACAGACAGGCATCGCTAACTCGACTTAAATTTACATAAGGATCACGAATATATATACTTTATGGAGGCTTTTAGCACAAATGCATAAAATAACTAATTATAATTGATTTGTTTACAAAACAATTTATACGGTTTAAAAATTATCAAAGTAGTTTTATGCAGAAAATAAAACATAATATAAAATATAGAAATGTTAACCCGCATATATAAATATTAACACATAAAATGACGTTTAATAATGCTAATGTTGGTACATTAGTAATGGTAATGAAATTCAAAACCATTACCATTAATCAATGAAATCGTATCCCTCAATCATTATCATTAATTCAAACAATGGTACTGAAATTTATTTCATTACAATTGTTATCAATGTAATGGTAATGATATCATCAATTAATTACTCCAATCAATGCATTAGTTCCATGTATGATATGTATATCATCTTCAGCCCCTATAATTGCCGGAGGCTGGGTTCATATAGAATGAGGGAAGGTCCAGAGGAGCTCGATAGTCGTCAATACGTCTATTGATTATACCGACAGGAGAAAGATATGTAGATCCAGCCCAGATGGTGTTTTTCTCACTTTCGTGTATTTGGCTGACAAGCATGTTATCTTATAGCGCAAGTTTTTCAACAAATCTGGTTTGCAACAACATGGCGTACCTACAGAAGGGTAGAACATCGGCATTTGCATACACGTAATTATTTGAAAATGGTTTTATGAAATTTCTATAATTTTTTCCGATTTTCCGTTCAAATATCTCCAATTTGGTTTTAGCAGATTCCTTCCCACAAATCTTTGGCGGCGGTAATAAAAAAAAGACGGCGGCAAGGTTCATCTGGCTTTCATCCGTTCGGCACAGGTCTCTGCCTTTAAGTATCATTAGTTCAGTGCTACTCTGACTTGAAATAACAATCAGTTGTTAAACATAATCTCCAGTGGCCACAAACTGTAACTTATTTGGTTCATACCTGAACTACCTTGTTTTGTGTCAATGATTATTTTCTTTTAACCCTGTTATTTCCTGAAACGTCTAGTCCAATAGTATGATGAAGTGCTCGTACGAAAATTGTGGTTTCTAAAAATGAAGCATAAGCCTTGTTGGCTGTGCATTCGATTTTACCATATAACTGGTCCTGAAGGCATTAAGGATCGTGATGTTGATGCTTTGGCTGATAAATATAAGATCTTCATTGGAATTGTCCACATTGTGGAATTTTATAATTTCTTTGAAGTTCTCAATCTGAGTTCAAAATGCTTCATAACCTAAACGTAAAAAAACTTTAGAAGATCTGAATCTTCGACCATCTACGTTGAATTCTCTCCATACTGCTGCTTCTTCAAATCTAATTGAAATGGATGCTGTTTCTCCTTTCCCATTTGGTTCATAATTTAATCAGAATCCGTATTCGGTTTCAGATTCCTCGAGTTCCTGCTCAGCTACATCGATTAAAATTGTTGCTGGTTCTTCCGATCAACTTTCAAATTCTACTGATAAAAGGGAAGTACGCGTGGCAGGATCAGTTACGATATCATTACTCAATAAAAAAATACTTATTTTATTACACGTTCGATGAACTGCTGCAATGCTGTGCTTGTTCTTGATTTTTTTTATTGTTTTATTTTGTTGAAAATACATGTGCACAGCTGTATGCAAAATTAAAGTTTTTAATAAAAATATAAAGAAAAATGAATCTAAAAGTTAAATATACAAATTTAAACAAAATATATAGAGAGCAAAAGAAATTACACAAAACTTGTGAAAAAACAATCAAATTTGTATAAAAATAACAATAAAGAGGCAGCAATTTTTAGTGAAAATTGCAACTCTAGAGATTTTGTGGAGCCTGATAAAGATTTTACGGAGCGTGTGGATGATTTTGTGCAGTCTTTTTACGATTTGTCTACTCCAAAATTAAATTTGCACGATTTTTTTTTTACTTTAATGAAATTTATAAAAAAAAATTTATTAATAAAATATCTAATTTAACAAACTAAATGCACCTGTTTAATCTTATTTCCTTCCTAGTGTGGAAATCAAGTAAAAATTTCCAAAAGTGTAGACTAGAATTACTAAAATGTACTAGTGAACCTATGGTTCCAATGTCAACACCTAGTCAGTAGTACTGGTCACAAAGTCAATAGTGAATCAGTACAGTTTCACTATCGACATTTACTACAAGGTATATATATATATATATATATATATATATATATATATATATATATATATACATATAGACATATAGACGTTGTGACCGTTGATTCAATTTGGTACCTTTTATTGCTTTTATGCTCTAGAACTGATGAGCGATTATGTAATTTATTTTTAAAAAGACAACTATTACGAGCTAAGCTTTGTGAAATAATCAGCAATTTCATTGTCGTCTTCAACACATATTGCATGAATATGTACATTTCTGTTAACACCCTGTTCACTAATTTCAATGGCATCAACACAAATATAAATAAGAATAGGTAAAAAAGTGGAACTACAAAATTAGTATAAAACTTGTTTGTGTGTTTCATCGCTTCTGTCCGCTTGGAGAGATATTTTGAGCAAAATTTTTAAAAATGTAGTGCGCATCCGGTTATTGGAGCGTCCGGTTATGGGAATGCATTTTGTATAGAAAAAATTATAAAAAGTTTAGGTCGACGAAATTTGTCCGGTTATGAGAGCTGTCCGGTTATTGGAGCTGTCCGTTTTGGGAGCTCTCACTGTAATACGGATGCACAAATTCACATATTTTACTTCTTATCAAATTTCAGCGAACAGGTATTTTTTCTTTTTCTAATATTCGTGGTACTTTCGATTTTAATTTTTTTAGTGAAAAGCCCTTTTTTGATACTTTTTGAAAAAATATGTATATAGAACGTTTCCGATATGCTGCCGAACAAGGAAGTATTCAAAAAATTTCAGAGTTTTTTCACCCTAGATCTCCGATGTGGTCGAAAAAATTGAAACATATAGTTTTCAGATTATTTTTCGTACCACATATCCAAATTTTATTAAGGAAAGGTAAGAATTAGAAAAACTTTTGTTAAATTTACGAAAATTTTGTAAAATTATCTCGCTGATTTTTAGCAAAACGATTTCGTTGACACCTGTAAGCACCCTCTCGACTACAAATACGCTGACTTGACTAACTTTTTCCAGTATACATAATTCACAGTATTTTTTGAAATTTTGTATATTTTTCCACATAATAAAAAAAGCAGGAATAAAATTGAATTAATACAGCGGGTTTATCCCTAAATGAATTTTATTACAAATAGTATATGCTTTATTAAATATGTGTATTGTGTCAAGTTGGGATTAGAATCTGGGATCTCTGACTGTACGCCTACAACTCTACCCCCTGGGCTACCGTTACATATAATATTTATAATCACAAGCGAATGCCTCAATATATCGCATCCATTACAAAAGTTTTGCTGAAAACTTTTGAAAAAAAAAATTATATACAATACAATAACAAAACATTTTGCGTTTACTAATGTTTAATTCAATAATCTTCAGTATGAAACCAACCTACTGGTAAAACATTAAAAAAAAATGCAAAATAACTTCGGCCATAGAGGAAGAATAGTATAGAGGATGCAACGCCGTCAGCAGCCAAATAAAATTTTATACAGAATACAAAGGTTCGGAAACTTTGAGAAAACAGGGGATAATTGAGCAAATTTCCCTGATTTCTGCAAAAATTTGAGTAAATTTCCCTGTTTTTAAACCTTTTTTCCAAATCCAATTGGGAAAGCTGCTAAAAACTAATTGGATTTGCAAAGAAATTCAATTGGAATCGCAAAAAATCCAATTTAAAAAGATGCTGAACCTTTGAAATCTGCACATACAAAACTAAGAGAACGTTTTTTACGACGTGAGAGACATCGTCATGGTGTGCTTCGGCCAAGTGTTTTATGGTGATATTATTATTTTGACACCACGCCAGTACACTAAAAGTTGAAAATCCTTCGCATAGATAAACATATTTGTATTTTTCTACCTGGGTACTACTCCGGTGGACAATAACGACTATATTAGACTTTTAAAAACATAATTCCTTAAATCTATTTTTAAATCTGATTTAAATTTTGACGAATTAATTTGCGAGTTTATTTAAATTTGTATATAACAGCCACAGGGTAACACAGTTCCATATCGTTCGTATAAATATGGGTCACCTATGGCTGTTTGATAAAAAAAAAAGAATCCTCGGGATGACTACCGGACCTGGCCTTTCTTTTATTGTCGCAGTATATTAATACTGTGTAGAGCAAAAATTTTGTCCGTTTAGTCCTATCTCGCTTAGTTTTAAATCTGATTTAATAAATTGATTTATAAAATATTGAATCAACTCGCTGACTTACAAAACGAATTATTTTTTTTTCGCGAATTAACTCAATGAAGATTTATATTTTTCAAGGTCTGAGCATATATGTATAAAATCTAGCCAAACTTAGCCGATCACAACAGCTGAAAGAGTCTTCTGCTGTTTAATTAATGTTGTTTTTTTTCTTGTTTGCTTATCCTTGCACAGAGTTACCATGAAATAAATTAACAACAACCGCCGCTAACGTTTTATCGCACTCAATTTAAATATTTCTAAACTCACTTAAAAACGGGTAAGTTATTAAAACACAGTACAACATTTTTCAACTCATTGATTTGGGACTCAATTCTGAGAATTGCACATGAAAGTAGCCCCAAAAATAAGAACTTCTGCATCATTCGTTTTGTCAAGTTGGCTGCATTAATAATTTAATGGCCATACGAATTTCTTTTCTCAAGGTGGATTTTTATCACTTTTCTATATTTTAACAAGGTTGCATCTCGGTGGTATACCGTACGGAATATCTCTTGTGTGTCTGAAGCAAAGTTGTAGATATTGAAAAAAAGCGGAACAAACCTATCGGAAAAAAGTGCATCCAGTGCCTTAAAAATCGCAAAAATGCCCATTTTCCCCCCATTTTTCACCTTTTTTGCTCAATAACTGGATCACAAAACCACAAATATGCTGTTTTTTCTTTATTAACTTTATTTTGGATGAACGTAAAAATTCCGATTTAAATTACAGCTATTCTTCCACGGAAAACATGAGATTTTTATTTGTTATCTATGCATTGAAACAAAATTTAGAACATTTTCAATTATTGTCAATATCCATCCTCGTTGAAGTTGACGCTTGTGGTTCTGGTGATTTTGTTTTCTTCGTAGGTTGTTCATATTCATGTTCTTAGTCTGCATCATCATCCGAGTTAGGAGGTTAAGGTGGATCGGTAACAGCAGCGCGTTGTACTGGAAGTGTCGCAGTATAAGCGGGAATGTATACTTTTGTTTCTGTTTAATCCATAACCGGAATTTATCATGTCCAGTTGGGTCTTGCACCCAAATTACTGGCTTCATAAAAGAAAACTGTACACCTTTTCCATGTATCCACATTATAAGGGTATTGTAACAACTTTTGCACCACTTAAATCCATTTCAGCAAAATAATGACAATACGCTGCTTTGAACTTCTCAGTAAACAAGTTTTATCGATCTTGTTTGCCTATTCTTGGGGCGATATGACCACAAACGTAACAAAAATCATCCAATTTTGGGCACTTGCTATTTTCCATATTGAAATATTTAATGTTCTTCTGGTTTTAAAATGTAATTCAATGTAATGTATGTATGTAACGGAGAGTCAAGGGATGTATATATGTATGTATGTATGTTAACACAAGTTAATGAGCCAAACCAATTGAGTGATAAAAAAGACAGCATATTTGTGGATTTGTAATCCAGTTATTGAGCAAAAAAGGTGAAAAATGCCCATTTGCCATTTTTAAGACACTGGATGCACTTTTTTTCGTGTAGATTTGTTCCGCTTTTTTTCTTCTATCAAATATCTAAAACTTTGCTTGAGACACAAAAGAGATATTCCGTACGGTATGCAAAAAATTTCGTGTGGCCATTAAATTAATTAATGCAGCCAACTTGACAAAACGAATGATGCAAAAGTTCTTATTTTTGGTGCTACTTTTTCGTGCAATTTTCAGAATTGAGTCCCAAATCAATGAGTTGAAAAATGTTGTAAAGCTCCTGCCCATATATGGGATCTGTATTCTTACAACGTTTTAGGAAACCAACGGACATCACACTGAATTATCATGCCCAGAACATCAAAACGAAATGACTGCAATTTGCTGCAATAAGTGTTTCTAGTTAAAGCTATGAACGTGAAGTATAAACTTGATGTAATTACAAAAGATTGCAATAACTTCAGAATCTGAGAAGTTTTGAAAGTGAATTATGTGTCAGAGACTGGGGAAATAATATTATAGCTAAATTTTCTGTTCCAAAGAACTACTAGTAGCACATTTTCTTGCCCTTTAATACTTGTTTTTCTATCGGTTTTAATATGGATGATTTTTGTTTGAAATTATTTCAGAACATGGTGTAGAATTGTTCTTTGGGAATCGATTGTATCATAGGATATGTAAGAAAATACAAAAATAATAATAATTTAAAACAAAAAATTCAGAACTGTATATTTTATTTCCTTGCTTTGGGTTGCCAATCGTTAAGGATCTCTTTCACTTGATTTAAAAAGAATTTTATAAAAAAATAACGGGAAATTGTATATTAAAATTTAATCCGTTTAAACGATCTGTTTTAATCGATTATTTGGGTTGAATAATTGCACGAGTTTCCAAATTCCGGTGAACTTTTAGATCAGAGCCGATAAGAATAAATTCATACATGGTTTAAAATAATGTCTGAAGGCTGGTCTTCAATCTTAAAGAATAAATTATTTACATACTCTTCCAACAGGTCATTGGTCTCTTAATGTTGATGCAATCTGATTTTACAAAAGTTTGAATTTTTGTTCCACCTGACCAAGATTATGTGAACAAAGATTGGAAAAAAACGTCTTCTCTATATCACTTGTGAATCTACAGAACATTTTTTTGTCACCTCTCCACATAAAACATGATCTTATCAAAAACTTCGTCAAAGCGCTCAATCCTGAAGGAGTGGCTTTTAAGTACTTGACCAAGTTGTTTCCCGAATTCTCATACGCCAAAATCAAAGAGGAAATATTTGTCAGACCGAATATTCGAAAATTAATGGACGACCGAAATTTTTTAAAATGTTTAACGCCCAATGAAGAAGCAGCATGAGCATAACTTCAAGTTGTTGTTTACACTTTTCTCGGTAACCGCAAATCCCTGGATTTTAAGCAAATAATCGATACATTTTCTTCATTCTAATCCCGATTTTCTTCATAAAAACCTAGGTAATACTAGCGACGAGAAAGGAGGCGATTTGGTAAAAATCGAAAGACGATTTCAGGGATTTTTGGGTCGAGAGCATCATAAGCAACTACTGTTGGACTCTATTGCATGACACAGATCCCAAACAGTACAAACGAATTAAACTGCTCTTCATTTCTATGTTTTCACTTTTTATTGAATAAAATGGACATTAATTGTCAAAAATTGTAAGAAACTATTTTTATTCAATAACCTGAAAGCTAGAACAAATCTTAAAAACGTTAGTGGAAAAATTTTTGTTTTGCTTTTTGGTAAAAAGAAATATTATTTAGCAAATCTCTTTGCTGTTGAGATTTTAAAAATTACAGAATTTTTACAAATTTTTGTTGCTAATTTCAGAAATCATTTTAAGATAAGCAAAAAAATTTACTAATTTAAAAAAAAATTAAAGGAAATGTTATTTCTAAAAATTAAAATTTACACCTACAAACTTTAATTGCATTAAAATGTTAACAAAGGGATCGTAGGTGAAGATATCGATAAAAATAAGACATCCACATGAAATAGCACTGAAGTTTTTTTAGTTCTAAAAATCAGCCCTAAAAACAATTAAAAATTGAGCTTAAAAAAATAACTAAAATATTAAAAATAAAAAGTTTTTACAATTTTTAAGCCTTTGAGTTTTTTTTAATGTTGTCTAAAATATTAAAAAAAAAAATAATTTAAAAAAATGTTGATGCTCGTTAAAAAAAATAAATTTTAAATTTTGTACTAATATTGATAATATTTAGTAAATTTTTTTTGCTGATTTTGGCGAACAGATTTTAAATTCCACTTTACAAAAAGTTAACTAAAATTTAGTAGCGGCAGCTAATTTTTTCTACCAATTTCATTGTACTACACGTCAGCAGACATGTGTTGCTAAGATTTGCAAAAAAAAAAAATACAGCCAAATTTTCAGTTGCCATTACAGACTTTTTTGGTAAGTGTATATATTTGAATTTAGCGCGCCAAACAGCCTTAGAAAAAGACCCGTATATACTTGTGTTATTTGAGTTTTAAATTATTTGTTTCGACGTTAGCCGAATCGGGCACACTAGTCTAGACACAATATCTGCACAAACTGAATATACCCAACTCCACAGAGTGGGCTAGTGTATAAAACATGGATTCTCAGCAAAATATCCTAAAGTATGCATTTAAATATTTAAAGAAAAGATATGCAAAAATGCATTAACACATCGAATCCCTTTCGTTTTTTTTTTTGCAAATTTGTTGATTCGCAAAAATATTTTGTTATTGTTGTTGTCAAGCCACAAAATTTAGGTAAAACAATTTTTTTAAATTGACAAAATCTCCGAATGAAAGTCCTTACCCACACTCTACCTGCGATGTGGCAACACTGCCCTTGTACTCACATGAATTAGTTAACGTGTTATATTCGATATGAATGTACGTCCGAATGGTACGAACAGCCACTAACCAAGTGTTTGCACATGCGCAGCAGGTTTATAATATTCGATTATACGCACACGTCCTCCTTATTTGTTCTGAGCTACAAATTAAGCAAAACACAAAAACAAAGAATGCAAGGAAGAATAACAATGAAATTGTACGTGTTTTACTTTCTTCCTTCTTCCTTTTTCCTTGTTTTGTAAAAGGATCCAAGAAATTAATAAATACTTCCAGTTGATGTCCTACAATTGTTTTAATTTTATATTAAAGCAAGACAACAACAAAACAAGAAACCAAACACTTTTATATTCAGACATCTAAGTCTGCTTTGCTTGTTGTTATGTCAATCACATTTGGCAATTCATTCAACATTGACTGCTTACCCAAGACAGCGATTGTGCTCTGCAGGTGATCAATTTGTCTGCGTATACTAATTTTAAATTCTATTAGAAAAAAAAAATGTCGTTTAAACATTACAGAAGAAAATGTGTTTATACTCCCGTTTTACATACATATGTATACCCAGTCAGAAATTTCTAGGGGCTCAAAAATCAAGCACTGGCAAAGTGGTACTCGTATTAAAAATACTTGACATATTTGCCATTTTATTAGTTTTTTTTATACAAAATTCTAAATGGTTTTTGAGAGAGCGCTTTAATTTACAATTTACGGTTTTAAAACCGTAGTAATAAGTACACTCAGAATATTATGTAGTTAACTGTTTGTAGTTTAATAAAAAAGTTTTCCGTTCCATTTAAAAATAAAGGAAGATACATTTATTTTTCAAAGAAACATCTATATTAACTTTTTTATACATTTATTAGAAATTATTTACTATCATTTACCGATTTTTTTCAGTTTCATTTATTTTTTTCATTTGTTTGAAATTTTATAAAAATTTACCCACAAAACCGAAACTTGTGGTTTATTAGTGTCCGTAACAGTTATTACAAATTTAAATTTTGTTTGCTGTCTGTTTCCAAAAAAAATATTCAAAAAATTTCAATTTGTTTTTTTATTTAAATTGGTTGTATATATACAAAATTTTTCAATACAATTTACAAGAACTTTATAAACACACATACATATACAAATACATTCACAAAAAAAGTGTTTATAGCTTCATATGCATACATAAATTTTGTATTGTACGAGTATATTAAAAACAAAAAATACAAAAACGGAAATAATTTCAAATAAATGAAAAAAACATTTATTTTTTAAGGATTGGTGGGTAAAATTTTGACATTTATATTAACTGATTATATCAGTTGTTTCTTACGGATATGTCAGTTGATTAATCAACATTTAAAAATAAATAACAAATGGCATTTAATTTAAATGAAAATTAAGTAGACCCGTTTTTAAATGAAATATCATTTTTTTTAAATGATATTTTCAGTTATTTTAACTTACAAACTTTTTTAAGTGTACTTTTCTGCTGCAGTCCACTTCCACCATATAGTCTATCATTATAAAATAGTACGATATACATATGTATGTAATTATGTACATTTGGCTTAAGTATGTGCCACGTAACTGTGGTAACCAAAGCAAAATGGCGTGCAAATAATTCAAGTTATAGTTGCAATAGAAAGAAATTTCAAAATTATTCGGAGAACCAAAAATGTTTAAATAATAATTAAATAATAATGCTTAAAGACCATGGATGGCAAGTAATAAGTTTTCATTATGACGGTAGTTGTCTATCACGTTCAGATTAATACCGATACGACAATTTTAAAACAACATGTGTCTTCTTGTCATGGGGCTTTTTTCATAATATTTTTTACATGATCAATTTTGTTATACCTGCAAAATACAGTTATAAATCGGTATTTCGGTAGTTCATTTCAAAGTAAAACCGGTAAATTACCGCCGAAATGAACCCGGTTATACAAAAAACAAATGCCTCTCATGAAATTAACATTTTAACATTTTCATAACGGTCTTAAATCAGCTGTGGTAGCCAACTACCGTTATTATGAAAACCATGTTAACAACGGAATCGAAAGCTTTTTGATATTTCAACTTTTACAGCGTTACTACTACCCAATTAAAAACGATTTGATATACCCGAGTAAAAAACTTTATGTATAATCATATGTGGCTTTATCTAATATATTATATATAATATTTAAATATATACCTACGTCGGTATGCATAATCGCATATATTATTTTTTTTTTTTTCAAATTATCTTATATTGTGCCATATATGTGAGGTATACTATGACCACATCTAGTTATATATTGATCTTTATTTAGTTATATATAACACAAATTTTATATAACACATACGATATTTGCGTTTGGTGTCTGGTTTATAGGTAGCTTATAACATTTTTTGTGTTTTCTTCTTTTTGTATTTTTGGATTCCTTATGTTAAATTAAAATGCATACGTACATACATACACATGTATGTATTTTATTAAAAGCTGTTGCTGCCAGCTTGATTCAACATGCGCACCTGCAAGGAACTTAAATGTGTATTGTATGTATGATCATTATTTATTATTGTCAATAAATTGTGATCCAATATGAAGTTGAGTCCTTTTTGAACACAAAAAAAAAATAAAAAAAAAATGTATGTATGGAGGGGAACATGGTATATTCTGGAAAGTGGGATAATATAGGAAACCGCTAACGGATTCAGCAAATTCTTAAACATTGATCAAATGGCGCTAAGCCAGCTAAAAATAGCGAAATTGTGGTAATGTGGGAAGCGCAAACATTTTACTAGAAAACCAAATGTAATTTTAATTTCAGTATTTTTGCACGTTTAATTGATATTTAATTTAAAGTGGATCGCCCCGTTGAGTAGCGTGCTGGTTTATCAGAGCGGGGATCATGGGTTCAGGTCTGTTTTCGCTATAACTAGCCGATAGCTTTCGTTGCTAGTGCTCGGTTAGGGGGATACAATTTGTGATTATATGAATTATATAATTAAATAAATAAATAAATAAATAAATAAATAAATAAATAATATAAATAAATAGATGCTCTACCTTGTTGCCTTGTTTCAGTAGCGTTCCGCAGGGGTCTGTCCTAGGACCCCTGTTGTTTATGCTCTATATCAATGATTTCATTCAGGCTGTGAATCTTCCAATTTCAGACATGTTTTTATATGCAGATGATATTCATTTGGTTTTCTTTGGAGAGAAGCAATTTGTTGACTCCCTAAAAGAGTCAGGATTATGGTGGCACATGCACTTTTTTTATCAATAGTGAATTATGGCATTGAAGTTTATTCAGCAACCAATCGTACTAATTTCAAAAACGTTATTAAAATTGTTAATAGGATTGTTAGATTCATATATGGCTTAAGAGTGAGAGAGCACATCTCTTCGTATGTAATCTTATTTTTTGGTTTTTCTTTAACAATGTATGTTCGGCTAAGATTACTTATTAATTTTTATAAGATTATAACTACAAAACTCCCACCTTATCTGTACGACAAGTTTACTTTTTCACGATCGTTACGCTCTCCTCAAATCATTATACCAAAAATTTGTAATTCGACATATGAACGTTCCTTTGTTTTTAGAATTGCGCGTATATGGAATTCACTTTCCAATAATTTAAAAAAATTTTCCTTTACATATCCTCAAGCCAAATTATTATTTTCTGAAAATTTTGCTAATCTATAATCCAACTATTGTTCCCTGTTATAAAAAAAAAAAAAAAAAAAAAAAAAAAAAAAAAATTTTTTATTAAATACAATTTATTAGTACAAACTTATCAGTATATCTATGTAAGATTGATAGTTTTAAGTATTTGAATGTATATTTGCACCTTATATACTATTAACCATATATGGCCCTAAGGGGCTCGGTTAATTTGAATAAATAAATAAATAAATAAATAAATAAATAAAAAAAAAACAATTATCTCTTTTGGCCAATCAGAAATCTGAATTTTTCAGGGTTCGATCAAAACTGTACCCAAATTACTACAAGTTTTCCTATTTTATTTCAAATTTTTTGTAAATATGACAGCAATGTTTTCATTTAGGATAAAAGCTCCATCATGTTAATGAAACATTCACATTGGACTAAAATGTATAAAGCATTATCATGTTTATGGAGTATTCAAAAGATGTTATGAAACACATTTCAAAACTTCATCATTTCATGCAAAAATATCTTTCTTCGGTCCATATCTCAAAAACTTAGAGAGAGAAAGAAAGAGAGGGTAAAGCGGGTGTCAAAGTTAAATTATAATTGGTTACCAGGAGTTAAAAAATAATGTGTTACAAAATTTCTTATGGAAAAATAAATAATAATTGGTTATTAGTAACCAATAATTACTATGCATACGCGTATAGTAATTATTGGTAAACTTGCACTTAAGCATAACACCCTACCTTTTGGGACATCCCACATAAAAAAAGTTAGAATTATAATATAAAGGGTAATACGTGAAAGCTATGGAGTTTAGATTACTAGACTCATTATTTGGTAAGGTCTGTTTTTGCTGGGTAATTAAATAAATTAAGTATAAATGTCCTTAAACGTGTTCAGATTTAATTGGCCAAATATTTATAATAATTTGGTCCATAAGACGTTCACCGCTAAACGAATGAGTGACTGTATGTATTTTGTTTCTGTGTTGCATGCATTTTGTTATTGTATTTTCGTTCCTCTAAAGGAAAACTTGATCTGAAAATAGCACCTTTATCTTTAAATTTTGAATTAAACTATTTGGTTTTTGAGTGATACTCGCAGTGTTTTGTCGCCATTTCCACATTCTAAACAAATAACATCTACGATTTTTCAAATGAAAATAGTATATCTTTTGTCTGCATTTATGACGTGAATTTATTTATTTATTTTATTAAACATATAATTACAAATTATATCTTAATACCCTAACCGAGCACTAGCAACGAAGGCTTTTGGCTCGTTGTAGCGAAAATAGACCAGAGCCTCTGATGGGAATCGAACCCACGGCCCCGCACTGATAAGCTAGCACGCTACCAACTACCCTACCGGGGCGCTCACACTATAATAATTCACACTATAATAATTTGTTTAAAAAAAAACACCGGAAAAGTTTTAAAATTTATACTTAAATCAATTAATGTTGAATGAAATTTTAATTTGGGACGCCAAATAATTTATACTGACTTCTTTGATTTTGAAAAAGTCAGTTTGTTATGGTTGTGGTTAACGTTACAAAAATCAGTCCTTACTTTGTCTCGTCAATGCTTACAGTACATTATAGTGAAATAATGAAACCCCAACAACTTACTATACTTTATCGCAAAAGAAAGAAAAAGCAAAACAAGATTACAAGACAAAAAAGAAAAAATTTAAAATATAAACATTACAAAAGTGATGTGCCCTCGGGTGGCCGGTCCGGGATAGGTCCTTTGACTCATCAATCCCCGTAGGGTAAATAAAAGCTCAGAGCTTTCATTTACCCTACGGTAAAAAAAATTTGACAATATTTAAATTTTTCCGTATTAGGCAAGCCTGAGATATCGACCTAATTTTTTTTCCAAATAAAATATTTTTATTTCATAATGAAGAATTTTTTTGGATGGTATTACTAATAAAATTCTAAAAAAACGGATTTAAGTCCCACCCTAATGTTCACTATGACATTTATGAAATGTGTTTCTATTATGATTACACTCATACGCGTTGTTTGTTGTTTTTTCTGAATTATTCAACGCTGACTTTTTGTTGAGTGATTACATTTGCATAAAACTTAGTCGACAGATGATTCACACTGATCCCAATTACGCGTTCAGTAACATGATGCTGATTTTATTATACAGTGAATTTTGTTGAATTATTAAATGTGAACAACAATTTTTGTGTATGATTAAATCAAGAAAAAAGTTGATTTTGCAGTTCTCTGTTGTGCAGTAGGAAGTACAATTTGTAAAAAAAAAGTAGGCGTACTGCTGAAAACAGTACGTCTGGCAAGCCTTTTCAGACCACTCTCGGCAATAGTCGCAAATATACCGAAAGAAGTAAAATCTCGCTCTTAAATACATTCTCTATAATAAAACCTCATCATATTCGTGCAAAGGGCGTGAAAAGATTAATAAGTGTAGTCTTTTTACACTGAAAGACGCATGGTTTAGCAAAATATCGTAGCAGTTCTCTGTTGTGCAGTAGGAAGTACAATTTGTAAAAAAAAAGTAGGCGTACTGCTGAAAACAGTACGTCTGGCAAGCCTTTTCAGACCACTCTCGGCAATAGTCGCAAATATACCGAAAGAAGTAAAATCTCGCTCTTAAATACATTCTCTATAATAAAACCTCATCATATTCGTGCAAAGGGCGTGAAAAGATTAATAAGTGTAGTCTTTTTACACTGAAAGACGCATGGTTTAGCAAAATATCGTAGTAGATCACAACTTTATTTAGAGTAACAATATTTCATTGAACAAAAAAAAAAAAACAGAACTAGGCAGTCGTGTTTTATGTCGGTGTTTTATGTGCAACATCAGACATGTTGTGTTTACGTTTACTTTGAACAAAAATAAGCTAAATTCGTATGTTTTTTTGTGTTCATACATTGATTTACTTTACTTATATTTTGTTGTTGTCGTTCACTTGTTTTTACCAATTTTAACTTTATAAAAGTGTGCATGTGGCCATGTTGAGCCATAGAGTAACTTATATACTACCTACAAAATATATCGGCCAGACAGTAAATAATTTCATTGAATTTATTAAACAACACTAGTGTACAAATCTCTGGCCAACTGTTTATACATATGTGTATGTAAGTGACGAGTAGGCCAACCAAAAAGAAGCCAGATCTTGTTTTATATTTTTCATGTAGACTAAGAGCTCTTGTTTAGCTTATTTGGCAAAATTGTGATTGTTGTTGCTTAATTTGCAAATATTGGCTTATTTTAACTTATTTCCTTATTTAAAATTTAATTTTATTTTTTTACTTAAAATAATTATTTTTGGTGGTCCGCACGTGACATGAAATAACGTGATTCACGTGAATCACGCATGAGCGTGAGCCTAAATTTAAATTATTCACGTGAGCGTTAAAAAAATTTGGTGCGTGAGTCGATTTTTTGTCCTGATTATTCCTTGCATTCGTTTTTTATTTTTGCGACGTTTTTATATGTAACGTAGCAAGTCTGTTTTATTTTTCTTTATGTATTAAGTATGGTAACACTTCATTCAAGTGGTGCAAGTGATGAAATAGCTTCTTGTATGTTTAACTAGCGGACAAAGCGCCCTACGTTGTTAGGGTAGAAAGATGTCGCCGGGGCTAACGGCCGGGAGTGCCCGGAGTCCCCAGACGATTACCTGGAGTCCCCCAGGCCAATATTCTAAAATGTACCTTATCAATGAGTTAGCCCTTGCTGCAGGTAAAACATATTGCAAATTCCAAGTTTTTTTGTTAATGCTTTGGCAATTTTCTGTTTTAATTTTAACTTTTCACTGTATCCTGTGTTAGAGATAAAGAAGTTTTTATGTATTGTTTTATGTTAAGTGAATGATATCACTGTGCTTGTTGAAAAAGTCAACGCTGTGGGTTTTACTAAGTCAATTACGCTGAATCAAATGGATTTAACCGTTTTTATAGATGAGCTCTTAAAAAAAGTTGGTAAAATGTAAAATTTTAGTTTTTATAATAACCATAATTGACAAAAAGCATAATTGAAAAAAAAAAAAAAAATAGAAATTTAACAATAAAGCATTTCAAGTTTATGGTTTAAAAAGGTTTATTTTATAACTTTTAGTCTAAGGTCCAATTTTACAGTGTGAACTAAGTTTTACTTTGGATAAGCATTTGGCAAAATAAGAAATTTTCATTTCTAGCGCCATGTTCCTTTTTGCCCCTTTGCGTAGGAGTTTTTAGAAATTCTGCCTGAGAGGATGCCAACCTTCATAACAAATTTCAACATTCTAGCTCTAGAGATTTTGGCAGGCCGAAAGGGAAAACCCTTTCCTAATTGCTCCGGTAGTGAAACCTATATGCTAAATTTCAACTTCCTAGGTTCAGCGGTTTTTCCACTTTTTTCGCCCCTCCGAATAGAATATTCGAAGATCCAATCGTAGCTGTTGTTAATTTGATATGCAACTTTTCGGATCAATTTAGTTCCTTCTAAGTCCCCAAATATATTGCTGGATCTCATTTGATCTGCCAATTTTCGGATCAATAAAGATCTACCTTAATCCCCAAATATATTAAAATCGAAATGCTCGGCTTGACTTTGCCCTGGTCCAGTTAAAGTAGACGCAGCAGCAATGGAAAATATTTTATGGTCAGATGAATCGAAATTTAAACTCTCGGAATTAGGCGGAAGAACTAATGTTCGGCGAGCTCCAAGCAAAGTGAAAGCTTGGTTAGAGGTATGTAAAGTCGTGGCCACACCAAGCTCACGATCTCAACTCGATTGAGAACAGGTGGATGATTGCAAAACGCAATATAGATAATAAAGTAGAACTAGAGATGCTCTCAAGCAATTAAAAATCATGGATTCGATTGTTGAGTCTTTGACCGCTTTGGTCGGTTTTCGCACGCTTCTAACCACTCCGCTGACTGCCTTTTGGACTCCGGTGTATAATAATGAATCCACGTCTTGTCCATTGTTATAAATCGACGTAAAATTCTGTTGAATTTACTTCAAGCATCTCAAAAACATACTTTGAATCATGAACACGTTTCAGTTTTTGTTCAGCTCTTAAAAATGCGGCAGCCATGAGCAGAAAGCTTTTTCTTCATATATAAATGATCATGTAATATACGTATGCAGAACTTGCTCTGTTGATATCTTTATGATACCAGAAATCTCACTCACTCAATTTAATCTTTCGATCATCCAATACAATCTGATGCACTTTCCTTACGTTTTCTTCGGTAACTGCCTCATTTGGACGACCAGGATGATCTGCATAATGTGTGCTCGTACGATCACGTTTAATTTCGGAATACCACCTTTAAACCATTGAATATGATGGCGAAGATTCACCATAATGTTTATCAATAAATTCTTTAGCTTTGACCCAAAAACAATATTTTATCAAAACACGACACTCTTTGCAATCCATTTTTTCTCAAACTTTAAAAGCACCATCGTTTTTATAACGGCAACTTTTTCTCTAATCAATAAAGTGTCATGAAGTTCTGAAATATTGTCACGCCATCTCTATGTACTTTTTAATCCATGTGGTATGTAGACACACGCAGAAAACAGTATCAGTTGTGGCCACCGAATTTGTTGCCAATCAAATTCTAGCGGCTACGACAACTGTCTTTTGATTTTTTTTAATTTTGTCTAAAATATTTTTTTAAAAATAAAAATTAAATTATTTTTTTGAGCTGAAAGTTAATTTTTTTTACAAAAATATATTATTTATTTTTTAATATTTCGCTACTGCATTGTGTAGTATCTTCAGGAAATAATAATTAAGTAAAATTATCAAAGTCAAATTATCAACTTTAAAGTGTAACAAGTATATCTAAAAATAATTGAGTTGGTTGTAGCATTTTTAATAATTCTTTTCTAAATTAAAATTTTTCTATATTTTACAATTCTTTGAGTTTAGTTCCTTGAAATTTTTTCTTAATTAAAGCAAATTTATTTAAGTAAAAAATGATTAGCAGCGGTTATTAAATTTCCTGCTATTACCATTTCAATAATATTAAGTAAAATTTGTTGCCGATTTTAGCAGATCTATTTTAAATTTCATTTTACAGCAATTTACAAAAATTAATGATATTAAGACAACTTAAACGACTTCACGTCTTGGATCTTCAATTCAGAAGTTAAAACTAAATTGTAATATTTTGTATTAAAAATATTTTTATATTAATTTTATGCTTAATAGCTAATTGGAGTTATTAAGCCCCTGTGATGTACATAAAATTGAACACATTTGCGTATAGTTCTTGGACAGATTGTAAATGAAGAATTAATTTATAAAAAAAAAAAATTGCTGATTTTAGCAAACCGATTTTTATTTCCACTTTACAAAAAGTTTCCTAAAATTTAGTAGCGGCTACTAATTTCATTGTACTACACGTCAGCAGACATGCGTTGCTAAGACTAGCAAAAAAGACCGCTGAGCTCAAACTAGCAAAATTTGCCGTACTCACAGCAAAATTTTCAGTTGCCATTACAGTGATCTATTTATTTTAGTTACAAATGGGATCATTCATCAAAAACTAGCAGTTGGAACCCAAAAATTCCACAAGAATAGATTTTTTAACATTTTAGAATTCACGAAAACGAAAAATATCTGAAGACGAAAAAGTAAAACGTTGCGAAACTGTACTAGAAATTATAAAAATTTCATATGAAATGTGAATAAATTCTTAAATAACAAAAATCAACATTCTTTACTTATAAATAGTTTATATATTGTTTATTTATTATATCGGTTAAAAATTTGCAAAAACACCATTTCCTTCTGGAGAAGCAATTTTCGTTTTCAATTTCATTTTCTGAAATATTGTATATATTAATGGCTCTGCAATTGCTAAAAGTGATAGCGTAAAATATTTAGGTCTTCATTTGGACCGGCGACTTACATGGAAAACACATATTATCTTTAAAAGAAATCTGCCCTCTCTCTCTCTCGAAAATAAAGTATTGCTTCTCAAAACCGTATTAAAACCTGTGTTATTTGTACATATGGCATATAATTATGGGGTACGTTGAGTAATTCTCATATAGAAATCTTACAGAGATTTCAGCCAAAAGCTTGACGATCAATAATAAATAAAGTATTACATAATGACCTTAAAATTCCTTTTGTAAAATCTCAAATAAGAAAATTTAGCTCTAACTATTCAGAAAGACTAAGTAATCACACAACTATATTGGCAATCACATTATTAGATGAGACTGATGAAGTCAGAAGACTCAAACGAAACCACATTTTAGATCTCCCTTTTATTTGATATATACTAATGTTATTATATAATGTAGCTAATACTAAATCTTAAAATTCTATGTAAATGATCTCTATGTATAATTGTACATAATTTAATTTTTTGTTTCCAATGGGAAGCAATTGGACATGTAATTTTTTAAACTTGTCAAATTTGCTTATTATTGTGAAATAGATTGCAAATAAATTCATTTTCAAATGAATTGAGGCATGTGACATGCCTGATAGCATAAAATTTGTTTACCAATACCATCATCATTAGTGGCGTCTATAGTCAGTACAATCCACAATTCGATTGGTTCTACTGAAACCCTAATTTAATGGTATTTTTGATCTGGATAACCGTATTTGTAGCTACCACTTTTGAATGTCGACAATTTTCTAGTGTTCTAGTATATTCACCAAATAAATTCATAAGTTGGTTAATTCTACTGAAAAACCAATATTTGGAAAATAAGAGTTTTTTTTTGTTGTTGTTCCTTTTCCCTCTTTTTAATTCTTAACACAATATAAATCTGGTAAATCTGACTAAAATAACATCCTAAGGAATAATTTTTAACAGCCTGGATCGTATTTCAACCAATATTTTCTTGCCGTGTAGAGTTTTAAACTTTTTTTTTAATTTTTAAAAAAAATTATAAACAAGGATATATGGAATTTAAATATTTTTTTAAAGCGTACTACAAATTTTAAATGCGTACTACAAATTTTTTTAAAATTTAAAGATATGGTGGGGGGGGGGGGGGGGGGAGAAATTCTTAAATTAGTCCTACGATTTATTAAATAGTTTAATTCAATAGTGGGAATAAGGTAGAGTTACACAAGTGTTGAATATCGATCGATCTTTTTTTCAAGAATTCAGTTCTTAAAGCACCTACTCAATTCTGCCAAAGTTAACCCTGGTTTTGTGTCTAAAGGTACAAGCCTGGTAATTGTATACAAAGTATTAAGTACACACAAAAAAGTATCACAAAATATTAATATTTGTTAAGATTCAATTTCGATTACTACCAATTTTTTGTTTGAAATGTTTGTCAATTCTAATTGCTCATAAAAAAAATCTTTAAAAGTAAAAATGGAAGTTACAAAAAAAAAACAACAAAAAGTAGTTTAAATTTACAAATTTCATTGTTGGAAACTTTTTAAGAAATTTTATATTTACAAAAATATTCTATGAAAGATGTTTTATACATCAAACTGAATTTTGTAAATTTTTTCTGTATAGAATCGAGTCAACACTCAAAAAGTTTTGAGTTACTACTCGATACTTCGAGTGTTTAAAATTATCGAAATTTTACAACTCTAGACTAAGGTGCTTAAGGTGTGGTGGTTTCTTGTCAATTTATGATTGCACACAAACTTGTTAAGACTTTTTTAATATTTAATTTTTTTCATTTTAAAACTCTATATTTCGTTTTTTTTTTGTAGAACCCCTCGCATATTTTGTTTTATTGCGTCACGCAGTGTTGCAATCGATTTGCAGTGTTTCAATTTCTTTTAACGAAAAGCAACGCAAACATTTAATGGGTTAATATAGTGGAGCTACCTATGAGCCAGCAGAAATGTTTATAATACAATAAAAAAACAAGGAAAAACAAAAAAAAACTTTATCGTTCTCGCACCTCTTTGGCGAAATAACATGTATGTAGGTTATCTTTTAAATGATCAAAGCCTTAGTTATGCTGCTATTCTTATTGTGCAAAGATTTGGTGAGTGCCATTACCAATCGAATTCGATTGAATGCACCACAAATTTTGGCATTTTAGACATGTCGTTTCGGTAAAGTCAACAATAATACCCATTGACTAAAATACATATTTTAAACACTTACCTGAAAAGAGTCGCTTGTGTTTTTATTCAGTTTATTTGTTGTTTTTTTGCAGGGATTAAATTGTAGCGCCGCTTTGAAGCAATCAGCGTCACCTTTGTTATTTCATATAAAGTTTAGTTTTTTCTTTTTGGATTTATATAATAAACAGTCCATTCCAATGAGGACGGTAGTCGTCGTCGTCGTCATCATCACAGGAATCTGCAAAAAAAAAAAAACAAATAATAAAAATACACCAAAATATACCGAAAAGTGTATCAAGTGAACACGTAATCTGATTTTTGCATTAATTTGTGGAGAACAATGCCTTTTCTTGAATCCCAAAAGTCACAAATATTTAGGCATTGACCAGAAATGTATGTCTGCATCAAGGTGTTACAAATATTTTCCCAATATTAAAAAGACATTTTAACTGTAAGCTTTGGAAATACATTATAAAACAGAGGAAAACCAAACAGCTTACAAAAAAGAAAAAAAACAGAAAAACTCACGAGTAAACTTGTGCCATAAAAGGCACTAACGTAGAGATTACCCAGCAAGACTTGACATTGTAAAAAAATTAAATAAGTCCCATTGAACTAACTTCCATTAAAATAAGTCCAATACAAATTACTTTCAAAACGAAACCGAGCCTATTATTTTAAGTTAAAAAAAAAATTAAATTTGGTAGCGGAAGAGGTTGTTGAGGTTGTTCTAAAGTAATGCAAGGGTAAGTGGCTTGATGTTATTCCAGGTAATACCAACATATTTGCCAGATTTCGATGAGAACTAGAACACTTCGATCAGCAGCTAGCCACCGAATCAGATGAACAAGCTGCTGCTATACCATTTGAAATGAAATAAGTTTTTATATTTCTTTAGACAACACATATTAATGAAACAATTTGCGGACACCGTAGTTTTTTCGTTGTATGAAATACATAAAATACATAAAAAAATTAATAACATACACAAAAGATATTCAGATGTATATCATTTGGCCCAATAAACAAAAAATATGAATACACTAAATTAGTCTTTCATATTACTTTCACCACAATGAAAAAAGGGTGAAAATAAGGCAACTTTAAGGAACTATAAAAAATCAATGAGCTTACTTTGCAAAACCCTTTGATATATGTAGTACATACTTCCATTTCTACAAAAATATTTTTTAAGATTTTTGAAAATTGTGTTACAGTTGAACTTCCATAACTTGAATTTTTTTCTAACTCAAACTTAATCGGTTGGCAGAAGCGTTAAGAGAATAAATAAATTAGAATTCTCCTTCCGTATCTCGAACTACCAGCCGAAAAATATGGTATCCCGGCTAGTACAGTCTCGTTGGTTTTGAAAAATAAGGAATCAATTTTCACGCCTTTTGCATCTGGATTTCGATTGACAAATCAGTCCTCGATTGGTTTAAAACAGCTAGAAATCAAAAAAGGCCTATATGTGGTAACAAAATATGGAAGCCCATGGCTTGCACAATCTCTCGCAATTCCGCGATCTCCGATCGGTCAACACCATATCAAATTTCCACAGGAGTCAACTGACAGGGGCAGACTGGAAATTCAAAAAGAATATCCCTCTTAATAAATAATCCATACATCACAATATCAGTAACTCATTATGTTAAAGTCTCAAGACATGTAATTATATATGGTATTGCTAAAGCAAAGAGTGAAGGAAACGCTTTACCAGGTAATGCGTGAGATATGTCCAACCATTTCGCAACATTTTGCTGGAACACTCTCCAGTTTCACGTAAAACAATTGTTTTCCTTGTGCATCAAATAAAAGGCCAAAATATCAGAAAATGCAAAGGTTTTCTTTAATTGCATATGTATTCCAATATTTTAAGTCCAATTAAAAGAGTTTACTTTGTCTGACGGTATTATTTGTCGATATATTTTCTATGAAAGAGTCCAAAAAAGGTTCTCAAAATATATGTTTTGAATTTATAAGAAATTTCTCTCGCAGAAAATTCTTTGATTCGAAAAAAGTTTTGGGTTTAAAACTATTTTCTGTATAAATCTTGAGGTTTTGTTAATAGGATATAGCTGAGTGTATTTCCCCAAGAAAATTAATTAATTAAGATGAGTTGTTGCGTTTTTGTAATTCTAAAATCATGTATAAGGATACATTGCACAACTTTCTTTGAAAAAACTCTGTCCCGTCCACTGCTCTTCTACAATGTGTTCTACTAAAACAATATTAACTCCATCAACACAATGTTCAGTTAGCTACCCAGCAAAACCACACATTACCAAATAATGGGTAAAGTAATGTATAGCCATAGGGGCCGATGGATTACTTTACACCTTACTTCATTCAGAGGTGATAATGTATAGGGTTAATTATATGGTTACGATAATTGGAAAAGTAATGTGTCTAAATATAGATTTCTAATGAGAGGAATTTTTATTAAAAAAAATTATTACAAATATTTTATTTAAAATATTTGTAATTAAAAATAATGTGGTCAAGATGGGAATCGAAGCAGGGAAATCTGCCTGCCAGCCAAGAACTCTACCCACTGAGCTATCGACGCATATAGTATTTGATTGCTTTAAACTTATCAAAACAAACATACATTACCCTTTGGCTTACAAAAAAACACAAAGTAATGTATCTAAAAATAAATTTTCAAAAATATTTCAGTTATTACTTTACATTTATAAATCGTATATTACGTAATCAAAAATGAGTAACTTATTACTTTATGATTGCAAATAATAAAAAAGGTAACGAGCTATCATTACAAGGTAACGCATGAGAATATCGCACCCATTACCAATGTTTGCTGGGTACTTACTGGGACTTTAACTGACACATTTGTTTTTGTTTACTATACAAAATTTGAGTTTAATTTTTTCTTCAAAGTTAATGGAACATTGTGCTATCGGACCTAAGAAATTGAAAATGTGTTCAATCGAAAAATTTACCTAAATAAAGTCCATTTTTTTAAATATGTATTTATGTGTAAAATGAATGTCCAAAATACAGTTTTATCAGAAAAATTAGTTTTTTTTTTGATAGAAAAGTAAATTTTACCTAACAATTGCATGTTAGGTTTTAACCGTAACCGTAACTGTAGTTAACCAGATAATTTAACCGAAACCGTTCAAAAAAATCATGCGTTCACAGTTAAAACTTTTTTTAAAAGCTTTTAAAACAAAATTTACAGCTTTTAAATTCATTAATTTTTTTAACTTATTACATTGACTGGAATCTAATGTACACGTATTAATAACACTATGGAACATTTTTGTCTGGGGGGTGAGAAATTCCAAGTCAGGGTGATGGTACTAGGTCAGTATAGTAAAACCCTCAAAGGGTTTGGCGTTCGTATGTGTCAGTTTCTTTTTATGACCTTTTAAATTTTTTCCTTATCTTGATGGTTTTTCGCTTAGTTGTAACATTTTGGCAAAAACGTAGTTTAACATAACTCGAGAACCACTTGTCCGATTTTGCTAAAACAAACTAGAATTACAATTTCTTTAATCCGTTCATATAACGTTTTTCTTTATAATCAACAGTTTTGCCGGTAAAAATAAATTTGTGGAGAAAAAAAAATATTTTTTTGCCTAAAAATTAAATTTTTTTTTTTAAATTCATAAAAAATCCAAAACGGAAAAAAGGATCAAGTGTTATTAATTTCGTGTAAAGTCACATAACCTATAAACAAAATGCGACATAGATCATAGAAATCGATTAACGCGTTCTGCTTTTATTTACAATTAAGTGAAGGTATCCCATTTTGACAAGAATATTGATATTTGTTTTTATTCAAAAAAGTGTCATTTATCGCCTTTTTTATAAATTTGCATTCATCGCTATCATCAGTTTCTGAACCACACATAATGTCAATGTGTGACTCCACTGTTGGCCCTTCTGCATCTCCTGAAAATTCTTTATCATCAAGATCATCCTTGTCTTGCCACACAAGCTTACTCCACCAGCAAATTTCCGCAATTATTGCACTCGGCGACTTTTTGCCTCTATATCTGTAAGTTTTTGTTTTATTAAAATGAGTTTGAAAAAATAAAAAATCAGTATTACCTCATTTCAAATGGCATAGCAACTTGATGATAGCGTTCAACTTGTTCATCAGATTCGGTAGCCAATTGTTTGCTGAAGTAGTCCAGATGATGATGTAAATAATGGATTTTCAAGGACATGTGGGCACCAATTTCCGAGAATGCTCTTAACATCCTTGCGACAGAAACATCGTAGTTGTTAGAACGATGCTTTCCCAACAAGCCTTCTATTACTTCTTTGATTGCCTGCCATGCATTCAATTCAGCGTCAATCAAAATATTGTTGAATGCGTCACTTTTAATCAGCTTCTCTTTTGGCGACAGTTATGATAAAATTCTTAACAATTCCAAGTTTAATATGCAGTGGAGGCAGCAATATCTTCTCCTTCGGCACTAGAGGCTCACGAATAATATTGGCCGTTTGTAACCTGCTGTGCTGAACTGAAGGTTTTTTATTGGTCTTATGCAGTAAAACCGCCTTCAAGCTGAGTTTTGAACTGTCAATAAATAATCTCCAGTCATCTGCTTCATATTTTATTTCCATTGCGTCCATCAATTTTCCTACATCCGGGCAATATGCAGAAGTTTTTTCATCATTCACAAGGAATAAACTTTGGAGTGTTGCCTGACGACTTCGATAAGCTGTGACTTTCACACCGGGTGCCAACAAATTGTTTGATTTCAAAATGGAAGCCAGCTCTTCCGATTTATGCTGTGTTAATTCCAACTTGGCAACAATTGAATCAAGCTTATTTTGATTTATTAAAATTGGCTCATTGGATACTGATGGCTCATATGGGGGATCATCACGTGCATGATATGTCGGAGCAGTCGTAGAAGAGAAAATATCTGGGCTAGAAGCTTTTGGCACAGGAATGTGGTCCGAATGAGGCAATGGTGTTGCGGCACTTGCAACACCAACGTAATTATACGATTTTCTTATCCTTTTTGCGGCTCCTTTATTCGCACATGCATAGCAATTCAATGGATTGTGACCTTCGCCAGGATTAGTCCAAGTCATTGGGATACCGAATGGCATACCTTTACGTCTTCTATTTTTCCAATCCATTAGACGGTTGTAGCAGCTTTTTCACACTATATTTGGTACCCAATTTTCGTTCACTATAACATTTTGGTTGAAGTACATCTCGTATGTTTGAACAAAATCAGTACTGAAATTTCCCCTTTTTTTATGTGTTGAGACATATTGACCACAGCAGTAGCAAAAGCTATTTATATCTGGCTTGCACAGTTCCATATTCTGTTCAGTTTTGTTCACTTTTAAAAAACTGGAGAAAAATCACTTTTACTGTTCGCGTTCGTCGGCACTTGTTGAATGACAAAAATCACAGAACCAGTGTGAGAAAGAGAAGAAGTATAATGACAATGCATGTTTTATGTGAACATTACAGAACCAGTGTTGCCACATCAATATTTCTCTTTTAGTACAGTAGAAAAATATGAGAGTGTTCGGCTTGTGAGTGTCAGTGTTTTCTCCAAATAATGTTGTGCATATCTGGAGCAAATTTTTAAAATTCATACATTTACCTAATTGTGAATAAATGAGAAACGCGTGCATCGATTTTCATGATCTATGCCTTTTTTTGCTGAGTTATGTGACTTTACGCGAAAGTAATTAGTTTTGGCACTTTTTTCCATTTTGGATTTTTTATGAATTTAAAAAAAAAATATTTAAATTTTTAGGCAAAAAATACTTTTTTCCCTTCATACATTCATTTTTAACTTCGAAAGTGTTGCACATATAGGAAAACGGACAAGTGGTTCTCGAGTTATGTTAAACTACGTTTTTGCCAAAATGTTACAACTAAGCGAAAAAACATAAAGATAAAGAAAAAATTTAAAAGGTCATAAAAAAAAAACTGACACATACGAATGCCAAACCCTTTGAGGATTTCACTATACTGACCTAATACCATCACCCTGACTTGGAATTTGTCACCCCCCAGATTGGCTGTTGTACTGTGTAATAAGTGCATTTTGATGGTATTTCTATACGCTTTTAGATAATTTTGATAAAAATCTATTATGCTACAAAATTCTTTTGACGAAACGTCACAGACTTGGCTTAGTGCAATATATTATAAATTATTTACCACACTATCCTGACCGGAAAATCTATTTGTCAGGCGAACATTTTTTACCAAAATTCAGGCAATTTTTGTTAAAAAATTTTCATTTTGTTTTTCGTATATAGTTGTAAAAGTTGGCGCCGCAGGGAAAAATTTTGTTTTTTATACATTAAGAACAAATATAATTCTTAACAAGTTTCAAAATTGCCAAGCTCTAAGACGCAATGTCATAGAAAACCATTCGCTCTAAAATTTTGTAAGATCATCGGATGCTGCAAAAACCACATATCGGAAATTGATGGCTTTTCAATTCTTACCAGCAAATTTAATAAGAACTGGCTGGGAAGACACACTCATGGACGGAGAGAAGAAATTTACTTAAGTGGTGGCGCATCACTACAATATTTAATTTATATAAAATGATTTTTATTTAAAGAGCACATTCGGATGTTATAGATTTCATGCAATTTAAATTCGTATAATGCTGTGCATAGGCAACATTTCTTTGCTTTGGGGCAATTTTTTTATTTCTTCAAGTTGGTGCTTTTTTACATATGCCCCAAACTTCATTTTGGGGCTAACATTCATTAGGCTGGAGTAATTTTTCATTATTAAATTTTGCCCCAACAAACGGGCTTAATTACATTTCAAGATTGGGGTGATATTCCCTAAGGTCGAATTTTTAAAAATAAAAACAGCAGTTATAATGGGAACGTGGAATAACCACGTGGAAATTTTTACTCAAATTCAAAGACCATTTCAAAAACTTTTGGATTGACTCCAAATATAATATATAAAGCATCAATAGAAATTTAAAAATACCAAATTAAATAAAATAAATATGTGTTGAATTTCAATAACTTTTTAATTGCGATTGGTATTTTATAATTTTAATTGATCTTTTTAAGTATCGATAGCGAATTTTTGAATTTTATTTGTAATTTTTTGAATTAAAATTGTGTTCTTTTATTTCGTTTTTTTTTTTTAATTTCAATTGTCTTTTTTGAGCTATTTTGTCTATTTTTATAAAAAAGCTTTATTTTTATATGTATTTACAACTACTTGTTTTCATAGTATATGGACTCCAACGGAATACGAAATATATCAATTATGTTGAATACCCTGCTCTACATTTACTACAAACACATAATTTTTTTGTGAGCTTTTGCTGTTTTTTAAATTTTTTCAAATAACAAATTGAAAAATTTCAAATATTTTTGCTTACATTTAAAAGAGAAAAGCCAAGAATTGACAAGACTTGGCAGCATTTTTGTAAAATCTTACTTTTTTACTACTATAACTACTTTGAGTGTTGATAATTGAATATTTTCAATTTTAAATACATATGTTTTAATATAAAAATAAACTCATAAGTCTGAAATTTTGGGGATTCCAGTTAAGACTTAATGTGGTGTTTGAATCTCAGATTTTTTTTAAAAAAAGGTAATACAATTGGAAACACGATTTTTTTGTTTTAAAATAGAATACAGAACTTAAATAATTCCACTTAGGACCTTGTGCGAGGTAGCTAAATAAATTCTAAGCTAAATACAAATTGGCAAAAGATTTTAAAATTTCTTTGACAAAATATTTGAACAATTTTTAAAAATTCATAGAAATTTAAATTTTATTAAGCTAACTCCCACCCACACAAAATACAACACTTCAAAAAAAAAATACATATATTTTTTTTAAGGGTTTTATTATTTTACTGTTTTGCTGATTTTTAAACCCAATACTGAGTAATAACAGATAAGGATAGTCGACGTGTAAATCAACCTTTAATTACTCCTTTTTTAGAAAACGTTCGAAAAAAGATAATAGGCGTTAAATTAAATAAAAAAGCAATTGATCGGCTTTTAAAAACTTAAGTGTATTTTTGTTTTTTTTTACCCAAATAATATTACGAGCGTGGAAATAATAAATAATAGAGGAATAATAAGTATAAAGATTTCATCGAAAGAAGCGGCCAAATAAAATTTTATACATATTCGTTTACTGAGAGAGAATTGAGAAAATTTCCCTAAGTTCAAAGCAAATTTTTTTCATTTCTGCAAAAATTTCAGCAAAATTTGTTAAAACCCAATTGAACTTGCAAAAAAAAAAATTAATTGGTCTTGCAGAGAAAATCAATTGGAAAAAAATACAAGCTATTTTGTGTATGCCCCCCTCCCCCCCCCCCCTGGTTACAAACTATAGAAAAAAATTCAATAAATTTTAGTAAGAGAATAATTTGAGATTTTTATTTCTAAACCTTCTACTTTAAGCGTGTATCATTATTGCAGTCCTTTTTAAGTTTTTAGTAATCTCAAAAATTTTAAAAACGAATATTTCGGTATAACGAATGGGCCTGACAACATATCATTCGTTATACCGCGATTTGACTGTACTCAAATTCTAATTATTGTTTTTTAATTAATTGATTTTGTGTTAAACAGTCGAGTTAAAAAACTGTTTCAATTGCGGTTAAATGCAAACCCATATGGTTTTAAAAATATAATTTTTTTTTGTTTTTCTGGTTCCATATTCCTAACACAAATGTCTAAAATTATTCAATAGATCAATTTAATCGATTTGGGCAATATAGGTACCACCTATACGGCAAATTGTGTTGTTTAAGACAATTTGCAATTTGAACTAAACAAACTGTTCTTTAGTTAGAAAATCATTTTAGAATTTCATTTGTCATTCCTGACCGACCGACCATTCATTCGTCTTGTATTGTATTGTGAGCATCAGCTGAGCAAGTTTTGGTTGTAGTAACATTTTGGTTGGTTCTGCCGTTATGGCTCACTCAGTCCAACAGGTTTGATGTGTTGAGATTATATTGTGCAACACAAGTGCGTAGATGTTCGTTTCCTAAGAGGTTTGTTCAGTTAAATAACGTCAATTGTGGAGTTCGTACGTCTTCCGAAAGCGTACCGGGTGGCAAAATTTTAAGCACAAAGGCGGTGGAATAAATTAATTAGTTATTTTCTTCGGCAAGAATAAAAAAGTTATATATATATATATGTATATATATATATATATATATATATATATATATATATATATATATATATACATATATAAATAAATAAATGTGTATTTAATACATTCATTCAATAGTGTTTTTATATTTACGAATTATTATTTTTTGTTCCTGTTGTGTAGTATGTTTGGCATACTTGAAAAAGTAGAAAATCAAACTAAATTAAATAAAACAAAAAATATGTTGAATAATATAAAAAATAAAATTAAAAAAAAGTGAATTTAAATTTAAAATAAAAACAACGTATTATAATGATTTCCAGTATAGTGTGCAACAATTTTAATGATAATTAAATAAATATTCTTACAACAAATAGCAACATCTCTCATTTATAATTATGCTCCACAAATTTTAAATAAATTTACAAATAATGTTGAAAATATAATTCCCATTCAATTATTTTGAAAATTACAATGTAGCGCCAGTCAACAACTATACATACATACATACATACATACATCCATCCATACAAACGATGTCTACATATGTGCACATGCTATATATAGAAAATATCATAGAGATCATCATCAAAGATCATAATTATCATTTGCAATAGGTTTGAGACACAAAATAATTGAAAACAAATTGAATGAGAACTCACAAATATTAGTTAAACAAGTGAAAAATCAACATTATATTATTATTTGTATATGTAAATAATGTTAATAATACTTAAACAAATGTTAAATGAAATGTGTAACGGTTAGCAATAATAATAATAATAATAATAATAATAATAATAATAATAATAAAATTAATTATAATAATAATAATTTCTGTGAAAATTTGGCATTGTTCCGTATGTTACAACAAAAAATCGAAACAAAACAAATTATATAAAGTATGTATGTACATATTTGTGTACATCCCAGTCAAAGATCAAAAACGTATTTTCTGCCTCTTAAGGTCTAGTTGTTTAATTACGAATAATACGCTGCATATCCAAAATTCGTTCATACAATAATTCACAATTTGACATCAAAGGATTATCGCGTGTAAAAATTTTAAGAAAACAAAAAAATCTTTAATTATTTCAATTCAAATGAAATTGAAAAAGAAGAAAAACTTAAAAAAGCAGAAACATACAAGAATAACATAATAATGAGATTTTAAAATTTATTTCAAAATTGTTTTTCGAAATTGAAAGATACACAAAAATACGAACACAAATTTTCCCTCTTATAAAATAGACGGGTATTAAAAATACAAGAGTTTTCCAATTTAACTTCGCACTCGTCGTAGACTCGATTTATCGTCTCGATACAGCTTTTCAGTTTTTTTTAAATTACTTTATCTAAAATTAGAAAAGTGTGTGTCTGGCATATCGCACAAAAATTCGTACGTATGTCGAGCATAGTGCCAGTAAAGACGAAAATTTCCCTCTTCATCATTATGATGAACAACAGCAACAGAGCAGTAAAAACAACAACAACAACATGATCATCATCGTCGGTTACGACGGCCACTCTAGAGTCAAAACAGCTTGCGCCAGAAAGTGAACTCGTGAAAATCATTGTGAATCATATAAAAAAATAAAAATATACCCGCATGTTGTTTAAAGAAGAACATTTGCACAGGGTTTATACAATACAATACATCCATCCATACATATATAATTATTAGTGCTACTGTTGCCGTTGTTTTTTTTTTTTTTTTTTTTAATGTACATATATATAAATATATATATATATATAGATATATGCATATGTACGCCTATATTGTCTATGCTTGTTGGGGATACACAACACAGCAGCCATACGGCACATAATTTGAAAATCAGCACCATCTCTCGCCAACGTCGTCTCCGTTCGTTTGTTCCTCCGTCCGTCCTTCCGTCCGACTAACGTAGTCGCAATATGTTATATGTACACACAACATCGGAGCACCTTCTTCCAAATGGCTTACAAAAAAAAAAAAAAAAAAAAAACCCAAAAAAGATCAAATAAAACAAAAATTAAAACGCCATACGGTTCTTGATCGTTTTGAGAGTATTTTCGGATTGCAAGTGTTCCGTGGTGTTTTTGCATATTTTTTTTTATTTATTTAGGAAATAAATAAAAATCGAGGGTGTCCAGAAGAAGCTCGACGTTGTCAAATACATTTTTGTATTTGCAGTTTAATATTCTTAAATTTTCAACGCCAAGCACTCTTGGCATTAAAATTTTGAGAAAATTTAAAAAATTATCTGAGAAATAATAATTCATTTACGACGAAAGTGCCTGTCTATTTTAAATTTGCTCTCGAATGAATTTATGTCGGTGCGTTTTAAACGAATTTTATTTATTGTCTTTTTTTTACAAATTTATTTTAGATAAACATCTTGCTGTTCTACATAAATAAGTAAGCTAAATATTAAAGAAATGAAGAAATTAAAATTGTATTAGTGCAACAACAGCAAACTAAACAAATTCTATTAACATGAGTTATTAAAAGATATTCCACGAATTTGAATACCCCATCATCATCCCCTTTAAAATTACACACACTCTAACGCACACATACTAACGCACAACCAAAAATAATATACAATATTGTAAAAGAAAATAAGGTCGTAAAATGACGCTGGTGTTCAATACAAAAAAGTGGCTACATTTCAATACATTTCTAAGAAAAATTCCAAAAATGTATGAACGCAATCGATAAATTCTCATTCAGCAACGGGAAAAAATTATAAAAAATATTGCAGAAAAATAAAAATGAAGTGGAATTATAAGTGAATCAATGTAAAAACAATAAAACGAAAGTTTTTAAGAAAGCGCATTACAATTTACATACACAAGTATAATAAAAATAAAGTACTTGAAAGCAAAATAACATAAAAAAAAGTTTTGAAATATCATAATTATTAGAAAAACAGACTTTTGTAAAAATTCTACATCAATTGCGGAAACGCCATGAATGCGCGAATATTGCGCAAATGGAGTATACATACGAAAAATCTAATGTCTTGCTCAGTGTGTTCAGTTGTGGTCGTTGTACTGCTGCTAATTGTCACATGTGCGCCATCGCTAATACTGGCAACAATGAACTCTCGTTCGGACGCATCATTTGTTGCAGATCCATCACATATACCAAAAAATGCAACAGCAACAACAACAACAACAACAACATCATCATTGTTGGTGTTGTTGTCGTCTCCCCCGTCATCTTTATTACCATTACCAAACAGAAAGCACAGACTGGCGTCTTCGAGAGTGGATGTTATCAAAAATACTGGCAGCGACAGAAAATCATTTCCGGGCTATTTCAGGAACTACAATGTAGATGACACACAGCAACATATGCCAAAAGTGACAGACCACATCAGCAGTATCAGCAGCAGTGGTAGTCGAAGGCCAAGATATAAGAATAAAGTTTTCCAGCCACACAGAAACAATGGCAATCTAGGATACATTCTCAATCTAAGAGGGTGGCCTAGGCATCTCACATCACAAGTGCATTCGTCGTATAACGACGATGACACCAAGCATTCGTTGTACATTGATAACGATGATGATAAAAAAGTGTTTAGTGTTAAAAAAAACAGACAACACGTCGAAGATTATCATAAACTTTGGGAAAATCCAATGAGCAGCTATACCAATGAAAATCGTAACTTTCCAGTGCAACATTACGACAACTACCCCAGGCGGCTGGATAATGGAGCGCATCACGTAACACCACCATTTCCATTTCCATCACTATCACCAACACAGCAGCTATCAGTAGCACTATCAAAACAACCAGAACTGATACATAGTAATGACAGTAAAAATATATTTTCAACAACACACAATAAGTCGGTGGCAGGAGATGATAATGTTAACAGAATCAAGTCTTCAGGTTTGCCGCTACGCCTCATTATAGAGTCCTACGAGGTGCCAGCTTCACTGCCATTGGCAAGTGAGCTAACAGAAAAACAACGTCGCTTGCTGATGCACGAACAACATATGAAGCAATTGCGAACAAAGCAACAGCAGGCGGCCCGAAGTAGACGTGAATCTCTTCGTGGCAGAACAAGAAAATACGCAAACGACTTGCCGTCATCAGCTGCCCATTCACAGGTCTTTCACAAGTCATCATCATACCAACATCACCACTACCACAATTTGAGACAACAGCAGCAACGCATGCGTAAACACTCTCGCCGTTATTGCTCTGCAAGGGATCCAGCCCAGTTGGCGTTTGAAGCGCCAACAGTGTTTGAAGGGAAAATTGTGTCAATGACACCGGATCGCCGGTCAAATTTTTCAGCTACGGTGGAAGTCAGGGAGGTGTTTAAACAGCAAATTGGTTCCCGTTTGCAAAAATACCTTCGTCTGCAATTTGCCTATCGTAACAATAGCGGTGAATGTGACATTTATCGAGAACAATTGAGGCCGAGAGGTATGGTCAGAGGTGATACCATTGAGCCAGGACGTATTTATTTATTGTTTGTACAACAAATCGATGTTGGAAACTTTACCATACTCGGCCAACCCATAAGGAAGACCAAAAGAGTCATCGAGGCGGTACGCAGTGCAGTGAGTGAAAACTATGGTGAGCAAAATATGACACTTTATTTTATATTCGAATTTCGGAATCAGAGTATTCAAACGTTGCGTACTAAAAGATTGTTTGTGAGGATAAAAATCTACAAAATGTTGTAGATTCGTTTTGCAGAACACCTCTGAATAAAAGTTTTTTTTTCTAAAACATTTGTTTTGGAACATATAAGTATGAATTTTTATATCGCTAATTCTTTCTTTACTTGGAAAGCTATGAACCTACGTTAATTGTACCTTAAATTAAGCCTTGAAGTGTGAACATATCAATTTTAAAGTAATAAGCATTTTCTGGAAATGCACTACTTAACATTTTTGAATTCACTCATAACGACAATATATTGTTCTTCATAATTCGACCCTAAACATTTGAATAGTTTAATCCTCTAATGCTCTTTCTTCTGATATCGATAATATTTACACTTGGTATTCGGATTTGAAAACCTACTATGGTAACAATCTTAAAATTTTAATATATCGTTTTAATAATAATTTATTCAATAATCATAAAGTTAATGTTTTTGCCATAAATAACACTATCACTAAAATATTTATAATTACATACCGAAAAATGTGTATCTAGTGTTATTAGTTTCGAAGTTATGGGAATTTTCGGTTTTTGAAAATTAAGCAGTTTAGTATATTAAAAAAAACGTGCTGTCCTGGGAGTCCTGGTGCAAGTAGAGACAAGTAGAGACTCGGTACTACCGTTGGTAATGTATGCCCGAGCATATGTAAATACAATGTTGACAATTTTTAAGTATTTTTATTTTTTAAATTTTGAAAATCTCTGGTGAACGAAGAGTTTAGACACAAAAACCAGTAAATTATGTTTTGTATAGATATAATATAATTGCTTTAATAAAAAATATTATTTGGCCAAAAAGTACTTAATATCTGAAGACTGCCTTTTGGCGGTCTGGGGCATTATTCGCGGAAACAACTTCAATTGAAGTAAATGTGGCGGGAGAAAGATATTCATACAACAAATCTAATAATAAATTTATGTATTTATGATAAATTTTTTTTGGAGCAGGTAGTTATTCTAATTATTCAACTCAGACAATTTAATATGGTAGATCGAAAATAAACTTTTTTGATGAAATCAACGCATACATAAAGTCGGCAAAATTAGTTAAATATTATATCGAGTTTTTAAAATTTATTTTTATATAAAAATACCAAGAGCAAAATTTTGATAATAGGTGTTGCCAGTTGATGCATAACCTATAACCGGTAAATAACAGACATTTTAACCGTTAAACCTTTAATATCATTCCCATGTGAAAATTGTGAGTTATTTGACTAAAGTGTATGTCTAGGATCAAAAATAACAATTATAATATTTTTTAATTGAAAAAGATCAATTTTTGAGAAACATTTATAAAAGTTAATTCAAAATTATTAAAAGCAATATAAAAACAACTTCTTGCCCATAACTATTATGGTGCAATCGATAACATTTATTTTGAGGCATATTAAAAATAAACTGTCTGCACTAAAGCGCGTCGCTCCCCATACAAAAAAGGTTGTGCCGGTGTTGACTGGCACAACTTTTTTTGTATAAATTACAGATGAGTTGAAGAAGTTACTTTTGCTCTATGATTTTATGTTTACGTTTTCTCTCTATTCTTAAAAGTTAATATGAAAAACCTCTACAGACAGTTTAATGCAGTGTTCGGCAGAAAGAGAGAGAGAGAGAGAGAGAATATGAATGTATTGGTGTTTTACACCATAAGAAATTATTTTATCTTTCTAGATAAATGAATGAATGAATAAATTAGTAAATAAATTAATCGATAGGAGAATATTCGTATTCATTGAATTGAAATAGTTCATGTTTTCATTTTCTCTATTATAAAAAATAAAAATAATTCATAATAATAATAATTATTTGATTGCATACAAGGCACTCTGCCTCATTTTTAATTTAAAATGTAAACGAAAAACAAAATCAATACCTAAAATAAAAAAAAAACAAATTTTTAGAGTGTACTTTATTTTTTCAACAAAGCGGTTGAAATTTAGCGTACAACAGAAGGAAATAATTGTATTTTCTGTGTTCTAGCTGTGAGATTTGTTGACATTCGTGGAGTGTACGTGTAAATTGCCGATTGTGTTTGGCCCCTGAGTGCAGTGAGTGCCGATCACTGGTTTAATGCATTTATTTTCATTAATTAATAAAAAGAAGATAATGCAAACTATTTTATATTCAGATATTACTTAGTCTCGAGCTGGCTTACTGCTCGCGACTTCTTATTTTAGCAAATATATAGCCGACGCGTTTGTCATATGTAACCTTGTTTGAGGATTCACTAAAAACTCTCACAAAACTTTGGGTATTTTCAGAAGACATGAGTCTCGGTATTTTAAGAATGATGTAAAATAAATTATGATTTTTTATTTATTACGAATATGTAAGTTTTTGGGGGTCGATGTATTCAGAACTTCTTTCAATGTAGCCAGCACTTGCATTTTGAAGTTCAGAATACATATTCCAATCGTTCTCAATATATTTACACGTTTTTTTTGTTTTTAATAATTTTATAATGTCTAATTGTGGTTTTACTAACTATCGGAATACATATTTGTATTTTTCGGCCTCTCACAAACCACATTCAGAACTTGCATATAACGCGATAAATTTTCATTCTATTCAATATAATTTGTTTTAAAATATAAAAAACATTGAAAGACTTGACGGTTTGTTGGTAATTTTGTTAAATTACAGCTTTATAAATTTATTAGATTAGAATGATGAATCAAGTGGCATATCTACAGAGTAGTTCAAATAGAGGCATCTTTATAAATGGTATGTTATTTTGACACTGATTTCTGTTCAAAATATGGACTATGAGTCAGTATCTATTTTGTGTTTTGTTTTTTTTTCTTTTTTTGTAATGTCCATATAGCAAAAACATTGTGTGCGATCAATTGCTCAAAATGGATAGCTTGCAAAATGAGGTTGTGCATTGAGTTTGTACACAAATTTGTATGGTCTGTGTCCAAGCGAGTTGTGCCAACGGTCGCAACGTATATGGCTTGCATAAAATTAGAACCTGTGGTTTTTTAACCACAAATCTATGCCGTTTCGGTTTTGCTCATTGAATTACATTTAAAACGGAGAGTAATTCGTGGTGTGTACAATTTGGTTATATGCATTTGAAATTTGACACGCTTGTACAAATTTGGATCAGTTGATTGATGGCAAAAGGTCAAAGTTAGTGAAGGTTTTAAAAAAAAAATACTTTTATTATTATTTCATCATTCTCTGTGAAAAAATTTCAAGAAATTATAACCAAAATTGTCAAAATTCCGATAGAGTTTTTTAGAATCGTAAATAGTGATTTGGTAAGACTGAAAGGCTTTTTTTGTTTTTGAATAGTGTACTTTTTAATTGTTAATTTTATATGTTATTTACAAAAATGTTGATCTTTTAAGTTTGTTGAGCTGAGAGAGGGAAAAATATTATAGATCTGATTACTGAATGTCTCGTTAAAATTTATCTAAATGCTAAGAGCAAAATTTATTTGAAGATTTCAATTTTCACTTAATCATAAGAACTGTTTTAGATGCAATGCAAAAGGATCATTCAAGAAATCTTCCACCCTATGTCGAAATCATTGGTTCCGATCAATGGCGTGCCCAGGGGGACCCGGGCACCGAAATTATTTCCAAAATAATTTGTTTTTACTATGTTTAGTATTGTATATACATATATACAAAACAGCTTGTATTTTTTGGTTTGCAATTGTCCAATTGGATTTTACAAGATTTGCTGAAATTTGTGCGGAAAGGAGAAACAAATCAGGGACATTTGCTCAATTTTCTCTCAGTTACCGAATCTGGTAACATGTAGAAAATTTCATTTGGCCGCTGGGTAAAAACAACAAAAAATACACTTTCAAGTTTGTAAAACCCGGTCAATTGTCACGTCGACTATCCGTATCTGCTATTACTCAGTATTGGGTTTAAAAATCAGCAAAAAAAAAAAAAAACAAAATAGTAAAAACGTTAGAAAAAAATATATATAGTTTATTGTTTTTAATTGTTGTATTTTGTGTGGGTTTAAGCTGGGTAAATAAAATTTAAACTAAATTTAGGTTTTCAAATTTCTATGAAATTTTAAACGAATTTTTCAAAGGAATTTTAAAACTTTTTGTCAATTTGTATTTACGAGAGTTTATAATTTATTTAGCTACCTACCTCGCACAGCTCCTAAATGAAATTATTTAATTTGTTTATTTTCTTTTAAAAAAATAAAATTTGTGATTCCAATTATATTACTTTTTTAATTAAAAATCTGAGATTCAAATACCACATTAAGTCTTAACTGGAATACCTAAATTTTCAGAATTATAAGTTTATTTTTATATCAAAACGCATGTATTTAAAATTGAAAATATTTAATTAAAATTCGCAATTGATACTTAAAAAGATCAATTAAAATTATAAAATACCAACCGCAAATAAAAAAAAAATATTTAATTTAATTTGTTGTTTTTGAATTTCAATTGATGCTTTGTAAATTACATTTGGAGTCATGCACGTGGCTATTGACGTCCCCATGATATCTGTGCTGTTTTTTTGTTTTTCCAAATTTCGGTGTAGTTCGCGGTATATCGGCCTCAAAGTTGGTCACTTTTTTTTTTAAACCGAAGACGTGTTTTTAAATATTCGCGAAGAAATAACGTTTTGCACTTTGCAATATTTCTGCTTATTTTCGAAACAATCATCTAAAAGTAGAAGATCTAAGCTTTCATATGTATGAGGTATCATTTGAAAAAATAATTTCTTAAAAATTAAGATTAGGTTAAACATGAGGTATTTATTCAACTTAGAGCCGCTAAAAGTATGCAATTTTAAGCTCGATACATTGTGAATTTTAAAAGACCAAAACAGCATAGATTTCAGACGAGCGTGGAGTATCCATGTGTAATTTTCAGTCATACACATAAAATGACTCTTGTTTTTTTAATAGCATTTAATATTTTTTAATTTCAATTGATATTTTATTCAAATGCCGGTTTGTCAATTTGAAATAATATTTTTTAAATTTAAGATGAGACTTTTTGATTTACAATTGCTATTTTTTAATGAAAATTGTGGTTTTTATAAAGGTTGGTGCAATCATAATGCACGAAGTTAGTTGTAAAAAAACTAATAGTTTTCAGAGATAATTATCTTATTATTTTTTTATTATTATAATGTGCCGAATTATCTCATCCTTTAGCTCTTGAATTGTTCTTGGCTTATTGACGTACACTTTTTCATTTAAATATCCCCAAAGAAAGAAGTTCAACGGTGTCAAATCACATAATCGTGGCGGCCAATTAACATCGCCACGACGTGAGAAAACACGGACATTGAATTTCTTGTTCAAAAAAGCCATTGTTTCGTTGGCTGTGCGGCAAGTGGCGCCATCTTCCAGGTCCATATCTTTAATTTCTGGCCACAAAAAGTCCGTTATCATGTCGCGAAATCGAACACCGACGACGAGTCGAGGTTGACAACTCATCAGCCACACTATCGCGAACAATAGCAATGTTTTCCAAAGATCGAACTGGGCGAGCATGCACAGGTGTTTTCACATTTCCTACAGAAGCTGTTTGCTGAAACTTGCGCACAATTCTTCCGATTATGCTGACCAAAAAAATTACGAAGTGCATTTTAATTTGGACGCAAATTTTGGTAAAAGGCTTCAACAATCTTAACGCGCTGTTCAATTGTGTACCTCTGTCCATGGTTAAATTTGTCAAAAAACTTGATGTTAAGGTGTGACTCACAATTAACATCGTGCATTATGGTTGGACCACCCTTTATGTTCTAATTGAAATTACTTATTAAATAATTATTAATCAGTCAGTAAATCGTAATAAAATAAAGGCATATGAAGATATCTAGTAATTGATATGTTGAATTCGATGCCTAGAAATGCGGAAGAGGAGTTCATTTTTTATAATATGGAGACTACTGAAATGGTAAAGCTGTATGGTGTAGAACCAGAACTACCAAGGCGGGTGAATACACAAAAATACTGTTTAAATATACAAACAGATGATCCAACAGAATATTACAGATCAGTCCTATTCATTCCATATTTAGATGAAATAATCTCAATATTGCACCAAGCCGAGTCTTTGACGTTTTGTCGACAGAATTTTGTAGCCACTAGCGGAGAGAAGCTTTACAACACAAAAAGAATCAAAATGTACACAGAACAAACAGATTCGTGCTGTCAACCGCATTTGTAGCCAATCGAATGGTTCGGTTGTGGTAACATAATTTTTCGGTTGTGACAACAGAAAACCAATTAAGACAAGAGTAACTTAATTGTGATGACAGTATTTCGGCTGCCTCAATAACAGTTCGGTAGTCACAACTGAAAATTCGGTTGCTGCAAAAAATTCGGTTGTCAGCACGAATCGGTTTTCTGGGTGTACTTAAGAAATTCAATGGGCGACGTAACACTTTCGGCATTCGCTCGAATGTCTGTATATCGTGAAGAGGTAGACCCACACAAAATTGTTGACAGTTTTTTTTTTGTCTAAAAATCGTCGCATTAATTTTTAAGTTCAATATTAGATATATACATTAGATCTCAGTCAATTTGGAAAAAAAGTTTTGAACAAAAATTTTATATGAATTAAAAAGCTGGAAACTGTTTTAAATGCTTCAAATAGGTCGAAAAATTTAGGTTTTGAAATTACCAGCTTTTCCAAAAAAAAATTTTAAAAGTACATACACGAGTTGAAGTCGAGAGTCGTTGAAAAACGATTTTGCATGAACGCCATAAAAAGAAGTAATATTTGCATCCAATCATTACTGGCGACAACCCGAAGCGCAAGAAATCGTATCTAAAGCCCGTCTAACAAGCCGAATATCCTTGGCACAAAAAGATCCCATCCCATATTATAAGCAGCTGAAAGCGGGCCAGCCGATCACAGCGGACCAGTACCCAAAACAATTGATTCAATTAAAGCCGTAATATTCCATCATGACAACGATCGGCCACTTGTTGTAAGACCGGTTAAAAACTATTAAGAAAATAGTGGTTGAGAAGTTTTGCCTTACCCCTTTTACAGTCCAGTCCTTGTCCCGTCTGACTACCATTTGTTTGCATCGATGTAGAACGCTCTTACTGAAATACGCTTGACTTCAGAACAGGCTATCCGAAATTGGTCTGTTTCGCTCTAGGTCTGAAAAAATGAGCAGTTCTTTTGGCGCGGAATCCATTTGAAAGATGGAAAAAACTGTTCAACTAAAAGAACATAACGTTAAGAAATAAATAAATTTTGTGGATATTTAACACTGAGGTCGCATTACGGAATTCGTGATCGTAATTTTTGGATCGAAATTATGTTTTATTTCTTAAAATAAAATATTTAAACGGAATTTTATTCACCAGGGATGTTGTAATTCGGTGCTAGATTAGATATAAAAGCTATAATTGGTGTTTTCATTAGTAGTATTATTGTAGTTATATATTAAAAAAAAAATAGTTTTCAAACGAATTCATTCGATCACGAATGCCGTAATTTGGCCCCTATTCTTTAGTTGAATAGTTTTTTTTTTTAAATAAAACGGATTTATTTGCTTTTGAACGTTTGAATATTGTATATATATTTTTGTAATTTTTTAACTTTTACATGCTTTGCTGACAAAAATTGCATATTGTTTCTCAATTTTTTCTTTAAACGTCTGTTTTTGACTTAACTGACAATTAGCTTTATTTTAGTGGAACAAAAATTGACAGAAAATGTTACATGGTGTAATAATTTATTGCACCTTTTATAAATTTCCCTACCTAGGGGTCTTTAGCCGGCGCTTAAGAACGCCGCTGGCTTCTAAATAATTATGCCGGCTCTAAAAACGCCAAGGCAAATATTTTTAAGTTTTAAATAAAAACAGAAGCCAATTGCTCGGCTAAGTCCATGATTTTAAACTGTATTTTATTTAACAATTCGTTCTGCTTATAAACTAAAATAACAGTACTTAATTATGCTTCTTTTCTATGTTCTACATATGTTTTTGTTTTGTTTACATCTTATATTTTAATAGAGATCAGCTGTTATTATTTACGATATAAAAGTGGATGTGAGAGATGTGAGTGGTTATCGATTCACTACAATGGCCATATTATCATTCGGTAAAAAGTGTCATTCATAAAACAAAACTGTGTGTCGTTCGTTATTTTAACGAAATTTTCTTTTCGTTTGTGGTAGATAAACAGGATGTTAAACTCGAAAATAAAAACTATTAATAGTACTTTTTATGAATTTCTTAGTGTCTTCCACTTAAATGCTTTTTATTGGTAAATTCGATATTTTTCTGATTGATGAGAAAAATGTAATTTTTACTGAAAAATTCAAATATTGAATTCTCCACAGTGTTCTATTCGTTTTAATTAAAAAATGGGAACTTTATATCCAAAATTAGCAGTTAGAACACAAAAGTAAAACGTTACGAAATTGTAATACGAAATCATAAAAATTTCATATGAAATGTGTGTAACAACGTGAAATTACTAATAAGATTACAACAAATTGAAAAGATTTACTTAAGTGAGAAAATCGTTTCTCCAGAAAGAAATTGCATTGTTGAAAATTTTTGAGTTAAGAATTTGTTGTGGCCACTAAAAATTTATTGAGATAATATAATTTGATTATGACAACAGAATTTCGTGTGAATGTACAATAATTCGGCAGTCACAACTGAAAAATTCGATTAACACAATCGAATCATTCGATTGGCAACAAGTTCGGTTGTCAGCACGAATATTTTGCTGGGTGAATTAAATAAAGTTTAAGAGTGGTATCCATAAAAATTTCTTAATTTTATAATAAGTTAAATCGTACATTTGCAACACTGGCAAAACACTCTTATTTAATTTTTCTTCACTCTGAAATAAATTGTTAGTGATTCATGAACTTTGTAAACGATTGACTCGTTAATCGTAGAGGAATAAGATTTTTTGTTTTTTTGTGCAGACTTGTTGAATGAAATTAGTTTATGATAAATCGAAGCATGATAAAAAAAAACAATTTTTAAACATAACTAAGAAGTAATGGTGGAAACGTTACATTTTAAAGACACTTTATTACTACAAACAATGAAAGTGTTCGAATGACGAATATGTTTTGATGAAATCAACATCACTATTCTGTATAATTTATTTTTTATTTTATACAATATTTATGTAGTAATTTGAGAAATTTTGTGAAAAAAGCAGTAAATGATGCAATTGCGGAAGATTTTTATAATTTTTTGCATAGAAAATGCTAGATTCTACTTAGTATTGGGTGGATGACCCTTGAGAAAGTCATTAAATAATTGCAAAAACTGTTTTTATGATTTTCATTTTCCGAACTTTATTAATAAGGCTTAAACCAACTTTAACAGATTAATACATTTTTCGTTATTAAACAATTCATGCCAAATTAGCTAATAACGTTTTATTGAATTGCTTAAAAACTTTATGCATTCTACCCTAAAACTTTGAAATGGATAGACATTCGAAAAACAAATTGATGTTTGTGTAAATGAATAGACGCTTTTTTGATTTTTATAACACACTTATAAATGAAATAAACATGCAAAACTACAACACATTTTCTTTATAAGACGTTCTATAAAGCAACTAAATGTTTATGCATACATACATACGGCTGTACAAGATAATCAGGACTAAAATAATTTGAAAACAAAAAAAAATCCCCGAAATTCCCCTTTAATTTAGTAGTCATTCCCACCGAATCCTCAGATCCCCAAACGAAATTTTTATCCCGATTCACGCGAAAAATTCCCAAAATGTGGATAAATCCCCCAATCAGAGAGCATTGATTTTCATTTTTCTAAGAAAATATATGGCAACATTGAAAAGAAGTACAGTCAAAGCCCGTTTTAACGCAAGATGTATTATTAGCATACTTGGGCATTTTTCATAACCATTACCACTAGTTGACACTAATGCAAATGAAAATTTCATTACAAGTGGTAATGAAATAACACAAAAATATAATATATTACGTTGTATAAGAGAGGAACCATTTATTAATTTAATAACATTATAAAATTTACCAGTAGCTAAAAACGGGTTAATATTTGTGTATTTTGTTTTATTATTTTCTGTATAAAGCTACTTCAATCATTTTTAAATCGTATAAATTTTATGTAAACAAGTGATTTTTCATCAATCATAATTAGTTTTCTTTATCCGTTTGTGATATTTCATTACCATTAGTAATGAAATTTTTAATAAATTTTGAATGGTAATGCAATTTTTTTTTTTCATTTGCATTAGTGTCAACCAATGGTAAAGAAAAATTCCCAAGTATGGTAATTACAAAACACAACAACGTTCATATTTTTATATTCTATGTTTGTATCTACATGTAGATTGTATTGATATAATTATGTATCTAAACAAACTATTTTGATGTAAAAACGAAAAGGAATTATATGAATTTGTATCTTTAGAAACGGAAAACATAAAATTTTACATTTAACTGAAAATTTTAAAAACAAACTCTACGTATTACTTTTTAAATAAACTACAGTCGTCAACGGAAAATGTATTGTGAGTGTTTTATCGCTTTTTCGTTAAATCGACTACTCGTTATATCGGACTTTGACTGTATTCATGGAATACATACTAGAATTAAAAAAAGAGTGTAGTGATGCAACGTTTTTAGTTGTTGCAGTTGTTGGTTTTATGTTTAAATTTTGTTTTTTTTTTTGTTTCAACGTTTGGGGTCTTTTTACACACGCAAATGCCACGCGAATTAGCATTTGTAATAATAATTATCATTATTGTGAAAATAAATATAACAATATTAATAAAAGGTATGCAAGCGGATGCGGATGCCATAGAATACAACATGTGAATAAGTTTGCAAGTGCATGTGTGTGAGTGAATTTGTTGGTGTTTTAGGTGGTTATAGGTCTGTTGTTGTTGGTGTTTCTTTTTTTTCGTAATTTGCAGAAGATATTGCATGCGCGTGAATGAATCGTTTTATCATCTGTTAGTCGCCATCTGTGAGTGATGGAACGTGTCTATGTATGTGTAACAGTGCAATAATGCTGTGATCTTTTGGACAAATTTGTTTGGTTGGGTGTGTGTGTGTGTGTGTGTGTGTGTGTGTGTGCATTTGTGTTTTTGTATAATGGCTGTTGCATTGCCACGGATTTGATAAGAATCGCAAATAAAAGCACACATTTGTAATTCATTTTTTAAAAATAATTTTCCTTAATTTTAAATTACTTTTGTTTTTTGTTATTTTTTTTTGCCAACTTTACGCTCTGGTAGAATTCACCAGACCGAAATAATTTTATGCAGCACAACACACCCGCAAATCAAGTAATATATAACAAACATTAGAGGTAAATTTCCACTACTACAATTACATGTAAAGTATTTATTCATTCATTCAAACAGACAGACAGACAGACAAACGGACAGACGGGCAGACAGACAGACAGACAACAACATGCGATAAGCACTACGGAAGGGCAATTATTGTTTTTTGTTTTATTTATTTTCATTATTATTTTCGTTACAAACATAAATAAGTACGTACATTTTATTCTTCTGTTTATTTCAGTTCCCTAATGAGTGCTTTTATTAATTAATTTTTAAGTTCTGTGTGGCTTAGTTTTGTTTCGCAGTTGTTTTGTATCCCCGGCCTTTGTCAGTGCCATCGCCAAACAACAGCAGCAGCAGCAGCTGCAATCAAAGTCAAAGCCACAATTTTCAGTTGACAACAGTTTGTCTGTTTAGGTTTGTTAAACACTAGGGTGCATCGTTTTGGTATTTTTTCTTGCGAAGCGAAATGCAATATGTACCCGGTCGTATTCCCACATGTAAATCAAATAATATCTTCCGTGAGAGCTCTTGACACATATTTTATATGAAATTGATATGTTCGTAGTTCATTTTCGCAACGCCTTTACATATTTTGTTTCTTAAGATTCCTTTCGTTTGCGTAAGATCTAAAATGTGATTTTTTAATTTGGTGTTTTGATCGGGAAAAACCATGACAACTCAAAACAAAAATAGTCAATATGTTACGAGTGAAATTTCAACATATAGAGTGAAATTTCCTCGCACGGCAATTTGACGCTCTTTATGTATTCTTAACTCAATGACTCAACACACCATCCAAGTTCAACATATCCCATTTGAATGCATTTCACCATAACTGTAGTCATTATCTTTTCACTTACAAAAAAAGACAAATTAATAGATGGTCATTACCCTTTCCCTTACAAACAGTCAACAAATAATGATTATCCATTACATTTTGTACTTTTTTTTTTTTTAATAGCAATTTATTTTTTGACAATTTTTAATTAAACACCAACCATAGTAGATTATATCCACATATTATTATTATTATTTTTAACTGAATCTTAAACTTCTTTATTAGACTACATAATATGCTGAGTGTATTTAAATTAAACAAACTTAGCTCGACTCAACCATAAACAACCTTAGTTGATTTCAAAACTATTTATCACAGACTACCCAGACAGGAAACAGCTGATTTAATCAAAATGGCGTCTAGAAAATGAGTAGAATAGATATAAAATTAAATACGTACCATAAAATTTATTTGGAGTTTTTTTTCTATCTCATTTTGCAAATCACTGCAATGTCAAAATAACCATACTGTTCGAGAATTCTTGTTTGACATATGTCATTGGTAACCTGTCTATGTAGTCTGTGCAATTTATGTTATATTTAATGTTGTTTTTACTTGATTTTCAAATGTTTTTTCAGTGTGGTCTCCACTGTAAAAAATCATTTTTCACGGCATCGAATTTCACGTGAAAATTCAGTACAATTTGTTTTCATGGAATTTTAATGTAAAGGGTGTATTTTTAGTGATGTTGAACTTGAAAACTTGAAAGATTTTTTTAATTTCGTAATATATGTATTATTCTAAATAAAAGTTTTACACCTCTGAAAAAAAAACACACTATACAGGAGTATTATTTTTTGGGATTATTGTATAGGTGCCCGTCTTTATTAAAAAATTAATTTTTGCAATATAAATTTAATTTTTTTTCTATTAAAGTTCGAGCGGATTTTTTTTACGGGGAAAATAATTAACTATGCTTTAGGCATGGAATTGGTGCGAATTCAAATCCATAATGTATGGCACCTATTTCACAGTATTCAAAAGTTTTTTTTGATTCGATTTCAACTTTACTGCATTAAATGACCACTGTACAATCATAACTCACTTACATTTTTAGCAAAACTAAAAAATTGTGTGAAAACATTTATGAAAAAAGTCAAATCGAGAGCATGTCAGATAATACGAATTTGCTCTATATTTATATAAATTGTATAAATGTAAATTATATAAATGTAGTAAAAAAGTGTTCAGTAATTTTTTGTACATATCTCGTTCAATTTAACCAATGGCTTTTATTTCTCTCACCCTCTGTCAAAACAAGCAAACTTTTAAGAAAAACTATTGTAAAGGTGAATTGATAATTATTATGCTGAAGTTATAATAAATGTGATAAAATATCACTAGCAATTATATTGCTGGATCTAAATTGATTCGCCATTTTTCAGATCAATTAAGATCTTACTAAATGCTTGTGAATATTGCTGGATCTAATGTGATCTGACATTTTTACCGATTTTCAAAAAAAAAAAAAAAACAAAATAAAAGAAAAATCATTACTTTTAACTAGAGATGGGCACGTGAATGATTTTTGACTCATGGTCATGCACCATCACGAACCAACAATTACAATCAAGCACGAAAATTTTTTTAAACTCACGCTCACGCACAAATACGTGAGTAATTTAAATTTTCGCTCACGCTCACGAAATATTCACGCTCAAGAAATACTCACGAAATACAAATTGAAAAAATATTTCAAAAAATTAAACAAATAATAATTTATTATATCACTTGAACTACATGAAGCGTAACCATACTTTAGCCGTATTCATAAAAAAAACTTAATTCAGGTTCCAAATATAAAGTAGTTTAAAACATTTTAAGCCTAACAAAGCTTTGTTAAAAATTCGTATTCATGTTTAGTATTTTAAGTAATAAACGATTTAACGCTTTTTCAACTCGAGGATTTTTCCTTTGTCACTTAAATCGCAATGACGCAAAACAATGAGTATTTATTTATACGGTACTCGTTTCTATAATTTTTTGTCGTGTTTGAGAAAAATATTTTTTTAAAATATAAAATGTATGACAAAGTGTTTATTAATTAAAAAAAAGAAAAAGATTCAAAAAAGTCTAAGATCAGTAAGATGCAGGTTAGAGAGAACCAAACAACGCATTTAATATATAGGTGGCTTAATATATAACCAATTACCAATTTCATTAAAAAGACGTAATAGAATATCAAGATTTAAAACTGATCTTAAAAAATATCTTTCTGAGAATCTTGAGACGCTTCTATTGTAATGCTAATATATGTATTCAATTTAAATTTAAATAAATTTGTATTGTTTTTTTTTTTTTTTAATTATTATGACTGTACAAGTTGATTTGCCAACTTGCCTCATTAATACCTTAATGGCGCTGAGGCCAAAAATAATTATGAATTATTTGTAGATGAAATGTAAATAAACAAATAAAAAAATGCTCAGAAAGCGTAATTTAGATGATGATTTTATTGCAAATAAAAAGGTATTCAACCAGTTTTATTTTATTTTTTGATTGTTTACACATCACTAGTTACATTCCTTTGATTTGAAAACATCAAGTTTTTTAAATACCAAATTAAAAAAAATGGAGAAAAGAGCGCTGGACGGTCGCTCTTTTTTTTTTGTAAATTTTCGTCTGACGATCGTTTAAATATGTAAGCGTAATAATTGTTATTATAAACAAAATACAATTAAAAATAACTAATTTTTTTAAATAAAAATAGTTCCTACCAGTTTTTTTGATCAAATACAACAGACATATTATGATGGAATGACAATTTTTCCCAAAATTGTTTCAAATTAAAATAAAACGTTTATTTACACGACATTTAAAATAGGTATATTTAAGATAATATTAATTTATCAAATTTTGCTTAACAATGATTTGAAATGCTGTTTAAATTTTTATGATACATTTTTTACATGTAAAAAATCGTAAAAAACGAATAAAAGGCGTAATCACGAAAACTCACGACAAAAAATCGCTCACGCACGCTTGCGTACGTTTTTTTTTTACCGCTCAAGCCCGATCACGTGAGTAATTTACATTTTTGTTCACGATCACACATGAATCACTAAATTTCTTGTCACGTGTCCAACTCTACTTTTACAGATTTTGTAGTTAAGTAGTTGACAGTTAAAAGACACAAATTAAGGGAAATGTCATTTGTTTTTAAGAATATGTGCTTAGTTTGTTCACAGTTAAAATGAATAAAAAATCATTTATTTTTTACTTATGTTAATATTTTAGCGTTTAACGATAAGTGATTGTTCCTTTGATTTAAATGACAAGTTAGTAGAGACCGGTTTATAAGTGATTTTTAATGTATGTATATAAATATATTTTAAATAACATTTTCGGTTAATTTAAACTACAAACTATTTTGAGTTTAGTTTTAATAGATGAAGTATTCGTACACTGCTATTATTTGAAAGTTATCCATCGAATTATTAAACATTCCCGTTTTCAAATAATCAGTCAAAAAGTGGCAACACTGGTTAGTTGTTAATATCGAAATATTACGTTGCGGTTCACAGCGCTTATTATTTTATATACATATGTACATATGTATTTATGTATCTTCATTTAGTTTTTAGTTGTTATTTTTTAATACTCATGTTCCTACACCGTGTATCAATGCAACTAATTCGTTAACATCGTCAGACAAAAAAAAAAAAAACATATTATTACTGGGCCAGGAAGTTCAATCGTATTTAAAATCGAAAACTACGCATTTATTTTAGATATTTTCAATATTGTCATTGCAATTCTTTAAAAGTGATTTAAACATTGAAAATTACCGTTAGGGAGGTCTCCCGACTTGGACCCGCAGACCTTAATGAACTTTGGATGTGTTGTAAAAGAGAAAAATTAGGGTACCCGAATTGGTGAACATCTATTGTTAATTTAAAAAATGTGTTCTGAATGACAATAAAATTGTAATTTTTTTAGAAGAATTGTATTGTAAAGGAAAAAAATGTAGTCGTGTAATCTAAAAATTAAAAAAAAAAAGAATTACACTATAAAACAGAAAACTGAAAAACATGCACAAAAAATAAATTTCATATTTGAATAAGATAATCACAGGTTTAATAAAACAAAAATTTTGAATTTCCTGTGATGACGATTTTTGCAGAATTGATAACTAAAATTGTAATTGAATAAATTTCGTTTATTGTTAATTAGCGCAACCAACCGCTAATTCCCACAATTTTGGTAATTAACATAATATATTAAGATTAGCAACCGAAATTTGTATTATTATAACAAAATCTTATTATAAATAACGGGCTTACAATTTTTGTTATCAATCCCAGCAAAAACATGGTAATGACAGGTCATTACTGTGTAGATTACTATGTAATGATAGGTCGTTACCTTTTGCATTACTTTATATTAAGTAATGAATGGTAGAAGTACTTATATGTACATCCAAAATAATGATTTACTGGTAGTCACTGAAATAAGTACCGATTTCGTTTTTCTGTTTTTTTAATATTTATTGATTAATTTGTTTTGTAAAATTATACAACAAGATTATACAGTAAGATTCTAACGGGTTTTTTAATGTGAAATAGCATTGCATCTATATAAACTTAAATTTCTATAAATTTAAATAAAAATTGTTCTTATCGATTAAATTTTACATTCAAATATGAAAGTATTTTTTTTTGTGTCTAGTGAATAGTTAAAAAAATTAATACTTTTGAAGTCAACTAAATTACTAATTCTTAAAAGTTAACTTCTTGTGCTACGTCTAAATATAAACGAATTTTGCAGAAACTTGTTACAGAGAGTTTTTGGACATTAAGGAATAGGTGCAATATTGTGGAGATTGCCAATTCAAACTTTGATTTTTTTCACCAGCCGAATGTTCATATTTACATTCAAAATTAAACAACAACTTAATGGAAGTGTCTGTGGTGCAGTGGGTAGACCAACACAGCCTGCTAATGGACATCCTCCCGAGCAGATTGCTAATGAATATGAGCAAAATCGGTCCAGCGGTTAAAAAGTTATGAGTGAAAATGTAAAGGTACCTATAATTTTTCCATACAAATTGGTGTATTTTAATACAATTTCTTTCATATTACCGACTGGTACATAATATATTTTCTCATATTTGTTCACCAGTCTCTTAGAAGCGAATAATATTTTGTACTCGCCTCAAATATTTTTCACCATATATTTTTTTTGCCAACACTTCAAAAAGCAGTTGGCCAAGCCCAGTCGGGTGATAACATTTTGGAATTGGCAAAGCATTTTCAAGATCTTTCGCTCTGCCAACGCTGGCACCACCGGTAAAAGCACTGAGCCAACGATTTGCCGTTCGTATTTTTTTGCCTGTATATATGTATATACCATATATTTTTCTCTGTAATGCATGAACAGATATTGTTTCTGGAAATTTCCCGTGATTACCCTTTATATTATAATTCTAATTTTTTATATGGGATGTCACAAAAGGTAAGGTGTTATGCTTACGTGGAAGCTTACGAATAAATAAAGAATAATGGGTTACGCGTATGCATATTAATAATTGATTACTAATAACCAATTATTATTTATTTTTCCGTAAGGAATTCAGTAACACATTATTTTTTAACTTCTGGTAACCAATTATAATTTAGCTTTGATAAGGTAATGCGATGCAGTGTTGTGAATCCCAATTTACAATCCGCTTTTCTTCCAAAAGAAAATATATATATTAACCCTTTGACGGCCAATGGTTGATAAATGTCCCATTTTTAATAAATGTCATATTTGGCAAATTTTTTAAACCAATTTTCTTAAATGTGGCTTGTATCGACTGAGGATAGTTGTTGCTTTCACACAATACTAACCATTTGAATCAATATGGTCTCAGAGCTAATATAATCACCACAAATTTATAAATAAGAATATATTTTTGCATAATTTTTAGAAACATCAAGATATATGGGTTTTGTTTACACCATCTTTTACAGGATACTGATACAATTTGCGACATATCCATCCAATGGGTCGTCAAAGGTCAAGAACGAGTTTTTGCTCAGTTTTAAACATTTTTGGGCGCATTGAAATTCAAGTAAATTTTATTTGATTTGATTTTTATAGATTTTTCCCCTGATTCCTTATTTGGTCTCCAAATTTGTTTATCTCTTTACAATTTTGAAAAATTGTATCTAAAGCATATTTCGCATATTTTAAAATGTTTGTCATATTAGTGATCTGAATACTTAAATAAATTATATAAGATGTGTCATAATACAAACAAGTTAAAATAAATTAATTCGGAACTACTCTAAACCAACTTGTAGGATTTTTCATGTTCACTAACATGTTAATTTGTTTTATTAAACTAATTTTAATTTATATATTAATAAAATACACATTTATAAATAAAGTTATTTAAACTATTAACAACGACTCATTATTATTTATATTAAAATAATATAAAAGGTAAGCCACTACAGGTAACTTATTATTATTTAATTCAAAATAATAATATAAGTAACATATTATAGGTAATACATTATTGTTATTTGAAAGTAATGCTGAATGTAAGGAGTAATCATTACAAAGTAATATATATAGTAATTATATGTCATTACCATGTTTTTGCTGGGATGTTTCAATTTTCAAAAAAAAATCCTACTGCGGCAAAGTATTACCGGAACAATCAATAAAGTGCTTTTGGGATAGGAAATTGAGTGCTTTGCCAGCCCACAAATTATACTTTTAAAACGTCACAGTTCTGGGGGAAACAATCAATAAAGTACTTTTTATACCCTCCACCATATATGGTGAGGGTATATATCAGTTTGTCATTCCGTTTGTAACATGTCGAAATATAGGTTTAAGACCCCATAAAGTATATATATTCGTGATCCTTATGCAATTTTAAGTCGATTTAGCGATGTCCGTCTGTCTGTCTGTCTGTCTGTCTGTCCGTCTGTCTGTCTGTTGAAATGGCGATCACGACGCGAAGACGCAAGCGGGGGTGCCTATTTTTACCCAGATTATTGAGCATCCTCCCGAGCAGTTTGGTATTTAAAATGAGCAAAGTCGGTTAAGCGGTTCAAAAGTTATGAGTGAAAATGTGAAGGTACCTCTAAATTTTCCATACAAATTTGTACAATTTTTCTGTATCTATTTTTTTTCTGTTAAGTAAGTAAAAATGTTATTAAGTCTTCTTATTGTTCGATTACATTTATTGTCTTACGTATAGAATAATAACATTCTTAGAGCTATATGTGTGTTACTCTGATAACAAAGTTAACGTAAAAATGAACAATGTTAAAGTCGCTAACAGAGCAGACCTCTGTAAATAACATTGCTTAAACTAAATAAATAACATTACTAAACTAAATAACAAAAGTTCGTTACATAAACTGACAAAACATATTCATATTACAGGACATTAAGGAATAGGTGCAATATTGTGGAGATTGCCAATTCAAACTTTGATTTTTTTCACCAGCCGAATGTTCATATTTACATTCAAAATTAAACAACAACTTAATGGAAGTGTCTGTGGTGCAGTGGGTAGACCAACACAGCCTGCTAATGGACATCCTCCCGAGCAGATTGCTAATGAATATGAGCAAAATCGGTCCAGCGGTTAAAAAGTTATGAGTGAAAATGTAAAGGTACCTATAATTTTTCCATACAAATTGGTGTATTTTAATACAATTTCTTTCATATTACCGACTGGTACATAATATATTTTCTCATATTTGTTCACCAGTCTCTTAGAAGCGAATAATATTTTGTACTCGCCTCAAATATTTTTCACCATATATTTTTTTTGCCAACACTTCAAAAAGCAGTTGGCCAAGCCCAGTCGGGTGATAACATTTTGGAATTGGCAAAGCATTTTCAAGATCTTTCGCTCTGCCAACGCTGGCACCACCGGTAAAAGCACTGAGCCAACGATTTGCCGTTCGTATTTTTTTGCCTGTATATATGTATATACCATATATTTTTCTCTGTAATGCATGAACAGATATTGTTTCTGGAAATTTCCCGTGATTACCCTTTATATTATAATTCTAATTTTTTATATGGGATGTCACAAAAGGTAAGGTGTTATGCTTACGTGGAAGCTTACGAATAAATAAAGAATAATGGGTTACGCGTATGCATATTAATAATTGATTACTAATAACCAATTATTATTTATTTTTCCGTAAGGAATTCAGTAACACATTATTTTTTAACTTCTGGTAACCAATTATAATTTAGCTTTGATAAGGTAATGCGATGCAGTGTTGTGAATCCCAATTTACAATCCGCTTTTCTTCCAAAAGAAAATATATATATTAACCCTTTGACGGCCAATGGTTGATAAATGTCCCATTTTTAATAAATGTCATATTTGGCAAATTTTTTAAACCAATTTTCTTAAATGTGGCTTGTATCGACTGAGGATAGTTGTTGCTTTCACACAATACTAACCATTTGAATCAATATGGTCTCAGAGCTAATATAATCACCACAAATTTATAAATAAGAATATATTTTTGCATAATTTTTAGAAACATCAAGATATATGGGTTTTGTTTACACCATCTTTTACAGGATACTGATACAATTTGCGACATATCCATCCAATGGGTCGTCAAAGGTCAAGAACGAGTTTTTGCTCAGTTTTAAACATTTTTGGGCGCATTGAAATTCAAGTAAATTTTATTTGATTTGATTTTTATAGATTTTTCCCCTGATTCCTTATTTGGTCTCCAAATTTGTTTATCTCTTTACAATTTTGAAAAATTGTATCTAAAGCATATTTCGCATATTTTAAAATGTTTGTCATATTAGTGATCTGAATACTTAAATAAATTATATAAGATGTGTCATAATACAAACAAGTTAAAATAAATTAATTCGGAACTACTCTAAACCAACTTGTAGGATTTTTCATGTTCACTAACATGTTAATTTGTTTTATTAAACTAATTTTAATTTATATATTAATAAAATACACATTTATAAATAAAGTTATTTAAACTATTAACAACGACTCATTATTATTTATATTAAAATAATATAAAAGGTAAGCCACTACAGGTAACTTATTATTATTTAATTCAAAATAATAATATAAGTAACATATTATAGGTAATACATTATTGTTATTTGAAAGTAATGCTGAATGTAAGGAGTAATCATTACAAAGTAATATATATAGTAATTATATGTCATTACCATGTTTTTGCTGGGATGTTTCAATTTTCAAAAAAAAATCCTACTGCGGCAAAGTATTACCGGAACAATCAATAAAGTGCTTTTGGGATAGGAAATTGAGTGCTTTGCCAGCCCACAAATTATACTTTTAAAACGTCACAGTTCTGGGGGAAACAATCAATAAAGTACTTTTTATACCCTCCACCATATATGGTGAGGGTATATATCAGTTTGTCATTCCGTTTGTAACATGTCGAAATATAGGTTTAAGACCCCATAAAGTATATATATTCGTGATCCTTATGCAATTTTAAGTCGATTTAGCGATGTCCGTCTGTCTGTCTGTCTGTCTGTCCGTCTGTCTGTCTGTTGAAATGGCGATCACGACGCGAAGACGCAAGCGGGGGTGCCTATTTTTACCCAGATTATTGAGCATCCTCCCGAGCAGTTTGGTATTTAAAATGAGCAAAGTCGGTTAAGCGGTTCAAAAGTTATGAGTGAAAATGTGAAGGTACCTCTAAATTTTCCATACAAATTTGTACAATTTTTCTGTATCTATTTTTTTTCTGTTAAGTAAGTAAAAATGTTATTAAGTCTTCTTATTGTTCGATTACATTTATTGTCTTACGTATAGAATAATAACATTCTTAGAGCTATATGTGTGTTACTCTGATAACAAAGTTAACGTAAAAATGAACAATGTTAAAGTCGCTAACAGAGCAGACCTCTGTAAATAACATTGCTTAAACTAAATAAATAACATTACTAAACTAAATAACAAAAGTTCGTTACATAAACTGACAAAACATATTCATATTACAGTTCATGCAAAATTTAGTATATACGTATATCATCTTCAGCCCTTATGGTGGAGGGTATTAAAAGATTCGGCACAGCCGAATTTAGCCGTTTTTTACTTGTTTTATGATGAAATAAGTACTTTGCCAACCCCAAAATGATAACACCGGGCTGGGCTTGGCCAACTGTTTTTTAAAAAATTGGCAAAGCAAAAGCAAAACAAAATATATTGTACTTTGCTAGTACCTTAAACACGAAATTACGGTACTCTAAATGCCAGAAGAAAATGATTATATTAAAAACAAGTAAGAGCGGCTAAATTCGGCTATGCCGAATCTTATGCCGATATTTTGTTCCATACATAATTGAACCATACCATATTATCGTAATAAAAAGAAATGACAATAATTTCCTAAATAATTTGTGTTTTATTCAAAATCAACATCGGCCCTTAAAATTTAACCACCCTTTGTTAATGAATTTTTCATACATTTTATTAAGTTTTTCATTTAATATATGAAAGAAACTTCATGAAATCGATTTATTATTAGTACGAACAAAAATGCTATCAGTGTCAAAGCATCAAATTCATCAATTCACCTTTGGTTTTGCTACAAATTTATTAAATTATTTATTTATTTCTGGGAAAAGTATTGAGCAATTGCGTTGGGAGTTCTCAATGCCGAATATACTTCCAGAGTTTTTTTTTTTTTGAAAAAAAAACACAAAAATAAAACACTGTATAAAAAAGAATTGAGTATCATCGTCTTTTCAAAAGTGTCAACATTTTACAACTCTAGATAGCAGCCACATGATTGTTAACATAGACTGAGCGAGTTACAATTCCATTGCTAATATTCATTTGTGCTAGAGAGTAAAGTGATAGCTGTGTAGAAGTTTTTATTGTAAAAAATCTTAAACTAATTTTACAATAGACTAATCTAATGTTGCAACTATTGTAATCTAGAAATTTACAAACCTTGACTATTCGACTTTATTTACAACAACACATTCCTCCAGCCTGCAGCGTGTATCGCAGTGGTTACAAACCGTACAAAATAGTTAAATTATGAATCATCTATACTAGTGATCAAATCGAAAAAATAAGCAATCATTAAATATATAATTTATATATGATTTTGAACCGTTTAACTTGAATAAATGCGCTCTGGTTTGGTTGATTTTGGACACCTTCAGTGGTCCAATAGTGCTAACCCCATCAAAGTAAAATAAAAGGTTATGAACTAAAAAGCTTCAATAAGTGCGCCAACTTTTCATCAGATAGCGCGCAAGAACTGTTCGGAGATTCAATATCTCACGCAATAGAAATAATGCCATATTTGCTAACTACACTCAAAAAAAGATGAACTAAATTGTAATCAAAAATGTCCTTCAAAATAGTTTATAAATTGTCCTCAATTTAAGTTAAATTTTATTAAAACTTAGAAAAATTTTCTTAAAAAGAATTAAAAATCCTTAGTTTGTTTGTTTTTCCTAAGTAATATTTCTTGATTTTAGGAAAAAAACAAGTCTATTAAATAAAAATTTATTAATTTTAAGAAAAAAAATATTAGTTTTAAGAAAATTGCATACTCAAATGTAATTAAATTAAGTTTAGTTCAAAAAAAAAAAAAAAAAAATTAGGACATAATTTACTCCCATTTAGTTTAAAAAATGTGTCTAACTTAAATCAAGAAAGTACTTGAACTTAATGTGTGTTCATTATTTGTTTGCGAGTAGTAAAATTAACTAAATTTTAGAAAGTCATTTCCAAATTCAGTTTTTAAGTATAACACTTTCTAATTTTAAAGAATTGTTTTCTAAAAATTATTCCAGACAATTTAAAACAAAAAGTAATAAATTTTTTCCCACGTAATAATAAAAATTTACTTGATTTTAGAAACTGATGAACTATTTATAAGGAAAATTTTCATGCAACTTAGTTCAGATAAATTTTAAAAATTTTAATAAAATATTATTTTTTTTCAAGTAAAAATTTTCTAATTTTTAAAAAATAATAAAATTTGGTATAGGATTTTTTTGTAAATTATTTTTAATATTCTATTCCAAAAAAACAATCAATTAAAGACAAGCCAGTTAGTTTTCCTAATTTTCATGAAAAAATATTATTAAATAAAAGAAATTAAAGTAACCATTTAAAAAAACTATCGTGCATGATTCTAATTTTTGGTTCGTGATCGTGCATGAGCGTGAGTCAAAAATCTCTTAAGTGCCCATCTCTAATCTTAACAATCTTAAATATTGAACTTAAAGTAGCTTAAAATATATTTTAAAATTTTGTTAGCAAAGAGCAAAAAATTTCGAATTTGCGCTTTTATGTAATAATTTTGTTTGCTGACTACAATAAAAAATATCACAGGCACATTTTATACATTACGGTATAATGGCTTTCCTCTAATTGACGTAGCGCTTATTACACTTTATTTTATCAAACGATTTACTTAATAAAAAAGTTTAAATTTGTATATGTCAAATAAAGTTTAAGCTAAAAATCCCATAAAATAAACTTATTGACATTTTTACATTTTTCCAATAATATTAAGAAATGTAACTGTGATATTTTGTATTTTTGCAACAATTTCCTTAAATTAGTTGATTTAAGAAGACAAAGGACCCCCAGTGTTCCTTAGCCATAGATGCCGTGTATCACGTAGGGCGTCCCTTTTTATAGTTCTCTCAAGCAGAACCGTTAATTAACTACGAAAAGGATCTGACTTTGCCACAATTCATTACGTTTCAGGATATCCTGCAGTACATTTTTTTAATTTGTTTACCTTTTTGCTAATGAAATTTAATTTATATTTTAAATACATGAATTTAGTATAAGTCAATTTAGTTTTAAGACAAAATTCTATAGCAAAAAGCTTGTAAAAAGCAGTGTCCTCACAAAGCGGAAGTCCTCCGAAAGTGGGAAAATACCTACTCAATGAGTGCAAAGTACTTTAAAATATATGGTAAAATATATTACCTTTACCATAGAAGCAGGATAAGGATAATTTTCTGTTAAACTTGTTGTTAGAAAATATTTTCTTAATTTTAGGGAGTTAAGTCCTAGTTTTTAGTAAAAAAAAATTATCTAATGAACTTAAATAAAATAAAATTTTTCTTAAAACTACAATTTTAGATGATGTATGAACTAATTAGGAGGAAATTTTACTGTTTTCTAATAAAAATTTACTTCTCAGTAGTAAAATTTTTCTATAATTTAGAAATTCTGACCAAATTTTAAGTAAATTTGTTTCTTAATTTCAAGGAAAATTTTATTAAATATTGGTAAAAAGTGTCTTTGGCGCCGTTTTCATTTAAATTCTTCCTCTACATAAGTTAATTTTTCTAAATTCTAGTTCATTGTTTTTGAGTGTAGAGAAACTTAACCATAACAATTTATCAATACCCAACAAAAATAGTGTTTATGTTCAAATAATAATTTAGTTGTCAAAAACAAAAAACTATTGTTTTTACAAAATTCCATTCAGTTTAGTATAAACAATAAATTCCATTTTTTTTTTGAGCGAAAAACGAACTTTTCCCTTTTTTACTACCTGAAATTGAAAAAAATAGATCTAACGCGTATTCCATTTCCCGGATCTTAAAACGAATCGTGAGAAAATTTCCTTTAATTTGAGACGTCACACTTACCATTTTGGATGTGTTTCGGTTGTTTGGATCTAGCGGCTCCCAGGGCCCCGCCCCCTTAACACCACATAAACATTTCTTTCTTTTTAAATTCCTAAAGGGAAACATATATATTTTTTTATTTCTTAAGGGCTGCCCTAAAAAGTAAACTTTTGCCAAAAAAATTAAGATATTTTTTGAAAACACATTTTTTAGTGATAATAAATGTTAAAATGCTAAAAAATACACTTGAAATTAATAAAAAATGATTCCAAATTATATGAGCCAAGTGCTTTTTCTTCTCACAAAATGTGTTTAATAACAAAAAAAAAAAAAAACATATAATTAGTTTCGCCTGTTAACCATTTGACGAATTCAATTAGTAAAAAAAGCTAGTGAAAGTGAATTGAAGAACACCATAATATTTGAATTAGTTTTATTTTTGCGTAATGGAATTCCAGAGCAGAGCCGCCAAAGTAACCCCATTTGGCGGATTTTTCGTTTTTTCTTTCATTATTGTTTTAATTACAAAAATAAAAAAACTATTGAAATTGTGAATGAAAATTATTTAAAAATAAAAAAATTAAAACATTAATACACTTAAAATAATTGATAAGTTAAAATAACTGATAATGCCAATTCAACGAAATGATATTTCATATAAAAACCGATCTGCTTACTTTTCATTTAAATTAGAAAAAGCAGAAAAAGTCTGCGTTCACCCATAATATTTTTCCTAAATTTGACATAACTTTTTGAAACTCAATACTGTCTTCTTATTAATTTGAGAAACAAAAGCAAACAATAAGATGAAAACATAAAAATGATACATTTATTCATAAACAAACAATTAAAACGCAATTTCATTCAAAAACTCTGATTCTTAAGGCAGAAAAAGTCTGCGTTCACTTCTTAGTATTGAATAACCTCAGTGAGACGTTTTTGCATGGAATCCACTAGTTTTTCGGCATATTGTATACTTATTTTCGCCCACTCGTCTTTGATGACCTTTTTTAACATTTCTTTGCTGGAAATTGAGTGTTGACGGATTTTTTGTTCCAAATAATCCCACAGATGCTCTATAGTATTAAGATCTGGTGATTGTGGAGGAGTTCGAAGTTGCCTGGGAGCATGGTACAACAACCAATCCCGTACGACCCATGCCGGGTCGCTGTCCTGCTGAAACAAAAAGGTCCGTTCAAGTCCTAATTCGTGTTTAGAATGTTCAAGCAAATTTGTCCATTGTATCTTTAATAAATTCAAGTTTTCCACACCATTGCCAGCCATTCATCCCCAAAACATAACACCTCCACCACCATGTTTTACCGTTGGAAGTAAGTTTTGTTTTCCATAGGCTGTACACTCCTTTCCATAACTCTAAGGGCTTATTTACGTACTCCTTTGCAAACTCTAATCGCTTTATTCTATTCAATCTGGATAAAAATGGTTTCTTTCTGGCAACCCGGCCATGATAGTTGTGTTTCTTCAAAATTTTCCGGACGGTGTCGGCACATAATTTCTTCCTAAATTTGTTGGCAATATTTTCAGCTAGTTCGGCGGCTGTAACTGTTGGATTTACTTTGACCTGGTTGATGAGATCACGTTGTTCTCTTTCTGTTTGTATTGGAGGTCGGCCAGTGCGAGGTTTGGAAAGGTAAACGCCCGCTTCTTTAAAGTTATTTACCACTCTCTGTACAGAAGAATATTCGCGGCCAATGTCTTTGGCAATTTGTCGTAAGCTTTTACCATCTTTCCATAATTTTACTATAACTTGTCGTTCACTCACTTATTTCGCGTCTTTTATTTTCAATGATTTCAATAAGTTTGCAATACTAATGATTACACAAAACCATTTAAGTGGACAATTATGCTTGAATAATTGAAAAGTATTTATTAGTATTCATTTACAAAATAGCAGATCAACAATTCATAAAAAAACTCTATTTCCAATAATATTTATTTTTATAAAATTTGTATACACAATTATACACATTACCACTTGCTTTATCACCTCTAAATAAACGGGTCCATTAGATTAGATATTCTGATGCATGAGTGGAAAATGTTCATACACTTTGTAGTATTTAAGCTCTGATGAAAATTAAATTCATAAGAATGCGTGAAAATAATTTATAAGAAGCGAACTTTATGCATTGTTATAGAAACACTCTTTATAAAAACTTCTGCATTGCAGTTATACACCGATTTACTTTCTGGGAAATATTAAATATACATATTTTCTATTTAAAATCGGAATATGTTAAATATTGGAAATTTTCTAAAGAAACATTCAAACCCACCAAAGTGACGTAATCTCTATATATAAATAAATAACGTTACTTACTGACTGACTTATTCAACATCGCCCAGCTCAAGCCGCTAGAGCTAGGAGGCTGAAATTTGGTATGTAGGTTCCCCCTCCGGCGTAAACATCCGCTAAGAACGGGTTTTGGAAATTCCTTCGGGGAGGAGCAAAAAGGGGGAATAACTCCCCATTCACATCCTGCTCAAACCCCTTTAGCTAGAAACCTGAAATTTGAAATACGCTTTCCTGGGAGTATGTGCTAACTCCTTAATAAGGTGCATTTTAGAATTTTGACCAGGGATGTGGTGAAAATGGGGGTTTTAAAGGCGAAAAGTCTCCCCCTTTACGGCCTGCCCAAACCGTACGTAGGCTCCTTCTCCAGTGTAGATAACAGCTAAGACGTGAAATCCAACGGGGAGGGGCATAAAACGGTAAAATTCTCCCCTTTGACGGCCTGCCAAAAAAGCTAGATAGATATTTGGTATGCAGGCTTCTTCTCCAGTGTATATAACAGCTAAGATGTCAAATTTGTAAAATTTAACGGGAAGGGCAAAATGGAGAAAATTCCACCCATTGACGACTCGCCAAAATCGCTAGATCTGGGAGGTTAAAATTTGGTACAATGGTATCCACTCCAGCGTAGGCATCCAACCAAGTTGGGCGTAATTTTTGGAAAATCCCAGCTGGAGCTGGGAAGTTGAAATTTGGCGCAAAGGTTCCTCATCCGGTGTAGACATTCACGTAGGTCGGATTTAAAGAAATTTGTACGAGGAGGGGCAAAGAGGTGAACAGTCTCCTCCTTAACGGGCTGCTCCCACCGATTTTGATAAAAATGTGAAATATGTGTTAACTGGTGTATGTGCTAACACATTGATTAGCTAAATTTTAGAATTTCCACCAGGTAAATGGTAAAAATGGGGCTAACTCATTATTGAGGTACATCTTATAATTTTGGTCTGGGGCATGGTAAAAATTAAGGACTCCGGGTAATTATCTGGCAACTTCCCGGCAACCAATTTCTACGCTACCAACGTAGCAGGGTGTATATGGGGAAATATTTGCAAGGTAAATTTGCAAATTGGAAGGGGACAGAAATGGAACGAAAAGGGTAGGAGTAAAATTGAAACACTAGACAAGGGATACGAAATGGAATGAAACGGGGTACGAGTGGAAATAGAATGAAAAGGGTAGTAGTAAAATTTAAACACTAGACAAGGGATACGAAATGTAATGAAACGGGGTACGAGTGGAATTAAAACACTTGACAAGCGGATTGAAATGGAATGAAATGAAATGAGGAACGAGTGAAATCGATACACTTGATAGGGTAAAAAATAAAATGGAATGCGGAACAAGTGTAATTGAAACAATAGACGAGGAAAAATAAATGGAATGGGGACGAAAGGAAATGAATCATTAGAGAAGGAGAACGAAATGAGATGGAAAGGGGAGCAAGTGATATTAAAATAGTTAACACTGGGCACGTCCCCTTTAAATGACATATAAACAAGAAACTCAAATTTTTTAATTTAAACATCCACTTCAAAAGATCAAACAAATTTATTTAAATAGTAAAATCTTTTAAAAATAGAATAATATTTTCTTCTCAACATATTTCGATATTTAAAAATACCGGTAACGAAGTATCGGGCTTTTAAGCTAGTAAAGTATATTGTAGTACTAAACCGAGTTAACAATAACAACCCTACACAATTTTCAAAATAATTTTGAAAATGTTTTAAAGTAATCCCCAAATGTTTTAAAATTGTCCAAAAAGGTTTTAACACTGTCTAAAAAGATTAAATGTTCAAGCAATTGGACAACTTTGATGCATATTTCAAAACATTTAAAAAATTGCTGTGCAAATTTAAAACATTTTTGGACAATTTTAAAACATTTTTTGACAATTTTAGAATATTTTTGAACAATTTGAAATAATTTTTTGATAATTTTAAAATTATTTTGGATAATGAAGGTTTTTATGTATTGTTGATCCATTATTTTGGTAAATGTATCGTATCAATTGGATTTTTTTTATAAATTGTTTTTTATTGCAAAGAAACATGAAAATTTTTATCATTTAATTATAGAGAATAAAAATTTAAAAAAATGGAAAAATGTTTCTTTGCAATTAAACAATTAATAAAAAAAGAATATGGATTATATGATCTTAAATCCTATTAATACTATTCATTTACCATAATAACGGATCAACAATACATAAGAACTTCTTAACGGCATTAATTTTAACCTGCATGCAATTTTAAACAAAATATAAAAAATTATTTAATTAAACAATTATAAAAGTTCATCAGAACTCAATATCAGAATTCAATATTTTGCTTAAGATTCAGAAAATATACGATGTACTATAACTAATAATCTTTTAGTAATGTTTTGCATTGTGATTTTTTAAGATATGCATCGGGTTTATATACAAATGACTACATTTGAAATATGAAGATATTCCTTAAAATAACGCCAAACAACCATAAACGATTGTTAACTGAAGTTTAGGAAGCAATGACAGATGTTATAGCCACAGAATGGCTACCATTTTTTTATTGCTGGGTTAATCGATGAATTAGTGATAATGGCTGACAATTCACATTAGATGTATTTCGCATCTTTACCCCACCTGCTACAAATGGCCATGCAAAAAATTTAGTTGAAACTTTAAAGAAGTCAATAACATCCAATTTTAAAGCAGAAAAAACAGCACAATTGATACTGCAATCAACAGAGTTTTGGCTGATTGTAGAAATTCTAAACACTGTACCACTGGCGAGTCACCAGCCAAACTACTTTTTGGACGATCATTGAAAACTTATTTTTTTGTAATTTAAAACCTCCAATGACAAGAGATAAAATCATAGATGTTTTTGATTTCAAAGTCAAACGTAATGTATGATAAGTTGGTCTCAGGCAATTATCAAAGAGCAACTTGGCCCGCGTTCTTAATCTTGAATTTTCTGATAAAAACAATCGTGAAATCAAACGTCATTCAGACCAAGTTAATAATCGGAAATTGAACAGAACAATGAAACAATGCACTAGCTGTAGCATCAGCATTACTCGATGGTGGGCGTACAGTGCTTTCAGCTCTTAAGCTTCCATTAAATGTAAACCATACCGAAACACTAACATGTAACGTCGGTAAAAATTCTGGCATAAATGTAGCTAAACGCAAGTTTAGTTATTGTATGGGATGAATGCACAATGGCACTCAAGAAATGTCTTGACCTTACTCTCAAGGATTTCAGAGAAAATGACCGACCAATGGGTGGAGCTCTATTGCTTCTTGCTAGTGATTTTTGACAAACTTTGACAGTGATTCAAGGACTAACACCAGCCGATGAACTAAATGCATGTTTCGTCATACCTTTGAAGACATGTAGAAAAACTTATATTGTTGACATTTAAGTTGATGCTGCTGCGCAAATATTCGCCAAAAAGCTTTTGGATATGGGCAATAAAAAAACATCAATTTTATCCAACTACACGTGAAATATCTTTTCCGGCAAACTTTTGCCAAATGCAGTCATTAGTTCCAAATGTTGTGCAGAAAGATTTTCTCGACATTGAAAACAATTTGAAATATCACAATTGGCTTTGCGAACGAGCAATTTTGGATCCGAGGAATGATGCTATCAACAAAATGAACAAGTACAAATCGATTGACACAGTTTTAGATGAGGAACAAGTTTTTAACTCTTTGGAACCATCTGGAATGCCAACAAACATCTTAATTTTAAAAGTTGGTCATTCACAACTTAGATCCACCGAAATTGTGTAGTGGAATAAGACTTGCTGTTAAAAAACTATCGCCGAATTTAATCGAAGTCAAATCATCAGCGGCAAATGTAAAGAAGAAGATGTGCTAATACCACGAATTCCAATGGTTTCAACCGATTTGCCCTTCGATTTCAAGCACCCTGACGCACTGGACGTCAGGGTTTCGCCATAACCACCAATAAGGCTCAATCGCTGAGTGTTGCTGGTTTGAACTTAGAAAATTCCCGTTTTTGGATGGCTAATTATATGTTGCTTGCTTTAAAGTTCGAACTCCGAAAGATCTCTATGTTTACACACCTACCGAAAAAACTCAAAATATTGTTTATCCGCTAGCATTAAGATAAAATAAACAAAATTTCCTTTTTTCCCACAAATAATAATTTTTTAGCGTAATAGCACACGCTGTATATCCGCTATTAAAATTGTACATATTATTGCGTCATCTGTTAACGATCGCTAATTTTCGATCAAAAAAGAAAAAAACAATTTTCGGGTGGAATCGTGAATGCTCAGAATTAATTCAATCAAAAAATCTACTTTGGGCAAAACGAAGTTTGCCGGGTTAGCTAGTATTTTTATATTTTCTATTAATTATAAACTTAAATTGTAAACTTAATTTATTTAATTTAATTGTATATTATAAATTTGGCATCTCTACCATATAAGATGAACTGAAGTAAAATGTTCATAGCAAACTAACAATTGAATAATTGAATAATAAAGAAGTTAGTTATGTTTTCAACTCATTCTGATAAACTACATTTTATATTTCAAACCTTGAAAAAATTGCTCGGTGGTAAAAAATTGCGGTTGATGGCTATTTTAAGGAGCTAAAGAGTTCTTACTGTAAACAGGGTATCAAAGCTATTGAATATTACTGTGAAAAGTGTATCGAGCTAGATTATCGAGGAGATTATGTTAAGAAATAAAGAAAACTTTCCAAATTTGTTGCGATTTCTTTGTTAGGTCGGCTAATTTTGGGACCGCCCTCGTATGTATATGTTCTAATCTAATAATATATCCTTTTATTTTTTAACCGATTTTAGAATCTATTTAGATCTGAAAGGTCAGAAAAATATGGTTAATATGAAGAGAAAAAGGAAATCCTGTAAAAATTAAATTATTTTATGTAACTTGTTTAATACTGAATTTTTGGAGCCTTGAATAAATAAAGATTTACTGTGCGAACATGATTACAAAGACCACTACTTTTTACCATCGTTCTGGCAAACCAGTCATCGAGCCATTTTTTGCATTGTTCATATGAAGTGAACTTCTGCTGTGACAGGCCATGCATCATCGACCGGAACAATTCGGAAGGAGGGATGGGGGTGGTAATTCCCATTTTAGCGTTTCCAATTAGGTCAAATTCGCAACATGTTTCCGAGGGTTGTCATGTTGCAAAATCACTTTGTAGCATGACAATCTTTTGTTGTTGGGAAGATCAGTACCGGTCCAAACTCCATATTTTGTATTCTGGTGAACATGTTTGTTGATATTCCCAGCTGTTTCAGTTTATAGATCAATAATGCAGCTTTAAAATAAAAAAGCATATACTTTTCGGTTTCCTGAAAACTATATATAAACTCCAGATGATAGTTTATAAATATTATTAACCGTAGAGCTTTCCTTCTTCATATTTAAGTAATGAAGAACAACTCCGCGCTAAAACACTTTAATCTGATACGAAATTCGACATGTTCGAGGCAATATTTAGTATTGTTGTTAACGTTTCAAACAAATGACACAAGCTGCCAAAGACGCTAATTCACACTAGGTTTTAGCGACAAGATATTGAAAATTGGAATATTTGTTTACATACTTGTGGCTGTATCTTGTGTGAAATGCTCATTATTAAATCAAGGTACCAATAATTGAAAAAGCACCGCAGGCGAACATTTGGTTCAAAAACCGCGCGATTTTTAATCGAAAATAAAATTTTGCTTGCGCTGCACAGTGGGTTCGATGGTATCCAAAGTGGCGATTAATTCATAGAAGCCGTAGTTTTAAAATATTATCTTTTTTATTGATGAGTTATAATAAGCACATAAAAATACAGCATTTTAGAAAAAAAGAGTTAAATTTTTAACCCATTAAGCGTATTATTGGAAAAAAGGACTTTAGTTCACAATTTACGCTGTAACTTTGGAATGAAAAGCGATAAATTAATGGATAAAATTGTATATTTAAGCATACTTAATGTGTTATTAAAAAATTCAAATAATAAATAAATTATATGTATTTGTATTAGTATAAATTTATTTTAAAATCCAATTTTTGTTTTTCACAGAATTTTATAAATGTACAATTTTTTTTTTTTTTTTCAAAAAGTCACAAAAGAGAATATTACAATTTTTTAGTAAGAATAATCATAAATACATAAAAACACAGCTTTAAAAATAAAATGGAAGAACACATTTTTTAACCTGTTAGGCGTTTTTTGTTTTTCGGAAAAAACATGATGACCCTGTATTTGCAAATACTATGAGTTCATATTTTCAGCAAAAATACTCGCCAAAATATTTTGTACAAAGTTGCCAAACATCATTTGGTCGAATTCTGGAAATTTAAAGGTCAAAATTTAGATTTTTTTTAATAACCAAAAATAACGGTAATTTTGTAATAACGGAATTATGAAAAAGTCGCAGAACAAAAGTTGCTGCTGAAGCCCTAAAGAACCATTTTCAACAATAAAAAAGTTCTTTTTCGCAAAAAGTAGATTTTTGCATATTGCTAATTATATATATGTGACCTTCTCCGAGAAAAGGGATCTAGTACGTCGAAAAACGGGTTTGGACGTAAGATTCGATACTGGTACCTAAAAGGGTGTACAATAAGATGAAATAAGTTAGATTTCTGATAAAAATTTATTAACCCTATAAAAACGTACAAAACAAACTTGGGAAAATCGATAAAAATGAGAGCGAACAGATAGCTGAGAACGAACAGAGCAGCAACAATAGGTATTGTCACACTAAAAGCGAAAAAAATACGTCACCACATAGGCATGACGTCACCAAAGTCAGCACCCAATCATAACTAACCATACCAAATCGCATCTCCCAACTGAAGGTGTGTTCACAGTGAAAATGCGTTATGAAACTTTTTTTCATTTTCACACACTAGGTCCCTTTTCTCGGAGAAGGTCACATATAGTCTAATGTTTCATTAAAAAAAGAAAGTTATATAAATTTCAAAAAGTTTTAGTTGGTGGACTGTTTCTGGGATTTGCCCATATATTACATTATTTTTTTAAATTACTATATATTTTGACACATATACGCTAGTAAAAAAGTTAGATATAATCATATCTAATAATATATTATCATATATGTATAAATAAGACAGTATGCTTTACCATATATAATTATATATTACATTTTTAACCCTCGAAGTGGCACATGGTTCTGGCCAGACATATTTAATTCAATTTAGCATACTTCTATTTTAGGTACATGGCTGTAATTTCAGGTAATCTCCCAAAATATTGTTGGCTTTCGATGTATAAATTAATAATTGAAAAAAAATCCTTGGAACAGGACAAAAAAGCCAAATAAAAAATCTTCACCTTACTTTTGGTACATGGTGTCTGGCCAGACCCCTATGCATTTTGTATGAACGCATAGGCAAAGCACATGGCACGAGTTGGAAATTTGTATTTACTTTATTCTTTTATACTTCTTTCTTTCTTCTGATTTTGTTTGTGAGTTATTTATTCATTGAACGTTGAACAGTGAAGAAGTAATCTAGTTTTTGTGCGGTAATTTTGAACTTGTGAATAATTTTACGCAGGTAGATTTGTTGCGTTGTTAGTATATTATGGCTGATGAACTGGAATTTATTTATAATACACGCTTGCGTAGCGCGAATTTGCAACCCCAATTGTCAGAGGCATTAGTGCGTGATTTTCAAAGTCAGGTAGAAGCTGATGAAAATTATGATGTTTTTGAAAACGATGGTGACGACACTGCTGATTATGTGCCAGAAGATGATGCATCAGACATAGAAAATGATTTGGAAATTGAACCTAACGAACTTTATGATAGTGATGAAGACGTAGATGAAGAAGAAGAAAGTGGAAATGATGCTGAAGCAGCAAATGAAGTCGACTCAGGCTGTTTTTATGGTAAAAACGGTACTAAATGGAACGAAACTGAACCCCCTGCATCTCGTTTGCGCCAGCATAATATCATGCGTTTTCGATCTGGACCAAAAACAAGGCTCACCAATCCAGTTGAGGTATTCTCAACCAATATTACGTTCGTCATCATTTGTGAAACAAATCGGCATGGGCGAGAATCAATTAGAAAATGGAATAAAGAACATCCAGAGTCTACCCAAAGAAAATGCATTGATTTGACAAGCTGCCCATATTCCGTGCGGCTATGTCGCACAAACGATTCATTACTCTGTCCAGATATATTCGTTTCGATAATAGTCGTACGCGGGCATTCCGACAGCAAACAGATAAAGCAGCTCCTATCCGGGACCTTTGGAATTTTCTCAATGAAAATCTGCAAAATTATTATGAACCTTATGAAAATATCACCATCGATGAGCAGTTGTTTCCGTATCGTGGGCGGCAGAACAATTATTTCTGATAATTTTTTAACCTCATTGAACGGCGCTAAACGACTGGCTGCTATGGGACTGGCATTTGTTGGCACCATTCGAGCAAACAAAAGATGTCTTCCTAAGGAAGTTATGAAGAGCACCAGACGACCAATTCTTTCAAGTGTGTTTGGTTTTCATGAAAATCTTGTTGCACTTTGCAGCTACGTGCCCAAAAAAAATAAGGCAGTCAATTTAATTTCAAACGTGCATTACACGAAATATGTTGAAGGCGTAGCCATGAAACCGGAAGCAATTTTATTTTATAATTCAACTAAAGCCGGAGTCGATACGATGAATCAAATGCTAACTCATTACACAACAAAACGGTCAACCAGACGCTGGACATACGCGTTTTTCTGCAACATGATTGATGTGACGGCATTGGCAAGTTACATTATATGTAAGCTAAATGATGAAAATACAAGAAAAGAAAGAAGACGCATATTTTTATATAAACTTGCAAAGCAATTGGTACTGGCCAACGTTGTAAATCGCATCAATAATCCGCACATTGTGGCTCAACCAACTCGTATAGCATTTGAAGCGTACTTTGGGAGACCTCTCAATATAGCAAACCGTAATGTGGCTTCACGCAGTGGTCCAGACACACTAGCTGCCAAAAAAGATTGCAGAATTTGCTTGCAGCAAGGTGACAAAATACGCCGTAAGACACGCTTTTTTTGCTGCAAATGCAACAATCCTGTGTTTGTCAGCAACATTCAAAAGTAGATTATTTATGTTTTTGTTGCCTTCCGCAAAATTCTGAATAAAAAAATCAATGTATTCTTCATAATAATTTTCTATTTTGTCATAAACATTTATTACTTTACCCATAATAAAGAGAAATATTTATTTATTTATTTTGTATTAATCATATAATTACAAATTATATCCTAATGCCCTAACAGAGCACTAGCAAAAAAGGCTATCGGCTCGTTGTAGCGAAAACAGACCAGAGCCTCTGGTGGGAATCGAACCCACGACCCCCGCACTGATAAGCTAGCACGCTACCAACTAGCCTACCGGGGCGGTAGAAATATATATAGAACAAAAAAGTTGTTGCCCTTTTCATTCCAAAGAATTTTTCAGGTCTATTTTTTCATCCTCAGGTAGCTAATAACATAGTAAAAAGAAATAGAAACACAAAATATAACAAATATTTTCCTATCTTAGTAAAAAATTTAACGGCAAACAGCCCTTATTTCCATACAAATGCATGTAAATGTATAGGGGTCTGGCCAGACACCATGTGCCAGAACTAAGGGCTCAAAATATGTGCCTGACGAAGGGTTAAAATTATGTACCTTATATTTTGTCATATATAAACACATCTAATTAGAAATTGATCTTTATAAAATTAGATATGATTTATATGATAAGATTAAAAATAAAATTATTTATAACACTATATATTATTATTTAAAATGAAACACAAACTCACGAAATTAAAAAAAAAAAACTGCATTCCAATTGAAAGTATATAGTGAAAGTATAATATATACACGAATAAATTGTCAGATAGAAGTCATTTGTTATAAAGGAATTTTTTTATTAAAGATTATCTAAAAAATCATTAGGAATTGGTATTTTATCATGAAGGAAAAAAATTTTTTTTGGGCTGTTACTTTTACCCAAATTAGAGATTTAAAATTGGTCCTTCCGAATGCGCTTTAAAAAGGTGGATGCGGTACACAAGTGTCCAAAATTTTGTTTAAAATAAAAGTTCTCAGCCTCTGAAAAAAACACCCTTGACTTTTGATAATATAAAATAAGGTAAAAAACTGTAAAAAAGTAAAAATCGTATCATAATTTAAATTGTTCAAAATTTGTCAAATTGATCTGAAAACACATAAATATCAGTATTTGTTAATTATAGAAGTCCTCAAATTTAACGTGTAATGTTCGTTTTAATATACCGTCCCTTTTTTCTAGTGGGCGTGACACTTAGGACAAATAGTGCCAAAATTGAATTCAAATGTGAATTCGTCTAAGAATATTAAAATATTGATCAGATTTAAAAATAGATCAAGCTGATAAGATTGTCTTTCAAATAATATGTATAATATTTAAATTAAATTGTAGAACTCAAAACTATCAACAATTGAATAAAGGATTCAAATTTTATATTTGTATTAATGGACGTGTAAACGATAAAACGAAAATTTATATCATGGGTTAATTCGTAGACTTTTGAAATTTACAAAATTATAAGACATGTAAAATTAAAATCAAAACAATTTTTAAATAAAATTGTGATTATTAATGGTAAAATAATACTCGTACGATTTTAATCCTAAGTCTAATGCCCGATAGTTTTGAATCTTGCGAAGATGAGGAAATGATTTGTATTCCATTTAGAAGGAAATTTCATTAGTTTTTTTCATGTATACATTTATGTATATGCTTTCTGAGATATAATATCAAAAATATTTTTTTAATATGGTATGGGATATAAGTACTCATGACTCAGTATATGGACCAATATAAGAAAAAAATTTTGATATGGTATAATTTATAATTATATACGATTAAATATATTACTTCATATGAAAACATTTTTTATATGATATAAGATATAATTATTTATGATACAATATTTGGAAACAATTTTGAGATGTTGTTATATATGTTTTGTTTTTTCAGTGTAATAAAAGATTCGTGACATGTGGCAAAGCCAAAAATGCTCAGCAAGGTTTGCCATTTCACCATGAATAGACTAACAAACGAACAGAGCTTGCAAATCATTGAATTTTATTATCAAAATTTTATTTTAAAATATTTTTTTAAAATTTGAAAAATTGTCTTCAGCGACGAAGTTCATTTTTGACTCAATGGGTACGTCAACAAACAAACAGAATTGCCTTATTTGGTGTGAAGAGCAGCCAGAGGCAGTTCAAGAGCTACCAACCGCAACGATACAGGCAATGGAGCAAGGTATCGTTCAATTATTACCGACTTCTTTTGCCCAAAATGGAAGAATTGGACTTGGTTGACAAGACGGTTTCAACAAGACGTTGCCACATGTCACACGCACATGGCACGCGATACCATGAACCTATTGAGAGGCGAGCTTGGTGAGAAATTAATTTCACGTTTTGCAGCAGTCCTTTGGCCTCCAAAATCATGCGATTTTACACCACTAAACCATGTTTTGTTGGGATACACGTGAAGTCTCTCGTGTACAGGGGCAAGCCAGCCTCACTTCCAGCCTAGGAAGACTACATTACAGCTGCCATTGGTGACACACTTTATAAGTACAGGAACAATTTAGGATAATTTGTTCAACTACGATATGTAGAATTGCTTACCATTTTTCCCATATGTATACTTATGTACATATAAGGCTCGAAGATATACATATGTAATTATATATAGCATATTTATACGAACAATGTGGTTTAATAGAGTCAGCTACGAGTATTTTGTATAGCATTGTGTATAGCAGTGGCTGGGCAAGTTAACATAAGCCGTATACTACGACTCTGGCAGACCGAGTTCAAATTTTTTCATAAACTAGATTTCGTATAATATATTGTTTGATCTAATCTGATACAATTGGATCTACCATTTATCGGATCAACTTATGTCTTACTTTATCCCTAAGTGTATTGCTGCATTTAATTAGATGTACAATTTTTCGGGTTAATTTAAATCTAACTTAATTCGAAAGTATATTGTTGTATCTAAATTGATCTGACATTTATCGGTTCAAATAAGATTAGCTAGATATTGAAAATTAATAATTTCCAACCAATATTACGTCCTTCTTGGGGGTTTATAAAATATTTTCCCTTAAGGGGTTTTTTCATTGGGGATTATTTCGTAGTGCCTGAGTGTAGTACTGTGTAATTATTGGTTTTATTTTCTTTTATATTAATACTTTATTAAAAATAGACTGTTCTGACGTCATGCGCGTATTTATACAGAGCGGTATTATATATGTAGCAGCAGCTTAATGAGGTCACTTTTGTTTAAGTTTTTTTTTTTTTTTTTTTTTTTGTATAATTGAATAAACATGTTGAGATGCATTTTTACTTTGGCATACATTTTACGATTTATGATACACAAACACTAGACTGGGTCGTTTTCTAACAAATCGATCGGATGAATTTTCTCAAAGTGAAAAGTTTATTAGACTCAAAAAGTTTTGAGAGTAAAAGGTTAAAGTGTCTTATAATAGTAGTTGTTAGCAATTTTTTTTATTTTTTTTGGAAAAGTGCCTTGTCAAAAAATTTTAAATATACCTTATCAATGATCCCCATCTTAGCTGCTGTCTTAGTTAATGTCTGCAACGGAGGAAGAACCTACATACTAAATTTCAGCTTCCTAGCTTCAACGGCTTGGGCTGGGCGACGTTGTGAGTGATAAATACAAAAATCATCCACGGTTGTATTTTTGTGTCTTGAAAGGGTTGTGTTTTTTGTGTTTTTTTTTTGTCTGTACTACAATAAGATAAGCTGCGAAATTTTTGTCCTCACTATAAATGAGTTGATTGGCACAATTTTGTTTGCAAAATAAATTTTTTTAAAAACTGGACAGTAATAATTGATTTAAACGCGATAATATCCGAGGCATGGAAGCATATTGGATTGTATGAACAATATGGAGTCATGTATAGATCCATATACATAAGTCGATTTTTAACTGGGAAACAACATATCCAAGTTTTATTAGGATCTGCGGGTTGTAAGGCAATACCTTTTAGTAGGTGCACAATTTTTTAAAAATGAAAAATATAAATTCCTGGCTACGACCCTGGATGATGATAATCGCACAAGAGAAAATTACAACTATATTTTTCAGCTGGAGCCTTAATTAATGTACAGCTGTCTGGCACACGTTCTGACCTTATTATAAGTGACTACTATCAGTCGTATTGAAATAATTTCAAAATACAGCAAACAAGAAAAAACTAAATTTACGGAAACTCTATTAACAAACATAAATCTTCTTTCAGACTTCTTCTTTTTCTTCTCAATGAGCCCATACAAACAAACATCCTGCATTTGCAAATGTTTAATAAACTTTTTTGTGTTTTTGTGTGTTTGTGTTTGTGTTTTTGTTTTTGATGATGTCAATAACATCTTTGTAAAGTTCTCACCATAATTTGATACTGGTAAAAGATGAATCAGAGAAAACAGCACTAGCAGCAATAGTAGCAGCAAATGCGACAAAATAAGTGAACTTAAACAAGTTTAGCTGGGTAGTTGATAGTTTTATTTAATTTTTTTAGTAGTCATGTGTCCCTAGAATGGTAAAGTGTTTAAAATAAATTTAATTGACTTTGTGCTCATTCCAAAAATATTTTCACACACAAAAGCTTAAACCTCGTGTCGCATAATCTATATCAGGTCTGGCAGAACTATGGCACTTGTGTCACTAGTGGCACTTGTTACGTGGTTGGCAACTAATGCTTTTGCACTAAAACTGTAGTTGTCTGTCAACCACGCCCACAACAATAGCGAATCCAATGGTAGCGTCTGTCTTCTAATATAAACGTGTTTATTTCATAATTTATTAGTTAGATTTTGTTGTATCTGCAAAATGCCGTTCTGAATCGGTGTTTCGCAATTTAAGCGCTATTTTAACGGTGCCTTAGGATATTTTAAATTAAACAGAAAAAATAGAAAAATAAAAACCGTTATACACGAAGAAATTCGCTTCTTAAAATTTTCATAGAGATTCTGATGTAGCTGTGGTTGCCAACTACCGATATTATGAAAAGGTATTGCTGGCCAACCATGATATTTTCAAACACTCTCATTGTTATAAGGTGACCAGCTAAAGAACTGTAAACATAATAATCAAAGGTTTTAACATTAACTTTACATTACGCTACACATTAGAGTGCTTCATATTGCAAGTCGTTGGAATTTTCCAGCTCATTAAGGTCCCATGTGATGTGACTCCATATTACAGTTTATACAACAAAAAAAAAAAATTAAAATTTTCATCTTAATAGTAACATATAACTGAATAAAAATGTACAATTTTCAAATATGAATAAAATTAATTTTTTCTACACTCAATATAAGTAGACAATTCCATTGTTTTTATTCGGCTTTGGCGAGGAGTAGGAAAAGGCAATGGCATTGGCCGGGGACTGGGACGTTATACCGTCATTGATTTGGGAAAACTGAAGGGATACTGAATTCCTCAGGTAGACTGAAATGTTTTTACATGCGGTTTTTGGAGAACGCTCAAAATGCCGATTCTCTGGCATAGGTGTATCCATTTTTGGGGATTTTGAAGAATCTAAATTGATCCAAAAAATGGCAGAGCAAATTAGATCCATCAATATATTTGGGGATTTAGAAGGATCCAAATTGATCGGAAAAATGGCAGATCAAATTCGATTCGGCAATATATGTAGGGATTAAGTACGATGCAAATTTGTCCGAAAAATGTCAGATCGAATTGTTCCAGATTAGGATCCAACAATAAAAAAGATATATTTCGGGACTTATATATAATTACATATTCGAGAATTTGGGAAAAATCATTGTTGAATTTATGAGACTGATTTGGTTCTGTACTTATTTTATATAATTATAATAACTATACATAATTGTATATACAATTATTTTTAATTATATTTATTTCTATATAATTATATATTTTGAACACTAAGATTAAACGTGGAGAAATAATTATAAAATTTAATACAAAAAAAAAAATATATAACATACATATATAAATTTTCACCACTTATAGGACTTTTGGAAACAAAAGTCATATATAAAAATCAGCTTTGTATGTATTTAAATATGATAATATAAACAAAAAAAATTAACTCCTAGTTGGAACCACATATAATTATAATTAATTATATCTTGTATTTGTTTAAAATGAGCTTAATATCTTTTTTTATTTATACAAATTAATTATAATTACTTATTTATCCCAATGTAGTGACGAAATATTGGGATAAATAAATAATTATAATTAATTTTTATAAATAAAAAAAAGATCTCATATCTTATATCAAATTAAAAAATATTTCTGATGTTGGACCATATATTTTAAGTATTTTTAATAATGGACCATATATTATTGTATCTCAACTATTAGACACCATATATAATTATAAATAGGTCTCTATAATTCATATATAAGTATATATGCTTCTGTATAAGTCATATATAAATAAATACGGTCCAGCGTAAGCCATATATAGTGTTATATATAATTTTATTTGATATAATATATACCATATATTATCATATAAATCATATATAATTTCATAAAGATCAATTTATAATTCGATGTGATCAAATATGACAAAACATAAGATAATTAAAAAAAAACCAATGTAATATATAATCATATATGGTCATGCATACTGACATATGAATTTATATTTTGTATGATAATATATTATTAGATAAAGTCACATATGATCATATCTAAATTTTTAACTCAGGCAGCACAAGTTAATTTTCTGACATTAGGGTGTTAGGAACTGAGATCTGGTGGGTAAATACTAGAAAGGGATACTTAAGATCAAAGGGCCTTAGAGCAAAACATTGGCGCCCTTGAGGTAAATGCCGAAGGTGTAACGAAAACAATTAAAAAGGCGACCTTACGTTCGGCAAACAAAAAATCGAAACTGCCTCGCAAAAATAATTTAGATTCGAAGGTATACGACAAACTTTTTTTCAGGTAAGGTCTAATGCACAAATAGCAAAAAAAAATTAAATCCTTTACATCAAAAAAAGTTACACGCCTTCAGAGGATTTTGTTTGCATAAATGGGGTACTTTGAAACTCTGTAGGGAATCCTGTGTTTGTCAACCATGATTTTTAGAACAAATTTTTTAAAGCTGTGATGCTTTTGAATAGTTTCTTATTCCTAAAGATCTTATTAAGATGGGACCAATAATTTTGGATGAATAGTTAGAATGACAGGAAAATGTAAATGTACTTTTCGGTTTCAGTGTCTTATGGAAAAGAACTTAAAATTGCATGAATATTTTTAATGTCGAACCTAATGGCTGGATCAGCCAGACGTAAACGTATCTCTGTGCAGCAAATTTAATGAGTAAAAAAAAAATAAAAGATGAATTGTGTTTTTGTTTCATTCTTATGCTGAACATACTGACTGACAACTCATCAGAATTGTTTTGGATTATTTCGGTAACAGAATTGTAAGGCAAACACTATTTCATTTATTTCGGTATCAGTATTTTACGGATATCGGCATGTATGTTCTTTCGCGAACGATGTTTTAAGAACAGCGGTATTTTAAGGCTAATGACATTTCAGTTATTTTGGTTACGGTTAGCGGTATTGCCTGTCAACTTAGTTTTTATTTGCAAACTAAAGTCAAAAGGTTACATCATATTCTGAAAGATTTTAGTTTGTGGTTGCAGTGCCAGGGTCGGCGAGGAAACATGTAACTTTGTTACGGCAATTTTTTAAAATTAACAAAATTATTTTTAACTTGACAAATTTTATTTTAGCTTGAAACTTTACAATCAAGCTGTGGCAGCCTTAATGTGCATAAATACTCATACTACGGTGTAGCGTATAGTAGTAGCACCAATTCTAATGCCGACAAATGCCGTACTTGACCGCATAAAACATAATGCAAAAATCCCATTATTCGCCGGCGTAACATTGCTTAAATAACAGCCACAACATAAATGAAAACAACTACAACATTCTATGACGACGAATACAACAGAAGTAGCAGCATTTTTTGTAGCAGCTACAACAACACAATACGTGGTGGCAACTGTGATCAGCAGCCAAATAGTAGACAAGGCACTTTTTTTTATTGCAACAGCCATAATAATAATAACAACAAATCCAAACCAAGAAAAACAACAACAGTAATGACGACGACAGTAGCAACAACAAACTCATCGGGCAAACGGAGGGAAAAAAGTGTCTTTAAAACTCTGTTATGCGACGACTACTGCTGGCGTCCTCGACAAACAACACAGGCACAACAACACAGTTCGATTCCAGTTTTTGGTTCCCACAATATAATATGTCCATAAGCGGCAGACCACATGACGTAATTAGCATAGTGCAGCTTTGTTGATTTAAAACTTTATATACAGTGACTCAAACACCAAATCGGACTAAATTTGTTGTGGGAATTCATGTAAGGGCTCGTGTATCGTAAACCTAGTAAATTTACCAAATTTATGTCAAATATCATATCAGCCCACTTAATCACTTAACACACTTTAACACACTGAACAAGAATCAAATGCGAAGTCACTTGTGCGGTAGTTCTCATCCATTACCTTACCCGCTCTCCATTAAAATAGAAAAAGCTTCCCAAATTTCCTTATATTCCACTTTTTAAATTCAATTATTTGAATTTTATTTAAATCCTACTTTATTCAAATTCAAGTTGCTTTATTTTGCTTGCATTTTCCTTTTACGCTGTCACGGCAATAATATTTTGTTGGCATAATTCATTAAGAAAATTTATATAAAAATTACTAAAAGGCAGTTAACTCAAATTCAGAAGTTTACTGCGATCCACACTGGAGTATAAGAGCAAAATTTATGGCATCAATAACACCGTCCTCGGACCTGTTCTTTTATATTAAAGGTACTGGTCACTTTAACATGAGAATGCCATGGGGTGAACTGCGTTTTGCGACATATCACAGGACTGACGTAAAAAATACAATTACAGAACCGGCACAAAGGGCACAACCGCGTATTTGTCAAAAAATTTCACTCTATTTAAAACGTAAAAATTTGAAGAAATAGAAGGTGTATCATTAGAAAAACAAAAAAGAATTATTAAATTGAATTCTTAGATTAATCATTATGTTAAATTCTTATTTTAGCTAATTTCATGAATTTAAATTGTAAAGTTTTATTTAATAGATACATTTTATTAAACTCTGTAATATATTTATTGGCCTAAGGTACAATAAATAAATAAAAAGAAAAAATCCCTGAAGAAGCTATCAATTGAGATAGCGAAATATTGGATTAAAAATAAATATTTTCTTTTTTGAAAATTTATTACCCAGAACTAATATTAAAAAGGTCGAAGAAATTAAACTGCATAATTTAAATAAATAAATAAAAAACGTAAAGATTTGAAGAAATAGAAGGTGTATCATTAGGTTCTGCTTACAAGACAAACGCTCTATCGTCTAAGCTTTTGTTGGCTATGCGCATTGTCTGCAGTAACAAAGTTATACTGTTTTGATTTTATTTTAAAACAAGTAAGAGCGGCTAAATTCGGCTATGCCGAATCTTATATACCCTTCACCATGGTATTCTGAAGGAGATGAATACATCGTTGGAATCTACTACCTCATAGCTCTCCACAAACAAGCGGTATCCCCATTTATTTTTTCTTAAATGTCCAAAAATTTTAATCCAAAATAATATGTCATGTAAAATCTCAAATTTATATTTTTCCATATGTTTCAGCGCTTTTCTTGTCAAATTTGGCATTTTCTAGGCAAAAAAAAGTTGGCGACACTACTATTTATTTTTTATTTATATCATTCACAATAGTTGTGAAACGTATTTAACCTACGTATTTATCTTCACACTCTTATTAAACAAAGGGATTTTACTGGAAAAATTAGAGGTAGTCCTGGTTTTTTGCTAATATCTCAGCCATTTATTAACCGATCTGTCTGATTTTTAATAGCAAACAGAAATGGATCACATGTAACAGAAATAAAAAAGAATCAAGTCCTCATCATGTCTGGGTTCTTCGGAAAACCCATTTCAACACACAGACGGACAGACGGACAGACGGACAGACGGACATCGTTAAATCAACTTCGCTCTTCATATGGACCCAGAATATATATACTTTATAGGGTCTAAGATCAATATTGTAGAAATTACAAACGGAATGACAAACTTATATATACCCTTCCACCTATGGTGAAGGGTATAATAAATAAAAATAAATGAAAAAACGAAACAAAGACTCGAAGCCATAGCAACATTTAATTATAATCACGAACTTGACAAATTCCAAAAATAATTTTTAGTTTATAAAATCGACTGAAATATAAAATATTTTGACATTTTGATTCTTTTAAAACGTTTTCTTAAGCATATCCGTACCACTTTTCTGATATGTTTTAAATCTGTCCTGTTTTTATCAATCTCGGAGTATTTTATTCGAACGATCTTCTTTTCACCGGTCCCTGGACAGGTCACAGGTTGGGCACTTTCAGATCGGTCCCATTTTCAGATAGGTCCTTTGTTCACCGCTCACGGTACAGGCCACAGGATAGGTCCTTTCAGATCGGTCCTATTTACGTTAATCCATACATGATTTAATTTGAAGAATGGTGGATCGGTTAAGTAGGGGCGAGTTGGAAAAGCCAAGAGCAGGTCTATGACGCTCAGAATAAAACTTGTTCATTGTATCATCACCCTCCGCCACATATGGTTCGAAGATATATCAATTTGTCATTCCGTTTGTAACATGTCAAAATATAGGTATAACACCCCAAAAAGTACATATATTCGTAAGCCTTTCCTGAAAAGTTTGGTAATGAAAATGAGCAAATTCGGTAAAGCGGTTAAAAAGTTATGCGTGACATAACAGCGACTGGCAAGTAAATTATTTCTCTTGTTTTTTCAAAGTCGCTTAGAATTGAATAATATTTTATATTCACCTCAAAAAAAATTTTTCAAAACTAAATTTTTTCACGACAAACAAATTTTTTTTACATATCCAAAAAAGTTTTTCACCTTATTAAAAAACACTGTAGAGAACAGAGATGATAAACTTTTTGTGTTACTATTAAAGCTTAAGAAGTACTATGGAACTGCTTTGGCTCATTTGGTACTATAAACAAATGTTCCCATTGTAATTGTTTATGTTTTTATGACTTTTTTGTGATACAAGTTTTTTTTTTTAAATGATGGTTGATAGAAAATATATTTTTCGGGGATGATATAGATGATACCATAGTACATTTTGTGCTAACTTAGCATCTTAATTGTTCTTTTCTGCACAAAAAAGTTAAATTTATAAATAATGTATGTCATTTCTTTTTTCATATAAAAGTTTTCAGTTTCTATACCATGGTACGAGTATATATCCAATATATTTGGGACTTGTGCGTTTTAAAGTAGTTTCGCACAATACAGGGGAAGCTATAGGAATATGTACATTGTTTTATTTTTTTGTTTGCATATATTTCGTCATGTACTTAGCGGATCATTTTAGCTGCTAAATAGTTTTAATAGTTTTGGTTTTAGCGGTAAACTGACTTTTAGTAAACACTAATTTTATTACTAATTGGAAAAAATTGTAAGGATCAGCGCTAGAGGGATTTAATTTGTCAAAAGTAATCGGTTTATGCTCTTAAAATATTTAATTTTATTTTATAAGCAAGTTGTGATAACCAAAAATAGTTAAAGGTCACTTTATTGCTCACTTTAGCAAGTTATAATATAACGGGCCTTTGGTCCACTCAGTCCCAACGTACTACATGTTACAGTAAAATTTTACATTAGTAATACATTATCTGTAAATTTTATACCCTCCACCATATGTAGTATTGTGAGGGTATATATCAGTTTGTCGTTCCGTTTGTAACAGGTCGAACAATAGGTTTAAGAACCCATAAGTTATATACATATATTCGAAATCCTTGTGAAATTTTAAGCCTGGCGGTGTAGATCTATCGGTGTCTGTCTGTCTGTCTGTTTGTTCGCCTATCTTTTGAAATGATTTTTTCCTAGATTAATGGACATCCTCCCGAGCAGTTAAGTATTGAAAATGATTAAAATTGGTCCAGCGGTTAAAAAGTTATGAATGAAAATGTGTAGGTACCTCTAAATTTCCCATACAAATGGGATGTAATTTATTAGTGCAACTTCAAGTAAAATATTTTCTCTTAGAATATAATAATATTTTATATTCACCTCAAATATTTTCAAATCGAAAAACTTTTTCAACACAAAATTTTTTTTTCACCACAACAAATTTTTTTCACCTCAAAATTTTTTTTCACCTCAAAAGTTTTTCACTTAAAAAAAATTGTTTCACCTCCATAATTTCACTTCAAAAGTTTTTGTTTTTTGTCAAAAGCAGTGAGAACATTTTTTTAGGGCATTGGTGGTGGGTATTATAATTTTCTAATTTTTTTATTTGTCTTAATTCGAAGCCTATATCTTGTTCAGAATCGCTCGTATAGTCAATATGTGTGGATATATGCAACTAGTTCAAAACCTTTTGTATTCAAAGATATCTTTTTTTCTCGTTTTCATTTAAATTTAATGCCGTAATGGTAGGTAACTTATTGCCTTCCTTTTAAACTTTAAAAATACTGAAAGTGTGTGAAATTCAAATTTGCAGACACAAAATTTATTTTAGTAACACAATGTGTGTAAATATGTAAATATGTATGTATGAAATGTTTGTGCATAAGAAAACATAAACACATTAATGTTTTCGAAATCTTATCAAATGCATACGAGTACATACTTTGAAAATGTTTAACACAATACCAGTAATTCATTATTTTAAAGCCTATAAATAAGTAGTAATATAAATCATTATCAGTAACTTATTATGTCCTAACTTTCAAATAAATGGTAAAGAATACATTTTACCATGTAATACCGAGATAGGTCCAAAACATTAAGAAGATTTTGTTGGCTAGTTATGCATATTCCTATCCAATTTCAGCTCTTTAGAACTATTCGTCAATACATTATTGTTCCAGAAGAAACAAGGTATCAACTACTTACCACCCCATTTACTCGCTCAATAACGTTTGTTCGCGATATCCAAAAAGTAATGGGTACGCATTATTTTTTGGCTGTTTGTAAGCACCATTACACCAGTACATTGTGTTATTTGTAAGTGACAAGATAATGACTACGAAAAGAAAAACAGACTACCTCGATGTAATGAACAAGCTTTACATTGAAGATTTTGTTTAACCGAAAATCGGCAGCATGTTTCCAAAATTTTGGTTCGGGGGCTAATCTTGTAAAATCACTTTCATTATTGCATAGCAAAATAGTCAATGCAATTAAAAATTTTAAAAAATATAAGACTCTAAATTTTTCCAAGAATGAAACCCTGAAAAACGTCTATTTCGTCAGAAAAGTAATGAGTTAAAATTATACTTTCTTTACGTTTACGCAAAAAAGGTCTAGCATGGCGTCAGAATACATTGTTAGAATATCAACAAGAACTGTAAGAAAGCATTTGGTCAAATATAATTTAAATTGTCGCATAGAATGTGTAAAAAAAAAAATATTAAGCAGGGTCTGCAGTTTGCAAAAGAATATCTCCACTGTAACCAAAATTTTTTGAAAATGACAGGTGAAATGCATAGGAGTATATAAGAAAACAATCTGGTTAGTGGATGTACTGACGATTTGTCACTAGCATGGATATTTCAACAACATAACGACATGCAGCCAGGCGCGGTTACAATCCCAAAAAGTTTTGCAGCTATTAAAAAAAATCCCTTAACATTTCTATAAATGATATAACATATTGTTGCCTATCCAAATATTTGACTGCAAAGTTTTCTTGTGGACCACTGTTAAAGACATCTGCCTCAACAAATGCTTCAAGTAGAAATGATAAATTTATTTTTTGTTTTGAATAAACATTGAATTAAAACGGTTTTTGTATCACAAGTTTTTAAATTTTTTTTTAGTTTTTTCCTTGTCCTGTTAAATACCGAAAAATCGAGACACGCCTTTTCTATATTAAGCCACTGATGTGTATTTATATATTTTTTTTACTAAAATACTTATATGCATTTTAATTTTTATTTAAAGATTAGCTTAGTTATTTATCGAATTGACTTTTAATTTTTGTTGAGTTTTTGTATACAATTTACACAAATTGAATTTTAATTATTTATTGAATTTAAAATTTTGTTTTGAACATATGTCCTATTGCGGAAAAAATGTGGAAAAACACTCCAAATCAGACAAAAATATAAATTTAAAATTCTGTAAATGGGTTTTGCAGCGCAAAGGGTTAAAATTTCGCAATGTTTAAGAATTTAAAATTTGTTTTTAAATAATTTTAATTATTGACGATTCTGAAATGAAATAGATCGGTCAATCGGATTTTTAGATATAGCATGTCAACTTTTTTTAGTTTTTTCCTTGTCCTGTTAAATACCGAAAAATCGAGACACGCCTTTTCTATATTAAGCCACTGATGTGTATTTATATATTTTTTTTACTAAAATACTTATATGCATTTTAATTTTTATTTAAAGATTAGCTTAGTTATTTATCGAATTGACTTTTAATTTTTGTTGAGTTTTTGTATACAAATTTTTTTATTTAAACAAATTGAATTTTAATTATTTATTGAATTTAAAATTTCGTTTTGAACATATGTCCTATTGCGGAAAAAATGTGGAAAAACACTCCAAATCAGACAAAAATATAAATTTAAAATTCTGTAAATGGGTTTTGCAGCGCAAAGGGTTAAAATTTCGCAATGTTTAAGAATTTAAAATTTGTTTTTAAATAATTTTAATTATTGACGATTCTGAAATGAAATAGATCGGTCAATCGGATTTTTAGATATAGCATGTCAACTTTTTGTGGACTTGGCACTTTTGACTTTTTTATTTTACACTTTTTCCTTAACAAAATTTAAAAAATAAATAATTTTATTAAGTTATTTTATTAAATAATTTAAAATTTAATTTATATAATGACGTTGAGAATGTTCAAGGACCTATAATGGAAAATGTACAAAATTTACGTGTTAAAAAAAGGATTTTGTAATTTTTTATTAAGATTCTGTAGTGAAAGAAATAAAAATGGTAATGCTTCATCTAAAGTTCGCTTGACCGATAAGAAATGTATTTTCAGAAATTTATTTTCAATTATGACAATTTTATTTCTTTTTTATTTTAAAACTAATTTTGAATAATTTTGCAAAACTTTTATGCAACTTCTTTATGTAAATACAATTTTAATTAAACCGGTGTGTTTTAGTTTTTTATATTCATTTTTTATTGAAAAATTTTAATTAAATAATTTAAATAAAATTATTAATTTAATAATTTTTTTTTGCAATGTATGAATTTTTAATTTTTTTGAAAAGACGATTATTTTTTTTTAATATTTTTGTAAAGTACTCAGTTCAATTTCTTCGACCTTTTTAATACAAATTAATGGTAATAAGTATTCAAGCTCTAGGTCTAAAATAGACCTTGAGCTTGAATACTTATTACCTGGAATTTATTTTTGTAAAGGCTAGTTAATTTAAATTGTTGTACGGAATTAATTTTTAATGTTTTTTAGAATTGTTTTTTATGTTATTATACCCTCCACCATATATGGTGAGGATATATACATATATACCAGTTTGTCATTCCGTTTGTTACATGTCCAAATAAAGGTCTAAGTAATTTTAAGTCGATTTAGCGATGTCCGTCTGTCTGTCTGTCTGTTAAAATGGTGATCACAACGCGAAGACCCAAGAGGAGGTGCTCATTTTTACCTCGATTAAAAGATATCCTACCGAGAAGTTATGAGTGAAAATGTGAAGTTATGAGTGAAAATGTAAAGGTACCTCTAAATTTTCCATACAAATTGGTGTATTAGGACATGGGTAGAGGGTATTCAAATATTCGGCATTTAGTATTCGGAATTTAGTATTTTTTAACTTGTATAATTTGAAAATCATATTTTTTGTTTAGATGTTTTATAAAGTTTCATTATATTTTAATGAGGATCCATGTTTTGCTTTATGGAAAAAATTTTAAATAAAAAAAAACTTTAAAAAATTGCTTTAACCGATTATTTATAAAAAAAAAACAAGTAAAAAAGGCTTATATTAGGCTGTGCCAAATCTTCGAATACCCTCCACCAATATTCTAAAAAATGTTCTCTACTGTTTTTGATACAAATAAACTAGAAAACTTTAAAAGTAAAATTATGGACGTGAAAAAAATTATTAAGGTGAAAAAAAAATTGGGTATATGGCAGCACTGCTAGACACTATTAAAAGTTGCTGCCCAAAACTCACCTATGTTGCAGCCAAACTATGTGCGTGTTCTAAGAGAGTACTGAAAAATTGGTAAGCGGGAACTATACATACTCTTGCGAATACTATACTTTTTGCCGCTATACACCAGAAATAAACAAGAATCAAGCAAAGGTAAATCTGTCCCGAAGAAAGTAAATACAGTCAAAGCCCGGTATAACGAATACTGGGTATAACGAAAACGCAATATAACGTACGACCTCATTGTTTTCATTGACTACATTATATAAAGAATATTTCTAAAAATGTATACTCGATATAAAGAACAATTGGTAAAAAATAAAGAATAAAGTTAAAAAAAAAAAAATAAAAAATCTAAATAAGAAAATAATTTGAGAATTTTGTGTTTGTGAGTCCTCTGCTTTAAGTGTCCTTTGCAGTCCTTTTTTTAATTTTAAGTAATTTAAAAAAAATTTAAAATGCTAAAGATGATAAAAATTCGTATAAAAACGGTATAACAAATAGGCCTGACAATATATCATTCGTTATACCGGGCTTTGACTGTACTGTGAAATCCGCAGGTAAGGTTATGGCAACGCTTTTTTGGGGTATGCATGGAATTATTTACATTGACCACTTAGAAAAGGGAAAAACAATAAATAGAGAATATTATTCATCATTATTGGGCCAATTAAGCGCAGAAATCAAGAAAACACGTCCCGCGTTGGACTTTCACGCAGACGGTTGCGGATTTGACCCCCAGCGACAGCAACATCAATTAGAAAAATACTATGTGTTTTTATCTATCATACATATCGCAACGTCCTCCTTTCATATATGGTGGTCTGTCTGGTTGAAATGGCGATCACGGCGCGAAGACGCACGCGGGGGTCTTCATTTTTCCCGAGCAGTTTGCTATAGAAAATGAGCAAAATCGGTCCAGCGGCTAAAAAGTTATGAGTGAAAATGTAAAGGTACAATTTCATAGTAGCGACTGGCAAGTAAAATATTTTGTCTTCTTTTTCACCAGTCGCTTAGAATTGAATAATATTTTATACTCAATCAAAATATTTTTCACCTCAAAATTTTTGTTACACCACAAAAAATTTGTTTCACCTTTATTTTACTTCTAAAGTTTTTTTACAATATGTGTATCAAAAACATTGGAACATTGTTTTTGGATATTGGTGGAGGGTATTCAAAGACTTGGCATAGCCGAATTTAAGCCTTTTTTTACTTGTGTAAAAACATATTGACTTGTTCTCGTTTATTATAAAGAAAACGTCAAAGGATATTGAAAATATGTTTGAATTTTAAACAACTACAATTAATAGTTAATTAATTTTTTAACAAAAAATTGGTTGATTTTAACAAATGGATTCCCATTATGGGTTCACTAAAATGTTACTACATTTTAATAATAACGGAATATTATTGCGTATTTTTACACTTATAAAATTATATTCATTCATACAATGAATCATTTAATCAATTTTAGTGAAAGGGAGCTTTAATCTAATGAAAATATTAGGTGCACAGCAGTAAAGTTTTGTATACGAAAATATTTCTAGCCTGGCGGAGATTCCAAAGTATATCTTATCAGTGCTTTAGCTAATACTGCAGGGAACGCATATTCTAAATTTCAGGTTTCTAGAAAAGATAGAAAAATCGTCCCAGTTGTATTTTGTATGTCTTGGAAGAGTTGTATTTTTTGTATCATTTTCTTGTACTACATTTAGACAAGCTGCAACATAACATCTACCTCATGTCGATCTGATTGGTGTCCTTACTATAAATGTGTTGATAAGCACAATTTTGTTAGTAAAATAAATTCGAAAAAATTAGTTCAAAGTTAGTTTATTGCTGAAAAAAGCATAAGAAAAGTTTTTGTTCAAAGCATAATTTCAACAAAAAAAAAAAAAAAAAATGCTGAAAACTAGTATACTTAATACACACACGACCAACTTAATTTTTTGAGGTTATGAAAACAACTTTACAGGTTTTCTTTTAAAATAACCGTTGTCAGAAGAGACTATTACATGGGAAAAAATGTAAGATTACATCTAAACTTAATTCTATAATTTAAAATTTTTATTACCAGAAAATTCTAAAAATTTTCATTAATTTTATGATTTTTTTAATAAAATTATGAACGTATTTTCATATAGTGCGTGAACATTTTTATTAATTTTAATGAAACAAATTCATTAATACCCCAGCAAAAAAAGTGGCAGTGATTATTTGATTATCACTTTTTTAATTTTCTTTTGAGCTTTTTGGAAGTTATTCTGAGGAACTTCCAAAAGAAACCATATCTACATCTTAAGAAGTTAACAAAATTTAAAATATTTTATGCGACAAGCGTGAAACAATTTTTTTGTTATAGATCAGAAAATCGTAGTAGTTTTTGAAAAAATTTAAATTTTTTGTTTTTATATTTTAATTTTTGAGTAACTTTACTATTTTGACTATATCTTAAACTAAGAACAAGATATTTTGATCAATCAAATTGCATTTTAATGGTCAACATCTTTCTAGAGTACGGATTGGTTCAGTAGTTTTGGAACTCTGGGTCAAAATTTTACCGTGTTTAGAGTATTCAAAAACCGAAACCGAAAACCGGTCTACCGCTTTCTTTTTTTTTAAAAACCGATCGGTTTCAAATATTTTGTAAATTCGAATCAAACCGAAAACCGGTCTTTTTTGTTCGGTTAACCGGTTTTTTTAATTACATCACCAACTGGGTTATTTGGTCTCTTTTATTTTTTCCGAACACTTATAATCGTTTGTTTTGTTATGAAGATTTAGATATTAGTCTGATAGATTCCGATGGAGACTTAACTTTGGATATTCCAAATTCAAATAGTTTAATTTCTGATCTAAATAACACAATAAACAGTATTCAAAATCCTAAAAAAGATACTGTACAAAATCATTCATCATTATATGATCATTCATCATTATATGATGATTTCATCAATGCGACAAAAGAACTGAAAAGTTGGAAAATGTATATAATTGTCTTTTGACTATTTGTCCAACATCTAAGATTAGTGAAAGAGTATTTTCCACTTCTAGCTTTATCAAAAGCAAAAAGCGTCTTAAAACGAAACATTCCTAAAATATTATTTTAGAACTGTAATATTAAAAAAAATTATTTAATGCCAAACGTTTTAAACGTTCAAATTACTAAAGTACCTAATTTTACCCAATTTACAAACTTAATGCTCTCTATTCATTTAAAATGAATATAGTTTAATAATATTAATTTTTAAGATATTATATTAAAAAATATTAAAACCAATAAATAAAATGTTGATGTGAAATACAATAAAAAATATTATAAAATATTTTTTTTTTAAAGAATGTATGTTTTTATTTTTATTACTTTATATTTAAATTTCTCTTTTTTTTGTTTGTAATAAAAACAATTAACAAATTATATAAGCTTTTTATTCAAATTAAAAAAAACCGAAACCGAAACCGGTTTTTTAAAATTCGATTTTTCGAAGAAAACCGAAACCGGTTTTTCCAAAAGGCCGGTTTTTTGAATACTCTAACCGTGTTTTAAGTATTTATCAAAAAATCGGCACTTTTGGAGTAAAAATCGGCAAAAGTCGATAAATCGGCAAATATGGCAGGCCTGATCTTAAGTGACAAATTAACACCTGTTGAAAAAGTAAAAGAGACAAATTAGGAAATAATATTTGTTAAATTAGACAAAAGTATTATAAATCCATTTTTTGCATAATTCTTAATCAAATCTTCAACAATAGTCTTGTACTTCGAGTTTTTGTTGTTTCCCAGGAAATCAGAAACCACCAATTTAGATGATTTCCAAGCTCCAGTCTCAGGTGGGGACAAATATTTCTCGAATTTTGTATATTTTATAAGTTTTTTTTCTTGATTTTTGCAAAAGAAATAAATACTTTTAAAAATTTTACTCAAATAGGCAAAAGCTTGGCCTTCCTTGTTCAATGATTTGACGAAGTTTTTCAAGAGTCCATGTTTTATATGTAATGGTGGAGGAATAATGTTTTCTTTCCTAATAAGAGGCACATACTTTATGTTTTCTTGGACCACTGTAATGGCTAATCTTTCCGGCAAATGTTTTCTCGTATAATGAAAATCACGAGCTCGACTGTCCCAGGGGCAAATAAAACAACAATATTTTGTGTATCTACGTTGCGTTCCACTTTTAAGTCGGAACAAAAGTTTCTAATTGTGATCTTCATAGTTAATAAATTTTAGCAATTTAACTATTGTTTCGTACGATTCTTTAGTGTAACCAACATGTGCGATGGGTATAGATGGTTTCTTGTTTCCGTTGTGTAAAAGAACTGCTTTGAAACTTTCTTTACTACTATCAACAAATAGTCGCCATTCAATTCCATTGTAAAGCTCTCCAAGCTCCTCGAACAAACTGGGAATGTCACTGCAGAATCATATCTCATCTTCGGTTGAATAATACCTCGCGTAAGGAGAATCGCGATTTCTCACTTATTTTCTTATTTTCTTTGTAGAAGTACAACATTTAAGAAAAAAATTATTTCATATTTTACCCTGTAAGACGAACATATTTATTATTTTTTGAAATTTTAAAATTTGTGTTTATCAAAAAAAAAATGTATTTTTTTCGCGAAATTTTGACCCATATCTTCTATTTCACCGATTTAAAAACAATATTCACAAAATATGTTGTGCCTTAACAGGTTTTTCGTTTGCGATTTGACTGATAAAAAAATTTTGAGCCAAACTCGAGATATAGTCAAAATGGTAAATTCACTAAGAAATTAAAATAAAAAATTACAAAAATTTTTATAATGCGATTTTCGGCTTTAGGAGGCCTTAATACATAAAAAATATAGTTGCATGCTTGTCGCATTTTGGCTGTAAACTAGTGTTATTCACTATTTTCTACACAAATAATCTTTTTCATATATTAATCAGAAAACTGTTTTTTATACTTCTGTTTCAAATTTTTTTACGCTGAGTTTCACACTGAGATAACTATAAGTTAACCCAAAATGTTGTTGTTGTTTCTATATAATTTGATCAATAGTTAAGTAACTTAATATAAATACAAATACATTAACAACGAAACTCTTCCAAGTGAGGAGTGGATAAAAGTATCTTATTTTCTTTTCCAAAATCATTCGAAACCCAGCAACAAAGCAACAAAGCAACAAAAGAAGAGAAAAAGAAGCAATAATTTTGAAACGATGTTGTAAAAATTTGGATCGGAACCAATGATTTTTACATGGGGGTCTCATAGGATGGCAGTTTTCTTTTCTGATCCTTTTTCATTGCATCTAAAGCACTTCTTATGGTTTAGTGAAAAATTAGATCTTTTTATGTTCCCAAATAAATTTTAAATTCATTTTCACAATGTGCCGTTAGCTTCTACCTGGGAATTTAACTGACACATTTGGTGTCACTGTTGGTTAGACTATAACGCCCCTTATTTATTGACTTACTTTATTCGAAATTCTTACAATTTTCTTTTTGTATTGATAACTATGATTTTAAGAATTTTAAATCTGGTAAATTGTAAGTTAGAAATTGATACAAATCACGCAAACCTGATACTTGTTTCAAAATACCTAAAATTTAATATTTACCCAAACAACTGCTTTAGAAGAGCAAAATCAGCAAAATGATACTTTGAAATCAATGCAAAATTGATTCCTTACGAATCAATTTTATTTATTTTTGCTGGGGTTCGTATACGTTATTAAACCAAAAATGCTTAAATAAAAAAATAAATATAAAGCGAAATGTAGAAATGCCAATTTTTGTTTTTCTTCAAAATGTCGCGTCTTCCTTGCAGTGTAAACTAATAAAAAACCAAACCAACCAACTAATATGGCAAAGAACTTCTGTTCAACTGCTGTTCATGTGCACCCGTTCGCACATAACACCGAAAACCACAACACAAGCTATCTGCCAGATCAAAAAAAAAAAAAAAACTGAAAATTAAACACGATCGTTATCAATCCGATTATTGATTGCCATTCAAGGAATGAGAGTGCAATTCCAGCAGGCAACTTGTGCGATTACCGCGTCAATAGCACAGTAAATAAAACAGCATAGCAGCTGCTGGATTAAAGCCGATTCAAAGATTCCCTACTAAATAGCTGTATTTTGCAGGGTTGGCAACCGTTTCAAACGGTCAGTGTTATTTCGTTAGGTTATTTTAAGTTTATCATTATTTTACGTTATGTTGTTACAACTTCACTGACCGTCACTGTGTCAAGCCTTATGTGTGGGTAAAAACAACAACAATACGAGTAGCTGACCAACAAAACCTAGTCTTAATTTTCTTTATAAGGCTTTTGAGAGAAATGAATATAAAATTTAAGGTTATTTCGTTACAGTATTTTAAGTTATTTTGTTATGGTATTTTAGGGTTAAAAGTGGTATTTTGAAAGGGTTTCGAGTTTTAAGCGGTATTTTAGGGTTAGTGTTTCCCATCCATGGTATTTTGGCAAAATAAAAAATCTCCCCAAATTTCTCAAAAATTGAGTAACTGAAAATGTGACACTTATTTTGTGTATTCACTTGTATACTACCGCAAATCCAATAAATATTTCACTTGTTTTACTAAATAAAACTTATAAAAATTGTAGGCCAATATAACTCCATATTTAAGCACATCACAAGTCATGGTACCCCTAGACAAAACGGTCTTATATTTTTAATTTAACCTATAAAATTTTACTGCAAAACTGTTGACTTTTGTTGATTCCCTTTTAAAAAACTTAACGGTACTTTCCAAATTTCCAAGAAGCATTTGTTTATAGCAAGTAATTTTTTAAAATGTCGAGAAAAGAATTAGCAATAAAAGAGCGAAAAATAATAATTAATAGTCACGAAATGGGTATATCATACACCGAAACTGCTAAAATTATAAATATGAACAAATCAACAGCGCAAATCTTTTTCAAAGATGAAAAAGAATTGAAAAAAATAAGCCACGAACAGGCCGTCTAGTCTACTAAAGCTTAATAATTAAGATGGATGAAAAATTTAAGCCAGTATTAAAAACGACCGACCCATTCAGAAGTGCACCTACAATATCTTCAGAGTTGAAGAAATCATTGGGGAAGTTGTTTCTGCAGACACGGTACGTAGGTGGCATTATGTAGGCCGGTAACAATGCTCGTACTGCTCGCAAGAACTGCACTTTAGCTTAATAAATAAAAAAGCTTATGGATTCGCAAGGGAATATAAAATTAATTTTCTTGGACAAATCAAAATTTGACATTTTTAGCGCAAAAGTGCGACGAGCTAAAAACAAAGAATATTATAAAAACTTTGAATTATGGAGAGGGTGGAGCAATGATATGGGGTTGCATGTCAGCAGCCGGAGTTGGCAGTTTAGTGATCATTGAGGAGACAATGAACAAAACTGTTTACATGAACATTCTGAAAATCTTAATAAGAATGCTGAAAACTGAATATTCGAGATATTTATTATTTTGAACAGGACAATGATCCTAAACATACATCAGCTGACGCTAATATGTGGATCGCAAATAACACACCCCATATGCTAAAAACCCTCCTCAATGTCCCGATTTGAATCCTATTAATCACTTGTGGGATAATTTAGAAAAACGTATACGAAATCACACTATTTCTAGTAAAGCCCAGCTAAAGAAAATACTTTCGAATTAATGGGGTAAAATATACGAAAACTACACAAAAAAGCTTGTGCCCTCAATGGTTGATTAAAGTTCTACGACATATCCTACTAAGTATTAGGTAAAGCAATCCAGACCAAAAATCACAAAATTTTAATAAAGTATTATTTTTTTAGGTGAAATATTATTTCGATTTGTTATAGTATATTTTAGAAATTACGAAAGATTTTTTATTATAGCTAGGGTACCCTGACTTTTGCTGTACACTGCATATCAGAGTTTGGTTTACTTAATTCATGCTAAATAATGTATTAATATTTTTAACTTTACAGTGACCTTTTATCTTGTGATTCTTTTCCAAAAGTAATGAAAATTTTTAATTAATTTTTAACATTATAATAACACAGTACAACAAAAAATATGCATTCGGACATGCGACCCATAAATTCTAATAGATTTTAGGATGTAGATCAGAAATGTTAACAACAAATCGATGGCTTAATATAGAAAGGTCGTATCTCAACTTTTAGTTACTTTACAGTTTTTTATTTTATTAAAAAGGCCATCAAATTTAATTCTGTTTTATTTTCTATTTTTTTCCTACATTTAATTAAGTTATGTGAGATAGGTCTTATAATTACTGACTTTCTTGAAAAATATTAAGTTAGGGCTTTTTGAACTAAATTAAATAATATATTATACTTCTAAAACAATTTTTGGTAAAATTAACGAAAAAGATATCTTAGTAAAAATGCAGATGTTAAATATAAAATAATGTACTTTTAAATACAATTAGTTTTTATAAGGAAAATATCAAAGAAGTGGTGGCAATCTGCAGGCAGGAATTAGTTTTAAATAAATTGATCCTGACGAATTACATATGCTAAGGCTCATAGCATATTCACTGTTGGATTACCAATGCTTCTGCCTAAAAATTAGTATTAATATTGGCTATAAATATCTTTAGAATTTCTTTATTAGGTAATATTTTTTACCTGGACGTAGATCTGAGAATTACTTACAAAATTCAAAAAATAATTATATTGTATTGGTGCGCATATAAAGGTGCTGGAACTTGGCGTTCTTCAGTTATTAGTTGAACAAATTGAGACGGCAAGTTTATCTGTCTTTATTAATTTTTCTCTCTACATTTCATTTAAGTATGATCGCTTATTAAATACTTTTGTTCAATCGATATATTTTTGAAAAAGCGAGCAAAGCATTAGACAAAATGACATTTCGATTTTGGTAAAAGCAACCATCCCAGTAAATGTTTATGTGATGAATATCGGGCAATCGAGCATGGAAATTTCTGAAGTGCTAATTAATGCATGTTGCAAAAACGCAAGAGACTACATTTCCATCAGTTTCATCCCAAACATAATTATCTGAATCATGTGTGCATTTTAAAACATGCGTATTTTTTCTATTTTATCTCTGTTTTCCATAATCTTCGTCTGATACATTTATTATACCTTCCACAATATATGGTGGTCATTCCGTTTGTAATATGACGAAAAATTGGTTCAAGACCCCGAGATCCTTATGCAATTTTAAGTCGATTTAGCGATGTCCGTCTGTCTGCCAGTCTGCCTATAGAAATGGCGGTCACGGCGCGAGGACGCAAGCGGGGGTACTAACTTTTACCCAGATTATTGGACATCCTCCAGAACAGTTTGCTATTGAAAATGAGCAAAATCGGTCTAACGGTTAAAAAGTTATGATTAAAAATGTGAAGGTACCTCTAATTTTTCCATACAAATTGGTGTATTTTAGTACAATTTCATAGTAGCGACAGGTACAAAAGTAAATAATATTTTGTACTCACCTTAAATATTTTTCACCTCAAACATTTTTTTCAACACTAAAATTTTTAACCACAAAAAATGTTTTTCACCACAAAATTTTTTTTCCAACAAAAAATTTGTTTTCGCATCCAAAAAAGTTGTTCACCTCCATAATTTTACTTCAAAACTTTTTTACATTATTTGTACCAACAACAGTAGAGATCACTTTTTAAGATATTGGTGGAGGGTATTCAAAGATTCGGAACAGCCGAATTTAAGCCTTTTTTACTTGTTCTTATTTGAATTTTTCCCACTTAAACAATTCATTTTATTCAGTCTATGAAATAAAGTATGTACAAATATACTTATTTTAAATACTAAATTCAATAAAGCTTAATTATTTTAAAACTGTATTAAGAAATAACTTGAATTTGTGTTTGGAATGATTTAGATTCGCAATTTTGTTGAGGATCAAAATTAGTTTGATTTAGATGAATTAACATGCGGGTTAACGTACTATTAAGAGCATATTCAGTGCGATGAAGTGGGACGTTAAAGATATCAATAAATCTAAGATTTCTGGCTGGGACTTAAAATGGAATAAAAGATAGTAGATCAAGAAAATTAACTAAACCATTAAATATGTCAAAAACCAATAATGCAGATTGGTATATTCTACGATATTCCAAAGTCTGCAACCATAGAAATAGGCATTTAGATTTATATAAATGTATAGGATCAACAAAGGCAAATTTAATTAATTACCTCTGAACTCTCTCGATACGAGAAATATGAGTTCAATTAAAGGGATTCCAAATAACCGCAGCATACTCTAACTTTGATTTAACAAATGTTGTATAAATTAGCCTCAACGTTCAAGGATCAGAAAAATATGAAGAATTCCTCTTTAGAAATGCAAGCATAAGCTCTCAGAATAATTTAATCAACATATGATACAAATGAAAACTGCGAGTCAAAACGTCCCTTTTTATTAAAAACAAATACATCAAAAGTGAAAGCGAAAATTAACAACGAAAAATTGGGGCCATATATCACCATACAATACACACTACATACATATTTTTTTTAATATGGTTTTACTCTGAGATTTTAAAACCATGTGATTTTAATTCAATTAGATGAAGAATGCAGGATATTGTTTCAATTTAAGTGAAAACTTCACTTCAATTGCAAATCATATAAAATCCCTTAATCGGATTTATAAAATTTTAACCCATGCTGTTAGTTTACATCCTACTTAATTTAATTCATAAAATAAAATAAATAAAAAAATCACTGCCTTTACATCAGAATTTTCTAAAAATTCAATTTGAAATACAAACTTAATAACAATTTGGTTTTAAATTTGTTTTGTAGGAATTTACTATGGTGAAAAGAATTGATGTAAGTTTTTAACGTGCATATTTTTAAAATCATTATTTTTTAGGATTTTGCATTGATTTTTTTTGTATTGATTTTCTAATCATGCAATTTACATATGTGTATGAATGTTTTTTTATCTAAACATTTTTGTCGCAGACAAATTAATTATTTTCAAGTGCGGGATTTTTTTTCCCTTAAATTGAGTAACCTGAGGAAACTCAAAGGTACAAATTAAAATTTTGGACCATATTTTCGTTGTACATTATTTATTAACGAAATCGTGAAAAAAGTGAAATAGGGAGTGTTATGTTAAGTCAAAATGAAAGGTTTTACTGCCCCAGAACAAGTTCTATAACTGGTCCTAGAACCGGTGCTGGGTATAGCTTAACTTTAAAATTCTAAGACCACATTCGAGGTCTGTGTTGAAAAGTCACAAACCCGATGCATCAAATTTTTCTTAAAATATTGCACTGTGTAATTTTAACTCGGATAGTAGTCTCCGACAATGTGATGAATAAAATTACAATCTCTTTGTAAAATAGACATTTGTTCTTAGACAACCAAATAATTCGGTTACTGCAACCAAACTATTCCCTGTTAAGCCATATTTTATTGTTTGCTCTTCACCGCTCCATGCCAATCGCTCATCTCCAATTGGCTCTGGACAATATATATATTTTTTTAAGGGAAACTATCAAAAAAAAAAACCGGAGTCAAATCTTAACTACTTATTACTTATTACATAAAAGTTTGCCTTTTATAACCATTATTGAGTATTAAGTCCTGATTATTTTTTTAATATTTTTTAAAAATTTAACTACATATCTTGTATTAAAGCTTTTTGAAATGACTGCCAGAGCCATTAAACAGTTGTTGAGATGTATGCATACTCTTGAGGGAGTAAGATGCTATTTACTGGTTTACTCATCATTTCCTGTGAGATAAAGTTGGGTTAACTATTATTTTTCTTTATGTTTTCTTCCTCCACCTCCTCACTACTGTGGTTTACAGTTTGATCAGAATAAACTGTTTGTAAAACACTTAAGCTAACGCTATTGTTATCGTCTTGTAATTAATACTTGTAATACTCTGCACGCAGTAAAAAGACATTTTTAATATGTTTACAGGTAATTATATTCGGAGCGTCAAAAGAAAGTGCGCACGTTGGTTTATTTTATTAACGATAACATTTCAGTATTTTACTATTCAATTCAATTTAATTTAATTTAATATTTTATGCTTTTATAATAACACCGTTCCTCTTTTCGCAATTTGGAAAAAAAAAAAAACAAAAACAATATTCTTAGAAAGCGTACATTTCCACCATCAGTATGAACAAAATAAAAATAGCGTTGTTTTTGACATTTTGTTTTAGTAACGCATTCTATTAATTTCTCACAAAAATGAATCGAAGAGCCTCCCGGAATGTTTTAGAATATCACTAAGAAGGGAATAAATTACGCAAATTGGTTGAATTATTGACTGAATCCATAAAATAATAAATGGTATTGATTCACTTTCTTTAAAAATCGTGTCAAATCTAATGGGCCAATGCACTGAATGACAGGGTGACTGGTCATTTCTTACGAACGAAATGGAAGGGAGCAGGGAGCGAAATTTGTATTATCAGAGTATTTTAAATTATATTATCGCATAAATTCATTAAAAATAGGCAACCTCTTCCACGGGATCCCTCCTGAACCTACATATTCTGTGTTATCTGAGCGGCTTCACCGAGCTTGCAGAAACTGTTTGAATTTGGATCTATATCGAAAAATAAGTGACATGGATCAAAACGAAAAATATTTATTTTCTCCATTTGACTATTGGCATACTCCAATAATACAGATAGACCAGATCTCGATCGATTTTTTATAAAACAGCCTAAGTTAAGCGATTTAAACATCCCTTTTTTAAACTAATGACTTTTTATATTAATTTTAATTAGTTTTTGGGGCATTGGTAAGACTTTATTAGCATTACAAGTAGGATGAGAAATGTTACACTCATAATAATCAATAGGTAAAATACACGGAAACTGTGATTTATTTTACGAAACATTTGATTATTCTGACATAACCAAAAATTTTGTAACACATGCAAATGACATTTCGTACATAGTAGCAAATTTATAGCAGAAAATTATGAAATTTTATAAGAATACAAAAATTTATAAATTTGTAATAAACGAAAGTTTTGTAAAATATACAAAATATTTGTATATTGTACGAAAAATATTTTTGTATTTATTATGAGGGTAATTCCAGAAAATTTCATTATCATTAAATGGTACTGCATTTTTTTGGAATTAGCATTTCTGAGCAATACGTTCCGTTTACGTATCGTTTTCGGTCCGTCATAAACGGAATCCAACTCCATTTACGTACCGTTTTCTGGATCCGTATACGGACCAGAAAACAAATCCGTTTAAAAACCGTCAATGACGGACCGTTTACGGACGGGATATATCGGATGAAAAACGGAGTTGTTCGTTGAAAGTCCGTCAATGGCGGACCGTTTACGGTTCCGTATTCCTACCGTTTTTTCAACAAAAAACGGATTTATGTAAATGCCTAAATTTTTTAAATTTGAATAACAAATTTAAGTTTATTTTTCTTAAAAGTTTATTTATAAAGATATGTAATAAAATAAAATAACAAAATAAAACTTTTACAAATTTAATTAAATAAAATATTCATCTTCAGCATAACTAGCATCTCTATCCATCACTGCGGTTATGACCAATTGAATATCATGAAAAAATAAAACAAAATTTTAATTTTGGTTTAATTAGCGGCGTTTACGAAATGATGTAGCATACAACGCAAATTTTTTACATTTTTTATTTGCAAAAAAGCATAAATTTGCGCACATCACCGTAAAATTTCTTTTAAATTTCATAAATATTAACCTCAAATTAAATTTATTTTCGGTGTATCTGTTTTTCCAAACTTTAGTTTCTTGGGTATGATAACAGATGTTTGATGACGATGTTTTATTAAATGGGGCGTAAATGTTCAGAATATTATTTACATAGGACCTCTTTCCACTCCTGGTGATGACATTTTATTCGATGACTAGGTAGTTTGTAAAATTCCCGGACACAAGTGACAATTTTAAATATATAAAAAATGCACATATCTTCAAATCAAAAAAAAAAATTAACTTTTAACGCTCATGGTCAATTAAAATGTAACTTATAAGACTCGTGGTATTTTAAAAGATTTTTAACTGTACATTTTGGATTGTAACCCATTTCATGTGAATATTTAACATGCCTTACATGTGCCCGTTGGTTGGCTAATATTCCAGAACATATTGGGCATGTGTATTGAAATTGTTCACCCACTGGATGCTTTTCTATTTTATGGAGATTTAAAACATATTTGTTATTGCAGAAGGTCCATGTATAGATCTAATATGACTTTTAAGTTTGTCATTGATGCCAAATCTAAAAGCGATTATAATTATCTTTTTGATTGCCAAAACATACATATTTTCTACTTTTTGTCACATTTTAAACACGAAAATGATTTTTCTTCTTCTGATGGTTTTATGAGTACTCAATGCACGGTTAGGTTAGTATAAAAAACTTGGACCACAGACATCACATAAATGATTCTTTTATGAGCCTCAAAATTTTCACGTCGTGTTAATATTTTGCGACTAATTTCGTTAACATAAAACTAAAAATATGTGAAGTCCGTATTAACGGTACGGATCCGTAAAAGCCGGATCAACGAGTCCGTACATGTCGGAGAGTCCGTAAAAATGTTTCTTGGGATGTTTTATTGCCATTCATCATTAAATATATTTTGCTATATGTTAATTTTTATAACTAATCTTTTTTTTTTTAAATAAGTAACATGTTTGAGTTGCCTGTATAGTTCGTGAAAGAACTTCATTTAAAATATCCATTCATGGAACGAAAACCAAGTTCAATACTAACGTATGCGGAATGAAATATGACTGACTCATCAAGAGTAACAAAAACTTTTATTTAGCCAAAAGATTTATAGCTACATGCATAGACATTTTGTTGATTCTAATAACAGTCTTATAAATCAAACTTTCATTTTATATTTTATTAAGTCAAGATCTGGCATACATGTTAATTTAATTTATAAGTCTGTTATAAAAATCAACAAAATATCTCTACATGCTAAAATAAATAAAAAATTCACCGTAGAATTTTTAAGCAAATTCAATTAAAAATTCAGTTACAAATTATATCTTAGTACCCTAACCGAGCACTAGCAACAAAGGCTTTTGGCTCGTTGTAGCGAAAACAGAACAGAGCCTCTGGTGGGAATCGAACCCACGATCCCTGCACTGATAAGCTAGCACGCTACCAAATAGCCTACCGGGGCGCTCAAAATTAAGAAATAAATAAATTTTTATCTTTTATTTAACAATTTTCTTTTATTAATAACTTATTTATTCTTTGAGTCTAAAAACAAACCTTAAGCTCAACGAATAAATAAACTTTAAAAAAAAATAAATAATTAAATTGTTTAACTGTTTTGTAATTATATACCCATTTGTACATCAATATTGACACAATTCCATTTAAAACCATTAAAGATCGGGACTCAACTACTGGATGAGACTGGTGCGTTGTGATCTACAGTCGACATGTCCGAATTTAACTTTTTTTTGCTAATTTTTATTCAACAATTTTAATATAATATACTTTTCACCCACAAGAGAATTGTGCTTGAAACGGGTTTGTTTCCAATTGAATGGTGCGGCTGAAGCAACCGAATTTTTCGGTTGCAAATACCGAATTTTTGTTAAAGCAAACGAAATTTTATTCTCGCAGTTAAATTGCTGCTATCTCAGCTGGTTTTCGTTATCACAAATATATTTTATCACGGCCGAAACACACATTTGGTAACCAACTCGGGCCAGTAAATATCTCTTTCCTCTGTGCATAAAATAGAATAGTGTGCAAAAAAAGTACTGACAAACCCTGTGAGAAATAACTAAAGGTATAATAAATATTGTGTTATTTGCTAGCGCTGTTTCCTTCGTAAAACTAAACAACAACCATTCAGTAATATTTTTTATTAATTTACTAAGCAAATTGTTAATGTCAACAATTTTTCCATAATTGACAGAAAAAATACAAAAAAAGAGAGTATAAAATTGTGAACAAAGCACTAAAAGCATTGTAAAAAGCGATGTGAAAATACCTATAGTCGTTTCTAAAAACGGCTATTTGTAAAAAGTCGCCGGCCACAGAGAGCTAAAAAGCACCAAAAACAACCCAAAAAGCACCAAAATGCCATCACTGGTTTCAAATCGTAATCAGCGCGATGTCGTAATGTACACGTCAGAGCTGTAAATGAATCATACTTTTTTTTAATGAATTCACGAATCATTCATGCACTAAATTATTAAAATTTTGAATTAATTTTTTTCACAAAAAAAAAAAAAAAATGAATCGAATGAAATTTGAATCAGTTCATATGAATTTGGCAAAAATTAATTACAATTCATTTGAATTTGACAAAATGAATTGCAATTCAATTTCCATTTTAATGAATTTGAATTAAATTGGTTTTGAATTAATTTAAATGAATTAGAATAATTCATTTGCAAGCATTACTCTCGTTTTGCATATCACCTGGTATAGTCGTCCAAAGATATAGAAAATTCTCAGGTAGCGGCGAAAATCCTATCAACATAGGGAATTTTTCTTAATTGTTTATTTGTAAAAGCAAAAAACCATATCAAAGATGTGTTTAATTATTCTTTGTTTAAATAATCTCATATTTGTTTGTATTTCGTCCAAAAAAAAAATGTTTCAAACCGTGGGAACTTCTTTTTTCACAAACTTTTAATCGAATTTTAAAGTTACTAGAAGCTTCGAATCTCAACATGCAGTTTCCGTTCTTTTAATTTCTATACCTTTGAGATACTTTAAATATTTTTTATTAACAAATTCAAATACCAATTATTCTTATAGATTTCTTTAAGTAAGAAAATTTTACTTGATTAAGGTCCATTATTGTTTTACTAAGAGTAGCTACTTACTTAACTATTGTAAGTATCCACTCATTCCTTCACTATGAGTAACCATGCTGACTACTCATTATTCTCACTTTTTTGTAAGTGGGAGAGTAATGACCAGCCATCAATTTTGTGACATTGCGAACAAAAGTAATTAAGCCAGTAAATGGGCTGGTAACTAGTGAAACCATTTGTGTGCTACTTACTCCCTTAATTACTTGGTAATGTCTGTTCATGCTGGGTTTACTTTGATTGATTGTAATTTAGTTTTGATTTTATTAATATGAACTGCAATTCATTTTCCTAATTCATTTGAAATAATTCAAAATCAATTCAAATAAATTGGAAAGGAATTGCTTGCATATTTTTTGCCAAATTTATTGGAATTGGAAATGAATTGCAATTCATTTGAATTGATTCAAATTTTCAATTCAATTCTTTTTTTTTTTTTTGCAAAAAAAGAATTAACTCAAAATTTAACTAATTCGTAATAAGTTGAAATCAAAAAAAAAAGGATTCATTTACAGCTCTGGTTAATGTTTTTGGTTAGAAAAAACCTTGAGAATTTCGCCTTTTGTATATGATTCCAATTTGAATGCAAGAAAAAAAAATCAAAGAAAAATAACATACGAGTAACAAATTTCAACTTCATCTTGATTTATACTTAAGACAATTCCAACTTTATACACTGGTTGACCAGAATAGAAATCTTAACAGCACGGATGTTATCTAAAAAAGGAAAAATTATACATTGCAATGTAGTATATCGTTTAAGTCGTCGCATATGCAGTTGTTTTCGCTGCTGCTGCTTTTGCTGTTGTCGTCGTTTTCATCTTCACCTTCATCTTCGCATACAAAGCACTGTTGGTACAAATGGCACAATATTTATATATAATTTGTACTTTTCAATGAAATAATGACACTTTATTAACATCTGAAAAACATACTTTGAATCAGGAACACGTTTCAGTTTTTGTTCAGCTGTTAAAAATGCGGAAGCCATAGAGCAGAAAGCTTTTTCTTCATATTCAAATGATCATGTTATATACGTATGCAAAACTTGCTCTGTTGATATCTTTATGATGCCAGCAATCTCACTTACTCACTTCAATCTTTTGATCATCCAATACAATCTGATGCACTTTTCTCATTTGGACGACCAGGACGATCTGCATAATGTGTGCTCGTACGATCACGTTTAAATTCGTACGATCACGTTTAACCATTGAATATGATGGCGAAGATTCACCATAATGTTTATCAATCCATTCCTTAGCTTTGACAGTATTTTTTCTCACCCAAAAACAATATTTAATCAAAACACGACACTCTTTGCAATCCATTTTTTCTCAGACTTTAACGGTAACTTTTTTCAAATTAATGAAATGTGAAATTTTGACACAATTTTCCTAACAGTTGGCCTCATATTTTTTACTTCATGCAGTAGTTAATTAACATATAAAGTGTTAAATTAAAACAACCCAACAAAACTTTGGTAATAGGTGCGATATTCTCATGCGTTACCTTCTAATGATAGCTCGTTACCTTTTTTATTATTTGCAAGCATAAAGTAATAAGTTACTCATTATTGATTACGTAATATATGATTTATAAATGTTAAGTAATAATTGAAATATTTTTGAAAATTTATTTTTAGATACATTACTTTGTGTTTTTTTTGTAAGCAAAAGGGTAATGTATGTTTGTTTTGATAACACTAGCGAAAAACCGAAGCGCAACAATTCATTTAAGTTTAAAGTAATCAAATACTATATGCATCGATAGCTCAGTGGGTAGAGTTCTTGGCTGGCAGCCAGATTTCCCTGCTTCGATTCCCATCTTGACCGCATTATTTTTAATTACAAATATTTTAAATAAAATATTTGTAATAATTTTTTGCAATAAAAATTCCTCTTTTTTAAAAATCTATTTTTAGACACATGACTTTTTCCATTCTCGTAACCATATAAGTAACCTCTTACGTTATCACCTCTAAAGTAATGGGTATATACATTACTTTGAGGCTCATCGCCTGTAAAATTTATCAATGAAGTAAGGTGTAAAGTAATCCATGGCTATACATTACTTTACCCATTATTTGGTAATGTGTGGTTTTGCTGGGAAGTAAAAAGAATGATTTACCAAATCAAAGGTATTGCATTGCACATGTCAAGAAAATATTTTTAAATATAATCGATATTATCGATGAATTGATGCACAATATTAATTACAAATAGTTTTTGTACTTTTTTATTAACACTTGTGAGCACTTTCAGACACAATATTTGAAAACAAACGGTGTTGAACATGTTTGCTGACTCCACACATATTTTCCTAACATATTTTGAGAGCGATTCTAATTTTTCTAAAAAAACAAATTACAAAGCTTTCTAAAAAGCTAACGTAAACAGATGTACGATTAGAATTAGGGGACCCAAAAGAAGTCAACCGATAAATCCCAAAACTAAGAACTACTTTTTAGCAGCTAAAATTATCAGCTACAGGTTGGTTGAAAAGTTCCTGCGCTCACCAAGAGATGGCACTGCTAGCTCCAAACTTTTTTTCTCAAGTTAGTATAACTGTCCTGAGAACACATGCAAAGTTGCAAGTCATTATGTCAATTATTTCTTTGTTTACAAGCCATTTGAAGTTGACGTGTCATTGATTTTTTTTAATATGGAAAAAATTTAATATCGTGCAGCCATTAGATTCTTTGTTTTGAAGGGTTTAAAGCAAAGAAAATTGATGAACAATTGTTAGAAGTGTATAAGGAGTCCTCACCTTCAAAACGCATCGTTAAATTTTGGGCTGGTGAATTCAAACGTGGTCGTACCAGCCTTGAAGACGATCCACGCGAAGGACGACCAAAAACTGCAACCACAGCAGAAACCATTGAGCATGTACATAATATGGTTAGTGAAGATCCAAGTTTGACTAAGAGTGAAATTGCTAATGCCATAGGCATCTCAGACGAACGAGTACTCCATATTTTACATGAAGAATTACGTATGAAAAAAACTGTTTGGAAAGTTAGTGCCGCACACATTAACAATTCAACAAAAACTGGATCGAAACAAATTTCTCAGCGTAATTTGGAGCGTTTTAAGGCATCAGTTTTTTGGAATGCAAAAGGAATTTTGTTGATTGATTATCTTCAGAAAGGTTAAACAATCAACTCTGAATATTATTGTAGCCTTTTGGATCAGCTGGATGAAAAAATTCGTGAGAAAAGACCTGGTTTAAAGAAGAAAAAAATCATTTTTCATCAAGACAATGCACCTGCTCACAAAAGTGTTTTGACGATGGCTAAATTCAAAGATTTAAAGTACGAATTGCTTGAACATCCACCGTATTCATAGATTTTGCTCCCAGTGACTACTATCTCTTCAGAAATCTCAAACAATTCCTTCGTGGAAAGCATTTTTCGTCGAATGAAGAGGCCATAGCAGCCGTAGACGGTTATTTTGCAGAGCTTCCGGAAAACCATTATAAGGATGGGATAAAATTATTGGAAGATCATTGAAACAAGTGTATTGAGCTTCTAGGAGATTATATTGAATAAAAACATATATTTCGTAACAAAAACAGTATTCTTTCATTTCGAGCGCAGGAACTTTTCAACTAACCTGTAATTACTGAAACATATGCAAACTTTTTGGCTTGGTACCATTTTAAAATAAAAAACCAAGTACAGGGGAACATTTGTGAATAGTACCAAATGAGTTAAAGGAGTATCATAGCACTTTTAAGGCTTTAATAGTACCACAAAATGTACTTAAGTACAAACTTTGTCATCCCTGTCCTCTACAGTGCTTGGATAGATACAATACATGTAAAAAATTTACAAGCGAAATTATGGAAGTGAAAAAGTTGTTTGGATGTGAAGAAGACAAAAAATGTTTAAAATTTTTTGGGGATCTGGTCGAATTTTTTGGGAGTATTGGTTTGCATACTCTGACAATATATTTCCAGTAAAGTTTCAATCGTTATTTTAACAGAAAATGGGTAAAGTTGTTTTTAATAGAATAAATAGTAGGCCCGTTTTTTTATTAACCGGATTTATTTAAAGATTTTATTGAATTAGTTAAAAATTCATAATTGTTTTTTTTTTTTAATTTGAAATAAATTATGTTTTTGTTTTCAAAATCTAACACATTTACTGGAGTCAAATTAAGCTTAATTTAATTCCTGTGTTTTCATCCCAGCGAAACATTGGTAATGGGTGCAATATACTTATGTGTTACCTTGTAATGATATCTTGATTATTTGCATGCATGAAGGAATAAATTACCGAGTATTGTTTCAGTATTGTATTATTTATAAATGTAAAGTAATAATTGATCTATTTTTACATACATTACTTTGTGTTTTTTTTGTAAACAAAAGGGTAATCTATGTTTGTTTTGACAACACATTTAAGTTTCGATAGCTCAGTGGGTAGAGTTCTTGGCTGGCAACCAGAGTTCCCTGGTTCGATTCCCATCATTACCACATTATTTTTAATAACGTTTAAAATATTTGTAATATTTCTCTTTTCCTCTTTTTTTAAAAATCTATTTTTAGACACATTACATTATCACCTCTAAAGTAATGAGGCTCATTGCCTGTAAAATTCATCAGTGGAGTAAGGTGTAATGAAATCCATGGCTACACATTACTTTTCACATTATTTGGTAATGTGTTGTTTTGCTGGAAATGCTTAAATTAAAAATATATAGACATATTGTGTTTAAAAATAATACACACAATATGTCTTCACTTATCCTTTCAATTGTATCAAAAAGGTTTAGCAACATTAGAATTTTGTTTAAATTGAGTGTGTCTAAAAAAGCTATACTAAATGCATGAAAATGCATTTATTATGTTTAGAAGCACGCGAAAAATACGTTTTATCCCAGCAAAAACAGACATTTCCAAGTAATTAAGGGAGTAAGTAGCCCACAAAAGGTTTCACTAGTTACCTGGCTATTTACTCGCTTAATTAGATTTGTTCGCTATGTCCCAAAATTCATGGGTTGTCATTACCCTCTCGCTTACAAAAAAATTGAGAATAATGAGTTACCATAGTGAGGAAATAAGTGGTATTAAAGTAATTACTCTTAGTAAAATAATAGCGGACCTTTCTCAAGTAAAATTTTCTTACTTAAAGAAATCGATAAAAAATTAAATGAAATTATAAAAAAAAAATATTTAAAATATCGACTTTTTGCATTATAAAATTTAATTTAATTATATATAGGTGCAATGATAGTTCACATTAGAAAAATAATTAAGAAATAATGATAAAGCTTTACAGAAGAAAAAGTCTGTTTGTAAAAGTGATTTATACGGAGAATTGTCTTTAAAATTTTCTCAAAGAAAAACCCGCAGATTAGACAGAGTTAACTTTGGAAGAACTGCTTGAATGCTCGCCTTGTTGGTCTTGATTATTTTGTGTAACTCAGATCTTTTGTGTAACTTAAAACTTCAAACTCGGAGTATTTTTTTCGAATAAAAAACTAAGATATTTATCCATCTAAATATAGAATTGAATTACTTGTGGTAATCTATTTTCTATTTCTATTTCTATGGACTTTTTATATGAAAAATTTCCCAACATTTGATTGGTTTTCAATAGAAAAAGTCTTTTAAGCCAAGAGTTTTTCTGCATAAAAATTCTCAGAATTTTAGGAATTCCTAATCTTAGGATTTTTCTAATGCACCAGATCTCATGTTTAAAGGGTCAACAAAGTGCAAAAATTTTCGAAAAAATTTTAAAAACATTTTCGCCACGGATGTAGTAAAAATGGTAAAATTCTCCTCCTTAAGGGTCTGCCCAAACAGATGGAACTCATTAGTTGAATTTTGGTGTGAAGATTCCTTCCCTGGCGTATACATTATCTAAAACGAGGTTTTGGAAAATCCACGGGGATTCCGATTTTATTGAATTTTCTCTTTTACTTCTAAAGAAGAAAAAATTGGCTTTATGACGGTAATTAACGTATATCACTAAATTAAAACCGGTAAAAAAAAAACTTTTAAATATGAGGACATTTATGCCAAATGATATAAACATTTAAAAAAGTTCCTATAGGTTTTGATTTTGCAATGCTAGACATTTACTATTATTTTAATACCGAAAGGCTCCTCGAAAATTTCTTAGAACCTTCTGCTTTTCCTGTCACAAATATGTTTGTTTAGAATTTGAAAAAACAAAATGTTGTACATTACTTTTTGTGACAAATTTAAATTTGGAACGATTGAAGCTGTTTGAGCACTTTTTTGTAATTAAATCAAATACCATCACTGACACAAAGCACGTATTAATAGAATGCGGTTACCACAAATAAATGCATACAAACCAATAATCTCTTTATATAAAGGAATAACGTTACTGACTGACTGACTGACTCATTCAACATCGCCCAGCCCAAGCCGCTAGGGGTAGGAGGCTGAAATTTGGTATGTAGATTCCCCCTCCGGCGTAGACATCCGCTTTCACGGCCTGCCCCTTTCACGGCCTGCCTAAGCCCATTTAGCTAAAAAACCTGAAATTTTAAATACGCATTCCTGGTAGTATGTGCTAACTCCTTGTTAAGGTATATTTTAGAATTTTGACTAGAGATGTGGTAAAAATGGGGGTTTAAAGGGCGAAATGTCTACCCTTTACGGCCTTCCCAAACCGTTGGACCTGGGAAGTTCAAATTTGGTATGCAGACTCCTTCTCCAGTGTAGACAACAGCTAAGACGTGATTTTTGAAAAATCCAACGCGAAGGGGCAGAAAAGGGTGAAATTCTCCCCCTCGACGGCCTGTCAAAACCGTTAGAGCTGTAAGGTTGAAATTGTGTATATTGGCTCCACTTGAGGTGTAGACATCCACCTAGGTAAGATTTTTGTAAATTCCTACGGGGAGGGGCAAAAAGGGAGAAAATCTCCCCCTAAACGGCCTGCCCAAACCGAAGAGCAAGAAACCATAAATTATAAGCATGTATTACATGGAGTATGAACTAACTCACTGTAAAGATACATTTTAGAATTTTAGCCAGCGACGTGGTAAAAATGAAATGTCTCCCCTTTAACAGTTTGACGAAACCGCTGGACCCAGGAAGATGAAGTTTGATAAGCAGACTTCTTCTCTAGTGTAGATAACAGCTAATATGTCAATTTTGGAAAATCCAACGAGGAGGGCAAAAAAGGAGAAAATCCTCCTCTGACGACTTGCCAAAACCGCTAGAGCTGGGAAGTTAAAATTTGGTACATAGGTTCCCACTCCAGCATAGACATCCACCCAGATTGGATTTTTGGAAATTTCTACTGGGAGGTGCGATAAGGGAGAAAAGTCTCCCCCCTAACGGCCTGTCCAAACCGCTGAAACAGAAGGTTAAAACTTGGTATGCAGGTACCTTCTTCAGTATTGATAGCAGATAAGTCGTGAATTTAACACAGAGGGGCAAAGAAGCGAAAATTCTCCCCCTCCACGGCCTGCCAAAACCGCTTGAGCTAAACTTCGGTACATAGATTCTTCCTCCAACGTAAATGTGCAAATGTGCATATCAGCAAATGTGAAAATGTGCAAATTTAAAAATGTGCAAAAGTGCAAATTTAAAAATGTCCAAATGTACGAATTTGCAAAAGTGCAAATTTGCAAAAGTGCAAATGTGCAAGTTTGCAAAAGTGAAAATGTGCAAATTTGTAAAAGTGGAAATGTGTAAATATGCACATGTGCTAATGTGCAAATTTGTAAATGTGCAAATGTGCAAATTTGTAAATGTAAAACTGTGAAAATATGTAAATATTTATTTATTTCATTCAACATCGCCCATCCCAAACGGCAGGATGAGACGCTGAAATTTGGTATGTAGGTTCGCGCTGCGGAGTAGACATTCGCTAATACGAGGTTCTTGGAAATACCTTCGGGGAAGAGCAAAACAGGAAAAAACTCCTTTGACGGTCTGCCTCAACTCCTGAAATGTGTTAACTCATCGATAAAGTCTCCCCCTTAATAACCTGCACAAACTGCTGGACCTAGGAAGTTGAAATTTAGTTTGCAGGCTCCATCTCCAGTGTAGACGAGTAAAAATGAAACACTAGACAAGGAATACGAAATGGGATGAAACGGGGTACGAGTGGAATTAAAACACTTGACAAGGGGATTGAAATGAGGAACGAGTGAAATCGATACACTTAATAGAGTAAAAAATATGGAATGCGGAACAAGTGTAATTAAAACATTAGACGAGGGGAAATAAATGAAATAGGAACGAGTGGAAATGAATCATTAGAAAAGGGGAACGAAATGGGATGGAAAGGGAAACAAGTGATATTAAAACAGTTAACACTGGCACGTCCCCCTTGAATGACATATAAACAATAAATTTAAAACTTTAAAGTTAAACATGCACTTCAAAAGATGAAACAAATTTATTTAAATAGTTAAATCTTTAGACATATTTCGATATTTAAAACTACACATAACGAAGTATCGGGCTTTTAAGCTTGTAATTCATAAAAGGCTAATATGTACTACTGACGAGTCAGACCCGCAGGCAAATCAGGTTGACAACACTGTTGCCAACAAAAAAAGTCTGACTCAAAAAACGCTAATGTAAATACCAAAATTTAAAAAAACGATAATAATCAAGATTTGATTGAAATTATCATCAAAATACACTTTTTATATTCCCGAGGAAATTTATATCGTTAGACATTTTTAAAGCAAATGAAAATTGCCCAGCAAAACCACACACTACCAAATAATGCGTAAAGTAATTTGTAGCCATAGGGGCTCATGGATAATTTTATATTTTAGTTCATTGATAAATTTTACAGGCGATGAGCCAAAAGGAAATGTATGAACCCATTACTTTAGAGGTGATAAAGTAAGGGGTTACATATGTGATTACGAGAATGGAAAAAGTAATGTGACAAAAAATAGATTTCCACAAAAAAATTATGTTAAAACATACATACATTAACATTTTGCTTACAAAAAAAAAACACAAAGTAATGTATCTAAAAATATATTTTCAAAAATATTTCAATAATTACTTTACATTTATAAATCATTGCTCTAACCGCGGTTACGGTTAAAATGTATACAGTTAACAGTTAATCGCACTCACTATAAAATATTTTTTTAACCTAATTGTTTTTCACAAAATTAATAACAATTTTTCAAAGTATTCTTATGCGTATATATTTATAAATAATAACTGCTTACTTTTAAGACAAATACCAGTCTGATCGAATTAGTAAATTTTAGGCAATTAGTGCACAGTGTCCGTTTGAAAGCTAGGCCATTTTTAACAAAAATCCCATAGTGAATTTTATAACTTTTTTTTAAAAAACGCCATAATTTATAATTAAAACTATGTAAATGTTTCAAAACATCGCTTATTACGAGGGCAAGTCAATAAAAAGTCTTTACAAAACATATAAGGAACACTAATAATTTAAAACAAAGTAGGTTTTTCTAAAATATCAATACGTGATGCTATTTGGGAAAATTAAAAAAATAAAAATTTCGTGTTGTCAAACTATTCAACTTGAAAGGTTAAACACCTAAGAAAATTAGAGATGAGTTAGACAAAGTCCATGACGCATCTGCACAAGTATTTAATACCATCTATGTAAAATTGACTAAATAAATTTAAATGTGACCGTACAGCATCAAGTTGTTGTTCGAATTGTTGCCACATCCCGCTTATACTCTAGACTTGGCTCCCAGCTAATTTTCCTTCTTCCACATTTTAAGAAATGGCTCGGCGGAAAAAGTTTCGAGTCGATAGGCCATCTTCGCAACAGAAGCCTATTTTGAGAATCGCTGGATGAAATGGATCGGGCTAAAAAGATGACTATGTTGAAAAATAAAAAAGAATCAAACCAAAAAAATTGTTTTTCTGTGTTTTCGTAAAGACATTGATTTGCCTTCGTATCATTTGAGGAAAATTATAAAATATTACGATTTAAAATTTATAAAAATTTTCAGAGTTTATAATACAAATCATTGGGGTGCCGCCGTAAATACCTATGTGTATTTTTTTTTTTTTTACTTTAGCATTAAGAAACCTATTTATTTGGTCATGCATTTATTATTACTGATTTATTTTTTACCGGTTTAGAAGTTAGCAAAAACTCCTATGTAAACCTATAGTGGAACTTTTCCGACAAATTTGTTTTACTACAAATAGATGTTTTTGATTTATATTTAAAAACTATACATTTGCCTATGTTTTTATAACAAAAGTTTTTAGTAATATATCGATACTTAATTCACAGACATAATATCCTATTGTTTTTGTATTCATGAAATATTTTAATATTAATTAATATGATAATTAGTTTTTGAATGAGGAGACGGAAGTTTTTGAAGCATTTCATAAAGATGAGATGCTGAAGAAAATTTAGAAGTATTCTTAAAAATAGCCTAGAAAGTAAAACGCAAATTATGTTCCCATCTCATTGCTTTAAATTTTTTTGGAATTTACCCTCAAGGGAGGCCAAACAGATCGTAATTAGGGCTTGGTACAACCGAGTTAAAATCCAATTTGGAGAAGACCAACTTCGATAAACTGAAAAAATTATATGTTACATTGGCTGTTATTTAGCACCTGCAGGCGGAAAAGAGTTTTGTGTGCAACTTATGGTTCTCTTTAACCCTTAATGGTCTATTGGTTTCTTGAGGAACCAGCCTACAACAACATTTAAAACTTCGTTTAACGATTATTTTAAAATCTTGTTGCTATGCTTTACCAAATGTTCGCTGATACACTTGCTACTGTTTACTTTTTCTTTGAAGCTTGTGTGTTCAGTAGAGAGTTTATACAGTGATCCACAGTTTATTTCGAGTGAGCAGTATTTCTGAAATACCAAGCATAAAATTGGTGTTACTTATTCTGAAATCTATAAATAAATGATGCAGTTTTGTAGATAATTTAGTCTTCAATATAAAACACCAAAATGACTTACACAGTATTAACATTGAACGATTTTTTAAAAGCAAAACTAAACAAAAACATAATTTTTATGTCACAGCTTATTTCGTGTATGACAAATAGAACATTTAAAAAAAATATAAAAATTGTTGAAAAATAATTATTTAATATTTTGTAGGGTAGCAATTTTGCTGTATTACAACTTTTAATCTGGATAACATAGAGTCAACCATCTTTTCAGTGTATTGTGGCCCTATTTTTGTCCACTCTTCCCTTAGTGCCGCTTTCAAACTTCCGACATAAGAAATATGGTGTTTTGGAATACACAGTTCTAGAATGTGCCACAAACTTGCAATTACATTTAAATCTGGGGGTTGGGCGGATGTTTGGATGGCATGTGAGTCATTCCAAATTAGCCAAGTTTGCGCTATACCGGTTTTATGCTTGGGATAGTTATTTTGGTCGAAGCAGAATGTGACACGTATGCCCAAGTCTTCAGCACTTGGGAGTAAATCTCGCCTATGAATAACAATTTACCGACACCTGGTGATGATATGCACCCCAAACCATTACAGGTCCGTATCCAAGTTTTACTGTGCCAGGTAAATTCTTTGTATTTTTGGTTGCCGCCACACATATATGTACCTTATAATCTGATGCTAAAATGTTAAACTTGCTCTCATCAGCAAAATTAACTATGTTCCAGAAAGAAATCTTTGTTTTCATGGTCTTTTCCGAAATGTATGTGGAGTTTTTGATTTTGCTTATGTTCTTGATGTTCGCCCATGAAAATTAGCATCTCTAAGTACTTTGCGTACAGTTTCTTGATGTCATTTTTTCCAAAAAACATTTCAACATCCTTGGCCACAGCTGGAACACTTAACGTGGGGATCTTCTTTAATCTTTCGCAAAATTCACCTCTCATAGTTTTCAATAAATTTCTTTTTGGGGCATTTCTTCCTTTTTTGTCCACACGATTTTTTCGAACAAAACGCTAAACTCTGTTTTTGAATTTTCCCACTTTGAAAGTGTTTAATAACTAACTCACATTTTCCATTGAAGTGCGTCGACCCATCTTGTAAAAGCAACACACGAAATAAGCTTTGACATGAAAATTATGTGTTTGTTAGAGTAATCAAAAAACCGGCCTTTTGAAAAAACGGTTTCGGTTTTCTTCGAAAAATCGAATTTTAAAAAAACCGGTTTCGGTTTCGGTTTTTGCCGAAAAACTGGTCAACCGTTTTTTTTAGTTTGAATAAAAAGCTTATATAATTTGTTAATTGTTTTAATACAAACAAAATAAATAAAAAAATTTAATATATAAAGAAATAAAAATAAAAAAATATATTCTTTAAAAAAAAAAATATTTTATAATATTTTTTTATTTTATTTCATTTCAACATTTTATTTATTGGTTTTAATATTTTTAAATATAATATCTTAAAAATTAATATTATTAAACTATATGAATAGAGATCATTAAGTTTGTAAATTGGTAAAATTATGTACGTTAGTAATTCGAGAGTTTTAAACTTTTGGCATTAAATAAGTTTTTTTAAAATTACATTTTAAATATGTAAAAAGAAAATCTATTTTTCACTTCTAAAATAATATTTTAGAAATAATATGCAATTTAAATGTTTCGTTTTAAGGCGATTTTTTTGTTTGCTTTTGATAAAGCTAGAAGTGGAAAATACTCTTTCACTAATAGTAGATTTTGGACAAATAGTTATAAAATAATTATATAAATTTTCCAACTTTTTAGTTCTTTTGTCGCATTTATCAAGATATATGAAATCATCATATAATGATGAATGATTTTGTACAGTCTCTTTTTTAGGATTTTGAATACTGTTTATTGTGTTATTAGATCAGAAATTAAACTATTTGAATTTGGAATATCCAAAGTTAAGTCTCCATCGGAATCAAACGATTATGTGTGCGGAAAAAATAAAAGAGACCAAGTAAACCAGTTGGTGATGTAATTAAAAAAACCGGTTAACCGAACAAAAAAGACCGGTTTTAGATTTTCTTCGAATTTAAAAAATATTCGAAACCGATCGGTTTTTAAAAATAAAAAAACCGTTTTCGGTTTTTGAATACTCTAGTGTTTGTGTAGTTTTGTTTTTAAAAAAATGTTCAATGTTGATATTTGTGTACAATTTTTTTGGTATTTTATATTAAAGTCTTACTTATCTAAAAAACTGCATAATTTATTTGTAGAGTTCAGAATAAAATATTCCAATTTTATGCTTTATATTGAAAATATTGTTCCTCACACGATAGAAGCTGTGGGTCACTGCTGTCATACAACAAATTATATTTGCGTAAAATAATTACGTTGAAAAAAATATTCCCGTTATCATTATAATGTACAGAAACATCAGTAACATAAGTATTTAAATGCTCATATTTTGTGATTTTAAGTATTTTTTCTGTACATTGCTAGGTGGCTCCTAGAGGAACCAACAGACGCTGGTAGTTAATATTATTAATACATACATGAAATTATATGGCAACATTATTTTAAATGGTTCATCTAGTCTGTATTTTGATATGGCACGTAGACTTAGATATTTTTGTACGGAGCAAGAGCTTTCCAATTTTGTCAATTCGATGACTTGGTCAGAAAGCGAAGATGATGCAAACAGGCTTCTCTTCTGACGATTTTGATTGTGATCCAGATTTTGACTTTAAAGCTGCTCTTCGCAATGCAGATATTGAAGATGAGAACCATGTAGAAGATGTTGGAAACAATGAATCGGAAGAAGCCAATTTAGGTCAAAATGCATCAATAGATGTGTTCGATGCAGGGAATCAAACGAAAGTAATGCACTAATGGTTTGTGATTCTTCCCGATGGAATAAATATGAAACAATGTTTAAAGAAGTATACAACAACAACAAAAATAAAATATTTTCAAACTAAACAATCGCAGTGAGCGCATGTAAGAACTACATTTTAATTTGACGACAAAATAACATCATTTTTTACCATTGTGGTATTCTAAAAACTTTTATTTAACAGAATTTTGTGTATAACAGAAATAAAATATGTTTTTATCAAAAAAAGTGTTAAGTTTTCAGAAATTAATATTTTTAATGTATGTATATCATAATCACACGAAATAAGCTGTCAAATTCGACGAAACAAATTAAGTCGTGACAAGCTGAAATATTTTAGTTTTGAAAAATAATTTTTTTTTAAATAAATCTATTTATGATTTGTTTACTTCAAATTGTCAATTTTAAATATTTTCATAAGTCCCAGATTTTTTAATTTTTAAAGAGAAATGCCCTATTTTAACAACACAGATGAGCCTAAAGTCCTCATATATTAGGTTTGTTTTTTAGAATTTTATATCTATATCTGTAACTACATGTAAAAACAAACGACTATCCCTACTTACTTGACTTTTCTTTATTTTTTTGAAAACAAATAAAATTTGAACATTTGGGGCCGCCTTTGTACGAGAGCTGTTTTCGTATATGGACTTCACGGGAACACGAAGTAGAGAAATTATATTATTTGCACTGCTCTAACTTTACTTACAAACGCATATTTCATTTGTTAGCTTTTGTTGTTTTTAATTCTTCATCAAATTAAAAATACAAAAATTTCAAATATTTTTATGACAAATATTTTTGTTTTCATTTAAAAGAGAAAAGCCAATAGTTTCTTAGGCTTGGCAACATTTTTATACATTCGTAATTTTAAGTATGTAGCTATATCTATAACTACTAAGCAAATCTATATCTACTTAAATTTGTATGGAATATTTATATAAAATTCGAAAAAAACAAACCTATTATTTTTGAAAATATTCTGTTTTAAAAATCTGTCATTGTTAAAATTAAATGTTGATTAATTAGGCATAACGTAATGAACAAATGTTAGCACTAGAAAGATAACAGAATATTAAATTTTAATGTTAACGTTTTCGGTTCTCTACAATAACAAAAATTTAAAAAAAAGTTATAGAATTAGGCTATAAAACTTATCTGATTTGTAAATGAAAAATACATAGTTTAGGTGAGTGATACAAATATATGTATGTATAATACTAAATCTACGAAGTTGAGATTTGGTATGTAGGTTTTTCCTCCGGCGTAGACACATATATTATTGTTTGTCATTCCGTTTGTAACATATTGAAACATCGGTTTAAGACCCCATAAAGTATGAATATTTGTGATCTTTATGAAACTTTAAGCCGATCTGGCTATTGTCGTCTGTCTGTTGAAATAGTGATCACGGCGCGAAAACGCAAGCGGGGGTGCTCATTTTTACCTAGATTAATGGGCATCCTCCCGAGCAGTTCGTTATTAAAAATGAGCAAAATCGGTAAAGCGTGAAAAAAGTAAAGAGTGTACATTTAAAGGTACCTCTAAATTTTCCATACAAATGAGGCGTATTTTAGTACAATTTCATAGCAGGAAAGATCACACAAAGGTATAGAGTGTCAGAACTAATCTTCGAGAAATTCAACATGCTACAGCGTTCAGCGACATCACTTTTATGAAATTGGGCAACAAGTTGCTAAAGTGTTGAAAAACATTTAATTTGGTTGATGCAGTGTTACCATATAAACAGTTTAATTGTTTATCCGAGTTTTTGGCATTCTTAACAGTTTTCCAGTTTTTTCATGAAATCAACTGTTTTTCAAATTCATGCATTTTTATAGTTTTGGTACATTTGTTCTCTTTATTATGTATTTTTAACATAAAATGGGAAACAATAGACAGAGATGGTCAATGTGTGTATTTTACATACCTTATTACATACTTTTCATGTCACAATGTTATGTTTGAATTCGTAACTATTTTTTAACACAATTGCAAATTTTTGTTGTATTTTTTTACTTTATTGGACATGTCTAATTTTAGTAAAAATAAATAGTATATTAAACAAATATTATATTTTTATATAAAAAATCTAAAAAAATACATTAAAAAAAAAATATTTTTTTATGAAATAATATGAAAATCTCTAGCATCCCACAAAACGGCAAAAAAAATAGTTAAAATTGGTTATATGGCAGCACCGCTAAACACTACTAAAAGTTGCCGACCAAAACTCACCTTTGTTGCCGCCAAACTATGTTCGTGTTCTAAGAGAGTACTAAAAAGTTCTTTTGATTTGTGCTTATGCTTAGCACAAATCATTTTCGAGTCTTTTTCCAAGCGAGCAAGTGATTAATCAGTATTTATTGGTCAAAAGTACTCGAGGAAGACTCAGTTAGGTGATTTTTGATAAAACAATCTTCCAAATGCTTGCAGGGAAGGCGCAAGTAAACAAAGTTTCCACTAAAATCAATGCTCGATCAAAACTAAATGGCATAAAGGTGTCATTATCTATAGACCATGCCTAAAAGTAAGTACGACGTATTCCTGTTTCGCTGGCGGAGAAGGTGGATAATAAAATAGAGAAGGCCCTTCAACTTGATATTATAGAACCTGTTTGTCGTCCCATTAAATGGATTTCTCCAATAGTTATTGTATTCAAAGGAAATGACGGCATTCGTATTTGTGTTGATATGAGATGCGCTAATTGGGACCTTGTCCACTTTTGAGTCATTTATGAGCAGACTGTAGCCAGCAAAAATCTTTTCTAGACTGGACCTTAAGTCTGCATACCATCAGATAGAATTTTATAAGGCAAGTCGTGAAGTCTCAACCTTTATTTGTTCAGATATAAACGGCTGATGTTTTGGGTAAACTCGGCTCCCGAAATTTTAACTGCCGAAATACGCTAAATTATATCGATGACGTAATTGCATTCGGAAGTTGCGACGAAGATCATGATGAAGCATTACAAATCTCTGGTAAAACGATTAAAAATAGCTGCAGCAAACAGTAGTGTTTGTCTGTCGTACCGTTCGCACGTTTTTTCTTTTGTTTCAACTCGTCAAATTAAAAATAATCTTAAATGTTCCAAAAATTTAATATTAAATGTTCGCGTAAAATGGTCTATGTTAAAAAAAAAAACGAATCTCAAAAAAAAATAATTTAAAATAATAAAATAACACACAACAATTTTGATATTGTCTAACAAATAACTTAAAAAATTAAAAACAATAACCCTAAGAAAAAAAAAAACATCAACTATAACAAACAAAATCAAAACAAAATAGAAAACACATAAAATAATAACATGAATTACAACAACATATATAACAACTACACATAACAGCTACGCATAACAACTGCACAATATACATATATGCTGCAACTTCGGGATCATTCAGTTTTTTTTTTTCACTTCTCAGTGTTTTTTTTTTCTCATCTAATTGCAACGACTAAGCAAAGGGCTTTTATGTCTCTATTTGCCTGTGTTATTGTTGCTAGATTTTTTCCCTTCCCTTTCCTCTCCCTTTTTTAATTTTCTTTTTTTCTATTTTGCATGGTACAACCGCCTTGTATTCTTTTTGTTGTTGGGCCAATCAGTGATGAAGGCATAGCACTGATCACTGAGTAACCAATTCAGCAACAAAGTGTGTACCGGTTGTTGTACTATTGCAGATATATTGCACTGAACTCTGTTATTTGCTATGACAGGCAGATTTCGCATAGACTTCTGCAACATACGCGGATTGAGAGCGAATTTTTTCTCTGTGTATGCTCACATTCGTATTCATCGGCCGGATGTTTTCGCCTTATGTGAGACCCAGGTGTGTGAAGACGCTGATCCGCAGGATTTTTACATACCTGGGTATCACCTTCTATCCCTCTTTGTTTCCCATCGGGGCCTTGCAGTATACGTTCGCGACAATGTTGTGTACCAGTCCCAGCAGCACCTGGACTGTAATGATGCGGAATTTACCTCACTTTGGGTTAAATTCAAGATCAGTGCACACTTACTGCATTTCGGGTTTATATATAGAAGCCCAAATATGGAAAGGGGGGCTACCCTTAATGGCTTCAACGCCCTTTCCGATTCAATTTCAAGAATTCTGGAGAGTTGCCCGGATAGTGAAATTGTCGTTGCTGGTGATTTTAATATTCACAATTCTACCTGGCTTCACCATTCGAACCATACAACTCCCGAGGGCCTTTATGTTGAACTATTCGCCGCGCACAACCAACTGACGCAACTAGTGAATGAACCAACGCACATTCCGAGCGTTGAAGGTGAACACGCAAACACTCTAGATCTTTTCCTCACTTCACACCCTGGTAAGTATGGGGTGAGATCATTTGCACCTCTCGGTAATTCGGATCATTGTACCATTTCCGCATCTTTTTCGTTCTCCGAACTTCGTAACGTTTCACCATCGGCTAAGAAACGTTCAGTTTTTATTTACGAAAAAGCACGTTGGGCAGAGCTCAACGATTTTTTCCAGCATTTCAATTGGAAACTATGTTTTCTCAACGACAATATTAATGCTGCTGCGAAAATGGTAGAAAATGTAATATTGATTGGAATGAAATCCTATATCCCAATTAAAAGTATTTCGGCTAAACCAAAGATTAAATGTTGGTTTAACCAGACTTGCAAGAATGCAGTCAGATCCAGAGAGGAAGTGTTTAGAATTTGGCGTGCCGCAAGGAACGCTAATTCTGAACTACTACGTAAGCAGGCGAGAAATGAGTGTTCAAAAGTACTTAAGCGTGAAAAGTTTCTTTACGAACAGCGCATTCGTGCTAAAGTTCTTTCTGCTCCTAAGGGTAGTAAGAGCTTTTGGTCTTTCGTTAAAAGAGTAAGGGACAATGGTAGTTCGGCTATCCCAACTCTTTTAGTGGATGATCAAATATTCACTGACCCGGTTGATAAGGCTAACCTTTTAGCGGAAATGTTTGCAAGAAACTCATTCTTGCCGGATAGCAATCAACCACTGCCGGAACTCCCAAGAGTATCGTGTACTATGCCTAAGATATTCTTCCGAATTCATGCAGTTAAAAGGGTTCTTGCGGATCTCAATGTAAATAAGTCCCCGGGGCCGGATGGTATACCAGCACTGGTGCTGAAACAGTGCTCTTCGACGCTAGCTCCATTGGCTAACCTTTTTAGCTCTTCCTACCGTGCGGGAGTCTTTCCCTCCTGCTGGAAGGTTGCCAATGTTCAACCAATCCCTAAAAAGGGTGCGGCTACTAACCCTGAAAATTACCGCCCTATCGCAATATGCTCAGCGCTCTCGAAGGTGATGGAAAGCATGGTCAATTATCATCTCGTTAATTATCTAGAGTCCAACTCGCTTCTGAGTGATAGACAATATGGCTTTCGTAGTGGCCGTTCGACGGGGGACCTGTTAGCGCTCCTTTCGGAGCGTTGGAGTCGATCCATTCACCAATTTGGCGAAAGTAAAGTGGTTGCACTGGATATTTCCAAAGCGTTCGACCGTGTATGGCATGGCGCACTGTTGACAAAGCTTATTGCATTTGGTGTCGGTAATGACTTCTCTCGTTTTATTTCGAGCTTTCTCAGAGATCGCACTATTCGTGTTGTTATAGATGGGATCTCATCCAACGAGTTTCAGCTTAATTCAGGGGTACCACAAGGCTCTGTTCTTTCTCCCTCTCTTTTCCTTATCTTTATCAATGATCTTCTTGATCAAACTTCCAATCCTATCTACTCTTTCGCTGATGACAGCAACATTTGTCATTCATTTTCATTTGGCCGTAGACCAAGCCTTCTGGGGGTTGAGTACAGAAGGCAGCTAATGAATGACACACTCAATCGTGACCTCTCGACGGTCTCCGAGTGGGGTCTTACGAATAGGGTCGACTTCAATGCAGGTAAAACTCAATGTTGTATGTTGTCCCATAGGGCTGTGAGATCGACAATGTCATCAACAAACATGGGTGGTGTTGATATCAAGGAATCGGATACTCTTGATGTTCTGGGCATGAAGATTCAGTGTGATGTCCGTTGGAATAAGCATGTATTCGAAGTGTCGAAAGAAGCATTCAAGTGTCTTGGTTTCCTCAAACGGTGTAAGAAATATTTTACTCCATCCGATCTCTTTACTATTTATACCACCTATATCCGACCGAAAATGGAATACAACTCCCATATATGGGCAGGAGCTTCAAAGTCTATTTTGGAGCTTTTGGACCGTGTGCAAAGGAGGGCGTCGGCGCTCATCAATGACATTTGGATATCGAACTCTATTGATTCATTGGAGCATCGTCTGAATGTGGGTTGTGCGTCACTGTTTTATCGATATTACCATGGGAAGTGCTCTGTCGACATAAGGGAACTGATTCCCAGAGCCCGGGTTTATGTTCGAGATACTCGCTCATCTATCAGAGCACATCCGTTTGTAGTCGATTGTCCCGTTGACCGCACATCGCATTACAGAGAAAATTCGTTTATCAGTCGTACAAGCCGTATGTGGAATAAACTCCCCGCAGAGGTCTTCCCTGTCACTTACAATTTAGAGAAGTTCAAGGCAAATATCCACAAACACTACTCCCTCTTTCCTCCCTCTCATAACATATTTTCCTAATTCTAACACAATGCACTGCATTAGTAGGGGACATCCCCTGAGTGTTAGTCTAACGTAAAAAAAAAAAAAAAAAAGAGTGATTGCAAGGAAGAAATTCAAAAGTTCATATTTATGTACAACGTGACCCCTCGGGCTCAACACCAAGTGATCTAATGTTTAACAGGGATAAGATTCCAGGCATTGAGGACATAGCAGAAGAGGTGATTTATTCCATCTGCTAGAGATAAAGAAAAGGGAAAGAAAAGGCTGACTCAACGAGAGCAGCGAAAGACTATAATATTCAAGTAGATGACAAGGTCTTATAGAAAAATGTTATTTTTCCCAACAAACTCTCCCGAGTTTTGATAAAACAACATATGAAGTTGTGGACAGAAATGGAAGTGAACTTAAAGTTCCTGGAGGAGGACGAACATACACAAGAAATATAAGCATGGTGAAAAAGATTCCAGACGCTCAATGTACAGAAGACGCAACAGCTCAACAGCATCTTTGCACGGAACCATTACCCATCAACAATCAACCTGCGTTTGATCCACCGGAATCGTTGCATATCCCACAAGACTGCAGAGAAGTTGATACCTTTGAGTCGAAAAGGTTATCGTTTCCAGAACAAGGACCATTGAAACTAAAACTGAAAAAGGTGGAAGGAATCAGGTAACACTGATCTTTATCAGAATCTTTAACTCTTCTCTATTGTAATGTAATGTGATTTAGTTTATGCTCTCTACCAGATGCACATTCTGTTAATAAAAAGAAAACAATTTAAATAAAAAATAATTCTTTCTAAAAGTAAATAAAATAATTTTATTATAATTTAATACGGGTTGTTACAAGGTGCTTGCCTGTTTTCTTTTTCCAACAAAATTTTGACTTTTTTAAAGCTGCCAAAGGAATAGAACTTTCCTCCTAAATGAGCACAAAAGTTGGTAATAAACAAAATTTGTTAAGAACTTATTTACTATGAATTTATTATGAAATTTTTTTTTTCGTATCGCCAAATATTTTAAAAATTGTTGAATATTAACGACAAAATCGTTTGTTTTAATATTTTATTTAAGAAAATTCGTTTGTTTTGTTTTGATTTAATTTATTTTTTTATTTTTGTTCTTGACAGATTATAACAGAAAATCTTTCATAAAGCTCATGTTGTACATGATAAGATTGGCAAACATAGCCAACATTCAGTAGAAAATAATTAAACACAAATTGTTTAAATTTGATAGCTACAGCCAATTAATCGACGGATATGTAAACACTATTTTAAGTTTTTAAAATAGTGACCACCATCGAATCAGTTTAAAGGGATTTATTTTTGTCTGATATGCTTGAGAATGTTGAATTCTATTGATAACAATATATTGCAATAGTTTAAATAAAATTTAAATATATTTTTACAAAATTTTTGCATGAAGAAAATAATCTGGTGTTATTAAAATGCTTACTCAGGTTTATTAAAATGCCCCATTTTCCCGGGAATTGAAATTAAATTTCCCCGAAATTTCCGTCAAACTTTTCCCGGTAGTTCCCGAATCCCAAACCGTCGAGTTAAATCAAGAATATCGGTTTGATGAAAATTTCACTCTATTGCAATTTTACAAGACCTATATTTTTGACATGAATACCCCAAATGCTATTTCAGATAAGAAACAACAAAAACAGTTTTATCATTTGGAAATAAGTATACGATATCACTGACGTCACACAATTTTGTTCAGCGATAAGAGAGATAGACAGACAGGCGGATAGACATGAATTCTTTTCAAAATATGTCCACATAAATCATTTCTTATAGTCGTCATCATTAAACGCATGTTTTATCGCACTTCTCTCCCTCCCCTTCCTCATGTAAATAAATATTTTATTTTAAGATAAATCCGTTGTTACCAGCGACCCTAACTCTTGATTTCTATTTAAAAAAAATCATAAATTACATTTGAATTATGAAAAGGGCACATGTGTGTAAATTCAAAACATTCAGGCAACACAAAAAACCATGGTTGACAACCGATATTTATTAATACCGTTATCCGTTTCAAAATCCTTTCAAACTGATGATAACCGGCACCAATACCGAAACTATTGATTTCACAAAATACTGGTATTTCAAAACCGTTTGCCTTAATACCGGTATCGTAGCCGCATCGAATCGGTTTTTAACAAGATCTGTTTTTTTAAGTTTTAAGCAAAACCTATAAATTTTTCAATATAAGCTATCTGAAATTGTAAATCAATTTATCTTTTTCGATTTTGTTAATGAAAATTCGTATTGCCAACTTTTGATTAGACGAGTTTTTATGAAATTTTCCAGTAAGGTAATGAAGTTTTCTTGACTAATGTATGAAAAATTTCCTAAATTTAATAAAAAGCTTCATAACTCAAATGAAACTCATTCATTAAGTATAAATTCGTAATAAATAAAACGAAATTGTTCATAAAATTGTATGGAAAACTTCCTTATGTTAATGAAAATTTTCAATCGAGGAGTTTCACAGCGCAGCTTCATTGATTCAATGCAAAAAAATTATTAATATCATGCAGATAATTCTCTCAGTGTACAACTATACATAATTTGTTTTGATAACGCAATTTTTCAATAATACCGGTACCGTGTACCGGTATTGATGGTTTAGCATCGAATATACCGATACAAATACAATACCGCTACCGATGCCAATAATGTTGTTCGTTTCGGCTCTTTAGAGGATTCTGCTATTGATACAAACTTAATACTGTATTTTACTGCAACTTATGTACATATATTACTAATAACCTGAGTTAAACACTAACCATCGTTAACTGCATAAAATTTCACATTCAAAACGAATGTGAAGCACCAAGCATCGCTAATTTTTAGATAAGACGGCAGGCATTAATGCAGTGAATTAGGTGCATTACTTGTTTTTTCACTATAGTATGTTGGACAAGTTCTTTATATTTTTTAACAGCTCTTAAAACACTGCAAAACATAGCGGAATTCGAAAAACGCTTTATTTTAATAAAAAAAAAAAATACATTACTCTTTTTCAAAAATATAAAAAATTTTTGGAATAAAAATGATATACATACATAAATTTAAACGCCCAAAAAATTTATACTCAGTTTTCCATGATGTCTTTTAAAAAGATCTCAAATTTTCAAGGGATGGATTTTTGGTAGCTCTTTTTTTAATAATTCTTCTCAATATTTTTTTTTTTTTTCACCAGGTCGCCAAGCAAAATGCAACCAAAACGCAGGGAACCTATTATGCTGTTCAAGTATTTAGGCGTAAAAAAACTGCAACGCCTGTAGCTTATTGCAAGCGCTGTCGTGGTCTTCTTCGTGACAATGGCCGTCCATTGGAACAAATTAAATCCAAAGTTTTAAAATACAAGTTGTAAAAACCTTTGTTGTTACTTGGCAAGGAAAAATTCTATCAAAAATATGTTGATAAAGCCTCCAAAAACGAAATTAAAGGTATTCTTATTCAATTCGACATAACTTTGTTGGTTGGAGTTCCACATCGCTGTGAACCCAAGATAATTCGGTGATCCAGGTGCTAGGTGCTCACTACCAAAAGTCATACCGTTAGCTTAAGTCAACTTTTTAAATTTATCGTAGGTAACATAATCAAATTGAAATATTTGAAAACAAAAAAAAAAAAAAAAGAATAATAAAAAAAAATGCAATATTAAATTATAATGTAAAAACTAAAATAAATCAGAAACTTGCGAAAGAGTGTGGTAAGCCCATTGTAGTTACGGCTTTACATTTTCATAATAAATTATGTGTATATATTAATAAATTTGTACATTAAACCAAAGAAGCTTTAGCGGAATTCATCCCTTGAAACTTTTCATTCAATTAGTGCAGTTTTTCACAAAATTTTATAAAAAGTTTCATTTTATTTATTAAAAATTGCATACATTTAAAGAATAAGTTTCATTAAAATAGTTTGATTAAAATTATGAAAGAATGAATCAAGAAATGACAGATTAACAGTAATGAGTGCTCTTTAATAATATGTAAATAATAAGCAGTAGAAATAGGTCCAACTGCAAATAATGCGGTGGCCAAACGTATTATATTCATTCAACAAAGTAATTTTTGTAAATAGTTGTACCTATTCGCTGCAAGAAAAAACACACACATTTTGAGCAGCTGCTTACCCGTTGCATTTCAGCCATATAAAAAATAAGTAGTTCAAAAAATGAACTACAGTTGAAAAATAAGTGGTTACAGGTTAATAAATGATAGAATTAACTCACTCCCATACTATTACTAATTAAAAAGTAAATAGTTAATATAATTTTTGCGTTTAAGCTTGACTGCATACATTAACGACTTCGTCTCACAAAAATTACTAGTACTGACGCCTGATTATAATCAATAAAAAATTTTACTTTCATTTTATAACTACTTCTTTGGTAAGGAAATATTTTGCTGGTACCAAATGAACTTACCAAACATACAGATACCATGCAATGAATTGTTTAATACACTTAGAAAAAAAAGTTAGCAGAAAAATTTGTAAACGGTTTTCAATCCCACCCTACTATTTTTGTACTGATTTTTAGTAAAAAAATATTATTTAGCAAATCTTTTTGCTATTTACATTTTACAAATTACAGAGTTTTTACAGAATATTTACAAATTTTTGTTGCTAATTTCAGAAATCATTTTACAAATTTTTGAAAAACGATTTGCTAAAATAAGCAAAAAATTTTACTAATTTTAAAAAAGTGGATATTGAAGGAAATGTTATTCCTAATTAAAACTTACACCTACAAACTTAAATTTCCTTAAAATGTTACATATATTTAAAAAGGGATCGGAAGTGAATATACCAACTCATGTCTAAAAAGATGACATCCACTTAAAATAGCACTAAAAAGGTTTTTTAGTTCTAAAAATCCGCCCTAAAAACAATTAAAATTTAACCTTAAAAGTAAAAAAAAAAAATTGACCAAAATATTTTTCAAAACAGAAATTACCAAATTAAAACAAAATGATTAATTCGTTTTTAAAAAAAAAATAATTAAAATTTTTGATGCTCGATAAGAAAAATAAATTCAAAGCTTTTTACTAATATGTATTAATAATATTTAGTAATTTTTTTTTGCTGATTTTAGCAAACAGATTTTAACTTCCACTTTACAAAAAGTCTACTAAAATTTAGTAGCGGCTACTAATTTCATTGTACTACACGTCAGCAGACATGTGTTGCTAAGATTAGCAAAAAATACCGCTGGGCTCAAATTAGCAGAATTCCCCGTAATAACAGCAAAATTTTCAGTTGCCATTACAGACTATTTTTGGTGAGTGTAGGAGAAAAGGAGTGAGAAAAAGTAATTTCGAATATCGCTTTGCCTGTTCAAACCATGAGTTGATGTGGTTCAGAATAAGGCTGTTTGCTCAGGTCAAAAGCGTGACACTCCCTTTAGCGCTGATCCTCACAATTTGTTTCATCTTTTCTTAAATTTATTAAAAGTATTTATTTGTATTTATAATATCATTTAATTACGATCTCGAACCTGAACAATTTTAAATGAAAATACATTTTTTATTTACAGTGAAAAAAAACTTTTAGTTTACTAAATATTTTCATAAAAACTAGTCCAACTAAATTCTCTCTGTATAAAAAAAATTTGTTTTGCCAAGTCAAACAGAAATTGATAGCCGTAAGTTAATTTTAATTAACAAAAACTCGAAAAAATCAGTTTAAAAGAGTATAAAATGGACCAAGACAAATTTTTTCCATATTAAGACTTTTGAGAATTTTTAAAAATATTTTCTTCGTCATTATCATTTATAAATATAAATATAAAAAATTTGGTTTTAAATTTTAAAATTGACCGATATAGCGCAAAACGAAGACATTATTTTATCGGGGAAGTATTAACACACTTTGATGATAAAATTTGTCCAGGTCCGAGTGAAATTCCGAACTAGATAATCTTGGTAATGTTTTTATGAAACAGCTTTATCATATTAATAAATTGTTGCATCTGGATATGAAGATTGGATGATACATAATATGTCCCCAGCAAAAAAAAAAAAAAAAAAAAAAATGGTAGTCATTCCGTGACTATAACTTCTTTCATTGCTTCCTAAACTTCAGTTGACATTCTTTTATGATTTTTTGGTGTTATCCTAAGGCACTTCCAAAAGTATTCATATGTTCACTCTAAAAAATGTTTGTAAATTTAATACAATAAAATGGGTAAAGTTTTATGTAATATTACGAAAATTCGGTAAATACAAACACTAAATGCGTAAAACTGTTTTGTTAACACTTTCATATACAATAATACACACAAAAAGTATTTTTAGACATAATATGTTCACAATTAAACACTTTGTGCCTAACATTAATATTATTTTATTAAATTAAAATTCTACGCACAAATTTTGTAATTATACTACATAAGAATGGTAATAAATATTTTGACATTTTAAAATTTGAAAATATAAAAAATTAAAAAAAGCTAAAAATGTATAATAAATCAAAATCATTTATCCATACAAAAAAAAAAAACTGAAGTACAATTTTTAAAAACATGATGCACATATTTGCAAGACAACAACAGCCAACTTTGTAAGTGCACGGATGTATAAAATCTATATCTCTGCAAAGGTTGCTCTTTATAATGGAGGAGAGGATACAAATCATGCCGCATACTTTAAATTGAAGGTGACCATTATTGCACATGCCCATTAAAAAGCTGCGCTAAATTTTTCATTAATAATTAATAAATCATAAATGTATGAATAAAAATAAATTTTTTGTCTTATAAATCAAATGTTTTTGTGCAGTTTAATTTAAAGCATTGCGTTGGTAAATAAACGCATTTAAGAATCCCGAAAACTGGGATAAAAAATTAAACTGCTTATGTGGCAGCACTGCATACACCAAATTTAATGTTTTTCAACACTTTAGCAACTTTGAAAATGTTGCCGCTGAACTCTGTACCATGTTGAATTTCTGGTAGAGTGTTAAAAACACACTATAGTAAATTATATACATTTTGAGCCGAACGACAAGCATCAAAAAGTATATAATTTTCTAGAGTATTTTTCTGCTCTACCAGAAATTCAACATGGTACAGAGTTAAGCGGCAACATTTTCAAAGTTGCTAAAGTGTTGAAAAACATTAAATTTGGTGTATGCAGTGCTGCCACATAAACAGTGTAATTTTTTAACCCAGTTTTTGGGATTCTTATCTGTTTACCAGTTTTTTCGTGAAAACAATTTTTTTTTCAAATTATTGCATTTTTCTCTTTATTATATATTTTTACCATAGAAATGGGAAATAATGGATATGAATAGACATTGTTGGTCAATGTGTGTGTACACACTTTAATACTTTTCATGTCATAATGTAATGTTAATTCGTAACTATTTTTTAACACATTTGCAAATTTTTGTTGTATTTTTTTTTACTTTATTAGACATATCTAATTTTAGTAAAAATAAATAATATATTGAACAAATATTATATTTTTATATGAAAAATCTGAGAAAATACATGAATAAAATAAAAAAACATTTTTTTATGAAATAATCTGAAAAATCTCTAGCATCCAAAAAACGGCCAAAAAAATGGTTCAAATTGGTTATATTACAGCCCCGCTAAACACTACTAAAAGTTGCCGACCAAAACTCACCTTTGTTGCCGCCAAACTATGTTCGTGTTCTAAGAGAGTACTAAAAAGTTCGTGAGAGAGAAACATACTCTATAGAAAATTATATACTTTTTGCAAGCATTAACGACAGAGATATGGACTTCTAATTTTAAACTTATTTCCTTCATGCAAATTAGAATATACTGCTAATTTCATTCATTTTAATTTGTTTTTGTTTTCTTTACAGCACAGCTTGCTTCCATAAAATCAATATCAGCCAGTAATCGTACTGTTGAGAATGGCCAAGAGCTACGTATAGTTTGTAAAGTAACCGGACGACCACCGCCAAAAGTAACATGGTTCAAGGATCATAGATCAATAAATCGCAATCGAAAACTGTATCAGTTTTCTCATTACAAGTAAGTTAAATTTATTATTGATAGAATTAACTTTAAATGTGGGCATTATTTCTGTTTTCTTTAAATTATTTTGGTTGTTTGTTCGCAGAAAGAGATCTGAACTTGTAATACGTTCTTTTAATACATCAGATGCTGGACGTTATGAGTGTCGAGCAAAAAATAAGGTTAATCGTAATGTAGAACGCAGAGCAATAGTAATAAAAACGTATCCAGGTATTTCCAGTAAATTTTATTTCAATTTTGCTTTTAATATTTATCATATTTATTAATTTTTTTTGGCCAGTGCAACGTTTCGATCCCAATCCAAGAGGTAATGGCAATAACTGTCCTGATGATGCTTCTGAGTTCTGTTTTAATGGTGGAACTTGCAAGTTCTTTTCAGAAATCGGTTCCTACTCATGCATGTAAGTTTTATTTTCAATATGTATTATCAGTTTGTCATTCCGTTTGTATCACGTGTACCCGAATAAAAAAAAATTGATCTGGCACAATATTTAATTATATCGAATTTTATATTTCTTAATATCTAAATTGATCCGAAAAATGGTAGATCAAATTAGATCCAGCAATATATTTGGGGATTTAGACGGATCTAAATTGATCCGATAAATGGCAGATCAAATTAGATCCAGCAATATATTTGGGGATTTAGTAAGATTTTAGCAATCCAGCAATCTATTTAGGGATAAAGTAAGATCCAAATTTATAAATTTACCCAATTTATAGTAGGAGTACAGTTTCCTACTAAAAGTTGGGTAAATTTCAACAGAAATTAATTACAGTGTATGATTGATCAGATAATATAAATATATACAGAAATTAATAGATAAATTTGTCACAAAGTTGAAATTATGATCCACCCTAATGCCCAACATATATTCCTACTTATAATAGCAATTTAATAGTATTAAAAACATAAACACCTCAATCAATTAAAACCTATTGTAGGCAAAATGCAAACGAAATCTGGTTTATTAAAAAATGTAGAAATAAATTTTAAATAAAAAAAATATTAAAATTCTAAAAACCAATTCTTTCGCCAGGATTTGAACTCGGTCTGCGAGAGTTATGGTGAGTAATGTACTCATAAGTGTGTGCCTGTCATTATTAGACTGAAATAAATTGGTTCTGTACTTATTTGATTTTATATAACAATATATAGCTATATTTAATCATATCTTATTGACTAAGAAAAAAATGTAGAGAAGTAATTATTATATTTAAAACAAACACACTTTAGAGTGGTCCAAAAAACATCAGAGTTTAAATTCGCAATCTCCACAATGTTGCCCCTATTCCTTAATGTTTAAAAACTCTTTGCCGAGTTTCAGCAAAATCACTTTATATTTAGAGGTAGCACGAAAAGTTACCTCTTAAGAAAAGGGAAAAATTTTTACCTTGACGACTTGCCTAAATCGCTGCAGCTAGATAGTTGCTGGTGCTGGTTCCTTCTCTGGTGTAACATAGACAACAGCTAAGACGTGACTTTTGAATAATACAAAGCGGAGGGGCAAAAAAGCGGAAAATTTTCCCCCATGGAAGTTAAAATTTGGTACATAGGATCCTTCTCCGGCGCAGACAAGAAAGTGATTTAGCTAGAAACCTGAAATTTAAAATATGTGTTAACTAGGGTATGGGCTAACTGATTGATCAGCTAGATTTTAGAATTTTAGCCAGGTACATGGTAAAAATAATGGTTGAAAAGGTTAAAATCTGAATTTGAGTTATATATGTGTTACCTGGAATCTTTGAATTTTAGCATATATTATATTCATATATTTTTGCACACATGCCATATATTTAAATATATGCTCATACATGTAACCACATATGATCACGCAAGAAATCATGTATGTTTCCATATATTACCATGTATTATCATTTTTACATGGGCCAAAAGTTTTTGTTAATTTTTTTGAAGTATGTTTTTTTTATGGTAGGTAAATATTTAGTCCCGATTTTAGTGGAATGCGCAGCAAAAATGCTGTAGACTATTACATTAGAACAATAATTTTTACGATTTATTATTGCCTTATAATATATATATTTATAATATTTTTTTTTTTTATTTACAGATGTCCTGAAGGCTTTATTGGTGAAAGATGCGATCGAAAGGAAGTCAACAATATGCCCCCTAGTACGTACAGCAACGAACAAGAATGTGGCGAAAAAAAGTATTTAGGAAGTTATTATTGCTAAAGTAGGTTTTTCTATAGCATCGAAACTTTTTAGCTTGTCTTTTTAAAGAAACACATTTAAAAGTAATCGAATCGAAAACAATTGTTCGGCAAAAAATCCAAAGAGAATGAGCCTTTTGATTGAAAAGTTTAGGTATGAATTAGGGATGCCAATCTCAAATCTCGAAACACCGGAAATTTTATAATTCCAAAAATATGTACATAGTTATTTATTGGATAATACAATTCTGTTTATATTTTTCAAAACAATTTTTTGTTAAAAATAATTTGATTTTGATGAAATCTAAGCTAAACCGATAAGAGTTAAAAACATTTTTAACTATTAATGTTCATAATATTTCCTGTATTAATGAACTTCACCAAAACTTTATAGAATGTAACGCGGAGAAATAACGCTAGAAGTGAAATTTTATAAACGTTAAGATTTCAACGTTTATATATATTAATGTCTAAAGCTAGCGTGCAAACAAAAAGGGCGATTTTTCTCTTTACGCGAACTTGATTTTTTTTAGAGAACGGATACTCGTATAGTTAAGGCGGAAAGACATATTTCAATTTATATTTTTGAAATAATTTATTGAAGACCGGAATAAAAACTTTGTTTCAGAAACTGTGATAACATTTATAGGTACAATGATAAATTCGTAGGTACACTGATGAATACATAGTCGCACGAAATTTTAAAATCACAAAAACTTTCGAAAAATAAACGAAAATTAAATTTAACGATTTTTTTTGTTTTCACATTATTTTCGTAGTTTACTATGAGTGAACAGTTAAAAGTTTGCGAAATTTTACAAATGTATGATTACAGTAACAAAAATTTTGATTTTTAACAAATATGCAAAAGAGTATATGATAAGAGGGCGGGCCAATAAGTCCATGCTAATTGAATTTCCCGTCTTTTAACTAAAAATCGAAAAAAGTGAATTTCGTGTACTTATTAAGCATTATTTTATTGCGGAAGAAAGCCATCACTCAAACCAAGGCTTAGCTTGATAAATACTACGGGAATTTCAATGGTAAACAAGTGGTTTACTGAATGTAGTTGTGGACGTACAAGCACGAAGATGGGTGCCGCGTTTGCTCACAATGAACCACAAACGCAATCGAGTGATAAGTGCAGTTTCCATGGCAAAAATCCATCTGTCCTATTCTTCAGATTTAGCCCCGGTGACTATTCCTTTTTTCAAACGTGAAGAGATTTGACTTCAATGATGAAATCATCTCACAAACAAATCCCTATATTAATGATCTCGACAAATTTGATTTTTTGGAAGGGATAAAAAAAAATTGAGAAACGTTGGACAAAGTGTATAGAGCCCCAAGGAGACTATGTTGAAAAATAAAATGATTTTTATCCAAAATTCTGTGTTTCACTCAAAAAGTCAGTATATTTTTAATTAAAACTTATTATACCCTCCACCATATATGGTGAGGGTATATAGCAGTTTGTCATTCCGTTTGTAATATGTCGAAATATAGGTTTAAGACCCCATAAAGTATATATATTCGTGATCCTTATGCAATTTTAAGTCGATTTAGCGATGTCCGTCTGTCTGTCCGTCTGTCTGTCTGTCTGTTGAAATGGCGATCACGACGCGAAGACGCAAGCGGGGGTGCCTATTTTTTCCCAGATTATTGAACATCCTCCCGAGCAGTTTGGTATTTAAAATGAGCAAAATCGGTCAAGCGGTTCAAAAGTTATGAGTGAAAATGTGAAGGTACCTCTAAATTTTCCATACAAATTTGTACAATTTTTCTGTATCTATTTTTGTTTTCTGTTAAGTAAGGAAAAATGTTATTAAGTCTTACATACTACATACATGATAACTAAGTTAACGTAAAAATGAACAATGTTAAAGTCGCTAACAGAGCAGACCTCTGTAAATAACATTGCTAAAACTAAATAACAAATGTTCGTTACATAAATTGACAAAACATATTCATATTACAGTTCATGCAAAATTAAGTATATACGTATATTATCTTCATCCCCTTTGGTGGAGGGTATTCAAAGATTCGGCACAGCCGAATTTAGCCCTTTTTTACTTGTTTTTTTTTTTTTGATCTGGAAAAGTATTTGGTGAAAATCACTTTTCGCCTTTTGACTACAAATCTTCATTTGTATGAATTAAACATGATTATATAATTATATATAGTCATATATAAAACTCCATAAGAAATCAAGTTTTATTTAATTCGAAAAATGGCATGCATAATATGATCTCATGGATATCCCATGAGATCTTATTTGATAAAATTTCATTCGAAAAATTGTTTTGTATAACTTTATCAAGTTATAAATAATTTGATATAACTTCGTATAATTCTAAAAAATAATCAGTTGAAATTGTTGAAAATTGTCACATTTAAAACAAACTAGTATTAAAACTGTAGTCGAATCGGACCTTTTTTTGGTAACAAGAGAGGGTGAAAGTTATGACTCTAAGTACCTAAAAACGTATTTTTTTTTTAATTTCCGATCGTATATGTCGCTAAAATATGTAAGTGATGCACATGCATCCAAACAAAAATTTAAATAAAAATCATGAAAAATATAGATTTTTTTGCAAAAAAAAAAAAAAAAATATACAAATCTCTTTAAAATTGTTTTAGTCAATTTAATTTTTTGCAAGTAGTTTATTTTAAATGTATTCGTAGTTTCATAAATGTCAATTTCATACATTTCCTTCAATTAAAAGGGATTTAACATTAAAAAAAAAAACAAATAAATGAAATGGCGAATAATTGAAACAAAAATGTGAAAAATCATTCTTGAATCAACTAAATTGATTTAATTTTTTGAAGTAGTTTCTTTTGGATAGAAAAATAAGATAATTGACTAAACCCAGCTATTACCAGGTAATGGGAAATGGAATAAGAAAACAAAAATTTGGACAAATAACACATTGTTTTAACATGCATAGGGGTGTCGTTGGAGGATGGTTACCCAAAGCTTACGAGTATAGACGTAAATAAGTCCTGAAAGTACTGAAGTAAGGTGGGAATATTAAAGTTATTATTTTATGATGTTTTCAATTTTTGTTTGAATGCATGTTCATCGATAAGATGTTTTATCGATACATTTTAATTTTTTTGTTTAACAAATGGTCGAAATATTAAGAAAATGGGTTTTTTAAGCACCACCGGATTCAGCGTACTCGAATTAGGGTAACCCACTGGGTGCCCCACTTGTTACCAAAAAAGCTCCGACTCGAGCACAGTGTTATTATTAGTTTTGCGCTCATTGGTGAAAAAGTGAAAAATTTGATGTTTCAAGTGATTATTTTATATTAAGACATAACAGTAAAAGTTTCATAATGGAATCATCTATTTGAGGTATTTGAGCATATAATGAATTATTTTTTTGTTTAGATAAATGTTTTGGAAATATTGAATAAAAAATCATATTGTTCTGAAAATGGGGTATTTTTGATATATATTGGAGTTTCACCAACTTTCCGGGTGAGAAAACCCGTTTATATGCTCTTAAAATGTGAGATTGCATCTAATAAATTGCTGAATATCTTTTTGCGGTTTTCTACTTAACAAAGGTTATGTGAAAGAGCTCCAGTTACAAAAATCTACGTGAAAATATCAAATTGTTTTTATTACATTTTTCTTTATTTACCGTGTTCTGAACTCACCAAAAAAAATCTGAAATAGCAACTGAAAATCTTACTATTATAAAGGGAAATTTTGCCAATTTAAGCCCTGCGGCATTTTTTTTTGCTAATCTTAGCAACACATGTCTGCTGACGTGTAGTAAAAAAGATAGTAGTCGCTTCTTAATTTTAGTAAAGTTTTTGTAAAGTGAAATTTAAAATCGGTTTGTTGAAATCGGCTTCATATTATTAGTATTAGTACAATGGAATTAGTAAGCGCTACCAAATTTTAGTAAATTGCTATAAACTGCAATTTAAAATAGATCTGCTAAAGTCAGCAACACATTTACTAAATATTGGTAAAATGGAAATAGCAGGAAATTTAATAACCAATATAATTAACTTGTATATAACGGCAATTTAAGTTTCTTTCTAATATTTTTTTAAAATTGGTAAATTTTTCTTGCTTATTTTAGCAACTCGGTTTTCGACAGTTTTTAAAATGATTTCTGAAATAAGCAATTTTTAAATATTCTGTAAAAATTCTGTAAATTGTAAAATGTAAATAGTAAAAAAACATTTACTAAATAATATTTTTTTTTACTAAAAATCAGTACAAAAGCAGTAAAGTGGGATTGAAAACCGTTTAAAAATTGTTCTACTAACCTTTTTTTATGGCTAGTTGCCATTATAGCTGATAAGTGTGATTTTTATTAGAGATGGGTGCATGACCAATTTTTAGCTGGTTTATTCACAAAGAATAGAATTTTTCACATATGTTATGAATTTTACTTACGAGCACGAAATTATCTCGTAAACAATTAATGTTTATTTAATTGAAGCGTGGGTGATGTATCGGTTTAAAAACGGAGTTGTCCATTAAAAGTCCATCAGTGACGGACCGTTTACGGATCAGTATTCGGTCCGTATTTGTACCGTTTTTTCAACAAAAAACGGATTTGTGTAAATGCAACTTTTTTAATTTTTATTAGCAAATTTTAGTTTGTTTTCGTTAAAATTATTAACAAAGATATTTAAAATAAAATAACAAACATTTTCAAACTAAATACAACAAACACCAAACAAAATTACAAAGAAATACCATTTTTATCTCCAGCACAATTAGCATCCATCAAAAATCATGAAAAAAGAAAACAAAAATTTTATTTAGGTTTAAATGGTGGTATTTACGATGTAGCACACAATGCAAATTTGCAAATTATTTCACAAAATCTATTATAAACTGAATTAATTAAGTATTCGTTTTTGATAACTAAAGAAATCCAAAAGCAACGGAAGGAACAAGATTTAACGGATACGTATTTTCGGACCGTAAGCCGGATTCATGAATCCGTACGTGTCAAGAGTCCGTAAAAATGTTCCTTGAGTTTATATCAAAATTAAATTGTTCGAGGTTTCTTAACAGTTTTTAGTAATATTTCGATACTCAATCGCAAAAAAAGTATCCGAATTATACCACAGAGGTAAATCCTATTCTTTGTGGATTCGCGAAATATTTTAATATTAATTGTTTTTAAATACATATACTAGCCACAAAGGACATAATTATTCTTTTAATAAGGAAACGTTAATTTTTGAAGCAAAAGAGTTACATATGATGAGTTACCATCATGGTAACTCATAGTGAAGAAATAAGGGGTTACTTACAATAGTAAAATAAGTAGTTGCTCTTAGTAAAATAATAGTGTACGTTACTCAAGTAAAATTTTATTACTTAAATAAATCGATAAGAATTGAATTCATAGAACTTTTAAAATATTTACTTTTTGCACTCAAAAATTTAATATTTAATATAGATGCAAAGCTATTTCACATTAGAAACCCTTAAAATCTTAAATTTTTGGAAGACCCGTTTAACAGCAGATAATTTTATATTTCGTTGTATAGTTTTTTAAAACAAATGAATTAATAAATAAATAATAAAAAGACAGAAATACGAATTCAGTACATATTTCAGCAACTACCAGTAAATCATTATTTACCTCCATTCATTATCAGTAGGTCATTATTGTCTATTTATTCTTATTGGTCATTTGTATCCTACATAAGAAATGTTGGTCATATACATATATGCGAACATACGAGTACTATTTTATGTTGGTTTAAGCTGATGATCTATTAATATATGTATTGGTAATAAACTAAATATTTTAGAATTTATCAGGTTCGAGATCATAATAAATGTTACTATAGAAGAGTAAACACTAATGTAAGGGAAATATATACATACATATATAATTAAAACATAGAGATCAAAAAATACTGCGTTATCCATTCAGTGGTTTCAAAACCACCGGTCTGGCAAGGCTGTAAGCTGTTAAATATCTGTCTTCTGAAGTGTCATTTATTTAGTGAAAGCTTTGCCATTTACGAATATGGATCTTTTCAAGTTCTTGCGATTTGACGCTGTTAGACTTATTTTGTGGGGCAACGTCAAAGACCGTGTCTACGCAGATAATCCCCTAACATTGAAGCATTTGAAAACCAACATTTCTCAAGTTATTGCCGAGATACCGCCCGAAAAGTGCAAAAAAATGGTCGAAAACTACCACAAAAGGATCAACTGCTGCAACCAATCCAGAGGCGGGAAATCCCGGGCTTTAGTCCAGGCAACCTACGAGTAAATAACTTCTAGATAATTTCAAACTTCTGAGACGGGAAGTAATCAGACGTGTCGACCCTTCAGATATGGTATATTTTATAAAAAGGTTTAATTATTTTTGCACATAACTACGATGGTAAAAATGTGACAGAAAGGATGTCGAAACAGATACGGTAATAAGATCATCTACAACAAGAGCGAAAAATACCGAAAAAGTTTAAAACAGGTATCACCACAGCAATAAAGTGCGGAGGAAGCTTATTCCGTCTTGGTAGAAACGAATCAAACTTGATACCAATATAATGTAATTGGAAAGGCCGCACCTGAGAAATTCCCATTATAAAAAAGTCAAAAAAGCTAAAAAAAAAATGTTATCCAAAACGAGAAATTTTTAAACGTCAGCGCAAGTCAATCTACCAGGACAATTAAATCATACCACTGCGCGTTTTTTTTATCTAATTTTAATTCGTTAGACAATGAAAAACTGTCTAAAATGACTTTAAACACTAGTGGGGCTTCGACAAGAGTTCAGGATATAGTTCATATAAACAAGCCTTTCATGACATTAACTCGGATTCTTCAGTATTTATACCATCGATTGTACCATTGAAATTATTTTCTGAGAGGAAAACAATTTGGCAAAATCCTCGACCGTTTTCCACTAGATTTTGCAGGCAATTAAACATTATATTTATCAAAGAAACGGCCAACAATATAAAACAAGAAAATAAAAGAGTGGAGGCGGAAATTTAGAGAGAGAATTGGATTAATTGTTGTTTAACAAAAACCAGACTTTGGAAACGCATGCAATGGTAATACTGCAAGGCGCTTTTTTAAATGCTGAAGTATCTGTGCATTACATTACAAGCATTAGCAATACTTGTGAAAAGAAAATTAAGAAGAAAAAGTTGTTTATAGCAAACTTTTATTTAACTTTAATTTTTTTTTTTCAAAAATGCAAAACGGTTAATTTATTAGCAGCAGCTGATGATTTGACAATTTTACCATTTACCCAAACAAAAAGTACGGGTAAGTTCTGGTAAAAAGAGAAACACAATTACTCTCTCATGAACACTCTCATTTACAAGAAACGCTTTCTGGTAAGATTGGGTTCCCACGGGCACCGGCGGTAACGTACGTCGAACACGCCTATTAATTCCAATATTTTTTTCTGAAATAGTTCTTGTTATGTGCTAAATATAAAATTTTTTGAAAACATATATGATTTATTTTACTAATTCTTCGCTTTTCATTCAATAGGGTCAGCAATAATTGTGATATAAGAACATTTACAATAACAAAAAAGAGCCTAACAGGTTAAAAAATTACCTTTTTTAAAAAAATGCTTAAAAACAATATTTCAAAATTACGTCTTCTCTGAATTTGTCGCCACTTTACGCAGTGCAAAGGTTAGCAGCTGTTATAATCGAGTAACAGGACAAAAATGCATAACTTAACGACCTTAACAATGTTCGGATCGTATTTTACTGTCGATGTGGTTTTATAAACAAAGCAGTGTTATTTTAGTTTTATCTTTGGTTGTTTACTACAGGGTGGGTTTTATGTTACAAGAAACAGTGCCGTTGCCAGCACCACTTTTTTGCATGGATGGTAACCGAAATAAATGCGGTTATCGGCAAGGGTAACGCTATTTTCTATTATTTCGGTAACGCTACTTTAAGGATAACGATTTTTTCATTTATTTCGGTAACGGTATTTTAGGATAACGATTTTTTCAGTTATTTCGGTAGCGGTATTTTAGGGATAACGATTTTTTCAGTTATTTCGGTATCGGTTTTTAGCGATAACGGTATTTTCCATTATTTTGGTAACGGTATTTTAGCGATAACGTTATTTTAGCTATTTCGGTAACGATATTTTAAGGATAAAATTATTTTTGTTATTGCGGTATCGGTATTTTAGTAATAACGCTTGTTTCAATGCACACCGATATATTTAACCCCATCATGATCAGACTTTTGAAAGATAGATATATATGTATGTACAGAGAATATATTTTTGTACAGAGAATATATATTTGAATTGTTACTTCACAGCGGCCCCTTGCAGAAATATCTATAATTAACACAAACATTTATACATAATGAACCACAGATGGTTTGAAATTAATTGGTCCGTAACAGAGAACTGCAAAATCAACTTTTTTCTTGATTTAATCATACACAAAAATTCTTGTTCACTTTTAATAATTCAACAAAATTCACTGTAGAATAAAATCAGCATCATGTTACTGAACGCGTAATTGGAATCAGTGTGAATCATCTGTCGTTTATGTTTTATGCAAGTGTAATCACTTAACAGTGTTCAGTAACATGATGCTGATTGTATTCTACAGTGAATTTTGTTGAATTATTAAAAGTGAACAAGAAATTTTGGTTATGATTAAATCAAGAAAAAAGTTGATTTTGCAGTTCTTTGGTCCGTAAGTAGGTCCGAGTAAAAAAAAATAATCTGGCACAATATTTAATAATTTCCAATTTTATATTCCTTAATATCTTATTTGATCCGAAAAATGGCAGATTTAATTAGACCCAACAATATATTTATAAAGTAATATCAAAATGAATCCGAAAAAGGTCAGATCGAATTGTATCAGATTAGATCCAACAATATAATATACACGAAAACTACCACTTTTCCATTTGTATTTGTAATTGTGTTTCAAAAATTGTCAATTGTATTTCAGAAATAGTCAATTCTATTTCAGAAGTAGTCGATTGTATTTCAGAAACAGTCAATTGTATTTCTGAAATAACCAATTGTATTTCAGAAATAGTCAATTGTACTTCAGAAATAAAAAACAGTACACCCTACGACTTGGAGTTGTATTTTAATAATTTTTGTATTTGCAAATGCTGAAACTAAAAAGTTGAAATTTGGTATGCAGGTTCCTTCTTCAGTGTAGATAACAGCTATGGCGTAACTTTTGGAAAATCCAAAGAGGAGGGGCAAAAAAGCGGAAAATTCTCCCCCTTGACAGCCTGCCAAAACCGCTGGAGCTGTGAAGTTAATATTTGGTACATAATTCCTCATCCAATGTAAATGTGCAATGATGCTAATGTGCAGATGTGCAAAAGCGCAAATTTGTAAATGTGCAAATGTGAAAGTGTGCAAATTTGCAGAAGTGCAAATGTGCATATATGCTAATGTGCAAATTTACAAAAGTGCAAATGTAAAAATTTGCAAAAGTGCAAATGTGCAAAAGAGAAAATTTGATCGATTGTTTGATAGATTGATGGTTTGATGGATCGATGGTTTGATGGTAATGTAAATGTGTAAATGTGCACATGTGTAAATGGGCAAATGTGCAAATGGGCAAATGTGAAATTATGTAATTGTGTAAATATGTAAATATTTGTTTCTCGACAACGCCCAGCCAAACTGCAGGAGGTATGACGCTGACATTTTGTATGTAGGTTCTCCCTACGGCGTAGACATTTGCTAAGCGAAGGTTCTTGGAAACTCCTTCGGGGAAGAGAAAAATGGGGAAAAACTCCCGTTTCACGGCCTGCCCAAACCCTATAGCTTGAAACCAGAAATTTGAAATATGCTTTAACAGGATGCACAAACTGTTGGACCTTTAAAGTTAAAATCCAAAGGAGAGGGGCAGAAAAGGGAAAAATTCTCACCCTTGACGTCCTGCCAAAACGCTGGAGCTGGAAAGTTGAAATTTGGTTCATATGATCCTCCTCCGGTGGAGACATTCACCTAGGTCGGATTTTTGTAAATGTCTACAAAGAGGGGCAAAAAGGTGAACAGTCTCCCTTAACGGACTGCCCCCACCGATTTAGCTAGAAACCTGAAATTTGAAATATGTGTTACCTGGAGTATGGGCTTACTCCTTATTGAGGTACATCTAAGAGTTTTGGTCTGGGACATGGTAACATAATGATTTAAACTTGAAAGTTTTGTAAAAATATATTAATAAGGAAATAAAAACAAACTAAAAGCACAAAAAATTGATCTCACAGGCTGCGATTCGAAACCATTGAATCACTGGCTGGGATTCGAAACCATTATATGTCTTGGTCCGAATAGATATGGAACTATATAGCAATATCTCAAATTTGTTTGCACATATTGTATCATATATAATTATATCTTATACCATATCAAAAAATATTTCTTATATTAGAACATATATTAAACCACATATAATTATATCTCATACCATAATAAAAAATAATATTCGAAAATTACACACAAAAGACCAACGAAAATAATTTTATTGTTAGTTTTTGTGTAATTTTCATATATAATGGGAAATTTTATTGCATTTGAAGACATCTGGTAAACAAGATCATAACTTGTGTAGACATTACTTAATAAAAAATGTATCGGTATTTTAAGGGTAAAGTTATCTTCTTTTATTTCGGTAACGCTATTTTAAGGGTAACGCTATTTTCTATTATTTCGGTAACGTTATTTTAGGGATAACGATTTTTTTAATTATTTTGGTAACGGTATTTTCTATTATCCCTAAAGATAACGATTTTTTCAGTTATATCGGTATCGCTATTTTAGCGATAACGATATTTTCTATTACTTCGGTAACAGTATTTTAAGGATAACGATTTTTTCAGTTATTTCGGTAACGGTATTTTAGGGGTAACGATAGTGAGTTGAAAGGGTATTGAATCGATAACGGTATTTTAGGGGTATTGCCTGCCAACCCTGCTTTTTTGTAAGGTTGGTAATTTCTTTCCAACGACATACAATTTGTTCTGATCTGATAATATCTAGTAAAGAAATAACCCAACGAATATTGTTATATATATAAAGATATGATGTGCTGATCTATAAATCGGAAACTTAGAACGTGCATTGCCATTAAATTATTTTCAAAATTAAAAAAAGTTTCATGTTGAAAAAAATTATATGTCTTGGTCCGAATAGATGAACACATTTTTCGGATCAACCCATTTTTCGGGATCCCATTTGAACAGGTTCAGTATGCCATTTTTTTGATCAAATTAGATATGATGTGATATGGAAATATATTTAATCAATATAATTGTATCAGACCTTGTTTCATCGGGCTGTTCAAACTTATTTTCAATGTTATTTTAATGAATTAAACAAAATTTAAAAAAACGATTTTTCGAATAAATAAAATAGTTTTTTTTTTTTAATACTTTAGTTAAATTTCTATCTAACCCAAAAAAATTACTAAGTTATCACGACCTCTAAATGTTGACCGATTTAGCTGAAATTTGGACTGATCACTATTCGAATAGATCGCGAAAATTCTGGGCCACTCTACTGGTCACACCCGAAATGGGGGTTTAAATTCACCACATTCCATAACAACCGCTTAGATTCTTCTCTCATTTTTTATATTAAATAATTGTAAAAAAGAATTTTGGCAAAAGCTTATTATTGGAAAAGATAAAGCTAAGGTGCTATAGGGAGGCTTTTGTTTACAAATAATAACTTTCCGCTAAGCGGGCACTAACACTTTTTAGTTCCTTAGATATTAATTTTAAATTATTTTGTTTAATCACTTTCATTTGCTGAAATGTTTAAAATCTTTTTACATATTTTATATTTTTCAAAAAAAGAAACTCGCAATTGTAAAGAAAACATTTAAATGTTTGCAAAGAGAATAGATTGAATCGAAAATTTATAAATATTACTAATACCATGTAGTATAAATGGAAAATATCCAAAGTTAATTTCTTATTTAACTGTATTCTTTTTAATATTATTTAAAGCATTAAAAAAATAATAGTAGTAGTCCCTAAGGCGTCATGATGTTGGCTTTGTAAAACTGATTCTGAATTTAAAATAAAATCCCTTGAAGAAATATTTGAAAAAGTCAACATCAAAATAGCTTTAATATGTATATATAAATATGTAGGTACATTAAAAAATCAAACAAATCATATAACTCGAATAATTAACAGCCGAACCCTGATTTGAAAATTGCTTAATTATTTTTACCACTACCAAATGAAAAAAGTTTGAGAACATTTTTTTAGTGCAAAAAATATTCTTTTGTTGCAAAAATTAATACTATTTTTTTTATTTTCCGCAAAATAATGCAATTTTTTTATAAAATAAAAACACAAAAAAATTACAAAATGTATTTTTTAAGCAAAGCAAAAAATTAAAGATAAACCTTGCGCTTAACACACACTCCCGATTTACGCTGTCACAAAAGGGGATGCAAATCGGGGTTCGAGCTCTTAAGTAAATCCTAGTTAACACATAGTTCTAGTAACGGCCTAATACTTGGAAATGGTTTCTAGAAGTTTCTGCACTACTTCTCTTCTGTTTAATTCATATAATTTAAGTTATTTATTTCTGTATATTTGTACTTAATCAAGCAACTATTTTAATATGTATTAATAACTCTGTATAGTTGTATTAGATTCATAAGAATTAATATTTTTTTCCGTGAAATAATAATGTAATTTTTTATAAAAAAAAAAATAAAAAATGAGAAAAAGGTCTTCTTAAACAAAGAAAATCATTAAAGAAAAATCGTAACCCTTAATTTGATTTATTCCCCAAATCTAATGAAATTTGAAGATTTTTTAAAGGTTTAAAGGATTTAATAAAAAAGGCTAAAAATCATTAACTTTTTTTCAAAATCTTTTTCTAAATTTTCTAGATTAAGAAGATTCCCGACAAAGATCTACAATACTATTTTCTTATATATAGTTTGTAAGCCATATTTTTTCCGTTTGTGAGCCATGTTCTTCAGAAAATATTTCCATAAGTAGGGAGGAAAGCTTTTCTTCTTCTAATTCACCGTGCAGGCGAAATTCTCGAGGCCACTAATTTTCCCAGTGGACATAGATGCTGTTACCAAGACTTCAATGACTAAGTCAATTCAATGTTTCAATGTCTCGAATATTTAGGATACGATAAAGACGATTAGTACGTTTGTGTTGACTTTGAATGTCACAATGAAAAAAGCAAATTTTGACACGCTGTTTTTCATATCTGCCAAAGAAGACCGTTGCCATTTAACTTCGAATATTTCCCCTGCAAGGTATGTACACATTTTCTTCATCCCCAACCCGTCTTTTGTCATTATATCTTTGTAACAGCCTATCATATCTTTGTAAGTACCAGGTAATGGGAAATGGAATATGAATACAAAAGTTATAAGTACTTACACCTTCGTCATTTTAACACGGGGGTGTAGACATAAATAAGTCCTTACCAAGAAAGTACTAAAATAATTAGTTACTTGTGGTATTGAGCAATAAGGACTAAGTGCACTTATGCACTCTGTATGTATATTTCTCTTTCTTTATTTATTTATGTTTATATGTACACAAATCCATACTGCTTAAACATCAATCAATGGCATTTAAATTATAAAATCAATGCGACACATTATTTTTAAGGCTCTAAATAAGTAGTGATATATATCACAATATTTGTAACGTATTACTTAAAGTGTGAAAGTAAAGCAAAGAGTTAATGATACTCTTTATCAGTTAATACCTGAAATAGGTCAGTATGTTATATTCAAACCTTATCCGATAATTTTTAATTACTTCCTCTTACAAGAAGCATTCCGCAAGGATCAGTATTAGGCTCCCTCTTGATTTCATTGTACTCTAATGATCTTCCGAATATGTGATTGACAACGGTTGTGTCGCTAATGCATCAAAGTTTGAACTGCTTTGCTTACAATTTGTTAAAAAAGAGGCTAGAGAACATTGCACAAATTTATTGAAAATCCGATATGGTCAGGTTCTATGATTGCAAAAATCACTTACATAAAAGTGATTTGAAAAAAATACAAGAAAACCTCAAGTTTTAAAAGAATCTTTGAATACCCTCCACCAATATTTTAAAAAAAAGATCTCTACTGTTTTTGATACAAATAATGTAAAAAACTTTTGAAGTAAAATTATGGAGGTAACAAAAATTTTTTGTGGTGAAAAAAAAAATTTAGTGGTGAAAAAATTTTTGAGGTAAATAAAAACATTATTTTATTCTAAGAGACTGTTGAAAAACAAGTCAAAATATTTTACTCTCCAGTCGCTATGAAAAATTTAGAGTTACCTTAACATTTTCACTCGTTACTTTTTACACTTTATGGGGTCTTAGACCTATATTTCGACATGTTACAAACGGATTGACAAACTGATATATACCCTCACCTTATATGGTGGAGGGTATAATTAAAGGCAAAAGTACTAAGAATATTTTAAAGCAATCCTTCCTGGGTTATCTGACCATTGTTGTTGTACAACGATACATTAAACAAATTTGAAGGCTGCATTGTTACGGACGAAGGAACGTGCCTAAAAGCGTACCGGGCCAAACATTTTATATTGCGACACGCCGAGGAAGTGTAAACTCGAAATTCAAATATCAGAAGATTACTCAATAATGGCAATTGCTAAAAATTAATTGTTAAAAATAAATTGAAGAAGAGTACCGGTGTTATTCAAAACGAAAATACTATGCGAAAAAATGCAATAAATATGATTAAAAAGTTATAAGGAATTAAGTGCGTGTTAATTTTAAATGAACTGCATTTAAATACTTTACTTAAGAATGTATGCAGATAATGCCCAACATAATATTACTTGCAATGAAGTCTCGCTTGATCAGTGTGTCAGAACTCTGAATTTGGAACTTCATCGTATTAATTTATGAAAAAAGTTTAATGATTTAATTTAATGACAATCCAAAAATGATTAGCGAAAAATTATTCTATTCCCAATGTAGTAGTCAGAATATTGAAACTGATGCCAAAAATCTAGGAATCTTTTTTAATAACGCACCAGCTTGAAATTGTGTCTTGAAGTCAGCAGGTGTACTTGTTTTTCTGCAAACTGTATATTTGTTAGCATAACAATAACTTTTTTGAAATTGGTGCCGTGGCGGCAATTTGAACCTCGAAACTACTTACCAGCCTATTTACTCGCATAATTACGTTTGCTCGCTATGTCCAAAAAGAAATGGGTACTCATTATTATTGTAGGCGAGAGTGTTATGACTACCAATTACTTTGTGTTTTTTGTAAGTGAGAAGATAATGAATACTTTCGGGACATTGCGAACAAAAATAATTAAGCAAGTAAATAGGCTGGTAAGTAGTTGAAACAATGTTTTTGCTGTGATATTTGTTTTTGTCCTTCTTATTTAATCTTGGGCGCACTTTCAGACACAAAGATTTAAAACAAAAGGTGTTGAACATGTTTGTTAACTCGCCATATGTTGTAATGTTAAAATGGTAGGATCGCCATGTAATGTTGAAGTTCCCTTTTGGTGGCGGGAACTTTGTCGCCAGTTTCCTGCTATTTTATTTCGAAATAAATTACAAGCGAGGTGTTTGTTGAGCAAAGAATATCGTTATTAAACAAAATCACTCTCAATTTATAGTAAATAAAGACTTACTTAGCAATTACCCTTGGTTATATTTATTATGTGTGAAACAACGATGAGTGGACAACACCACAAGGGTTGACTGTTTATAAATCTGTACAGTAGATGTTATACTAGTTTGACTAGATATTCTCAGCTTAGATTACTGTAACCACTGCAGTCGGTTGTACACTTCAACCAGTGTTGATCGTTGTGTAATATGATCATTTCATACTTTGTAACCAAAAATATTCTTGTCAGTAATAACGCATAAAATTCATGCTACACATGTTACAATATGTATTTACTGTACAAAATTAAAGAGCAATTCTAAAAAAAAATGTTCTGAAACAACTAATTACAAAGCTTTCTAAAAAGCAAACGTAAACATTAGTATGTGGACGTTAGTGGACCCAAAAGAAGTACCTTGATGGGTCCAAAGAAGTCAATTAACCACTAAAAATGAAAACCAGAAAAAAATACTTTTTTGGTGGCAAAAATTGTCATGCCGAAACATATGCAGACTTTTGGGCCTGGTACCATTTGTGAAACTGCTTTAATCATTCTTCCCGAGTAAAAAATTGATCTGGCGCAACTTTATCATATCCAATTTGATATTCGTTTACATCTGCTTTAATAACCAGATCCGAGAAATGGCAGATCAAATTAGGGCCAGCAATATTTTTGGGGATTTATAAGGATCTAAATTGATCCCAAAAAGGGAGATCAATTTAATCCAGCAATATATTTGGGAATTAAGAATGATCTTAATTGATCAAAAAAAATGGCAGATTTAGAAGGATCTAAATTAATCCCAACAAGGGCAGATCAAATTAAGTAGAAAGATTAGTTGTGGAAAAAAATTTTAGGTAAATATTATTCACTTCGGAGGGACTGATGAAAAATATAAGAGGGAGGATGCCCATTAAAAGGTGCATCCTCGCTGACTTCTTCGCACCGTGATTGCCATCGCTAATGCTCGTTATTTCAACCAATAGATACCTATCAGTTCTTTAATACAATATCTATTGGTTTTTGTTCGTCTGCACGGTAGGTACCTAGCACTGGTATTAATCTATTGCTTCAAATTTCGTGCATAAATTGACTTAAAGTCGCTTTAGACCTATATTTCGACACGTAACGCTCGGAAGGCCAAACTTCATTCAAACATTCTTCAAGTTAAGAGGCCAGCCTTTATTTAGGTTGTCGTAGCCGAATTCGACAATAAGGACTGGCAATTGGTCTGTCAACAACTTTTAATCATGAATTCATTCTTCTTGTTCTGATATGCATAATTTTTCAACTTTAGATCTTCACATCTTAAATAAAATTAATTGAATTTTGCTTTAAAACTGGTAATTGTAATTTTATTTAATATTAGACCAAATCCAACAGGTTGTGGGTCCAGTCACCACAATATTAAATAAAAGAAGATTTGAATATTGCTTAAACAATACGAATAGCCCAAACTTGTGAATTTGGGCAAAACTGAAAACTTGAAAACTGGTCAAAATTAAAAGGGCACATCAACATGATGTTTCGTGTACAACCGCTGGAATATGTTTTAACGGTGCCAAAAAGTGTCCAATAGAAGACACAACTACTGAAAGCAAAGCAGAGTTTCAGAAGTGGAAGCAGGATGATGCAAAATTTGCAAGTATTATTGCCAGGGCATTAAATAAAACAACAGCAAAGTTAGTGTTGACTTGAACGTGTGAGATAAATTATACGCTCGTTTTGAACGAAGCAGTACGCAATGTTTAAACATGCTAATTTAATCATTGTTTCAGGCTAAGCGGGCGTTGTGGTGTAATGGTAAGCGCTTCGCGGCTGCGGGTTCGATTCCCAGCGACGGCAACATCAATTTAGAAAAATAATATGTATGAGTTTTTATCTCTCATGCATATCGCAACGTCCTTCTTCGATGTTTACCATAGCACTTAACCACACCGAAGAAAAACAACATCAAGCCCTTCATGCTTCACCACCTTTCATCTCTTCTCTATCTCCTTTCCAAAGAAAGCAACACAGAGGAAGAATTTCCAGAGTTTTATTTCACTTTAAAAAAAAAACAAAACAGAAGATATCAATATTCACGTAACAAAATTGCAGAAATTATTTGTAGATTTTAACAACGAATTGGAAAAACACGAGGAAAATAAATTGTCGGAAAGAATGCTGAATGGTAGAATATTGTCAACACTTCTAAAAGAGTGACGATTTTTTGATAAATACTTAAAACGCGGTAACTTTTTTATTTTAGTATAATTTACAATTTTGGGCAACACTGGAATACTTGTTACAGCGCTTATTCTAAAGAAAACAAGTAAAAAAGGCTTAAATTCGGATGTGTGAATACCCTCCACCAATATCCCAAAAATTGTGCTTTACTGGATTTGATATAAATAATGTAAAAAACTTTTGAAGTAAAATTATAAAAAATTGAAATGAATCAAATCAAATATATTTATCTTTTTTAAAATATATTCTTAAAATTGTTAATAATATTAACAGAAAACAATATTTTAAATGATGAAATTTATTTAACGGAATTTATGAACACAAAGAACTTTTTGAAATTTGATAAGGTATATTTGGGATTAATGGCTAAAGAGTTAATATCAGAATGAAAGTTTGACAACAGTGAAATTAACAAAATTGTAAATAATTGTATTAATTTGTATATAGAACTTGCAAATCAAATATTAAGACGTTTTGATAAGGACAAAGGTAATAATTCTTTTATAGAAATTCTAAAAGAATTCCCCAGCTTTATTTCTGAAAAAGAAAAACAAATTTTAGACTCAAAACTCAGAGATATAAGAATTGTAAAATTTAAAGAATTTTTTGAAGTAAATGAAATAAATTTACAAACTTTTTGGCAAAAAATTACAGATTTAAAACGTGGGGATTCTACTGTTGCATTTCCAGTTCTGTCAAAGTTTGTAAAACAAATTATGCTTCTTCCACATTCTTCCGCAAATGTGGACAGAATTTTTAGTCAAGTCATTCTAAATAAAACAAAATTTCGATGTTCCCTATAAAATGAATCTTTACAAGGAATTATATTTTCTAAAGATTATTTAAAATGTAATTATTCAAACTGTTTTGATGCTAATATTAAAAAGGATTTAATAAAAATGCCAAACTGAAATAAGTATCTATAAAATATATGTTCATACAAAAAAGTTAAAAAAAAAAACTTTTTTTAAATTTTAAAACGATTTATCCAAAATTACAAAGTAAAGGGTGTGCCAAGAAGAACGAAATTTTTAAATCTGGCAACATTCGAAGTGTCATTGTTTGACATTTGAACAATTGTTATTGTTTGCTAGTAGAAGGTACGAGGTTAGTAAAAATGGAGCGCTACACGAATGAACAACGCATTCTCATTGTGAAATTGTTTTACCAAAATGGTGAAAGTTTTGCGGCTACAGTTCGCAAATTGCGATCAATTTGGGGTCACAATAATGCTCCAAAAGAGTCAACTGTAAAGAGATTAATGGATAAATTTGCCGAAACTGGGTCTGTTAGTGATGTAAAGACAACAACGCGCCATCGACCAGGTCGATCGACCGAAAATGTCGCAGCTGTACGTGATGATGTCGCTCAAACTCCATCCACCTCAATTCGACACCGAGCTCAGGAAATTGGTGTCTCCAAATCCACTTTGCAGCGAATTTTGACGAAAGATTTGCATCTTCATGCATACAAAGTTCAATTGACTCATGAACTGAAGCCAGCTGACCATGGACAGCGAAGGGAGTTCGTTAATTGGGTATTGGAGAGACAACATGAAAATGCTGATTTTGCCGATAAAATCATCTTCAGTGACGAGGCCCATTTTCATCTTGATGGCTTCGTCAATAGGCAGAATTGTCGCATTTGTGGTGAGGAAAATCCTCGAGTGATTCACGAGAAGCAAATGCATCCTCAACGTGTCACTGTGTGGTGTGGTTTTTGGGCTGGAGGAATCATTGGACCTTTTTTTTATGAAAATGAGGCAGGTCAAGCGCAAACAGTCAATGGTGTTCGGTATCGTGAAATGATAACCAGTTTTTTCTTGCCTAGAATTGAAGAAATGAATGTGGAGGGCATGTGGTTCCAACAAGACGGCGCCACATGTCATACAGCCAGAGAAACAATTCAATTGCTGCATCAGTCATTTCCCGGTCGTGTTATTTCGCGTTTTGGAGATCAGAATTGGCCTCTTAGATCGTGCGATTTAACACCATTCGATTTTTTTCTTTGGGGTTTTTTGAAGTCGATGGTTTACGCGAATAAGCCGACGACGACTCAAGCCTTAAAAGAGGAAATTGGACGCTGCATTAATGAAATACCGCAGCATTCATGCAAAACGGTCATTGAAAATTTCATTAAAAGATCGCGTGCATGCCAGCAAAGCCGCGGCGGCCATCTGCACGATATATTGTTCCATACATAACCTCATTCTGTCTACTTTACGATATAATAAAGTTTCACGATTTTTTTTTAAATATCTGTGTTTTATTTAAAATTTAAAAATTGCGTTCTTCTTGGGACACCCTTTATATGTAAATATATACAATTTATTTGTAAAACGTTTTTATACCCTCCACCATATATGGTGAGGGTATATATCAGTTTGTCATTCCGTTTGTAACATGTCGAAATATAGGTTTAAGTCTGTCTGTCCGTCGGTCTGTTGAAATGGGGATCACGACGCGAAGACGCAAGTGGGGGTGCCTATTTTTACTCAGACTTTTGAACATCCTCCCGAGGAGTTTGGTATTGAAAATAAGCAAAATCGGTCCAGCCGTTCAAAAGTTATGAGTGAAAATGTGAAGGTAACTCTAAATTTTCGATAAAAATTGGTACAATTTTTCTGTATCTATTTTTTTAAGCTTTCGATTTGGCTTTCAATTCATTTATTTACCAAAAATATTAAATTAACTACATACTTCAAATTCTAATGCATTCAGATGTTACTAGTAGACTTATTACATAATTTCAAAGTCAATTTTTCAAATGTTTGACGTTATAAAAGCATTTGTTTCACATTTTTATGTCAAAAAAGAAATTTTCATGGAGGAAAATAGTATTTTTTTATTCCATTTGTATTTTTGAGAATTTAGGGATTGGCAAATGTGAATATACATGTAAAAAAACTACACATGAATAAAGTGCATTAGCCAGTAACAAAATTGAGTATTTGCCAAAAACTATGCTTTAAAATTTGTTTTTGTACAGTCCATGGTTAAAAAAACTAGTGAAAATGTAAAGGTGCCTCTAAATTGCCCATACAAATTTAGTACAATTTCATAGTAGCGACATATTTTCTCAAATTTTTTTCACCAGTCGCTTAGAAGTAAATAGTTTGTGTTTTTTACCACTAAAATTTTTTTCACCACCAATTTGTTCACCTCAAAAATTTTTTTCACCTCTGAATTTTTTTTCTATCAAAAAAGTTCTTTTCACATCTAAAAAAGTTGCTCACTTCAAAAAATTGTCTTTTTAGGATATTGGTGGAGGGTATTCAAAGATTCGGCACAGCTGAATTTAGCCTTTTTTTACTTGTTCTTAAATACAATTGACAAATTCTGAAATACAATTGACTATTTCTGAAATACAATTTACTATTTCTGAAATTCAATTGACTATTTCTGAAATACAATTGACTATTCTAAAATACAATTGACTATTTCTGAAATACAATTTACTATTTCTGAAGTTCAATTGGAAAGGTGTAATTTGATCTACCATTTTTCGGATATATTTAGATCTTTCTAAATCCCCAAATATATTGCTGGATCTAATTTGATCTGCCATTTTTCGGATCAGCTATATATCAATTGATTAAATATTGCGCCAATCATGTTTTTTACTCAGGAAGATCTTGTTTTTATATAATTATCAAAACTGATTGCTTTTGCTAGAGTGTGCATTTAGGTTTTAACCGTAAAGCGCATTAAGTATTCACGATTATGTTAATATTTTAATATCAGAATTATGAAATCATTACAAAAAGAAAAATTCAAAACATTGTATGAGTTTTGTTTTAAAAATTTTTTTCTTAAAACCTGTAAAACTTATCTACTTTTCTACTACTTTTATGTTTTTATCTGGAAACATGATTTTTTCAAGTAAGTTACTTTAATTTGTTTTTCAATTCATTTGTTGTTTTTAAAAAACTGTAAGTTTTAATATTAGAAACGGTGTTTATGTTTTTGTAAGATTTTCTTATAAAATCGGAAAAGTGAAAGTATATTTTTTAAAAAAAGCATAAAACGTTGAAAACATAAAACTAACGTGTACAGTTTCTTTTGGCGCTCACAGTATGTGAGACTTACTCATAAACAAATACAAAAATGTCAAAAATCTGCAAGAATCACCCAATCTGGCAGCACTGTACATAATGAATAAATGACTGTTAAAAAATAACGTATACTTGATTTGGTGGTGGTTCTGTTTTGACAAGCATTTTTTAGCCAAATGAAAAACAGTTGTACACAAAGCTCTCTAAATAAGAGACATAACCGACACAATTTAAAATAAGCGGATAGTTTTAACTTTTTTTGTTTTTGATATTTATCCACATTATTATTATTGAATAATTTTATTAAAAAAAGTATAATAAAACTTTATTGTTTAGTGCAAAACAATGTTAGAGAAAAAATTAAATTAAACTTTTGACTCTGATGACGACAAAAAATTAAATTTTTAAAAGCAATGTATTTCATAGAAAATGCGTGTAAAATTGTTTGTTGGACAACTCAAATAGACAACAAATTAAATAAATTAAATGCATCAGAAAATGAAATTGTAGCACATCTGATATGTCAAATATATGGATTATGTGCGATAAATCGATAAGTTCACGTGCAGAGGTGATGTTATTAGAAAAAAAAGCAGTATACCGAAACACGTAAATCAACAGTCATAATAAAAACAACAATAAGTCGTGTGAACACAGCAAACCCGACTTCCTTTTACAACAACAATATCGACAGCAAACTGAGCTATGGCCACAGTCAATCCTATAAGTAGTAGTTGTCAAACTATTGCCACTGCAAGTTTGGGTAATGTGACTAAAACAACTATTGTTGACGGTGAAGGGGTATGTTCGGGCAAAGATATCGGAAATACGTCCCATTATGTTATGGGTACCGGTAGTTTGGGACGCTTAAAATATCACAATAAAAATAAGAGTCTAGATGCTAGTGATGAAGAGTTGGAATATTCTCAGGTACTTACCTATTGGTTTAATCTACTTAGGTATTTATTGTTTTTAAACCTTTTTTCGTTAATTGTGCAATGCCTTTGTAAGGGTGGTTTTATATGAGTTCTGCCGTTAAAATGTGGTGTGTATAAGATAGAGTGGGCTAAAATTAGAAAATGTTAATTTTTTATATAATGAAGCAATTTAAAATAATATTGCAAAAAACATCGCATCGAAGTCAAATTTGATTATGAAAGTATTATTTTCTATATAACTTTTAGTTCCAACAACCAACAATTTATCGTAGATTTTATCATATAAAGGAAATATTGGAAGTAAAAATCAAATATTAGTTCTATAAAATTGCCTCTGCATCTAAAATATTAGTTTTTCAATCATTAGTGCAATCAACCATTACTTTTTATAATTTATTACAGATTGTTAGGTTTAGCAGCTGACATTTTTAATATTACAGTCGAAGCCCGGTATAACGAATACTCGGTATAACGAAAACGCGGTATAACGTACGACCTAAGTGCTTGCATTAACTACCTTATGCGACTCATATTTCAAAAAAATTTATACTCACGAACTAACGAAAGATTTTTAAAAAATATTTAGCAAAAAGTTAAAAAAAAATAATATAAATAAGAAAATAATTTGGCAATTTTTTGATTCTGAACCTTCTAGTGTAAGAGTGTACCATTATTGCAGTCCTTTTTTGAGTTTTTATTAATCTCAAAATTTTTTAAAATGATAAAGATAAATGTGTTGCGATATAATGAATATTTTGGCATATCGAATGGCCCTGACAACACATATAGTTTGGCGGCAACAAAGGTGAGTTTTGGTCGGCAACTTTTAGTAGTGTTTAGCGGGGCTGTAATATAACCAATTTGAACTATTTTTTTGGCCGTTTTTTGGGATGCTAGAGATTTTTCAGATTATTTCATAAAAAAAAATGTTTTTTTTATTTTATTCATGTGTTTTTCAGATTTTTCATATAAAAATATAATATTTGTTCAATATACTATTTATTTTTACTAAAATAAGACATGTCTAATAAAGTAAAAAAATACAACAAAAACTTGCAATTGTGTTAAAAAATAGTTACGAATTCAAACATAACATTGTGACATGAAAAGTATTAAAGTGTGTACACACACATTGACCAACTATGTCTATTCATATCCATTATTTCCCATTTCTATGGTAAAAATATATAATAAAGAGAATAAATATGCTATTAATTGTTGCAACATATAACTAAAAACCTATAAAAAATGCAATAATTTGAAAAAAAAAAAATTGTTTTCACGAAAAAACTGGTAAACAGATAAGAATCCCAAAAACTGGGATAAAAAATTACACTGTTTATGTGGCAGCACTGCATACACCAAATTTAATGTTTTTCAACACTTTAGCAACTTCGAAAATGTTGCCCTCTCATATAAAAATGTTGCCGCTGAACTCTGTACCATGTTGAATTTCTGGTAGAGTGTGAAAAACACTCTTTAGTAAATTATATACTCTTTGATTGAGTAGATAAACACCAAGTTTTAAAGATTTTAAATCGCTCATAGGACATAGATTTTTTTAAATATTTTTTTTTATTGATTTTAATTAAAGCACAATTTATTTTTTGTTGTAGCTGCAATGTTATTTTTAAACAAAATATTCAAGTTTCAAACCTTGAAAATAATTTGGCAATTTTTTGATTCTGAACCTTCTAGTGTAAGAGTGTACCATTATTGCAGTCCTTTTTTGAGTTTTTATTAATCTCAAAATTTTTTAAAATGATAAAGATAAATGTGTTGCGATATAATGAATATTTTGGCATATCGAATGGCCCTGACAACACATATAGTTTGGCGGCAACAAAGGTGAGTTTTGGTCGGCAACTTTTAGTAGTGTTTAGCGGGGCTGTAATATAACCAATTTGAACTATTTTTTTGGCCGTTTTTTGGGATGCTAGAGATTTTTCAGATTATTTCATAAAAAAAAATGTTTTTTTTATTTTATTCATGTGTTTTTCAGATTTTTCATATAAAAATATAATATTTGTTCAATATACTATTTATTTTTACTAAAATAAGACATGTCTAATAAAGTAAAAAAATACAACAAAAACTTGCAATTGTGTTAAAAAATAGTTACGAATTCAAACATAACATTGTGACATGAAAAGTATTAAAGTGTGTACACACACATTGACCAACTATGTCTATTCATATCCATTATTTCCCATTTCTATGGTAAAAATATATAATAAAGAGAATAAATATGCTATTAATTGTTGCAACATATAACTAAAAACCTATAAAAAATGCAATAATTTGAAAAAAAAAAAATTGTTTTCACGAAAAAACTGGTAAACAGATAAGAATCCCAAAAACTGGGATAAAAAATTACACTGTTTATGTGGCAGCACTGCATACACCAAATTTAATGTTTTTCAACACTTTAGCAACTTCGAAAATGTTGCCCTCTCATATAAAAATGTTGCCGCTGAACTCTGTACCATGTTGAATTTCTGGTAGAGTGTGAAAAACACTCTTTAGTAAATTATATACTCTTTGATTGAGTAGATAAACACCAAGTTTTAAAGATTTTAAATCGCTCATAGGACATAGATTTTTTTAAATATTTTTTTTTATTGATTTTAATTAAAGCACAATTTATTTTTTGTTGTAGCTGCAATGTTATTTTTAAACAAAATATTCAAGTTTCAAACCTGAAAATTATTCAAGTTGAAAAATGTACTAAAAAAATTAAATAGTCCAGCCTAGAGGAAAAGCAATGACCTGACAAACGGAAGGTTTCCGGTTCAGTTGACGGCATAATAAATTTTTATTTTTAATCTATTTATAGAAAAAAAATAAATAAATTAATTCAATAAAAATTCTGAATGTTGTAAATAAATGTTGGTAATTATAAAAAATGTGTTTTTTTTATTTATTTTTAATCTCTTATCAATATTTTTTTTACAAAACTTTAAAATTTTGATCCATTTCGGAGCAACAATAGTTAGAAATTTTTGTTTTCATTCTGATAAAAACAGTAAAATAGATTCAGTCACTATACGACATATATCATTTTTCCCATGTGTTTTTTATGTTTAAATGCCCAAACATATTGGTGGATCTATTCTGATCTCCCATTTTCGGATCAATTAAGATCTTACTAAATCCCCGAATATATTGCTGAATCCAATTTGATCTGTCATTTTTCGGATCAATTTAGGTTTTACCAAGTCTCCAAATATACTGCTGTATCTTATCTGATCTGTCATTTTTCGGGTCAGATATTCAAGAATATGAAATTGTAAATGATTAAATATTGCGCCAGATCAATATTTTTACTCGTAGTACTAAGACACAAAATATACGGTTTAAAAGGATTTTGTTTAATCTCTGTCTATTATGGAGCCTTTAACTTTTTGAACACAGCGGGTTCGGATGAGACTTTTTGTCAGTGCAAAATACACGAATAAAACTAGCTAAAAGTAATTAATTTATTTTTTTTATATATAAATAAATAAATAAAAATTTGTTTTAGAATGTTGAAAGCAAACTTATACAGTTTTGTACGATGGTATATAAGAAACACTGCAAATACAACCCTGTTTTTGTATGAATATATTATTATTTTTTAACTTCTGTATAAAAGTGTTTTTTTTTAACAAGTGCTTTTTTGAAATGTCTACAGATTTGTAAATTAAAGAGATATAAACTCGATGTATTTACAAAAAGTTCTGATATTCCAAAGTTGAAATACTCGTAGCTTCAGAAACTGAGAATTGTTAAAAGTACATTATTTCTCAGAAACTGGAGCAATAACACAGTGATACAAAATCGAACTGTAGTTTTTCAAGATAAATATATATATATATATATATATATATATATATATATATATATATAAGAAAAAATTTTTCTATAAAAATATCATTTTGTAATAGTAACGTACTAAGAAACAATTAATCTTCCGACAACAAACTCTTTCGGTTTTTGAAATATGACGTGAGATGAATAAAGTGCCCATTTAAGCGCAGCACCTTACTGGCAAAAAAAAATAAATTTTTTGCCGAACGCCTTTTTAGGTTTTTCATTATATCTTCAATATTTACACTCCGATCGTAAAGTGTGATATATCGATTTTTTTGTTTACCTCAAGTGTCCCGTTCTAGTACTTACCCCCCAAATCTCATTTCCTACAATCCTAATGAGCCACCCTAATTTCAGAAAATTAAAGCTCGCAAAAAATCATAAAACCTTTGCTAAGGAAGTATTTCGATAATTCCAGCACAATTGTTTTAAAAATGTTTTTATAATTTTTTTTTGCGGAATGTAGGGGTCACATTTTTAAATGTTTCCTAATATCATCAGTATTTACAACTTTCTTATCAAAAGTTTTATGGTTTTTTTTTGAGCTTTTATTTTCTGACATTAAGGTAGTAAGAACTGAGATTTGACGGGTAAGTACTAGAAAGGAACACTTGAGGTCATTGGAGCAAATATTGGTCTCCCCGAGACAAAAAAAAAATTCACATATCACGCTTTAAGATCGGACTGTAAATACGGAAGATGTAACGAAAAATTTAAAAAGGCTACCCCTACGTTCTGCAAAAAAAAAATATATATTTTTTTTGAAAGGCAATTTATATTCGGTTTTTTTTCTGGTACGGTCTAGTGCCCATACAAAGTTGCTTATAACTTTAAAACTATACAACTTACAATTTTCCTATTGGTGTCATTTTATAGATGAGAACATTACCTTCAAAATGGCGTCCTAATATATATTTTTTTGTATTAAAAGGTCACAGGTAATTTTTTTAAGTTTAATGTTCAAAGACCAATATCTCAAAATCCAATTTTTTTAATATTCTGAAAAAAAATATATAAAAAACTAAGGCCTCTCTATATTTGTGGAGACTCATTTGGTTCCTGAATTATGAAGGGAAACGTGGTTGAAAGCAAATATTACAATAAAAATTCGAAATTAAAAAGAATTCGTTAATTACAACAGTATTAAACATTTGTATAAAGCGATGGTAGATGGAATTACAAAAATTGGGTTGGCAAAAAATTCGGTTGCGACTACAAATCTGTTTTCTGTGTGTAGAAATATGTTTAACAATGAAACCAATATCACAAAATTATTTTTCAGCCTCAAAAAAAGTAACAACACCGTTTTCTATGAAAATCTACAAGAAATAGCAAAATTTGTATGACAGCGCCATCTAGCGTGAGTTGTAGGTAAAAATAAATATCAAAAATAAATTTCTCGACCCCAAAAACAGTAAGATACCACAACTTTCCGGGATAATAAAAATAAATAAGCATTATTTTATCAAATTTGTAATTAATCTTTCTTGTTAGACAGCGTTCCAAAATCACCAACTTCATTCAAATGCGTGCAAAAAACTCTTACACTAAATTAAAAAAAAAAACCTTGAAGGTTTTGTTATGGAAAATGTAATTTTTCATTTGCTTTTGTTTTTTGTTTTGGTTGTTGCACTGTGTAATTTAACAGCAAAAAATAATCGGTTGTAAAGAACTACTTAAAGTCCAACTTCTGTTCCTATATAATCTGTTTCAAAAATAACAGGTTTTGTTAACCCAGCAGGTATTCCTAGAACCACTTCTGGAACTGTTTCTAGTTATATCTTCCAATTAAGTTTAGGTAAACGGGTTCGGGTTGTTGACAAACTATTGTAATGTATATTAATAAGAACTTTTTAAGGAATTAAAGCAAAAATTGAATACTGTCCATTGTATTTCATAAAGCCGATATTGCACTTACATTGATTTGCTGAAAAAGGTCTTCTAATCCTTAAGGATCACTTTCACTTGAGTACAAAAGACTTTTATTGAATTTTAGTTAGTGTTTTCTTTTTCTAAGCTTTTCTTGACATTTTTACCCAAAGTTAAAAAACATTACGAAGTTTTAAGAAAAGATAGTAACAACAAAAAAGTTCATATTAATTTCTTATTTAAAAAAAAGCACCGCTCAGGAAATACTTCCTACTAATTAATGAGATAGAGGAGAGATGAAAGGTGATTGAAGATGAAGGGCTTCGTAAATGGAACATTGCGATTGCGCGTGATTGTAATTCTTAGAACAGTTGTTGCCCGACAATTTGATAGAGAGTGGGCGATATTGAAGCTTTTTACACTCACCAAAAAAAGTCTGTAATGGCAACTGAAAATTTTAGTGTTATTACGGGAAATTTTGCTAATTTGACCCCAGCGGTATTTTTGGTAATCCTAGCAACACATGTCTGCTGACGTGTAGTACAATGAAATTTGTAGAAAAATTAGCTGCCGCTACTAAATTTTAGTAAACTTTTTGTAAAGTGGAATTTAAAATCTGTTTGTTAAATTCAAAGAAAAAAAAAAATACTAAATATTATTAATATTAGTACAAAATTAATATTTTTTAATTGAACATCAAAGTATTATTATTTTATTTATTTTTTCCAAAAAATATTTTAGACAAAATTAAAAAAAACGTAGGCTTAAAAATTGTAAAAACATAAACGAATTTATCATTTTGTTTTTTTAGTCAACGTTTTTTTATGGTCAAATTTAATTGTTTTTAGAGATGATTTTTAGAACAAAAAAAAAAACTTTTTAGAGCTATTTTAAGTGGATGTCCTATTTTTAGACATGAGTTGGTATATTCACTTTCGATCCATTTTTTTAATCTATGTAACAATTTAAGGCAATTTAAGATTGTAGGTGTTAGTTTTAATTAGAAATAACATTACCTTCAATATAAATATTCTGCAAAAATTCTGTAATTTGTAAAACGTAAATAACAAAAATATTTGCTAAATAATATTTTTTTTACTAAAAATCAGTACAAAAATAGTAAAGTGGGATTAAAACCGTTTACAAATTTTTCTACTAACTTTTTTTTGGAGTGTAGTTCATAGCCCTGTTATGTTATTTCACTTTGTTGGGGTCAAGTGTTATGGAAACACCGAGGGAGGACGTTGTGATGCGTATGAAAGATAAAAGCTCATACATATTATTTTTCTAAATTGATGTTACCGTCACTGGGGCATGAACACGGAACCTTCTGTGTAACAGTCCAACGCGCTAACCATTACACTACAACGCATGTCGAATAAGTATTTCTGCTTAAAATAATTTGTTTTGGTATGGTCTGATTGGAAACACTACTTAAAACATAGGTTGTTTTCTCACGGCAAAATTGGTAGAATTGGGTTTTTTATTTGACATTTTTTGCTCTATTTTGCCACAAATTCATGCCATTTTGGGTGTGTATCGGTTTTTTTGGACCTAGCGGGTCCCAGAAGACCCGACGCCCTTAGCATCATATAGATTAATAGATTTTTAATTCCCGAGGAGGTCACATTTATTTTTTATTTTTGAGGGCTGCTGAAGGAAACTTTTCCCAAAAAATTTACATATTTTAGAAGTTTTTTAAAAACACTTTTTTTAGTCTTAATATATGTTATTTTATCACAAAATAATTTATATTAAATATCCAGAATATCTATTTGCCATTATTGAATTTGCCATATCCCCAAGGGGTAGAAAGACAAAAATACCAAAACATAGATATCATGTGCCTGAATGACAGTTTTTTATAAATGCTGCACGTCTTTGGAGCATTCTTCCAGCAAACCAGCAACTCAACAGCAACGCAAACAACTTTAAGCAATTTTAATTTACATTCTTTGCCCAATAATAAGTTTTTTTTTTATCTAGCCAAATTAACTTTACTTTACCATACTTAATTTTATTTTATTTATTTTTTCCTCCAAATGCTTTATCAAAAATTGTTATATTATAAATTATGTAATTGTTAATGTATTTTTAAGTTATAATTATACTAAATATGTCAACTTATTTTTAACAAACTGCTATCCTGTACTTTAAATTATAAGATTATACGAAAAATTTAGTCTAATTTAGCCATTTTGTATAGCAGTGTGTGTCAATTGGAATTGAAAAAAGGTTTCAAAATCAGGGAAATTAGCTCAGTTTTCTCTGTTTTCACTAAGTTTCCAAACGTTTATATTCTGTAAAAAAATTTATTAGGCTACAACTGACCATGCAATCTCTATATTATTCTGACTCTATGGTTGAAGTTATTAAAACCGGAAGAAAACCCAGTTTTGGCAGGAAATCATTGTGAGCGACGAGAAACATTTTGACTTAACTGGCTTTGTTAATAAACAGGATAGCCGCTACTGGGGAACTGAAAAATCCTCAATTGAAGCACGAACGGCCTTTACACCCTCGTATTTTGCGAGAACTTTTTCCCGACCACATTATGTCAAAAAGCGGGGACTGCCCCCGACTACTTTCTTTGGGGTTACTTGAAGAGAAAGGTCTACGGCATCATGCCAGATGCTAAAGAACAACATAGTTGAATTAATTGGAACAATAAGCGTAATATACAAAAATGTTATGCAAAATATGGTTAAAAGAGCACACATTTGCGCAGCGGGCAGAGGCGGCCATTTAGCCAATATAATATTTGATATATAATTGTTATAAACCAACATAATTCAAATAAAAATATTATTAAAAATATTGTAACGTTTAAGATTGATCGATAGCATTACGTCAAATAAGATCTAAATATAAAAGATAATATCGTATTTGATACAATTGGATGAGGAAAAATTCGGATAAAACTTTATCAAACTGTATCTTTTATTTTCGAAATTTTTTTTATTATTCAGAAATATTATAATACATTATAAATTTTCTCGTACCTAAAAAGACTTAGTGAGACAAGTTGGCAAAAATAACAATTTATTTATGTACATAGATATTTACAACAAAACTAGTTATAGAAAATATATAATTAATTGAGATAACTAATTAATAAACATTTCGATGTTTTGCATTAGATATTTCTTCACATTTCTATTAGGAACCCAGATACGATCGTATCCTTTTATGTATATTATCTGGTAAATTATAAAAATGTAAGCTATCCGAATATTCCAATTCTTGCTTGGTGTCTCCAATCTGCAGCAGTTTTTAATGCCGTATCATATTTGTAAGGATAAAATATAGAAAAATCGTCTGCAAACATAACAATTTTTCCAAATAGTCCCAGATTATTAATATCATTCAAGTAAATCATAAAAAGAAGAGGTCCTAAGACACTCCCTTGTGGGACACCAAAATTTACATGAACTGTTGAACTTCTCACGCCACCAATTTCTACATATTGTTATATCTGTTAAAAAACTTTGTATAGGTTTTAATTCATTCCCAAAAACTCCGTAATACCTCAGCTTTTCCTTATCACTGACAACAGCCTCATCGGTTGCAACAGCTGCTCATGAATTATTTTTTCAAATATTTTATCAATTCAGCATAGTAGTGCTATAGGAGGCCTATGCTTATCAATTGTATTTTAGTGTGGTGACTTTGGTATATAGAATCTACCACATTGATAAAATATTCCTTAAAAAGTGAGATTTTAAATTATTGTCGTCAATACTTACATCGCTTCAATTAACCTGTTATATATTATTTAAAAAACGCCAACACTTCCTTAAATCACCTCCACAATTTAATAAATTATCTTCATAGTATGAATTCATAGATTGTCTCGTGACTTTTTTAATAACCCGGCTTACTCTCTTTAGTCTCTGACATATAGAAGGGTCTTGTGGAATTTTCCTTCTCTTTTTTTCCTTTATAAGAGACCACAAGTTTTTGTTAATCCATGAACCAATATCATATTTAATATGTTTAGTTTGCCTGGAGGTTGCTTCATTGGGATTACAGTTGTCATTATGAATACTAGCAAGATGGCGATTTAAATATTGCTTGACTCTGTTATAGTTGCAAAGTACTTTTATTTTTTCAGAATATATATTTTGTTCAACATCTGTTTGTAATCTGCAGCAGATAAGGTTATGATCACTTAAGTTACATTCCACAGAGTCAATATAAATTCTTTCAGCAATATTACCAAATGTATGATCAAGACATTTACCACTTAGAGGTCTAGTAATCAACTTATAAAAACTTTTAAAATCAAAGCTTTAAATTAGGTTTACAAAGTTTTCACCGGCAATATTTGAATAACCAACAACAACAATATTTGAATAACCAACAATCTCTGACGGATAATGATTAAAACTACATGATTTTTCATCAAAAATTTCGAAAAATTTTACATCTGAGCATCTTTAAGAACGATAAAAGGTTATAATCTGTAACAGGATACCGTTAATATTGATATTGTTCAATTGAATGTAAATAGAACCAACCCAATTTGTTGCTAATATAAAGAGATGTACCTCCATACCCTCTACAATAGTGTACGCAATTATAGTAGGGAATGTCATACAATTGAGAACATCTTTCAACGAACCAAGTTTCCTGAATTGCAAGAATATCGGGCAATCTCGGTTTTGAATTTATTAAATTTATTAAGCGATGCAATGCTTCTTAAGTTTATTGAAAAGGTATTTAATTATTTATAATTTAGTGTTTTTAAAAGGGTTTCATATAAGTTTGTATTATTAAAATATTGATTTTGATTCATTGTTTAAAGAAAAAAGTTAAAAACAAAAATAAAACAAAAAAACAAATTAAAAATATAGTTTAATGTTGAACTAGTGGCATGAAATTATCTTGTGCTTCATCTTCACTACTTCCTACTTCAGCTCCCGCGCCACTATTGATTGATCTACTTACCCTTTTTTTATTCTTCTTCACTTCTTCAAATACGAGGTCTAGATATTTTGCTCTTTTTTACAAAAATACGTCCATAGTTTGGATAAACAAATTTGTATCCAACTGTATTTAAAACTCTTGCATAGTTGAGCAAAGTCAATGTTTCCTTGCTGAGTAAGTCATTGATAAAAACTTTATTTTCGGAACTTTCTTCACTATGCAACTTAGATTCAGCCTTTAACTGTATATTTTCTTTTTTACTCCATCTAATTTTTTTTAGTTTTTTTTTAAAACTTCATCAGATTGTTTCGATAAAAATGTTATCGAATCATGTATAGATGATAGTTGATCCAGCTGATTTAATTTCTTCTTGAAAAATGTCAATTCTTCCTTAATTGTTCCATTATCTCCTCCTTCGCACATATGACATCTCATCTTCTCTGTCATCTTCTAACATCATCTCTAATTGCCGTTTATCCAGCTTAGAGCACTGAGCATAAAAGTAGAATTGTAATCCCACAGAAAAACCTCAATTTTAAAAAAATAATTTACTACATAAAAATTATGAGATTGAAATATTTTGTTAATGATGGGTTTTTTATAAAAAATTTATTATTTTTTTTATAATATTTTAATATTGCGCAGTGAAAAAATTATCTTATTATCTTATTGAAGTGCTTATAACACATTTTTTAAAAAATAAAAATTTTTGTAAATTATATAAAGGTAAAAAGTTGCATTAGCTAAATTAGTGGAACTTTTCTCTGTAAATCCGCAGAAACATGATTCGATAACTGCGTTTATTGAAACTTAGATTGAGTTGATTGCTTTTTGTAGAAAAAAAATCCCTCGGCTAAAATGTTTCTTAAACTTAAAAAAATTGAAAGAATCAATTTACACAACCCCCAAATCCCCCCACCGCCCCCGCCACCCCAAAGACAAAGGCTCAGAGAACTATTACTACATAGAATTAAGTTTTTTATTTTTTATTTTAATTTTGTATTGATTTCAAGTCAGAAAAAATTGTCATCTATGTATACTTGAATTTATATGTATGTATTCAATGTCTTATTTACAGTTATCACAATCAACCCATATTTTGGGACGTTTCAAATCTGAACGATTTCTAGCCACGAAAGTAGATGAAGATCGTAGACGCCGTACTATAATTGTAGAAAAGAAAAATGATTCTTTTGGTTTTACATTGCAAAGCTACGGAATACATTATAAGAGAGACCAAGAAGTGGAAATGATTACATATGTCGATTATGTGGAATACGATGGCCCAGCTTATAGGGCTGGAATGAAAGAGGGTGATGTCATAACTTCGATCAATGGTAGGGATATGGAGAAAGCCGATCATAAAACTTTAGTAGACTATATTAAAAGTTGTGATATACGTATGCGTATGGTTGTTCTCTTTGAAGATTGTGTTCGAAAGGTATATAGAACGACTTTCAACTAAGGTTTATTAATGTAAAATTATCTTTTATAGGTTGAACTGCATATGCGATACATACAGTTGCAAAATTTGTTACAAAATAAAATGAATGAATTGGAACGAATATGTATGCGAGAACGTGAACTCTTGGAAGGAAAGTGGAAGACGCATAGTTTGCCGGCTCGTAAAAAAGCTACGACGTCACCAACAGAAGGTGCAGACACTGGTAATTCACCCACAGATGCTGAACTAAATTTGCCGTATTATCGTTCGACACTTTCCACCGAAGACGTAACAAATATAGTACGTCAACCCCAACAGATAATAATACCACCACCAGCACAATTTATGTTGTCGTATCATTACTTTGATCCACACTATCGTTACGTTATTAAACCATCAACATCGACCAAGAGCAGTGGCGACTGTTTCGTAACAATCGGTGAACCGTTAACTAGAGCAGAATCTGGAGAGACCACCACAGCGCCAGCTACATCCACACACTATACCAGCCAAAGACGATTAAGTGCGTCACAGCCTCCAGCTCCTCCACCAAGAACCTGTGGGAAACATAAACCGCCAACAAAACATGTGACACAACAACAGCAGCAGCAATTAAATAAACAGGAATCAAATACATCACATAAGTCTTCTAAAAGCGGTAAACATTGCCATGGACGTTCCTGTAATCCTTGCATAGATTTTAGGTGGAAATCAGCCGAAAAGACGATGACAGCGGCGTCTGCAGCTGGTAATGGAGATAATGTAAGTTTGGATGCTTATGATGTGGCCAGTACTTGTTGTGAAACACAGTGCGTGCCAAGTCGCAGACGAACTCGCCACCATCATAAGGAACACGCACACAAACACAAACATCGAGAACGTGAACGTGAAATTAAAGAAAGAACACCACGTCCCAAGTCACAAAGTCATATATCTCCTGGAACAACTAGACATCATCACCACCATCATGCTACATCAGAAACCAGCCAGCATCAACATGTTTATTATGGAAATCAACAACAACAACAGCAGCAGCAATCACATAATCATAGTTCCCAAAAGTCTCATGGATGTGACTCTCATACTGGAAGCATACGTTCACGATATTTCGACCTTGCCTCAGGACTGGCTAGCCGCTGCAGTTTACATTCCTGTACATCGAGTGAGTTCGTTCCAGCTGATTCGGCGTCATATACTACGTCCATTAGCACAGACACCCTATTTTATGATCCTAATAGTGAAAATACCGCAACGTCACGTCAGCAGTCAACCAAATCTAGACAATCGTGTCAACAACAGCAGCAACATTCTCAGCACCAACAGAAGTATCATTCTCATCACCAGCATCATTCACACCACCATCAACAACAACAGCATACCCAGCAACAAGCCCAACAGCATACTCAGCAACAAGCCCAACAGCATTACATGCAACATATGTATCAACAACGTTATCACATAACTGCAACACAAGTGCAACCAGCACAAATTTACCCAAATACGGCGTATAATAACAAACCAAAATCATGGGATAATCTTACGGCTACCAATATAGAAGCATATGGTTACGGCTATGGTTACTTAGATACTGTAACAACGAAACCAATAATTAATTTACAAATAGCCCAACAACGTCATTCTATGCCCCGAAAAAATCATTACGGACGTTATTCAACTTACACTGATGTTGAAAACTATGCACCACCACCAACAGAATTCGTAGAACAGGTCACCACAACCACCACTACCATTACGACCAAATCAACGGAGGAACTTATCGCCACCTCACAAGGTATAAGTGATGCTGGTTGTGATTGTATGACTTCCAAACAACACCAACAAGCAATAAAACTTGCACAATTACAAATCAATCAAAGTCCACAAGTGTCCCATCATAATAATTGTCAAATGGGCTACTATTCACATTTATCCCAGCCAAAAACCGATGCTTCCACTTCTACACAAGCACAAGGTTCCAGTGATCAGAATGTAGCGACTGTCACTGAAGTCACACGATTGTAGGTAACGCTAGTTTAAACCAACTACTGTATTTGGCCAAACTGATGAAACCTATGTCACGATATGTAAAATTAATTGCAAAATATACGGTGAACAAAAAGTATTGAACACTTACAGTGAGAGACTTAGTCGTTCACAAAACTATGTTACACTTGTAAAGAAATATGTATATTTAACAAACACGCTATTAAAGATATGCCGTTCAAAATGGAAAACTAATCAGTTATGAGTGATACCTTTTAGCATGCTTCAATTTATTTTAAGAATTTGTTAATTCGCATAGTAAAATCTAATATTAACTATGTGAATAGTTTTGTCCCCGCCTCACTAATTTCTAATAAACACAAGTAGGTCTTAAATATTTAAAAAAATTTTTTTTTAATTTCCTGCTGTATTTTATGATTGGTGTCCAAGGCAGAATTAATTTAAATAATAATGGTGCTGAATTAAAATGCGTCATCCAATCCAGAAGGTTGTCATTTAGGTTATTAAAAATCAAAAAATTATTAGAACAATTTCCCCAATTTTTTTTTTTTAAATTTGATAGCAACGAGCAGTTCTTAGAGGCACTTGGAAGCAGGACCGTATCCAGGGAATCCATAGAAAAACTAAAGAACTTTACTTCTTCCTGTTAAAAGCTCTCAGATTCTGAAGATTTAAAATTCTAAAACACCTGCGAAATTTATAGCGAATAACAATGAATCGCTATGCGCATCAAGAACGCGAGATTTTGGATCTCATTTGGCCAAAATGATGCTTTTCTATCAAAATTAATCACGCGCAACGAGGCATATTTTCATATCGGGGGCCACGTCACATTTCTCGGTTTAGGAGTTCAGAAAATACTCGCATAATTCATAAAGCCATGTCAAAATGTGTGTAAACAAAATATTTCTAAATGTCGATGCTTTATGTAATTTAGAGAAAATAATTAATTGAGATAATTTTGTTTCAACATATTGTACACAGACTACCCAGACAGGAAACAGCTTATTGAATCAAAATGGCTGCTAGAAAATGGATAAAAGGAAATGTCAAAATTGCAGTGACACACAGAAAGATATACAAAGAAATATGTACCATTCAATTTATACAGACTTTAACAGCGGTATTCATAAAAAAATCTTAATTCAAGTTTCAAATGCATTTTAGTTAAAAACATTTTAAGCCTAAAAAATGTTTATTAAAAATTCGTATTCATAATCAGTATTTTAACTAATAAACGATTTAATGATTTTTTAACTTGAAGATGGCAACAATGTATTATTTTATTTGTCATATTAATCGTAATGATGCAAATCAATGACTACTAAACCATACGGTACTCGTTTCTATGTATTTTTTTTTGTCGTTTTTCAGAAAAATATTGTTTTTATAAAACAAAAAACTTATGAAAACTTGTTTATTAACTAAAAATAGAAAAAGAGTCAAAACAAAATGCCCAATAAAAGTGTTACATAGATAATGATTTTATTGTAGAAAAAAAAGTATTCAAATAACCGGTTTTATTTTCTTTGTTTTGATTAAACAACACACCACTATAAAACACAATGAATAATATCCAAAAATATTATTATTTTTGCTAAAATTTTTTATCCAAAATTTAAAACGGGTCGCTCATCTTTTTGTAAATTTTCGTCTGACGATTGTTTGAAATTTGGGCAATAGTTTCTATTATAAACAAAATACAACTAAAAATATCACAATTTCCATATAAAAATGGTCTTACTAATTCTTTTCATCAAATATAGAGGGTCCATTATTTATTAAACAAAAACAAATAACTTCTTTTGTTTAAATGCCAATTTTTTGCAAAAATGTTTAAAATGAAAATAAACACAAAGCAATAATGTCATCTTAAAATAGGTTTAAAATAGGGTCGAACCAATTTTAAAATTCGTTTATTTGAACAAGGTTTAAAAAAGGTATTTTAAGCTAAAATTCGTTTATGAATACAATTTTAGCAAATTCTGCTTAAAATTGATTTGAAACACTGTTTAAAATTTTTATGAATACCGCTGTAAGTTTTCATCTCATTTTGCAAATCACTGCAATGTCGAAATAACCATATGTAGCAGGGTTGGGCATGCATTTAACACCAAGGGCCGCATTGAAAAAAATTCAAATAAATATTTATCGTCATCGAAGCTACAATGAAATCTGACTCACATAAACGCCATTCATACTGAACCCCAAATTACGTACTTTCGTTATTTTCAAAATTTCGATTTAAAATTTGTATGGAATTTAAAAGTTGAAAACTTGAATGGGGTATAACTTTATTAATTTTTGTATAAAGTTTGTGTACATTTCGGTTAATACAGCTGACTTTTAGTTGTAACACAAAAAATTGTGAGAAATCAGATTTTAATATGTTATACAAACAGAATTTATTCGTTGCAGTATCCAAAATATGCTTCACAATTCGGATAGAACTACATATTTATTTATTCGGTATTTTCAACCGATTTGATTCCACTTTAAGTGTAAAATTTTAGAAAAAGCCAGATGTAAAGCAAAACAATTTTTCTATAAAAAAACCGAAGAACTGTTTGGTTGGACACATTCAGCATTATAAAATATAATTTTTACCCTATTACTGAATCTTCTAATTAGTGGCTAATGGGTTCATTGATATAATGGGGCTTAGGAATTAAAAAAGTAAATTGATCTTCTTGTGATAAAATTTAAGTAGAACAGTTTTTCCAAGTGAAACCCGAAAAACTTACTATGCTTAAGTGGAAAATCCAGCTATATTATGTAAGGCGGTCTTCTTGTTTTTAAGTATTTTATTTCTTTGGCAATATTAGGTTTGTTGTTTTCCAATTTTATATAAATATTCCAACCAAATATAAGTAGATATAGACTTGCTACTTAAAAATTAAAAATGTAAAAATGTAAATATGTTGCCAAGCCTTAAAATTTATTGGCTTTTCTCTTTTAAATGTAAACAAAAATATTTGTCATAAAAATGCTTGAAATTTCTGTATTTTGAATTCGATAAAATATTAAAAAAAAGCTATCAAATGAATTATGTGTTTATAAGTAAAGGTAGAGCAGGACAAACAATATATCTGCTCTATTTCTCGTTCCCGCGAAGTCCATATACGAAAACAGCTTTCTTACAAAGGCGGCCCCAAATAATAAAAAAAGTCAGGTAAGTATGGATAGTCATTTTCTTTGCAGGTAGTTATAGATATAGATATATATTCGAAAAAAACAAACCTATTGTTAAATTATTATTGTTTAAATTTTTTTGTAATTTTGTAATTGAAATATTTAGAAATGTTCGTAATTAAAATATTTAGAAATTTATTGCACAATTTTTAATTTTTGATAATTTAGCTATTTTCTATAAATTTTAGGAGCATGTAAGAGAAAAAAACAAGTAAAAATATTAAGCAAACAAATAATAATATTGTAAAGAAAAAATTTTGAATCTAAAAATATTTTTTGAAAAATCTACGAAATTTAAATTACTTCGAGGGCCGCACTTAAATCGACGAAGGACCACACTTCCCCACCTTTGTTATATAGTTTCAGATTTTTAATATTTTATATTTTACAAATTACAAACTATTTTCCGAATCAGACAAAAAACAATGTCTAATGTTTTAGTTTGTTTTAGAGTACTAATATTCAACAAAAATTACCAAATGATTTTTCACTTTAAATAAAAATTATAGCGAAAGAAAATCAGATGATGGCTTTTGCCACGCTTTGTATCTATGGAACATTTCACAAAACGCAAAATTCTTATTATAATTGTTCAATTCACAACGACACGATCGTTGTATGTTCAATCGTGCATTACTTTACACTACTCGTAGTATTGTTCGCAATTTACAATTAAAAATCTGATACAACTTCATTTGCTGTGTTTAATGTTGTATTGTGTATCATAACATATCAGTCTGATGTGAATGCCACTTTTATTTTTTGTTTTCAACTTTATTTTAATTGTTTTTTCTTGTTTCTATAAGTCTATAAATATTTTTTGTTCTTCCTCTTTGCTATTTGACGTTTTACAACATAAAAATAGAACTGACTCTTCACAACAAAATATTTGTATAGTGTATTTCTATACAACTTACAATACAGGTTGTGAATTGCCCAATTAACAAAGTGAGGACTTTATACCTTTCAAAAAGATTGGCGGCCATATAGTAAGATTTATTGTTACATTGGACAAAAAGTAAAGGAACTTTCCTGGATATCAACTGTAGAGTGCAAAAGGTGAAAACTAAATTCACGTATCCAAATGTCTATGAAATTTAAAAAATTTCCAAATACGTTTTAAAGCAAGTTTAAATTCTTTTGTCAATTTGTGCTTAATTGAAAATTAAGTTAGCTGTCTTATACAGGGCCTTATTATGAGGGCAGTTTGACACAGAGATGGCGGTATAAATAGCAAAAAGTTAAGTGGAATGGAAACTACCATATGCCATATGAAGACATGTTTAATTTCATTTCGGTCTCAAAACTCATTCGAATAGTAACAGCTGTTCAAAAATTAGAAATTCGTGGTGTCATTAAATATTTACACGAGAAAGGTTTATCGGGACTAGAAATTTATAATGATATGGTGAATATGTTAGATGGAAGTGCTTCTTCATATGCATTAGTAAACAATTGGGTTGGTGAATTTAAACGTGGTCGTACAAGCATTGAAAATAAACCACGATGTGGACGTCCAAAAACTGCAAAAGCAGCAGAAATCATAGCTAAAATACATGATGTAGTGCTACACGATCGACTAGTGAATGTGCGTGGAATAGGTAATACCATAGGCATCTCAAATGAGCGAGTCAATTTTATTTTGTATTAAGAATAACAGATAAAAAGGCTTTCTGCGGGATGGTTGCCGCATTTGTTCCCAGTTGGTCAAAATCGCATTCGAATGAACATTTCTCAAGCTTGTTTAGGTTGATTTCAGCGAAATAAAATGGATTTTAAACGCCGAGAAAACATGGATCCATCACTACATTTTCTCCTTAGTTAGCTCCATGCGAATTCTGTTTTCAAAACTAAAAAAATTTCTTGTTGGCAAGAATTTTACCTAAAAATAAAGGTACAATTGCAGCTGTAAACGACGATTTTGCAGACCTTTGGAAAGTTATTTTAATCAAGGGATATAATTGCTAGAAAATAATTAGAAGATTATATTGGAAAATAAATAAAATTTTAAAAATCAAACACTTATCTTTCATTTTTAGGATAAATAATGAACTGAATAGGGACATAAATGCCGAAGGACAAGGATATTGAAATTGTAGAGGGAATTGTATACGACGAAACACTCGATATCGTCAAGTCCGTTCCCGAGTTTAAGTACGTCTCTTGGCGTCAAGCGGATGTTGCAGCCCATAAATTGTTCGAAAAATACCAGGGAAGTTCCAAATATTACGAAGCGGTCGCTATACTGAAGACATAATTGTGGGAAATGCTGATTCTGTATTGAACAGCTACAATACTGTTTTGAATTTTAAGGCCACACTGGCAGGGCTTGATTCTGCATATTTTAATAAAACTTCGATTTTTACCCAGGAACAGGAGCTCTCTACTTTAAGGCAGGGACAAAGGTCAATTATTCAATTTTATAATGATATTGAGCATAAATTGACATCAAACATTAATTAAGTCATCATAACTAACAAGGACGACCCCGCATTAGTCTAATCGCTCAACAGAATGGACGCACTACAAGTTTTCATTTCGGGGCTTAAAAAACCTCTTTGTGATACACTTTTTTCGTGTTAATCGGCCGATATGCCGACTGCTTTGCCTTTTTCCTTTGTTTGAAGGAATAATAGTCTTCGGCTTTGTTAAAACCATTAACGGTGCATTAGATACGGATAAAGACATTCTATTTTTTGAAGAAGGACTGGTAAAACTGAAATACTTAAACTTAAATGCACTTAACAACCAAAGGTGCGAAGATATCTCGAGGGATTTAATATTATAGATAGGAATTCAGCCGTCTTAGCCTACACCACTAGCATCTAACAAGCTCCGTGATTGACTTCGTTAACAAGAAAGTAGGGAAACTTTTAAGAGATGGTATAATTAGACCAGTGGTAGTGGAGAAGAAAGGAGTGGACGAACATGGAAGACCTAATAAGCGTCTTGTATTCGATTTGAGGATAATGGAACTCTAAGACAAATACCCCATACCGGATCCCTCCGTAATTCTATCGAACTTTGGCAAGGCGATATTTTTCACAACACAGGACTTAACCTCGCTTCTGAAGTTGTACCCCAATTTTTAGAAACCGTTTGACCTTACTACGGATGTTTTTTACGAAGAGACGTCCGATAACAATGATTTCAAGGACACTGACACCAACCGAGAAAAATTACGCGACCAACGAAAGGGATTCAAAGATAACGTCGTTGCGAACGCATTGTCAAGGCAATTTCTAAATGCGGACGCCATTTCCTCCGCTTTCATCCATGTCATCTTTTACAGGAGAAATACTACTTATGGACATTTATAACACAAATAAACAATTCTTTCTAAATTCACTGTCGTCAAACCCACCGCCTCAAGGGCCATCATTGTTATAAAACCAGCTCTTCTGGAGATATTAAATTTCTTTAAAGATTCTAAAGTTGTAGTGTGCCATGACGAAAAAACACTCAACTTCGAAACGATAAAAACACTTGTTAGGAATAACTTTAGTGCGGACATTCATGTCACCCATCCATAGCTCATCTAATGGGCAAGTAGAGCGTTTCCATAGCACGTTGTTGACGATTGTAAGATGTGTAAAAATATATGACACTTCAACATCAAAGTATATATTATATATAGATATTGTTCGGGCTATACCGGAGGACCTGGAGAGGAAAATTTGTTCACGAATCATAAATAAGCAGAGATCTAAAATAGCCTTTTATAATAGGAATTTAGTTGTTAGAACATAAAATCCTCGCGATAAGGTTTACGTAAAGGTCAATAAGCTCAGCAGAGTTTATGTCGAGAAAATAGTAAAACAGGATTTAGGAATTACACTTAAGATTGATGACAAAATAGTCCATAGGCACAAAGTTCAATTTATCATTGCAGCTTGCTATTGACTATTCATCGTCGAACTACATTCCAATACAAGACGGAAATGTTGCCATCTTTAATGATTTCCAAACTTTGGCATACATTACTATTTGACTTCTTTTTGTGAGTTGGCTGAGGAAACTTGTCGAACTGTTTCCTAAATCTCACATGAGGAAATTACTGAAAACCGACCGAATAATAGACAGGTGATCATAAATACTAACCTGCAGGCGGGTTGTCAACATTTGACTTGGGAACTCTAAAGCCTCGGAAATAGTTTCGGGTCATCTCTAGGATTTACGTATTACCGGAAACAGGGCCATTATTAGGGAAATCCAGATAGGGAATCATGTTCTACTAGATAGAAGGGAAATAACTTTAATGCTGAAGTCCAAAAGGGATTCTAGGGTGAGCATAAATTGAATCTTGCTCAGGATAACGATGTTATAATTTTTTCAATTAAGTTATGTTGTAAGAAACAATCAATATATCCGCTTGTTCACCAAAACAAAATTCTCTCATTTGAAACAAACTATATCGCAAAATTTAAACGTACGTATTTTATGTTGCAAAATTGTAAAAAGGAATCCATAACTTCATTCAGTCAATTGTTAGAGAATGAGGACAATACGTGTCCAACAAGCTTGCCTTATGCAAACGGCCTTATGCAAAACGACTTTTGCGCATACGATGCCATACGAGTATCTTGTAGCGGTCCAGCCTTCAACTAGAACTATTCAAGGCGAGAACAGAACACTGACAGAGGTACATATCTGATAACCTTTAATAAAAAAATTCACTACTTCTTTTGCAAACGGTAGCATACAGTGCGTTCATAAATGATAGCACATTTGCTAATCTATGAATCAATGTTCTATAAAATTTTAACTGTGCAGTCTATATTTATGATCTCTTTTTGTAACTTGAAAAAAACTCCCATTAATTAAAAATACTGTTATTAAAATCTCTTACATCACAATATCTACCATATTTAAGCGTTCAAATTGTATATAATGCAAAAAAGTATTTTTTTGAAAAAAAGGAACCGTTTTAATGCAACATATTCTTATTAAATGTATTAAAAACATTAGTTATAAACAAAATGCCACGAGGAAAAGTACTAAGTGACTTTGAAAAAGGTAAAATTTTAACATTGTTGAAGAATGATGCATCGAAATCGGATATTGCAATTCAAATTAACAGAAGTCAAAATGTTGTTTATAATTATTTAAAAAATATTGAAAATTATGGTAAAAATAAAAGCAGTGGTAGAAAAAAAGTTATACATATGAGCGCGAAAGCCAACTTATTTTGATTAACGCAAGCAACAGCACTAAAAGTTGCTGCATGCGTTTCCAACAAAGTGTGTAAAACCACTATTTGGAATGTTCTAAACTCTTCCAAACATATTCAAAGACAAAAAATGAAGAAAAAGCCTCGTATTTTAAAACGTGATATTAATACACGTTTGGAGTTTTGCAAAAATAATATGAATACAAATTGGTCAAATGTAAGTTGTTTAATTTTGTATTAAAAACAAACAATTAATTTATTTGCTTTCTTGTAAAAGATAATTTTTTCAAATGAAAAAAAATTTAACTTGGTTGGTTCTGACGGAAATTGTAGTTACTGGCGTGACTTACGAAAAGAACCCCAATGTTTCTCTCGAAGAAACTTTGGTGGTGGTTCTGTTATGATTTGGGGTGGGTTTACTGAAGAACGTTGTTTCGAGTAGCAAATCGTGCCAACAAAAATGAATAGTAAAAAAAGTATTGTGTCATTCCAGCAAATTCACAAAATAATGGCTAAGATCGAATTATGTTGATGTTGTGGATTGGCCTGCTTGCTCTCCTTATATTAACCCAATATAAAACATATGGGGAATTCTAGTCAGGAGAATTTATGCTGACAATCGTCAGTTTTCAAATGTAAATCAGCTTAAAAATTCAATTTTCAGCTAATGAGAAGCACTTGATAAAAGTCTTACGAAAAAATTAATGAGTTCAATCAGCCAACACACACCAGACTAATATTTAAGACGCACAATTTTTGTTCTTTTCAAAACACAAGAGAATAATCATCTGGCATGAAATGTATACGTATACAATAGCTTTGTGTGTGTTAGTGTTTTTTATATGCATTTAACATTTAGAGTTTTTTTAAAATGTGCATGTATTGGTTTTGTGCTGCTAATGCGGGGTAGAAGCTGGTTGAAATTTTACGCCACCAAAAAACCATTCTCTTCACCCCGCTTGCCTACAAGCTGGCATATTGTGCCAGCATAATTGAAGCACCCAGTGCAACAACAAGATAACTCCACTTTTTAAAATGTTGAGAAAATAAAAAAAAACTTTCTCAAAAATAAGAAACCAAAAGAATTGCTAAATATTATTTAATTTTGAAAAGAAATAATCAAAACAAATTTGTTTAATTCAAAAACATATTACAAAGTTTTATTTTAAATAAAAAAAAAAATAATTTTGCTTTTGGACTTGTCCTGTTTTTGCACCGATATTGGTAAAAATTAAAGGGGTCCTTCGTTGTCATCTTCATAGTCAGTGTTTTCAGCTTCTTGAATAGACTGCTGCCAGATTAAATTATCATAAAAATGTATATCCGATGGAGGAACATACTTTTGTGCCAAGCTCATAACATCGTCATATTTTTTCGGGTTGAGGGCTAGATTAGATGTGTATAAAAGTTTTGACTCGAAGGGCTTATCCTGGAAGTTTGCTTTCATTGCTATATCGAATTTTGTTAATGGCCCATGGTGATTACAAGAAGCTGAAATACTTGCGACATTTTCCTCTTTTTTGTAGCAAAATCTTCGATATTTTGAAATGGTCCATTTAATATGATCTTTGTTCGTGACTGTTTTTTTGTAAAACGGAGCCAAACTCGTTTTAAAATCAAATATGTTCGCATTGCTCACTGATATAACTTTAAATTTTTTGGAAGACTTTTCCACTAAATTCTGCCAGTCTTTTGGCAGGTAAAGGCGTTCTACTCGACGTTTCTGTTTCTCTATAACGCCAAAAGAGCGATCGCAGGGCAAAAAACTGTGTCCTGGTTCTGGCAAGTGATGTTCAATAAGGCTTATATTTTTGTGTTTTACAACAGCTTTTTTACATACCTCTATTTCATGTTTAATGCTACGTATAAAATATTTATTTTGCAATTTTCTCACTTCATTCCCACTCGCAGATCGACGCCTCTTAACTGCATTTTGCCTTATTAATCCACACAAATATGCATCTTGCTTTTCTTTATTTCCCAGCTTATTAAATTCTTGAAAAACTTTGGCATAATGATTCTGACGTCCAGAATCAAAACATTTTTTTTTGCAACTGCAAGGCTGGCCCATTGTTTTTGCTGCAACGCTATTACCCTTACAGTTTGTATACTTTTTGCCTTCTGCTCTCTTCCTTTTAACTACGTTCCTTTTCCACGCGTTCTGATTGCGCACACGCTTTTTTCCTAAAGCCATACAAACAATAACATTAACTGAAAACTTAAACATTTTAATGAATTTGTTACCTTTTTGAACAGGTAAAGTATCAACACTACTCGATGTCTCCTCATCATCAGATCCATTTTTATATTCGGAGCCCGATATGGAAAAATCTGATTCACTTTCAGTCATTGTTTTAAATTTATTATTAACACATGTATACTTGCACCGTATCCTACCACCAAGAACCAACTGACACATTTTTTTTTAGAACGACGACATACAGTATACAAGAAAAAACAGAGAGCGTAAAAAAGAGACGCGGCCGCTAAACACACACACAACATACTCAACAACATACTGTAATCGTTTTTCGCACACACACAGCACGAACGTAAATAAAAATAAAAACAGAAGAGAACATGTTTTGAAAAATTTGTGTTTTTTGATTGCCGGCAACTAAAAGTTGACATGTGGCTTAAGGCTTATTGCTTGAAAAGCGGTGCAAAAACAAGACAACTCCAGGAGATGTCGTGTTCTTGCTCCGTTTTGAAAACAAAACTTCAAAGTTTCAGAGTTTCCGTATCCTAGAGTCAAGTTAGATGTGTTTTTTGTGCACCGAACGACGCATATTTTTTTTTGGTTTTTTCTGCATTAAAAAAGCTATTTCGCAAAAAAGTGGAGTTATCCGGTTGTTGCATTGGGTGCTTCAATTGTTCTAATGTGTTATAGCTCCATGACAAATATAATATTTGAATGTATTTAAGCAAAAGGTTGTACTACAATCTATTAAGATAATGTTGTTTTTTACTATTTTTGTTAAATGAATAAAGGATTTAGTTGTTTATTTCTCTCAAACAAAGAGTTTTTTGCATTTGTGCTATACAATTTGTACGCGATGTAAGAGATTTTAATAACGTTATTTTTAATTAATGGGAGTTTTGTGCAATATAAGTTTATTTTTGGAAAGAGAAAATATTAATACAACTTTCACAAAGGGATCATTTATATAGATTGCACAGTTAAAATTGCATAGAACATTGATTCGCAGATAAGCAAACGTGGTGTCATTTATGAACGCACTGTAGGTCGAAAAATTGGAAACACTGGTAACACTATTGTCATTCATATTCAGGGAAATCGCAAATGTGCTCTAAAAAAAGTGGTTTATGCGCATGTAATATGCACTAAAAATATAGAAATATGCCCTTAAAATTTAAAAAATATGCTCTGTTAACTATTGTAATCAGTCATTCAAAAACCAAACTATAAAAAAGTACAAACTTTCAGTAGAAGTTGATATTTTCAGTTAAACGTAAATTTGTTTGCTTTCTGTTTCTAAAAATAGAAATTTAAGTAATTCCTTTTTGTTTGTTTTTTTTTTTGTGAGAGGAATATGTTTAAATAAAAATTTATTTCAATAAAATATATATGTATAGAAAATCAAAATATATACATCTGTGCGTGTTGTGTTTTGTAATTTCATACAAATACAAAAACTTTCAATTTGAAAAACAAACCACAAAAATTGTTTTTTCTAACGTTTTGCCAGTTAAAAATGTATGGTTACTTTAAGCCACTTTCGATTGTTTTTGTCGAATATAATAATAAATAATGATTAAAAATAAACAAGAAAAAATACATTTTTATTTATTTGGTTAGATCTCTCTTCCGAACTCATTCGTGTCTGATTTTCGCGTCTTTATTTTTTTAAACGGCTTCTTCTTTTTGATTAAAACAATAATTCGAATAAAGGAACAGGAAAATGTTTAAAAATTACATCATACCTGATTTTAAATTTTTGGCTGTTTTTTTTTATCAAAAAATACGATTATCAATAAAGGTTGTTGCTGCAATAAAATACAAAATTTTGACTTCAATTTTCAAATAAAAAAACGTTGTCTGTTACATCTAAGCATATTTTTGTACATTGAACAAGTTCTTTCAACATCAACTGATGTAATGAGATTTTATTGAAAATACAGTCAGCTGTTTGCTTATTTTTTTTATTACTTGCAGACCATCATTTTTTGTTACAATCTGTTCAAGTTTGATTGTTTCCGTTACTAACCCATATTGCTCAACAAATGGCGGTTTGGGAGGGGGAGTGACAGGGGTAGTACTAACAAATTTTAGTTTATAGTATATTAAAATAAAAAAAATTATGCATAAAAGAAGTCAAAATATGCCCCAATACACCCAAATATGCTCCCAAAATGTGGAAATATGCCCTTAAAACAAGCTTTTACCTCAAAATATGCTCTTAATGCCGAAATATACAAAAATATGCTCTTAGGGATAAAATATGCTAAAATATGCTCTAACAAATCGATGCAAGAATTCTTAAATTGTTCTGAATCGGATAAATAGTTTATCCATGGGTCCATACGACGCACTGGAAAAAACATGATATTGCATATTTGCGGTTTCCCTGTTCCTAATTAACTAAAATGTAGCTTACATTTTGTAAATTTAACATTTTTTTCTTGTTCTTAGATACATATACTAACTAATGTTTATTGAATAGATTTTGTTGATTTTAGCAGTTTTTTCTGCGAGGCCTTTTTTTCTGTTGAAAAATTTAAGTTGTTATCTTTTTTTATTTTAAAATGTTTATCAATGCCAAATTATCAATTTATCTGGTCTTTGAATTTATTTATTTTTTCATTTATATTTTGTTTATTTGATAATCAGAATTGGAATCGGCAATCAGTTGTCCCGCTTAATTGGATTTTACTGTATTTTATGCACGAGACTCGTTTCTGAGTTACCATATTTAACTCACTGTAACACTCAAAACCCATCTGTTGTGTTTGCAAGATACTGCTTAAAATAATCAATAAACCACCCTTCGTTAGAAAATGGAAAATTCAATATATTTGACTGCACGTAGACGTAAAAACGTAATAATTCATTAAAAAAATTAAATATCACTTAGAAAAATAGTGTAGAATACTTAAAAATCCCCTCAAAGTGTTATAAAGTGCAATTTAAATTTTATTTTACTAAAAATTCAATGATAAATCATTGTACGAGTTGATTAAAAGATAAAATTATAACCGGCATAAAAATTGCAATCAGTGTACGTTGGATTTACTTAAATTTCAGTCTTTTTTACCATTAGTGAGATTGAAAAAATATTAAAAATTTTAAGAAAATAATAAATAGTACTTCATTGGTTTTTTACATAAACATATTAAATGTATAAATAATGTTTTCGTTGTTTTCTCTCTTTAACAACGAGTAACGAAATGCATTGGTTTCGACAATTAAACAAACAAAACATATATTATAGTGCAGAACTTTTACAAGAAAATTGAATTATTTTTTATATAAACTAAACAAAACTGCCCGTTTTTTAATATACACACACACACACACACACAAACACACGCACACACATACAATATTGTCAGTCGCATAAGCAGAACAAGGAAGAAGTAGAACAGACAGCTTAAGAAAGAAGTAGCCAGCCAGCCAGCCAGCCAGGAGTTGTTAGATAACATGCTTTTCCCAAAAATGAGGATCAACTAAAAAATTCAACAATTGTAAAAACTTCAGCAATAGAAAAGATCTTCAAAAGTTTAATTAACGGAAACTACAAAGAAACACACACACACAAACCATGTGTTATTGTCGTACTCCCAGGTAGGTGGTAGTAATTTGTCAATAATTCACACTGAAAAATTATTTTAAAATAAAGCAGAAACAACACAAAAATGCATGGGATCTTAAATGTTGAAAAACTAAAATTATGTACTGAAAATGGTAGTGGACAAAATATTTATTATAACCGTTGATAATCAATCATGATATTTAAGCAAAATATTTTTTTTTGGCTAAATTAACTACAAATATTTATACCCTTCACCACAGGTGGAAGGGTATATATAAGTTTGTCATTCCGTTTGTAATTTCTACAATATTGATCTTAGACCCTATAAAGTATATATATTCTGGCTCCTTATGAAGAGCGAAGTTGATTTAACGATGTCCGTCTGTCCGTCTGTGTGTTGAAATGGGTTTTCCGAAGAACCCAGACGTGATGAGGATTCTTTTTTATTTCTGTTACATGTGATCCATTTCTGTTTGCTATTAAAAATCAGACAGATCGGTTAATAAATGGCTGAGATATTAGCAAAAAACCAGGACTACCTCTAATTTTTCCAGTAAAATCCCTTTGTTTAATATGTATGTAGAATTTTGAGCATAACAACACATCCATGTGTTAAAATTCTTTTCTTTCATCTACACCATTTATACACAAACAACACACATACAAAGATTTGTCATTTAAATAAAAACTAAACAAATCCCTAATGAACGAAGACTTTTATATATGTACATCTATTGACGATGATTTTGTGTGAGCTTCAATAGCTCAGTTGTCTAGACGCCATGTCACAAATACTTTTTTTCTCTAAGGCCGCGGGTTCGAATCTCGGTCAGGTCAATTCACTTTTTTTTTGTACATTTTTTTTTTATTTTCTTAAGATTTTTTTTTGTTTATTTTTTGTTTTTTTTTTACATTTAATAATTAATTTAAATAAAATTTTATATTAATAATTAAATAATCCATAAATAGGCTAAAAACATCAAAATTTTTATAAAAACCCTCTGATACAAACAAAATACAAACGGTTTTATTTCTTTTTTTTGCTCCGATTTAAAAGAATTTATAAAAAGATTTTTAAACCATTTTATTTCTCACATATTAAGAACATTTTATACATAATTTACCTTTGAGTGCAACTATTTTAGGTCATAACTTATAATAATTTATCAAAAAAATTATAAACCATTTTCCTTCAAATTTTTAAAATTAAGCTAAAGAAATTACAAATATTTCTAATAAAAAAGCGAAATAAAATCCCAAATGTAAATTTGCCAGCTAAATCAAACTATTTTGTAGAAATAAAACACATGCAGTTGTAGTGATTTCTTTTAACGATTTGTTGAAATTCTTTTCTTTCACCTCTTCACCTTTTATACACAAACAACAAACACTATTCTAGAGCTGTATTATGACCTATGGATACGTCTTATATAGCAAAAGATCGAAAATCTTTAGTATAACATATTTGCTGAAAAACTCGGAAATATCGGTTCAGATACAAAAAGTTATGCCCAAAACATAAATTTTTTTAAAGTACCTATATTCCCGAGTCCAAGTTTTATCTCCAAACTAAATGGTTAATTTCCTCTTAAAGGCGTCCGTATATAAATCTGTCCATTCCATATATGTCCATATATAAACTTCAGTTTTTTCCCAACCATGGTGAAGGGTATATAAGATTCGGCATAGCCGAATTTAGCCGCTCTTACTTGTTTTTACTAATTTTAATTAAATATTTTACTAAAGTTTGAAAAATATACATATATTAAATTAAATGTAATTTTGGTATATGTATTGGCATGAGAAGTAATTTATGTCTTAACCCTTGAATGCATAGTGTTGCCATTTGGCAACAAACCGCATTTTACATTAAAAAAACAATTTTGGGACACAGTTATGAAATTTTGTGTATATTGGGGCCCCTTGTAACATATACACACTGTTCTAATATTTTTGATAAACTGGTTTTGACAATTTAAGAAAAAAAATAGTGGTTTTTATTCTTTGAAATTCTTACATAGTTGTTTTTTCCAAAAAGTGCAATTTTCCAAAAACAAAAATGAAAATATCTGAAGTGCTATTTCCTCCATAAGATTGACGTTGGATTTAATAAGGTTTATTTTATTAATACCAATAATAAAGCTTATAAAACAATTATTAAAAAGTGTAAACAATTAGTTGAAAATACAAAAATCACTTTTTTTTGTTAATGTTAAATATTCATCCCAGTAAACATAACAATACGAAAGCGATTTCCAATCGAATTGCCTAGAAGACAAACTTTATTGCGGCAACAATCGTCTGCGTCTTGCGGAAGATACCCCATTTGTCCTGAAAGCAATACTTCAAATCAATATGAATTCGACTCTTCTGGAAGATAAAAATGCGATCGAATTGGTATCGCTTGGAAGATACGAAGAAGATATCACCAAAAAGCATATATTAACAGAAGATACAAATTCTCTTTTATTTACATCTATTTTGCAATTCATTATTAAATTTAAGAATGCTAAAATTAGCAAATTCATATGTGAGTCTTACAAAACACTTTTTTTCTCTCTCTGCCGTTTCTCTTTCTCTTACCTTAATATTTGCAGTTTGTAAAAATTTTTTACAAAATCTTGCTGTTTGCTGATAGATTTTCTTTATTAAAACATATTTAACTCATTGACAGTAAAATACATTTGTTTTTCATTTTGCCGATCTACATACATATCTTCCGATTAGTAAAAAATAAGATATTCTCAAAACACTACTTTTATTGTCTTTGAAATGAAAAAGTGAGGATGATGCTAATCCTATTTTGGTCGTGAACCACGAAAAAAAAATTCTGTATAAGAACTTTTAGTTTCGCAGAGAAAAACATGGTTGCAACATGATTCCTGCTATTACATTATGCATGCTGCATTCGGGAATGGTTGTCACAATCAAGCTATTGGTTTATAAATACGTACCATCAATATTGTCGCTACCATCATTATTATAGTAAATATTTTATTATTTCTGATTGTCACTCTATTTTGTAACATGATTGCTGGAACTATGCTGTCGTAACAAAAATTCTATGAAAAAAAAAATGATAATTACGAATGTAACTATACAATGCTGAAAACAATCAATGAATTATAAATAAAATAAAAGATAACCTTGACATTTACAGTCAAAATACTGTGTTTTGTCCGGTTGTGTTTTTTCAACATCGCCCAGGCCAAACCGCAAGAGGTAGGAGCCTGAAATTAGACATCCGCTAAGAAGTGGTTTTGGAAATTCCTTCGGGGAGGGGCAAATAGGGCGATAAACTCCCCATTCACGGCCAGCCCAAAGTGCTTTTGCTAGAAACCTGAAATTTTAAATCTTCCGAAACAGCTAGAAACCTGAAATTCTCCCCACTGACGGCCTGCGAAAACCGCTGGGGCTGGGAAGTTTAAATTTGGTATATAGGTTCCTCCTCCAATGTAAATGTTCAAATGTGCACATGTGAAAATGTGCAAATTTGCAAGTGAAAATGTACAAATTTGCAAAAGTTCAAAAAAGCAAATGTGCAACTGTGCATATTTGCAAATGTGTTTATTTGAAAATGTGCAAATTTTCAAAAGTGCAAATATGCAAATTTGCAAAAGTGCAAGTGTGCAAAATTGCAAATGTCCAAAAGTGAAAATTTTATTGTTTAACGGTTTGATGCAATGATGGATTGATGCTTTGAGGGACCGATGGTTTGATGGATTGATGGCTTGGTGGTAATGTAAATGTAAATGTGCAAATATGCAAATGTGTACGCTAACATCGTAGCGGGCTTTGTCATACATATTTACACATGTCATATGCATTACATTATATAATTATATATTACATTAATTTTTTAAAAATTACCTTTTGTTGTGCCATATTAAACCACATCTAGTTATATATTGATCTCATCTTATATGTATATGATTTATATGATGAGATGTGGTAAATATTCTATCATATAAAATTATATATAGAGCAATTCCATATGAAAACGATCAAAATTGGCAAATTTTTGGACGACCCCTCTCCGATTTTAAAATAAATAGTCTCAATCGATTGCCCAGCAAAAAATAATGTACCTAAATATTTTTTTTTTTTTATAGTGACTGGTTTAGTGGTGGTGTACACCACTGTCATGTGACAAAATTGAAGAATTCTTCATAAGGGACCTCATTGAAAGTTGTTTAAAGCGATCGCAACGAGTGATAGCTCGTTGGAAAGGTATTGAATCAGGCTTTAATTGAAAAATAAAATTTTCCTAATTTTTCTCAGAAATTTACCTTTTTTCCCATGAAAATTAAATTTTCCGATTTTCCACAGAAGCTCCTAAATTTTCCGGCTAATTTTATTTTTTTTGGATTCCTCATAATTTTTGCTTTAAGAATCAGCAATAAAAAAATGGGCCCCGACTCCTTGTTTGGACAGGAGAAGAGCATTTAAGAGACCACCTTGTTCTCATTGTTTTTATATTTTTTATAATTGAATTATTTTTAATTATTTAACATTATTTTATTTTATTATTAAAAATATATTTTAAAAATTATTTTACAGTTAAAAATACATTTATGAAGAAAAAATCTTTCTTATTTTGCTGCTTATACTTAATTACAATATTTATTAAAAATTTCAATTGTCTTGGCATCATTATAAAATTAAAGTAACTTTAAATTTAGCACGTCGGCAGACGAAGAGTACCGCTTTACATTAATTGACATATCAGAAATATTTGATATGAAGCAATGAAACTTTTGCGTTCCAGTTATAGTTTTGACATTATTATATCTGTTTTGAAGTCGTCGCTCCATGGCATCGTGTTCTTTTTGAGTGCATAAAACTGTGTTAATGGCAATTTCCTTGCTTTGAATCCACGAAAACAAATGTTGTACATTTAAGATCTGGTCAGTATATGGCCTTTGCAAACTTGCCTTAGTCGCCATGTGTTTTAGGGTTCCCCCTAACGCATCGCATGGGCCCTTACCGTGGGACGTCGCAAAAAAGTGCCACTCGACCTTGCAGTTTTGTTCTTCTTCAATTATGCAAAGATTGTAAAAATTTTTTTTATTCTTGTACTGAGAAGCCGCGCCGTCTGAGAAAAACGTTACTTTGTCGATTGCATCGAATTTCGATCTTAAGAATTCAAACAGTTTCATTTGAAATAAATAAACGGACACATAGTTATGAGCTAAACTCTCCGCGACAACAACAAGGCTTACGGTCTGTAGTTCGTTATCTTCGTTTTTGAAATAAATGCAAAAAGGATGCACCGTGCACTGGTCGTTTGCCCAGTGATAAGCCTGAATTTCATCCTGAACGAGAAAAGTGTAATTCTCGGCAAAGTCGCTTATCACAATGCATTCATTTTGGGCTAATTTCTCCTTACTTTCCTTTAGAAATTTCGATTGCATCTCGGATATGAAATGGTGCGCCTTCAGTTCATTCAACTTGAATCCGAATTCCTCGATGAATTCCGGAATCTGCTTTACCACGGTCTCAAGGGAACATCTGCCGCTGCTAATTATCCACTGTTTGAAATGCACCTCCTGAATTAACAGCTGTTCAAACTTTTCCGCCAAATATTGCTCTAGCTCGTCAATCTTCGGACAATTGTCGCATTTGGACAGATGACAATTTTCCGTGGGGTATGCGCACTTGCGTATAGACCATGATTGAGGCAGCACAGATAAAATGAGATATTTCTCCGGAAAAGTGGTCGCTAAATTGAATTTTCTTTTCAACTGCTCAATCATTTGTTTGTCGTCATCAACGTCATCTGCTTGACTGCATTCGTTATCAGAGCCTTCATCAAATATTGTCGCGATTGCACTCATAACCTTGCCTTTTTTATCTTTCCTGTATTTTTCACTTCGCAACTTTCTTTTTCTAATAGGCGTTTCACCTAAAGTGGTAATAGCCTCATTCAAAGGACTCAAAGATATATTGACCATCGGAATGTCTGCCTCACTATCAGATGAAACATTTTGTTCAATTGTTATTTCACTCTCGGATTGTGGTTGCATTTGTTTCAATGCATTTGCTTGTTGAGACAAATCGATTTTACACTTGGGGCAAATTAATTCTGCTTCTTCACCGTATTGTATATTTAATTCATTCATGTATCGCTTCGAAACACCAGTTAATTTTAATACTTTTATCTTCTTCGAACGATGTCCACTCTTGTTAAACGGATTGCAGCAAAATTTATTCATTTTACTTTAAATTGTCTTTACAGCTTCACTCTTTACTTAAAAAAAAAACACTTTAACACTTTCACGTTTAGTATTCAACTGAAATTTGACTCAGAGTGTGTGAAGTATTTATATTTATTTTTTGGTAAAAAATAGGTAAAAAAAAATAAGCGATATTTGCTTTTCTTTAATAGGAAAATTTGCGTGAACTACTGGTCATAAAATGTTTTTTAAAGAGGGACTTAATTGGTTACTGCCAATAAGCCGACCACAGGTCATAAAATGTTTTGTAAATTTTTTAAATTACCAGGTAATAAATATTTCGCCATATTTATGGAAAATCCGTGTTTTATGACTTGTTTCTGCACGTGTCATTTTAGGCGAAATATTTATTACCTGGTAATTTAAAAAATTTACAAAACATTTTATGACCTGTAGCCTCAGTCGGGTTTGGTGTGCCATTACATGCCACTGCTGCTATTATCCATGGATTTATGGCCGATCTTGTGAAGGCAGGCAGATCATATTCACTACACACTCACCTTGGGGCTCTTAAAAAAAATTGATTTTTTCTTCATAAATGTATTTTTAACTGTAAAATAATTTTTAAAATGTATTTTTAATAATAAAATAAAATAATGTTAAATAATTAAAAATAATTCAATTATAAAAAATACAAAAACAATGAGAACAAGGTGGTCTCTTAAATGCTCTTCTCCTGTCCAAACAAGGAGTCGGGGCCCATTTTTTTATTGCTGATTCTTAAAGCAAAAATTATGAGGAATCCAAAAAAAAATAAAATTAGCCAGAAAATTTAGGAGCTTCTGTGGAAAATCGGAAAATTTAATTTTCATGGGAAAAAAGGTAAATTTCTGAGAAAAATTAGGAAAATTTTATTTTTCAATTAAAGCCTGATTCAATACCTTTCCAACGAGCTATCACTCGTTGCGATCGCTTTAAACAACTTTCAATGAGGTCCCTTATGAAGAATTCTTCAATTTTGTCACATGACAGTGGTGTACACCACCACTAAACCAGTCACTATAAAAAAAAAAAAAAAATATGTAGGTACATTATTTTTTGCTGGGCAATCGATTGAGACTATTTATTTTAAAATCGGAGAGGGGTCGTCCAAAAGGTGATCGCTTTCATATGGAATTGCTCTATAACACTATTTATAATTATTCATGACTTCTACAGAACCATATATAAATATGTGTGCTATATAATATTTGAGATATAATAGTATGTGGTCCATTATCAAAATATTTTTCAATATGGTATGAGATATAATTGTATATGTTTCACATCCAATATGAAAAATATTTTTGGGCAAAACAAATTTAAGATGTTGTTGTATATAGTTGCATATCTAGAGTATTATTGATGTGATATAAGATATAATTATATGCACTTGAACGTCAATGGTTTCGAATCCCAGCCAGGGAGATATATTTTTCTTAGTGTTTTGTAATTTTATTATGTTAATGTTTTTGTACAAAACTTTCAAAAATTTAACTCATTTTAGGACAACTCCTTGAAATTTTTGATAAAAGATATAATAAGTTTATAACAATTATACATGATCTTTGTTTCCAAAACTCCTATAAGTGGTGAAAATTTATTATATATTTTTTGTTTTTAATATTATAATTGATTACCCAGCAAACAATAATGGTAGTCATTCTGTGACTATAACTTCATTAATAAAAACTTAAATTTAAAACCTTTTGATAATTAATAAATAATTTTTAGTTAATATGAGGTTTAAGTTGCAAATGTTTTGACCACCACTGTATATTTAAAGCAACATTATGGAGGTAGAAATCAAATAAAAAAATATGCATTTTCGAAAAATGGTTTTCATGATGGTTAGAATTTATGCAGTTTTGCAATTTTATAAAAGTTTTGAAAAATCAAGAAAAAACAGATTTATTTGACCCTTAATTGAAACTAGCTGGCCTGTCATTTGCATTTTTCAGCCTCAAATATTTATGACGACGCAATCTGTGCATTTTTGCATTATGTATTTTATTTAACACTACATCATTTCCAGTTTTAATTCAGAATTTACCAAAATAATTTGAAAATTGTGTAAAAATTATTTTAAACTGCCCAAAAATGTTTTAAAATTGAGCAAAAATTATTTAAAATTGTTCAAAAATATTTTAAAATTGTCTAAAAATGTTTGAAAATTGTACAACCAGTTTTTAAAGTATTCAAAAATATTTTAAAATTTGTCTAAAAATTCATTAAAGTTTTTGAAAAATGTTTCAAAAATGCTTTTTCATTAATGCAGAATTATTTATTTGTTTTAATAAAGAGTATTTGTATATCAATGCATAAGTTTTTCCTCTTTTAACTTAATTTTCTGCATTCTTATGAATTAAATTTTCATCAAAGCTTAAATATTACAAAGCATATGAACATTTTTCACTCATGCATCAGAATATCTAATCATTGTATTATAATTGCTTCCTTAGAGTAAAGTATGAGTAATGCTAGTAGCTACATTTGAATACTTCCACCCTTTGACACGCTAGTGTTAAATTCATCGATGAAACCATTAGAAAAGAAGTGATGCCTTTGCCATAGTAGTGATGCTTTTATTGCTTCTTTGGCTGCTTCATTTTTGCTGGGTATACACATTTTTTCTCAGTTCATAAAATATTATAGTTATATATAATTTAGTCTTATTAATTGAAAAGAACTTAAAATATTTAGAACTTAAAATTTTTAGACATTTATTGCAGAAATTTCTTTACATTTAAGCATCGTATGTTTGAATTTGAATTATTCACGTAAGCGGTAAAAAAATTTCTAATATTTCTCGTGTTTATTCCATATATTCGATTTTTAATTTTATTTTTTTGATTTTTTACATGTAATGTAGGAAGACTGTTAATTCTTTATGTATAAAGTATGGGAACCCTTCAAGTGGTTCAAGTGATAAAATAAATTATTTTACCCCAGATAAAAATGTTCACATAGGCATATATGGCCGTATATTATGGTTGTTAATCCGTACCGCAGGGCACGATTCTCTTCTAAGGGTGAATGTGATGTGGATTCATTTCTGTTCATTTACTTTAATTTTCCATTTTTCTAGCCAAGCTTCTAATTGAGAAATGTGGTTTGGTAGTGTTCGAGATGCTATGTATGGATTTTCCTGTACACTTATGATTGCTGTATCATCAGCAAATGTGGAGATGTGGGTGTTGGAGTTTAATGGCAAGTCAGAAGTGTAAAGAATATACAAAAGAGGTTCAAAAATACTCCCTTGAGGGACTCGGGCTTTTATATCTTTTGGGTCACTTACAAAGGTATTCTCCTTAAATGTAAACATTCGGCCTCTTTTATAACTTTCACGTTAATTAATTTAGTTTAACACTTGTTTAAATTAAATGTATTGTTTTAAATACTGAGATCAGAAACTGAATAAATAAATAAAAAGTATTAAAAAATGAATATCAATTAAAAAAAATGTTTTTTTAGCGGTTATGCAGTTTTAGGAGCAGTTTAAAATTTCGCCAATTTTATTTCCAAGGTACTTTGTTGTCTCCATCCTCTTTTTTAGCCTGATTCCACAGAAAATTAAAAAAAAAAGGCTTAAATTCGGCTATGCCGAATTTTTGAATACCCTTCACCAATATCCTTAAAAAATGATCTCTACTGGTTTTGATACATATAATGTAAGACATTGAAGTAAAATTTTGGAGGTGAAAAAAAAATTTTGAGGTGAAAAACTTTTTTGGATGCGAAAACAAGTTTTTTGGTAGAAAAAATGAAATTTCTATACTTATCCTTCCTCTATTATTAATTATAGCCACACTGGTAATAATATTTGGGTAAAAAAACCAAAAAAAAAAGCCGATCTATTGCTTTTTTTATTTAATTTAACGCCTGTGTTCTTTTTTCGAACGTTTTCTAAAAAAGAAGTAATTAAAGGTTGCTTTATACGTCGACTATCCGTATCTGCTATTACTCAGTATTAGGTTTAAAACCAGCAAAACAACAAAATAATAAAAACGTTAGAAAAAATATTTGTAGTTTATTGTTTTTAAATGTTTTTTTTTTTTGTGTGAGTGTGAGCTGGCTAAATTAAATCTAAGCTAAATTCAGTTATCCAAATTTCTATGAAATTTTAAAAATTGTTCAAAGATTTTAAAATCTATTGTCGATTTGTATGTTATTTAGTTTAGAATTTCTTTAGCTATCTCGCACAGGTCCTCGAAGGAATTATTTTATTTGTATATCTTCTTTTAAAACAATAAAATTCGTGATTTCTATTGTACTTCTTTTTTTTAATTAAAAATCTGAGATTCAAATAACACATTCAGTCTTAAAAGGAATCACCAAAATTCCAGAATTAGGTGTTTATTTTTATATCAAAACATATGTATTTAAAATTGAAAATATTTAATTAACAACACTTATATATAAACTTTCAAGGTAGTTATAGTAGTTAAAAAGTAAGATTTTATAAAAATGCTGCCAATTCTTGGCGATTCCTAGCTTTTCTCTTTTAAATGTAAATATAGATATTACTCATAATAATATTTGTCATACAAATAATTGAAATTTTTCTATTTGTAATTTGATAAAATATTAAAAAAAACTAAAGCTAATAAATAAATTATGTGTTTGTTAGTAAATGTAAAGCAGGGCATACAATATAAATGCTATATTTCATGTTTCGTTGAAGTCCATATATGAAAACAAGTAGTTATAGATATTTAGATAAGAAAATAAAGCTTTTTTGTAAAAAAATAGACAAAATTGCCAAAAAAAAAATGAGAATTGAAATTAAAAAAAATTTAATGAAAGAACACAATTTAAATTCAAAAAATTACAAATAAAATTAAAAAATTCGCAGTCGATACTTAAAAAGATCAATTAAAAATACCAAACGCAATTAAAAATATTATTGAAATTCAACAAAAATTTATTTTTTTTTTTCTTTAATTTCAATTGATGCTTTATAAATTACATTCGGAGTCTTTCAAAAGTTTTTGAAACAATCTAATCGTTTTTGAAATGGCCTTTGAATTTGAGTAAATATTTCCTATATCACGTTCCCATGATATCTGTGCTTTTTTATTTTTGAAAATTCGATGTAGTTCAAGGTGGCAATGGTATGCTATATGGCCCCAAGAAATATGACACCAATCTTAAAATGTAATTAAGCCCCATAATTTGAGGTAAAATTTCATAATGAAAATTAACACTAAAAATATAATGAAAATTATCCCAACCAAATGAAAATTAACTCCAAAATTAAGTTTGGGACATATTATCATTTATTGCGGCATTTATTCACTATGTAAACAACACCAATTTAAAGAAATAAAAAATGACTTCAAATATGATGAAATGAAAGATTATCCCAAAATATGCAAAGAAAAGAAATATTTCTTACGCACGCATATGTAATGCATGGAATCAATAAAGTCCGAATGTACTCATTCTAAACATTAAAGTTATTTGGGCCAACCTAAATTGAAATGTTCTAAAAAATTAGAATAAAAATTATTTTATGTAAATCAAATATTTAGTGATGCGCAACCACTGCTTTTCAAAATAATTCAAAAATAAAATAAATTTCTGCTCTCCGTCCATTCGTGAGTCATCCCAGCCAGTTGTTATTCAATTTGCTGGTAACAATGGAAGAGCCATCAATTTCCGGTCTTTGCAGCATCTGACAATCTTATAAAATTTTAGAGCAAATGGTTTTCTATGACATTGCGTCTTAGAGCTTGACAATTTTGAAACTTGCTAAGAATTATATTTGTTCTTAATGTATAAAAACAAAATTGTTCCCTGCGGCGCCAACTTTTACAACTATTAATACACGAAAAGCAAAATGAAAATTTTTTTAACAAAAATCGTGCGATTTTTAGTAAAAATCATCGCCTGACAAATAGTTTTCCGGTCACGATAATGTGGTTAAGAATTTATAATTAACAAAAACAATCAAAATGTACTTAATATTAAACGTATACATTAGATCCCGGTCAATGAAAAAATAAGTTTTAAATATAAATTGTTTATGAATTTAAAATCTGTAAATTTTGTTTTAAATGCTTCAGAGGTCAAAAATTTAGGATTAGAAATTGCCAGCTTTTAAAAAAATCTTATAAAATATATTTTGGGCCCCCCGCTTCCCGAAACAAAATCCTAGGCACGACACTGTGATGGAGGGTATAATAATGGTATTAGTAGAGGTACAAAGTTGATTGTTGCGCATACTCACTACTCACTCGCTTAAGTAGTCGAACTGGAAATTTATTCAGTAGAACAAGGGGTTTAATTGAAAAAAAAACATATATATTATCACATATTAACATTTATGAACTTTTTCTTTGAATGTATTTACCCATATATGCTCATACCTGAAATTATTTGCGAGAAGACCGGCATAAGTCAAAAAACAGGATTTTTGAGTTAATCATGTAGATATGCATGCCTGCTGTAAATCGAAAATCATTAAATAAATGCGCAATGATTAAGTAACCATTTTTACGGTCTCTTCGACACATACGGAATCATGAATCCGGTTCGTGCGACACGTTTACGTCCGAAAAACAGGTATCCGTCAAATTAATAAAATAATAATATTTAAATAAAATTAATAAAAAAAAATAGTATGAATTTGGGAAAATATTTAAGTCTGCTTTTAATTTAAAAAAAAGTAAGGACACGGCATTCTGAAAACGGACTCAACTCCGTTTTTACACCACATAGAGGTATGTAAACCTTCCGTCTTTGACGGACTCAAGGGTTTCGAATCAGTTTCGATGTTGATGACGTACTGAAAACGGTAAGTAAACAGAAGGTTTTTTGTTGTTGGGTTGTTTCAGGTTTTTATTAAAAAAGACTGCAGTCAATGCAAAAAGTGAATCCGAAGATTTTCATCTGAAATTTTTGTTATGGAATAGTATTTCCAATACAAATTTATATAATTAGTATTTCAATATATTTATTCTTTTTGGATACACGAATTATTTTAATATTAAGTGTTTTTGACATAAACACGTATACTAGCCATGGAAGGCATACAGTCAATCAAAAAAAGTTGTACACTTATATTAACATAACCTTGTACACTTTGCAGAAGACTACTAAATTATTTGCTTATAACGTTAGTCTCTATCAAGTTTTACTCTTTTATATCTAATTTGAGTTCAATAAATATTTTTTGTATTTATTTTTTGTGAATATTTCCATGGGTGTGAATCTAGGCCGTTTTTATACAATTTTTAAAAATTTGTGCTTCAAACTGGAATTTTTCTGTTCCCAACAAGGTTTAATTTGTCCATTTAGGCTCGAATTCATATGTTTTTAATGATTAAATATAATAGTTTTAGCAAAGTAGATCCAAAATTGTAAGTCATTTGAATAGAGATTTTAGAGGTTGTTAGCTACTTTCGATCTGTAGATCATATTTGTGGAATGAATTTGAAAATTTTTATCTTAAAATCTGTATTCAAGTGTTTAAATAAATGTTACTTTAACTGTTATTTAGAACCTGCAGGTGCACAAAAAATTTGCTCTTTTTAATATTGTATTTAAATAGAACTTCTTATGTTTCTCTTGATTAATTAAAATATATTACTCAATTTGTATACTCCACACTACTCTCCAAACACACTGCACACTAGACTGTACCAGAAAAAATATTATGTATATTTTTTCGAATCTAAATTATTTTTGAAAGACAGTTTCGAAGTATTCCATAATTCCAGCAGAGCTACCGTAATTTTTGGTTTAGAGCAAAATATTGGTCTCTTAATGTACAAGCATTTTAGGGCATACTAGGTCTTAAACATACCTTGGAATTGATATATTATTTAGAAATTGTTACTTTTGAACAGCACAAAAATATTTCTTAAAAATAATTTCAAGAACAGAAACACCTATGTGTATTAAATTTGTTTTATTCATTTTAAAAAAACTCGGAAGCAAAATAACCTTTTTGGTGTTTTTTTTTTTAATTCTTGTACTGCTCTAAGACGCCAAAAGATTTTAGATTTTTTTGTAAGGCATTATATTATTAAATGGTCTAAGGAAAAATACAAAAATTAAAAAAAAAAACAAATGTCGAGAATTGGCAAAATAGAACAGTTTTTTGCTCCCGAACATTAGCTTAAAAACACATACATATGTGTTAACCGAACACCGTCAATTCGTTTTTAAAAAATATCCAATTAGAAAACATTTTCCTCGGAATAACAAGTTATTAAACTAAAAGCTTTGACATGTTTATTATCTTTACTGCTTTAGAATTTCACTGCTAGATGATGGCAAGAGATAAATTTTAAACGTCCTGTAGAATCTGGGCACAGGTATTCGATGTTCAACTTTGCTATACATACATACACAGACTCTGTATTACCGATATTAATTTTATAAAATAATAAACAAAAAATTTAACTTCTTTAATTGCAGTATTTTAACGTCAGCAACATAACACAACTGAATTATAGAACGGTATGGTGAAAATGGAATCCACGGAAGAACAGGATAGAAAGTTGGTTTTGGAGTTCATTCATTTGCTGGAAAAGTCAAAACAACTTTTTAATGGATTAAGGTAAAATTTGTTTAGCAAGTAAATGCTATAAACTCGGTGTTACCGAAATTTTTCTACCCTCCACCAGGGATCATACAAAGAATTTCAATTAGGAAACAAACATCAATAAAAATAGTATATTTTTTTAAATTGATTTTCTTTTTTGATTTCAAAAATACATTTACAAAGTCTTAAATAAAATTCTAGTGACAATACAATTGATTAAACTGAAGTCCACCGCTGATATCAATAAACAAGAATTTTTCTAAGCAGCAGTATTTTAGTAAAACATATATGTAGCTGCGCCATGTAGTCTGTGAAAGCTGCTTTTTAATTCTGCATATCCCAAAATATCTCCGATGTTTAATATTCAACGATATCGCAACGATTTTGGCATACAATTTACTACAGTACCAGCTTAACTATTACCGAAAAGCTACTTTGATAGGCATTCGCAGCATTTACATGAAAATATATCACAAAACAGTTGTCATATAAAGGAGATTAATAAAAAAGGAATTAATAAAAAAGATGAACATTTATGAATAGTACCAAACAAGTCGAAGAATACCATAGTACATTTAAGGGTCCAATTGTACCACAAAAAGTACTAAGTACCAACATTACCATCCCTGCCCACTACATTGTTTTTATTTTACCAAAAGTTTATGGAGATAAAAAAAATTTTTCAGCTACAAACTTTTTTGGGTGTGAAAACAATTTTTTTTGTATTCATGCGACGCCACTATAAAATTGTACAAAAAAAGAGCAATTAATATGGAGAAGGTGGTAGTATCTTCTTAACCAATTTCTAAAAATCTGTAATTTTTCCCTTCAAAATTCAGCACAAATGAAGTTGTGCTTAACAACATCAAAAAAAAATTGAAAATTCCTGTAAATCATTAAATAATCAAAATTTCAGTGCATTTTATAATTTTTTAAAACATTTTTTATTTATTTTAATAGAATCGTGCGAATTATTTATCAAAAATTTTGTTTTTGAAAACAAGATAGACAGACTGTTTCGCAGCGCATAACCCATCGCAAAGATTATAACTATAAAGGTTATGCCTGGAGCCAGTGGCGTGCCCAGGATTTAGCAACATTGCTTTGCATATTTTTCATTTCATCATATTTGGAATCATTTTTTATTTCTTCAAATTGGTGTTATTTTACAAATGAATAAAAGCCTCAACCTAATAAATGAAAAAATGCCCCAAACTTAATTCTGGAGCTAATTTTCATTTGGTTGGGGTAATTTTAATTATATTTTTAGTGTTAATTTTCATTATGAAATTTTGACCCAAAAAATGGGGCTTAATTACATTTTAAGATTGGGATCATATTTCTTAGGGCCATTTTAACAACGCTACCGTGAACTACATCGAATTTGTAAAAATAAAAAACACGTGCCACGTGCAAATTTTTGCTCAAATTCAAAGACCATTTCAAAAACGATTAGATTGTTTCGAAAACTTTTGGAATGACTCTAAATGTATTTTATGAAGTATCAATTAAAATTTCAAAACACCGAATTAAATAAAATAAACATTTGTTGAATTTTAATAATTTGTTTTTAATTGCATTTGGTATTTTTTTCTTTAATTGATCTTTTATTTGTAATTTTTTAAATTTAGATTGTACTTTTTTAGTTTGGATTTTTTTTTGGCAATTTAGTCTATTTTAAAAAAAAAGGTTTATTTTGAATCTCTATATCTATAACTACTTGTTTTCATATATGAACTTCAACGGAACACGAAATATAGTAAACACATAATTTATTTGTTAGCATTTGTTGCTTTTAATATTTTATCAAATTGCAAATAGAAAAATTTCAATAATTTTTATGACAAATATTTTTGTTTACATTTAAAAAAGAAAAGCAAAGACTTGGCAGCATTTTTATAAAACGTTACTTTTAAACTACTATAACTGCTTTAAAAGTCTATATAAGTGTTGTTAATTAAAAATATAAATAAACTTCATTAGAATGCAGACAAAACGTTGCTGCGGCATATTTATTTCCTTCATTAAACTAAAAACCAATTAAATAAAAATAAAAAAAAATAAATTTGTGTTGTATCAGACAGAATAAAATGGCGGATATAAAACCAGTATTTTCTAAACTTGCCAACAACAACTACGCAAATTGGTAATTTAAGATGAAGTTACTATTGCGAAGACAAAATCATTGGACGTTGGTCATTAAAGGCAGCCGTTCTGAGCCAAAATATCAAGATTAATTATTAATGAATAAACCTGAAATGGATGACTGGGATAATAAGGATGATGGAGCCAGGGGTACAATTGGTTTGCTGGTGATGGATGACCAACTTTGCCACATTCGTAATTCTCAAACTGCTAAAGAGATGTGGGATAACCTCAAAAATTATCATGAGAAAAATACTTTAACGAATAAAGTTTATTTAATGAGGAGCATTTGCAGTTTAAAATTAGAAGAAGGTGGTGATGAAGAGGCTCACATAAATACAATGAACGATTTGTATACAAAATTGCGTTGTGTCGGAGTGCTGCTATGCTATTATGTAGTTTGCCGGAGTGTTATGATACCTTGATAACAGCTTTAGAGTCCGTAAGGAAGATGAGATAAACTTTGCTTTGGTTCAACTGAGAGTTATAGCTGAATATGAAAGACGTTTGCACGCTGGTGGTAATGGTGTTAATGATGCTGTGTTAAAAGTTGTTGCTAGGCCTAGTAGTGTTTGCTATTTTTGTAAAAAGCCCGGACACCAAAAGAGAAATTGTTTAAAGTATAAAAATTGGAAACAAAACCAAGTTTCGGGAAATAATTTCAACAAAATCAACTCTATGGAGGAAAAACCAAAATCTGATTTTCTTTTTAAATTAGATGAATCGTATAAATTAGCTAATGTGGGAACAGTTGCTATTGAAGGTATTAATTCAGATGAGTTAGTGGGAAATATGCTTTCAGTTAGACAACTAACAAAAATTGGTTTTGATATAACATTCAAGAAAAATCTTTGCCATATAAATTTAAACAACAAAAACGTTGGTATAGCTGATATTGATGGTGATATGTATATGTTACGCCTATATGATAATGTTAATGTTTATTTCAACATAATGAAACGTGTATTCATCAGTGGCATCGCAAGTTAGGACATCGTGATCCTGAAGCAATGAGGAAAATTTATCTAAAGATTTTAAAATTAAGGAGATGTGTGAAACGTGTGCTAAAGGGAAATTGGCTAGAATGACATTTCCAAAACAATCTTTAAGTAAATCAACAGGAACATTGCAGTTAATTCACGCAGATGTTTGCTGTCCAATGGAAACCACTACTACTTCTGGATAAAGATATATTGTAGCCTTTATTGATGATTACTCAAATTTTACAATTGTTCGATTATTATCACGAAAATCAGAAGTGGAACAAGCTTTTAAGGATTTTACTATGCCGTACGAGTTTTGGTCGTCTTCCTAAAGTAATTTGTTCCGATAGAGGTGGGGAACACACTGGTAAAAATGTTCCTTCTTATTTACTGTCCGAAGGTATTTAAATCCAATTAACAGCTCCTTATAGTCCTCAACAAAATGGAAAAGCAGAAAGAAAAAATAGGACTTTAATTGAAATGGCCAGATGTTTACTAATAGAAGCAAATTTGCCATACACATTTTGGGGAGAAACTGTATCAACATCAAATTACATTCAAAATAGAGTTTCTAAGAGATCTACTAAAAAGACCCCATATGAATTAGGTATGGTTCAAAGCCAAGTTTGAACCAATTTCATATTTTGGGTTCAAAATGCTTTGTACATGTTTCATCCAAAAAAAGACGTGAATTAGATAATAAAGCACTTGAAATGATTTTTCTGGGTTATGATAATAATGTGATTTTTAATGAAATTAAACACTTTTCAAATCTATGACGCTACAAAAAGAAAAAAATTTATTGTAGTAAAAGTTGCAAGCATTTCGAATAGAGATGAATAAGTCCCGATTGCTAAATTTCCCGCTAAAATTTAACGAAGAGTAAAAATCAAACTTTGTATAGGAAACAACAACAAATGTGTCAGTTAAATTCCCAGGTAGAAGCTAACGGGAGATTGTGAAACTGAGGCTAAGGCTCGATTACTGATGTCCTGTAGAAATCTAAATTATAAATTCAAAATTTATTTGGGAAGAACAAAAGATTTAATTTTTCACTAAACCATAAGAAGGGCTTTAGATGCAATGAAAAAGGATCATAAAAGAAAACTTCCACCCTATGACACCCCTATGAAAAAATCATTGGTTCCGATCCAAATTTTCACAACACCGGAATCAAAATCACTGCTTCTTTTTCTCTTCTTTTGCTACTTTTTTTTGCTGGGTAATGTTAATGAAGAGGTTTATATTGATTTTAATAAAAATGATAATCGTAAATGCAATTCATTATTGATTGAGAAGGAGAAATTACAATCACATTTAATTGAGAATAAAACAATCAATAATGATTTGATAGACAGCTATAAACGCACAGATACTTTTGAGGAAGATAATTCTAAAGAACATTTATGAAAGATGAAATGGAAAGCATGAAAATCAATCAAACTTGGGATCTTTTAGAGCTACCTGAACCAAAATCAGCTATAGGAAGTAAATGGTTTTACAAAATTAAACGTAATTTTGATGGTGATATAAGTCGTTTTAAAGCTCGTCTTGTGGCTCAAGATTTTTCACAAGAATATGGAACCGACTACGATGAAGTTTTTGTTCCAGTGGTGTCTCATGCAGCATTTAGAATTTTATTGTCGATTGCAGCAAAGAAAAATATGATTGTAAATCATAACGACGCTAAAACAGCGTCTTTAAATGGTAAATTAACCGAACAAATTCTTTTGAAACAACCTCAAGGTTTTCAAGAAGGAAACGGTGAACTAGTATGTTTGTTAAAGAAAAGTATATATGGCTTGAAACATGGAATCAGACATTACATGAAATTTTCATAAGATCGAAATTTACACAAAGTCTTAATAATCCACGTGTAATATGCAATTCAGGTTAACGTAGGGTTTTTGTTGAAGGTCAGTAGGTGTCTACATACACCCAAAAATATAAGTTATGTCAATGATAAGTTAAAACATTTTTTTACTCAAATTCAGCTTTTATAATTAAATTTTACAAAGAGAAAAAAATACTTGTTAGCTAAATTTTTGCTGTGTCCCCTTTGAACGAATCAAATAACTTGTTCTAGTTTTCATCACTAACTTACAGGAAAGGCTTTGTGTAAGAATTGTAATTATCTAAAGCGAAATAAAATATTTATTTATTATTAATTATTTTGTTTTAGAAGGATTTTTTTAAGCTAATTCTTGTTCAAATCCTAAATGAAAACAAAAGGGTGAACAAAATATTCATTTTAGTCAAGCCAAATTCTTTCATAACAATTCGTATGATTTTTTTGTTTAAAAATGGAGATAATTTTTAAAGTTAACTTCCAATTTCGCGACAGTAGAAATAGAAGCCAAGTAATTTACCTTTTATTGCTTCATACTTATAGGCTTTTTACACTGAACAACATCTTTGTGAAACGCGTGGAAGATGTTGAAAACATGAAACATGTATTTACATTGGCAACATCTTTCATCTGCCATTTATTTAGCTGTCAAAAAATAAAAGAAAAAGACGCATATTTTTTGGTAAAAATAAAAAATGGATTTAGAGAAAGCATTAATCATTGGAGTAGTTGTTGCTTTGCAAGAACAAATCCGAATTTTAATGCAATACATTGAAATATTAATCGTCATTCTGGAAGATGATGATGAAGAAGAATTTTTGGTAGACATAAGAATGAAATTCTTACATGTGCCGCTCATTTTCCTTTGTTGAATAATTTTTTTTCTTTTTGTTTATTTTCTGCAATGTCAGTTTGCTAGTGATGGCACAAAGAAAATCGATTTTTTTTTTGTAATTTTTTAGTGATGACACTTAAAATAACGAAAGATGTAAGATGGAACAAAATGAGAGGTAGGCTTTTAACACTGAACAAGATGTTTGTGAAATGCGTGGAAGATGTTGAAAATGTGAAACAAGTGTTTACATTGGCAACATCTTTCATCTGTCATTTATTCAGCTGCCAAAAAATAAATGAAAAGGAGGCATATTTTTTGTTAATGGCACAAAGATGATCGTTTTTTTTTTTGTCATTTTTTTAGTGATGACACTTAAAATAACAATAGATGTAAGATGGAATAAAATGAGAAGGCATCATCTTTTGTAGATGTAGAAAGATGTAGAATTTTTGCCTGTATAATTCTTATGGGAAGATGTTAACATAAAAAATTAGTCAAAAGAATTAAAATTTTGGAAAAATATTAAGTTTCATAAAATCAAAGTGTTAAAAAAAATCAAAAGTAAAATTTTGCAATTAAAAAGAAATTGGTTCACCTATTTTCGGTATGTTTAAAAAATAATAATAATCGGATTCTTTTTATACCCTCCACTATATATGGTGAGGGTATATATCAGTTTGTCATTCCGTTTGTAATATGTCGAAATATAGGTTTAAGACCCCATAAAGTATATATATTCGTGATCCTTATGCAATTTTAAGTCGATTTAGCGATGTCCGTCTGTCTGTCTGTCTGTCCGTCTGTCTGTCCGTCTGTCTGTCTGTTGAAATGGCGATCACGACGCGAAGACACAAGCGGGGGTGCCTATTTTTACCCAGATTATTGAACATCCTCCCGAGCAGTTTGGTATTTAAAATGAGCAAAATCGGTCAAGCGGTTCAAAAGTTATGAGTGAAAATGTGAAGGTACCTCTAAATTTTCCATACAAATTTGTACAATTTTTCTGTATCTATTTTTTTTTTTTCTGTTAAGTAAGTAAAAATTGTATTAAGTCTTCTTATTGTTCGATTACATTTATTGTCTTACATACTATGATAACTAAGTTAACGTAAAAATGAACAATGTTAAAGTCGCTAACAGAGCAGACCTCTGTAAATAACATTGCTAAAACTAAATAACAAAAGTTCGTTACATAAATTGACAAAACATATTCATATTACAGTTCATGCAAAATTTAGTATATACGTATATCATCTTCATCCCCTTTGGTGGAGGGTATTCAAAGATTCGGCACAGCCGAATTTAGCCCTTTTTTACTTGTTTTCTACTTAAATATTAAAAATTGCTTAAATCTTAAAATACTTAAATTTTTTCAATATTTATAAAAATTAAAAAATATTTCCTTAAATCTAAATATTGCACATAGGTTTTGATATATATTGCACAGTTCGGTATTAAAAATGTTATTCGGTTCCGAAAACTATATATGATTTTTTTAAATATTTCACATATAAAAAATCCCGTTTTTAAAAGAGGTTAATTACGGTACAAAATTTATTAAAAAAAAAGATCCAAAAAGTGGACAAAATATTAACAAGTAAAAATAAAAAAATGTAATTTAAAAACCATAAAATAGAAATACAAATTGCACGAAATTAAAGTGGGTTATTAGTGAAGTGTTCTCACAGTGGTTTTGGTAGACAAAAAGAAAAAGTTGTTAAAAATTAAAAACAAAAAAGAAATTATATTATTTTTAATCATGTTTAAACCAGTTAAATAATGGTACAAAAAAAAGAACGAATTTTAATTAGAAAAATAACACCAGAAAAACTACACTTCTAGAATCATTTTATGTATATTTTGATTGAAACCGAACCACAGTATTAAAAAAAGGAGTGTACAAAATTTAAAAGAATTTAGTTATTTTTGTTTCGTTTAAACAAAAAGAAACAAAAAAAAGCGTTTTTCAAAAACAAAGATCATGAGGGACCAGAATTAATAATTTCAGCAATAACAACGACAACAATATGCAAAGATTGTGGAATACTCTCTTCCCGCTCCATGCAGTTCAATGGAAGATCTTTCGGCGACTGTGGTGAAATTTTTTTGTTATCTCTATAGATAAAGGAATAACGTTACTGACTGACTGACTCACTTATTCAACATCGCCCAGCCCAAACCGCAAGAGCTAGGAGGCTGAAATTTGGTATGCAGGTTCCCCTTCCGGCTTACACGTCCGCTAAGACGGAGTTTTTGGAAATTCCATCGGAGAGGGGCAAAAAGTGGGTAAAACTACCCTTTCACGGCCTGCCAAAACCCCTTTAGCTATAAAATGAAATATGACTTCCTGGGAGTATGTGCTAACTCCTTGATAAGGCTAAAATTCTCCCCATTTACGGCCTGCCCAAACCATTGGACTTAGGAAGTTGACATTTTGTATGCAGACTCTTTCTCCAGTGTAGATACCAGCTAAAACGTGAGTTTTAAAAACCCAACGGGGAGGGGCAGAAAAGGGTGAAATTCTCCTCCTCGACGGCCTTCCTAAACCGTTGGACATGCGAAATTGATATTTGGTACGCAGGGTCCTTTTCCAGTGCAGATAACAGATGTGATTTCTGAAAAATCAAACGGGGAGGGGCAGAAAAGGGTGAAATTCTCCCCCTCGACGGCCTGCCAAAACCGTTAGAGCTGGAAGGTTTAAATTGTATATATTGGTTCCACCTGAAGTGTAGACATCCACCCAGGTGGGATTTTGTAAATTCCTACGGGAAGGGGGAAAATCCCCTTAATAGCCTGCCCACACCGAAATGCCAAGATAGGTGAAATTTAAAATATGAATTTTAGCCAGGGACGTGGTAAAAATGGGTTTTAAAGAATGAAATCTCTCCCCTTTAACAGCTTGGCGAAGCCGCTGGACCTAAGAAGTTGAAATTTGGTATGCAGGCTCCTTCTCCAGTGTAGATAACAGCTAAGATGTCAATTTTGGAAAATCCAACGGGGAGGGCAAACAAGGGATGCTAAAATTTGGTACATAGGTTTCCACTCCAGCTAGAAAGTTAAAATTTGCTATGCAGGTTCCTTCTTTAGTGTAGATAACAGATAAGACGTGACTTTTGAAAAATCTAACGCGGAGGGGCAAAAAAGCGAAAATTCTCCCCCTTGACGGCCTGACAAATCCGCTTGAGCTAGTAAGTTAAAATTTGTTAGATATATTCCTCCTCCAATGTAAATGTGCAATGTGAAAATATGTAAATTTGCAAAAGTGCAAATTTGCCAATGTACATATGTGCAAATGTATAAATGTGCAAATTTGCAAAAGTGCAAATGTCAAAATTTGCAAAAGTGCAAATGTCAAAATTTGCAAAAGTGCAAATGTGCAAATTTGTAAAAGTGCAAATGTACGAATTTGCATATGTGCATGTGTGCGAATTTCACAAAAGTGTAACTGTGCAAGTTTGCAAAACTGGAAATGTGAAAATTTGCCAATTTGCAAATGTGCAAAAGTGAAAATTTGATTGCTTGATGGTTTGATGGATCGATGGTTTGATGGATGGATGGTTTGATGGTAATTATAATGTGCAAATGTGTAAATATGCAAATGGGCAAATGTGTAAATGTGTAAATTTTATTTCTTTCATTCAACATCGCCCAGCCCAAACCGTAGGAGGAGGGACGCTAAAATTTGGTATGTTGGTTTCACCTGCGGCGTAGACATTCGCTAATACGAGGTTCTTGGAAATTCCTTCGGGAAAAAGCAAAACCGGGAAACCCCCCTTTCACGGTCTGCCCAAACTCCTATATCTAGAAACCTGAAATTTTAAATATGCTTTTCTTGGAGTATGTGTCAATTCATCGATAAAGTCCCCCTCTTAACAGTTGGATCTAGAAGATGAAATTTAGTTTGCAGTCTCCATCTTCAGTGTAGATAACAGTTGGAAAATCCAACGGGGAGGGCCAGAAAAGAGACAAATTCTCACCCTTGCCAAAACTGCTGGAGCTGGGAAGATAAAATTTGGTGCAAAGGTTCCCCCTCCGCCGTAGACATTCACCTAGGTCAGATTTTTGGAAATGTGTACGGGGAGGGGCAAAAAGATGCACAGTCTCCTCCTTAACGGGCTGCCCCCACCGATTTAGCCAGAAAGCTGAAATTTTAAATATGTGTTAACTGGAGTATGTGCTAACTCATTAGATTTAGCCAGGTACATGGTAAAAATGGGGATTCAAAGGGAAAAATCTGAAATTTGAAATATGTGTTACCTGAAGTATGGGCTAACTTATTATTGAGGTACATCTTAGAATTTCGGTTTGGGACATGGAAAAAATTAAGGACTCCTGGTAATTATTTGGGAACTCCGTATACTCCCGTGCGTTAGCTCGGACAACCATTTTCTACGCTTACAACGTAGCGGGCCGATGTTGATTTTGAATAAAGCACAAATTTTTTAGGAAATTATTGGCATTTCTTTTTATTATGATAAAATGGTATGGTTCAATTATTTATGGATCAAAATATCGGCCAAATGGCCGCCGCGACCTCGGTGGCACAACTCCATCCGATGGTCCAAATTTTCGATGACGCTGAGGCATAGTTGAGGTTCTATGCCGTTAAATTTTTCGCGAAAAAGAGCCATAGTTCCGTTAGCTGTGTGGCGATTGGCACCGTCCTGTTGAAACCACATATCGTCCAGGATCATATCCTCAATTCCTTGCCACAATAAGTTCGTTATCATCTCGCGAAGCGAACACCATTCACGGTAAATGCTTGGCCGACCACATGGCACACTATCGCGAACAAGAGCAATGTTTTCCGCAGAACGAACTGGGCGAGCATGCACAGGTGTTTTCACAGACCCGTTTTGCTAAAATTTGCCCATAATTCTCCTGATTGTGGACAAATTTGGTCGATTATGCTGACCAAAAAAATTGGGAAGTGCACGAAATGCACTGCATGATTTGAACGCCCATTTTCATAATAAGCCTGAATAACTTTAACGCGTTGCTCGATTGTGTTTCTTTCCATGGTTCAAATTGAGTTAGTCTGAAATTGAGAAATGTCAAATGAAATGCAGAAAAAAACTTTACGTTTAGGTGTGGTTCACATTCAACATCGGCCCTTTAAATTTAACCACCCTTTATTTGCAATGTAAAATTGAAACGGGACAGAAATGGAAAGGGTACGAGTAAAATTGAAACACTAGACAAGGGATACGAAATTGAATGAAACGGGGTACGAGTGGAAATGAATAGTAGACAAGCAGAACGAAATAGGATGGAAAGGGGAACAAGTGATATTAAAACAGTTAACACTGGGTACTTCCCCCTTGATTGACCTGACAAAAGAAATTCAAAACTTTAGATTTAAACATCCACTTTAAAGATGAATCAAATTTATTCAAATAGTAAATCTTTAGAAAATAGAATACAATTTTCTTCTTAACATGTTTCGATATTTAAAACTACCGATATCGAAGTGTCGGGCTTTTAAGCTATAATAATTAAGTAAGAACATGATTAAAAAGGAAATTCAAGAATTACAGTAAAACACAAGAGAGTTTTGTGGAAAAAGAATAGGAAAATAAATTCATAGAAAGAAAGCCAAAAGAAATAAGAAAGGAAAGAAAACAGAAGTTTTATAAAAAAATTAAGTTATTATTTTTTTATTAATTGGAAAATAATAATAGAAAGATAAAAACAATCATTTTCTTACTTAAGTATATTTATTGATTTTGGCTTTACATGATCATATTTATTGCTTTTTGTTTTTGTATCATCTTGCTTTTGATATTTTTGGAATGTACATAATTAAATTTTTGATTATGTTAAAAGTTTTTATCTAATTAAATTAAATGTTTAACCAAAATTCATAAAGCAAATTTTATCCAAAAGCAATTTGATTTATTTTACATTTAGCACAAAACAAAGAAATATCTAAAAATAATAAAAAGAAAAGAAGAAAAAACTAAATGTTGTTCCTCTTTCAACTGAAAGAGAAGACCAAAAGCTGCCCAAAATAAAAACTCTCCGTAAGTTTATTCAGTTCGTTATAGCGTTTGCGTTTTTCGATTTTTTTTAGCTCGCCAAATTTCTCGAAAATAAAATATCTCATGTGCAAAATATATTAATTTGTAAGTGCAAATTAATCGTGTTAGTGTATAAGCTACAAAATTAGAAGAGTTATATAGTGAAAAATGTATTTGATAGCTTTTTAGCTATATTATTGTTAGAATTTTAAAAGTTTTAATTGTTACTATTTTGAAAATTATTTATTGTTAAATGAATTTTTACCTCCATTTAGAAAAATTTTATTGAGAAAATTGAAAAATTATTATTGTTAAAAATTGATCACCCCATTAGTTAATTATATTTAAATGTTTGTGAGATGAATTTAAACCGCTAATAAAACATTTTATAATGTCGGAATAAAAAAAAAAATAACACAAAAGGTTTCACAGCCTACAAATGAAGACTGGAAACAATGTAAACGTGTTTTAAAGTATTTAAAATCAACGTAAAATTTAAAATTAAATTTAAGCAACAAAAATAAAGAACAAGAACTGATTGGGCTGAAGAAAGAACCGCAAGAAAATCAAATAGTGGTCGAATCTTTTTCTATAATGGTGCTACAATTTCTTGGTCCTGTCAAAAGCAAACACTCGTGGCATCTTCAACATGCGAAGTAGAATATATTTCGTTATCAAAAGCTGCAAAGGAAGCAAAACGGTTAAGGCAGCTTTTAGAAGATTTACAACAACCAATAAATGAACCAACACCAATCTTCAATGATAACCAAAGCTGCTTACGTGTTATAAATTATGATAAATTCTTTTGCAAAACAAAGCATATGGATACCAAATACAAGATGACAAAAGATCTGGTGAAGAAAGGTATGATACCGTCAAGCTACTGTCCCACAGAGGAGATGATAGCTGACATTTTAACAAAGCCGTTAGCCCCCTGATAAACATAATTATGTTCGCAACAAATGCAATTTAAAGTGAATGAGGAGGAGAATTGGAATGATACATTCACTTAAATAACATACATATGAATATATGTTATTTTCTAAGTGTATATATCATTAATAATATTATTCATATTTGTAACAACTTGTGGTTATTAATTATTATGTATAATTAACATTTGTATCAATCTATAAAAAAAACATAGGATTTAAGTTCAACTGTAACCCTTACACTCTCTTGTGTTTAATAAACTGAATTAGAAAGCAGAAAAAACGTTCCTGCGGCATATTTGTTTAGTTCATTTTCGCTTTCAAAGACAATGGATACCGTTAACCGTCAACAAAAAGTACGCGAACGTATAATTAAAATTTTTGACGATACCCATTCCTTCCGTATAAAACAATTGCTAGGCAAGCAGGAGTATATCGGAATACTGTTTCTGGGGTGACAAAAATTGAAAGGAGCTACTGACTTTCAAAAGAAAAGAAGAATTGGGTAGAAAAACTGGATTTTCAGACCATAAAAAAGCTGGGAAAGTAGTAAGCATTTTCTCGAAGAAACCAAATATTTCTGAAAGAAATGTGGCCAAAATGGCTAATCGTTTGGAGACTTCCGTAAGAAAAATAAAAAGGGAGGCTGGCCTGAGGATGCATTTGTACTTGTGGTCAAAGAAGCCGTTCATTCATACCCACAGACCCGATAAATACATATGTGTAAATAAAAGAGTGTCTTCCATTTTTAAGAACACACAATGTGTAAAAAGACTATCAAGTGGTACGATACAAATGGTGTTATGTTTGTACCAAAGTAAACTAATCCTCCTAATTGCCCAGAACTTCGACCGATTGAACAATATTGAGCTTTAATTAAAAAACATCTCAAAACGACTAAAGGATCAGCTCGAAATGAGGAAGAGTTCAGAAAAAGTGGGCAAATTTTACAAAAAAGTGTTTTCTCTTATGGAAGGCGTTCCGGAAAAAGCTAAAAATTTCATTACAAACAAATAGATGATATTTTAGCACTGTAAATTTAAATCTTAAATTTTAGATTTTTTAATAAAAAAATAATTAACTATTTGTTTTAATTTTATTACCACAAATGCGTGCACTATTTATTTCATGCGCACTCTTTATATATGACAATGCATACTGACATATGTAAATACATATGATAACACATTATTAGATAAGACCACATATGATCGTCTGGTTTTCAGTACTTGACCAAGTTGTTTCCCAAATTGTATAAATGTTAAAAGATCAGCAGGAGGCCAATAATGCTGAATAAATGAGGACATAATTACAAAAATGCAATAAAAACGATTAAATATCTGTGTTTCCCCCTTCCATATTATTGTCTATTTTGGAAAAACTAAGTGACACCAACTTTTTTGGCAGCTCAATCTTATATTATATTGTTACGATTTTACCCTTTATAAAATCGTTGATTTATTTACTTTTTAAATAAATCGAGTTCTTTCTATATTGCAAATAATGAACACTGTTTGAAATTATTTATAGCTCTATTTATTTATAACAGTCAATAAAAATTACAGAAATACACTTTAATAGGACACTTTATTTACACGACTTAGATAGACTAAACGTTAGCCACACTTTAGTTCTTCACACTTTGCGTTTTACTTATGAACTGAACTACTTTGCCACCTTGCTGTCGTTTTTATATATGCGGGTTAAAATACTAGAATATGGCAGCATCATCTGGAAGCTGCATACTGGCAACTTTGAGAATGTTCTTTTACAGTTTGACATAAGAAACATTAGTTATGGTAAAGGGTTGCCATTTAATTGTTTTACATTTCAGGGCTAACATATGGGGATTTGCATTTCTACGAGTAAATGAAATTTCTGTAACAATATTGTAAAGTGTTTTTTCTTCCTTTTTTCCATGTCCGTTCCAAAAAAAAAGTACAAAATGGATATAAAAAAGGTGTTTTGAAGATTAGTCATTTACTCCTATGTTAGACTATGTTTTGTAAAACGTTTAATTCCAAATTTGGCCACTCTGTTAAAATGGCAAGTTTTAGCTTTGACACTGTTGAGTGTCAAATTGCCTGTTATTGTCGTAAACCTTACGAATCCAGTTTCTATTGGTGTGATGTCGTAAAAAATGTTACCAAACTAAATTGCAATACTGCTGTATAATCAGGACTATATATTCTTGATGGTGTAAACTGAATTTCAAGCATACCTGCTGAAGAGAACGCACCTCACGACATGACATTACCGCCATCAAAATTTCGACGTATAGGTGTCGATGTCCTTTACGTAAGTCGCGCCAATAGTAGTTATTTCCTTCAGGTAAATCCAATTTCCATTTCTGTTCGCCCGAAAACATCACCCTGAGTAAAACAAAGTATCAATTAATGAAAAAATAGACATCGTAATATTATTATACCGCTTTCCAATTTGTAGCCATTTTTAACTCTGCGAATTCCATACGTTTGATTCTGTATCTTTCTAAAAGTCGTGGACCTTCGTTCATTTTGCTACGTAAAAGATTTTCGGATGCAAGCACTTGATTTGTGGTGGAACTACTCGCAGCATTTAAAGTTTTGCGTGTCTCGCAACTTGGATTTGCTTCCACTTCTCTTAGATGTTCGCCAATTAATCGCGAAATTTGGAAAATTAATACTTTTTAAGTTGTAAAAGTAAAAACTTTTTCCAAATCAGAAAGGCATTTTTCTAATCAATACTAAGTAAAAAAGGTCCCTAAAAATGGAGGATACTTTTCAAAGACCAAAAAATCTTTACCTGGGTTATAATTATTAAACTTGTCGCAAACAACAATAGGTAAACTAAGTTTGTATTTTAATAACTGATATTCTGCCAATTCATCCCGAATTAAAAAAAAATTCAAAATAACTACAACAGATGAGTTTAAATTCTATAGAGTTCTGAAGTATAACTTTATACATGGGTTATAAATATGAAACGTGATGTATAAAAGAGACAACTTTCGCCATTTTCTTCTCGAATTCACAAATTGATATTATTTTTTATGAAAAATATCTCTTAAATTTTGTTTAAAGAAAATCCATACTTCGATATAGTATTTTTGGAATGATAATATGACTGTTAAACCTTAAGTTTTTCATTATTTAGTAACAACAACTAAGCAGCCCGCCCAAGTATAACTTTTTGCGAGATGCCGCCCATTTGATGTATTTATTTTTTTTTTTTTAAATTAAAAATTTTTTTGAATGAACTGATTTATGTTAGCTTGAAAGTTATATTTTAAACAACTTTAACCAAGGACCGTATAAACCAGGATGTGCAAACTTCAAATTTTTAGGCACCCATGATGCCATGATGCCAAATGCTGCACTACAACAAAATTCTTAGTCGAATTACAGAAACATTTAGCCTCTAGCAAGGGTTGTAGCCCAAGTACAGTGATTGTGATGTGGATGTATACATGTTTGAATTTTTTTTTGCCTTACAACAAACAACAATAGGTTTGTTTTTTTTTTTAATTTTATATAAATATTCCATACAAATTTAAGTAGATATAGACTTGCTAAGTAGTTATAAATATAGCCACTTAAAAATTAAGAATGTATAAAAATGCTGCCTAGTCTTGGAAATTTATTGCTTTTCTCTTTTAAATGTAAACAAAAATATTTGTCACAAAAATATTTGACATTTTTGTGTTTTTAATTCGATAAAATATTAAAAACTACAAAAGCTAACAAATGAATTATGTGTTTGTAAGTTAAGGTAGAGCAGGGAAAATAATATAATTGCTCTATTTCGCGTTCGCGCGCAGTCCATATACGAAAACAGCTTTCGTGCAAAGGCGGCCCCAAATGTACAAATTGTATTTGTTGCCAAAAAAATAAAGAAGTAGGGATAGTCGTTTTTTTTATAAGGAGTTATAAATATAGATATAAAATTCGAAAAAAACAAACCTAGTATAAAGTTGGGAAAAAACATTTTTAAAAAAAGGACAAAACTAGCAGAAAAAAATATTTTTTTAAACAACTTTAAAGTAAAAAGCAAAAGAAGCAAATTTGTCTTCTCTGGTCATTATAGACTTATTTGGTTTATTCTTTTGTATTCCGTATACCGATCCATTTAGAAATGTTTTTGTTCTACTTTTAGCAGTTTGCTCCCTAGTGAGGTTGTACAATCTTTAAACAGGCCAGCCCAAAAACCTATGTTGTTCTTGGTCACACACAAAAGTAACTCTATGTTATCATTTTTTGTTGTTTTATTTTTTTAAGACCAAATTTGGCAATAACAGAACTGGACCGTACAGAAATGGTCGTTTTATTTAGTGACGAATTAAAGTTCAACTACCAAAAAAGTTTTAAGCATGTGGTGGCATAGTGATGGTGTGGACTTGTTTTTCGCAAATGGAGTCGAGGCATTCCTCATTCCATTTATGGGAAAATGGACCGTTTTACGTACAAAAATGATCTTGAAACGAAAATGATTCCACATGTTAAGTGGAATATGCCACTTCGATCGGTGTTTGAATAGGAAATGGAGTTCAAGTTATTGGTCACCTGAAGTGAAATACATTGAAAACCTCTTTGGAGTATTGAAGAGGAGTTTTCCGGTAAACGATTCTGAAATCAAAAATTCTAGAACCTGAGTGGAAACGTATTCCACCAGCCGTAACAAGTTATCTTATTGAATCATATACGAAATACTAAATTGTTGCTTTTATTTTGCACACACGATGTGGATTATATGGAGACCTGGGGGTTAATTCTCGTTCTGTGAAACGGTGAAATGAAAAGTTTTTTCACGTTTTCATAGTACTTTTGATTCGCGTTCTGTGAAAAAATGTAAAGAAATATCAAAACGTTTTCATATGAAAAAAAAAGTGGAACGAAACAAGATTTTTTCACGATTGCACAGCACTGGCGATTCTTGTTTTGTGTAACAGTGAAAACAACTATATATAAGTGAAAAAACATGGAGAAGATTGTAAGAGGAAAGCGTGCCAGCGAAAGCCAAAAGGGGTATTTAATTAATTATTTAGAAAATAATGTGGACATTTCAAACGACAATTAAGTAGTCTAATTACCATAATCACACTTTTATTAATCCCATATTTACAGATTTGTAGCGGCGAGCCTTAACAGTTTTAGTGCGACCCAAAAGGACAGTGAAAAATGCCAAAGTATGGCATATTTATTTATAGTTTATTTATATTCTTTATGAAATTTTTTTTTTAAGTAGACTTCATACGCGCACCAAATATAGTTCACTTAAAGTAAGCCGATATAAATACATGAAGTGCTTGTCGGTTGTCATCTTGAGTGGATTGTGGTCAGCACGAAGTATGCGTCTCAACACTCTCAAAAAATTCCTATAAATTATTAAATTATTTACTGCAATGAAATGCTTGTAACATCATTGTCTTACCTTTGTTCATCCGGAATTCTTTGAGTAATATCCAATAATACAATTAATCCAGATATTTTTATATAATTATTTAAAATAAATTTTACGAACTTAATTCACTTTTGTTTACGTTTTTCTCTGTTTTGACATTTGCTTTAAATTTTGGATAACACAGTTACAAAAGTTTCATGGGTACAGTGCGAATGAAACATTTTTTTCATAATACATACGAGAATCGCAATTTATGTATTTGTGAAAAATTCGAGTGAAAAGTGCTTATGAAAACGAAAATGAAAATGAAAAAAATTTCACTTCACATTATCACAGAACGAGAATTGACCCTCTGCATTGTTTACGTTTATTTGAAAAAAAAAAAAACAAAGTTCAAGTTTAATGTATTACTTAAGAGTACATAAATATAAATTAATTTTGAAAGAAGTTGTGTTGCAAACATGGTTGGCATTCAATATCTTTTCATAATAACGGTAGTTGGCTACCACAGCAACTTTAAGACCGATGTGAAAATTTTAAAATGGCCATTCCATTAAAGGCATGTGTCTTTTTGTGCAACCAGGTTTATTGCGCTATTTTACCGGTTCAATTTTGAAATATCTTAAGCTACCGTTATAATGACGCTACTTTCACCGATTTATAACGGTATTTTGCAAATATAACAAAATGTAACAGGTAATAAGACACAAGTCACCATTGCAACCGCATTTTTAAAATTTTCGTATCGGTATTGATCAGAACGTGATAGACAACTACCGTTATAATGAAAAGGTATTGCTTGCCAACCATGGTTGCAAACGAACTGTAAATTAATTTTTATTAATAATTTTATATTTGAAATTTTTGGTGTTATATTACTAATATAATTTACGAAACCTATTTTATATTTTTTAAGAAAAAAAATTATTAAATAAAATTGTTAAAATTATTCGAGTTACTAGAGTAAATAAAAATTTTTCTTGATTACTTTCAAAACCCAAAAACAAAAACCGAGGAATTTGATTCCATTGCAATGTTTATTTAAGGCGCATGTTTTAAAATTTTAGGTGCATTGAAGTCACAGATCCGCTAATCATTACCCAATTTTTACAGAGATTTGCCCCAGTATGGTCATCGACAGTGGCAGGCTTATTTTGGCCGTACCTTTGATGTCTACACTAAATTATGGAAATTTCAGCAGCAACATCGTATGGTTTTGGATTCAAAATATGGTTTAAAACGGTGGCAAATTGGAGAAATTGCAAGCAAAATTGGACAGCTTTATTATCATTACTAGTAAGTGCTTTTAAAACTTCTAAATTTTTGCATATGCACTTTTGAAATGTATTCACATATTATACTAAAAGTGTGCCTCTCTTCAGTTTGCAAGGTGTTACGCACCCTCTAGGTAGCGCTATAGGATGTGGCTACCTAGAGTGTGCGTAGCAATATGGCGCCTAAACGGATAAAATTCGCCGTCTTAGACAGCTTGAAACGCTTAATATTTACGAAACTTGTGTTTTTTTTTAATTTTCAAAATTCGTTTTTATTGTTTTTCTTATTTCTGTTGTGTAGTGCAAACTTACGTCAAATTTTTGTGACTTTCGAAAGCAAATTAACAATTATTAAGTTAATTAGTTAGTTAGATATTTATACCAAACTATGTAAAATCGCATTTCCAAAAACCTACTTTAATGTACATATAAACTGACGAAAATGTCAAAATGTGTCATAACTACTACCCAATAGGTTTCAACTTGGTGCAAGTTTCATCCCGATCTCAAGACATCGGTTTTAAAAGTTCGTACACTTGAGATGTTTTCCCCTATATATTTATTAATAAATATTGAAGACGAAAGAATAATAAGTGATTAAGAGATACAAATATACTTTTTAAAATGAATGGTATTAATACGATTTTATATCATATAATCATATTTTTTTATAAATTGCTTTTTTTTATTGCAAAGAAACATAAAATTATAAAGAAAACAAAAAGTTAAAAAAATTCGACAGAGCCAGCAGGATAGAATAAGACAACAAATGCTTTCATATTTAGCTAAAAAAATAACGCTGCCGTACTTGTGAAAAACTGTATTATACCGACTTACTCACACATTCAACATCGCCCAGCCCAAACCGCTGGAGCTAGTAGTAGGCGTAGATATCCGCTAGAAAAGAGGTTTTAGAAATTCCTACAGGAACGGTCAAAAAGGGGAAAAGCACGCTTTTGAAGGCCTGCCCAAGCCCCTTTAGCTAGAAGCCGGAAATTTTAAATATGTGTGCTAAATCATGGATAAGGTATGCTTTGGAATTTTGTAAAAATGGGGGTTCAAGGGGCAAAAGGTCTCTCCCTTAACGGCCTGCCCAAGCCCCTGGAGCTAGGAACTAGAAATTTGGTATGAAGGCGGAATTTTTGGTATATCGTTTAGGGAGGACCAAAAAAGCCGAAAAATTTCCATCTTGATAAAGCCGTTGGCACTGGGGAATTGCGTAGACATTTGCTAAGACGGTTTAGTAGCAAAAAGGGAAAAAGTTTCCCTAATAAGTTTACTCACAATATATTTTTCGTTACCGACTGTAGTTTATTTAAAAAGTAGTACGTAGAGCTTGTTTTTAAATAAAGAATCAATTGATATTCATAGAAATGTATTTTTGAACTATTTGAATCAGTCATTCAAAAAAATTTACAAATATTCAGTAGGAGTTGATATTTTCTGTTTAATGTTAAGTTTTGCGTTTCTTGTTTTAAAAATTCATATAATTCCTTGTTGTTTTTTTTACCAAAGTAGTTTGTTTATTTACAAAATTATTTCAATAAAAATTACAAGAAATTATTCAAATGTATTTACACACATAGAGTATATACATCTGTATGTGTTGTGTTTTGTAAGATTACATACAAATAAAAAAAATCAATTTGAAAAACAAACCACAAAAATCGTTTTTCTACTTTTTGTCAGTTAAAAATTGATGGTTATTTTAAATGACTTTCGATTGCTTTTACTACCCAGCAAAAATAAATGGAAGTGATTCTTAAGGAATTAATTTTTCATTGATTCTAAAGTATCGTTTAGTTCTGATTTTTCTCTTCTAAGGAAGTTCTTTTTCACAACTTATAAAAATGTGATTTTTAATGAAATTAAACACTTTTCAAATCGATGACGCTACAAAAAGTAAAAAATTTATTGTAGTAAAAGTTGCAAGCATTTCGAATAGAGATAAATAAGGCCCGATTGCTGAATTTCCCGCTAAAATTTAACGAACAGTAAAACTCAAACTTTGTTTAGGAAACAACAACAAATGTGTCAATTAAATTCCGAGGTAGAAGCTAACGGGAGATTATGAAACTGAGGCTTAGGCTCGATTACTAATGTCCTGTAGAAATCTAAATTACAAATTCAAAATTTATTTGGGCTTTGGATGCAATGAAAAAGGATCATAAAAGAAAACTTCCACCCTATGACACCCCTATGTAAAAATCATTGGTTCCGATCCAAATTTTCACAACACCGGAATCAAAATCACTGCTTCTTTTTCTCTTCTTTTGCTAATTTTTTTTGCTGGGTACTTTTGTCGATTATTAAACAATGATTAAAAATAAACAACAAAATGGGCTGAATATAATGAAAAATCAGTAGTCCTCTTTTTGATGGTATGTTCGATTAATTTAATATGTATTTTAGATTATTTTTCACGAAATAATATTGTGAGTGTATGTGAAAGTTATGCATTTCTAGCATTTTCACATTTTCATCAGCATTTTGCTACCTCTAAATAAAATTTTTTTTTATTTTTTGCATAATAAACATTCGCATTGAGGTTGAAACCCTTAATGGCCACCTATTGAACCATTTCATTTGGGAACTTCGGATGATCCCGGACTTTTGCCCGTGCAACATTTTCTACGCTAACAACGTTGCAAGCTTTGCCCGATAATAATTTATAATAGTAATTCATAAGTATGCAGCGTTGTTTTTTTTTACTTTTGCTTAAAATTTAACTTCAATTTAGCTGTTTTATTTTACAAATAGTTAGGAAGCTTTTTATGCTATTTTTGCAAACATATTTCTTTCTATAAGTACAAACAAAATTAATATATTTATAATCTTTTTTACTTGGGTAGAAAAACAAACTTAAGTATTTGCAAAATGCTCATGATCGTTTATAACATTTACTTAATTTTCAGTTTAAGAACCAGTGAAACTAATTACCTGAATGAAGCTTATCAATTTTATGCAGCTATTAGAGGTAGAGCATATTATTCCAGAGCTATTAAGGAAGATCGGCCAGATTTAATGGTAAAAAAGCTGCGTTATTATGCTCGTTTTATTGTGGTTTGCTTGTTGTTGAAAAAAATGAAATTAGTGCGTGAACTAGTTACTGAATTGGAGAAACAAATACAGGAATACACCACCACGTAAAGTTGTGTAAATAACGTTTGAGGAAAGATATTTATTTTTTTTTTCTTTTGTCAATATATATTTTAGATATGAGCCGGAAGACCATTTAGAATGGTCGTTAGTTTTGGAGGAAATTAAAGGTTTTATTAAGGCAGAAGCTGCTGTAGCTGTTCTTCATGCGGATTCCAATCCCATCGTACTATCACACAGGTACAATTTATTGAAACCATTATCTAAAGCTACAAGTAACTTTGCCCGTGCTTTCTTTGGGAAGGAAAAATTGAATAGAGAACAATTAGAAATACTTTACTATATTTATATTTTATTCATTTAAAATTTTCTAAACTAAAAATAAAAACTAGCTTTATTTGGGAGGAATACAAGTTTTGTTTAATTTTTTTATTTCGTTATTATTTTAATTTTAATTTATTTTTATGTCAGTAAATAAAATTGTGCTTATCACAGAAGACTTGAAACAATTTCACCACTCACGAAAAGAACATTTGGCCAATTCACCGTCGAAAACATACAGAAATAAACACATTCATCAAAATATGTAGAGAAAAAATACTAAACAAATCAGAAAACAGTCAATTGTGGCCACGAAATGTAGTGTTAATCGAGTTCTGGCGGTTACAGCAAATATCTTCATATTAATCCAGCAGAACCAAACTTTACCTAATAACCCAGCACATCTTTCTATTGCCAAATAATGGGTTTTATAATAAGAAAACGAGTGTGATAAGTAATGGACATTTGATTAAGTACTAGAGAGCTTCGCTTATGGGCAATCGCTGTGGACCCACATAGGCATTGCAGATCTAATTTTATTTTTAAATCGGTTGAGATCTACAGTTAGAATCTTTGCCATAAAGTTTTGGACTTTTACGAAAAGTTTACACTATTACAAAAAATAAAACAAATAATGCTCACGGAATTAATTACAGGTAAACATTTTTTGCCTAGGGTTCATTCATAACTATCCAGATAAAAACTAATACTTAAAACTATAGTCGGACATGCTGATTATATGTATGATAACTTAACCAAGTATAATTTGGGTCCCTTTTTTTTTGGAAAGGTTCATTTCTAGAAACTGTTCACTCTTTTAAAAGAAGTGATAACAACAACATACATGTTCAAGCTACTGATTCTTGTATGCAAGTCATACACGTTACAACGGTTGGTACAAATTGCTTGGTAATCAAGTTGGGCGTTTTGCACACAAACCATACAATTTGTTGTACAACCTCAAGTAAGTAATTTTGCGTAAAGATGGCTCACACACAATGTTTTTGCTATGTGGTCAATACAAAAAAAAAAACACAAAATAGAATGAAGTTGGGCAACATGCCCATACACGTTGCGACCTAGTTGTACAACCAGACAAAAAATCAAAACATTTTGATTTTCGTACAACGAAAGTATAACGTCGTAAAACAGGCCCACAACCGTTGCAATCTCGTACACAAACTCATCAAGTTGTATCAACAGTTGTGACGCATATGGCTTGCATTAAGTTTATAGAAGCAAAAAATATTTTCGAAAACCAAGAAACAATAACAAGTTTTGTAGGCGTTGGGGTGTAACGGTTAGCGCGTTAGACTGTTACACAGAAGGTTGCTGGTTCGACCTCCAATCTTCAATTAAGAAAATTAATATGTGAGAGTTTTATATCCGTCATACACATCGCAACGTCCTCCTTCGGTGTTCCTACACACAGACAAATTAAGTAGAAATCGAATTGAAAAGTACATTTTGGTTGCGACTACCAATAATTTTAGTTAACACAACCTAATTCAAATGCAATTGCTGAATATTTTGGATGTTGCAACTCGGTTGTATTTCTCGTATTTTTTGATGAAAACTTACATTCAGTTGCACCACCATTCTAGTAGTAACTGAATTTGAGATGGAAACCATTTTTCTCTATGTGTACATCACTTAACCCCATCGAAATAAAATAAAATAATAGGGCTATGAACTAAAAAGCATCATCTCCATCAGATTGATTCGTGGCAAATGGCAAAAGTGGTGATGCTACCAAAAAAAAAAGGATGAAGATCTTATTAATCCGAAAAATTTAAAGCTATAAGCCTTCTTCACAATATCAGAAAAAATTTTGAAATCTGTGTAAATAATAATATTAATTAATTTTTGTTTGTTAATTGATAACTTGATAAACGTCAATGAAATAAATGAACTAACATATAACTAAAAGTTATGTAAGAGGTATTGTCTAATTAAAATGATCTTTTTTAAAAAGTAAAAATATTTAAAAAATTGTCAAAAATATATTTGCGATTTGGCACACACTATTTATTATAAGAAGAGTAGTTCAGAGTCTCTATTATTTTTTCTCCAGGACTCTCAGAACACCGCCAGGACACGTTATACGCGTTATATTTTGTAGTTTAAATAAACAGAGAATGTAATTAAAAATAAATGAAAAATCACTTTAAAACCTGTCTATTGACATTTCATTTGGATGAAAATAACTTTTAATTTATTTTGAAATGTTAAAAAAATTAGTCCTTTGGTACTTAAATGATAAGACGATTTATTTGACATTTCAAAAGACGTATAAATATTAAGCTTTATTTATCTTTATTTATTTTTTATATAATTATTATATCTTATGATTATAATAATTATTGCGTAAATGCCGAAGCATTGGCTGTGTCTAAAATGACACACGTGTTGATTGAGTAATGACGTGCTGGATGTGTTTATAATGACGAATTTGTTTTGCGCAGGTAACCGAGGTCGCTGAGGAGCAGAGTACTTATTTATTAATTTGAGCCTTGGTTCTTGACTATGACCTTACATATGTAATGCACAATATACTTAGATACCTTTAATCTTTTAGACTGTAACACAAACTGAAGCACATTTTCAAATTATGTTTTTGACTAAGCACAGTATTGGTTATTAGGCGTATATACCCAGCATGTCTGTGTTGTTAAAAATTATAACCATCTCTTTTTTTGTATTCCGTTTGTGTTATAGGCTACCGTGTAGGTGTAGTATTTGAAATATGTAAGTTGCTATATATTGGAACGAAATTTGCAATGTTACAATTTAAACTGATTATGTTTATTCGCATTTATAAATTTTTTTTCAATTAGTTGTGGAAAATTATATCCGACAAATGGTCGCAGACTGCGTTAACGCAAATTTGGGAAGGTTCGATTACATTTTGCATTGCTGTGCGCAGTATTTATAGTGTCATGTAGTCGGCTCCAAAAAGGTGGAAGGGGAAGACGTCCGTGTCAGTCAAATCATCCAAACGCGAGTTTCCACGCGCTTGTGACAAATGGACCTGACCTGTTGAAACCACGTGTCCTTCAAAGCCAGATCGACAACTTCCGGTATGGAAAATTCAGTCAGCATGGCTCATAGCGGTTACCGTTCACCTTAATAGTGTTACCGTCAGCTTCTTTACAATCACCTTTACAGATTTGACTGATGCTTCATGAATTATGCGTGGATTTTCGGTCCCCCAGAACCAATTTCGGGTGTATCTACGCACGAATGTCAAAACCAAACTGACATACTATGCCATTTGCAAAAATGGGAGCACTTTACAAGAGGAGGTGAGCCACCTTGTAGAACTAATTTTGTCAATATTTTTGACGTTTAGTGTAAATTTTACTAAAATTATAACACTATATTAACAAACACTGTACTAAAGAAGTTTGGCAGGTCGCCATCTATTTTCTCCGTATACATGCATAATTTCAACATCCAAGTACCAGCGGTTTTGCCAGGAATCCAGTCTTAGTTGATGTTTACGCCGTGGGAGGAATCTTCATACCAAATTTCATCTTTCTAGCTCTGACGGTTTCGGCAGGCCGTCGAGGAGAAGAATTGCCCCTTATTTCCCTCCCCGAGGCTTGTCCAAAAATTCCATTTTAGCCGGAGCATGACCTTCATACCGAACTTCTTCTTAGCTCCTGCCAGGGGGAGGAGCCGTCAGGGGGAGAGGAGATGTTTCCTAGATCCAGCGGTTTCTGTAGGCCCTATTTTTTTCCAAAAACCCCGTCTTATCTGTTGTCTACACTGAATAAGGAATTTTCATAGCGAATTTCAACTTCCTAGCTCCAGCGGCTTATCACTTTGGATACCATTTCCCTGGATAAAATTCTAAAATTTCAGGTTTCTAGCTAAAGGGGTTTGAGCAGGCCATCAAGGGGGAGACTTTTTCCCTTCCCCATAGGGAATTCCAAAATCTCATCTGCGGTGGAGGAGGAACCTATGTACTAAATTTTAACTTCCTAGCTCTAGCGGTTTCTGTAGGTCGACAATGGGGACAATTTTCCCATTTTCCCCTCCCCGTAGGCTCTTTAAAAAATCCCGTCTTAGCTTATGTCTATATCGGAGAAGGTTTGGGCAGCCCATTTTTACCACGGCCCTCACAAAAATTAAAAAATAAACCTTATCCGTGATTAAGCCCATTCTTTAGGGAACTCATATTTTAAACTTCAGGTTTCTAGCTAAAGGGTTTGAGCAGTTCATTAAAAGGAGTTTCCCCCCTACATGCCAAATTTTAGTTTCCTTCCTCCAGCGGCTTCGGCTGGGCACTGTGAGTGAGGAATTTTCAAAAACCCCAACTTAGAGATGTCTACGCCGTAGAGGAATTCTAAGTTAAAATTTGGTATGAAGGATCCTCCTTTGGCGTAGACATCCGCTCAGATGTTAGGGGCTCAGATGAAAGGGAAAGTACAAATCCCATTAGCTAGAATCCAGAAATTTGAAGTACGGTCTAATTCATTGATGAAGCAATTTTCTTACATGGTCACCGATCCGATACGGTATCGGTAAGAGTAACTAATTTCTATTACTTTGGTAGAGGTATTTTACAGGTGACAGTTAATAAATATTTCAGTAATTTATCGCTAATGCAATTTTAGTTATATCGCAAACGGTATTTTAAGAGTAACGATTTTTCGGTTATTTCGGTAACGGTATATTAGGGTTAACGATAGTCAGTTGAGAGAGTTTTGAATAGATAATAGGGGGTTTAAAAGGCGAACAAAATGAATTTGGTATGAAGTTTCCTCCTCCGTGGTAAACATCAGTTAAGACAGAATTTTTGGAAAATCTCAGGAGGGGCAGAGGGAATTCTCCCTCTTGACGGTGCGTCAGATGTATTTTTTGGAAATTCAAATTTTTGTTTTAGGGGGGGGGGGGGGTAAAAAGGGAAAATCTCCCCCTAGACGACCTGCCCAAACCCCATTTGACTGAAAACTTGAATTTTTAAATACAAGTTCGCTAGGGTTAGCCCATACCTTAAATGGAAAGACGGAATTTTCGGAAATCCATACGGGGACGGCCAAAAAGAGAATGTCCCCCTTAAAAGTCAGCACGAATCCCATTGGCTAGAAGCCTGTTTATTGCACTATGAACTAATTTCTAATTTTTGGAAATTTCTACGAAGAAGGTGAAAGTTTCCCCTTGACGTTCTATCCAAACCCCTTTTAGCTAGAAACCCAAAATTTTAAATTTGTGTACTCTGAAATATGAAATATGTATTCATTGGCGTGTGTGCTTGTGATCTATTAAGATACTTTTTGAACTATTTTCATCTGGCGTCTCCGGCTATCCCGGACTTTAGCCCAAGAAACATTGTTTCTACTAGAGTTTGCTCTTAACCGCGGTTGACAGTTAATCGCATCTGTTATAAACTGTTTTTTAGCCTGATTGTATTTCACAAAATTAAAAAGAATTTTTTATTTTAACGTTAAAAAGGGCAAAGTATACTCCGGAACATTTTCGGAACCTGTTCCTGTAGTTCTGGAACAACTTCTCAGGGAATAACTACATATTCCTTAAAAGCATCCTTGGAACTACCAGTGGTGTAACTAGTAGTAGAACCCATGCAATGGGGTCATGTTGGCAATTTTAATTATCTGATACTAAATTTCAAAACATCTCCACAGAGCTATTTATAAAATTTTTAAAATTTTAAATATTTCTTCTATATTAAATTAAACAGAAAAAATGCTAAAAAAAATTTAACCTATTAAAATAGAAACAGTATTCATGAAAATAAAAGTTATAACGTTTATTTACAAAGTTTGCTCTTTTAGAACTAAGAAGGATACAAATCATTTCTCACATTACAATATGCCCTGTAGAAAGCTGAAATGAAATATTTAAAAATTGCTTAATATATTTTATGCAATAAAATAAAATTTATTGTTTTATAGCAAAAATGTTTTTATGGAGTTGAATTTAAAATATGACCGTTGGTAAAAAATATATACGAATTTTTTGGTATTTTTAAGCACTCAGAAATGCATTTTAAGTCCTTTTAACCAAACTTTCTTAACCAAACGATCTTAGTAAATTTAGAAATTATTTTTAAAATTTCCTTCCTTAATATAAATTGAATAACTAACTCCTCAAAATGTGTTTCTTTCATGGTTACCGCTTTGGATTTTTTTGACGAATCGTTTTTTCGTATAAAATATATTTTTGTAAAAGTTTGGACTAATTGTTCTTGAAACTGTTCCACTACAACTAAAAATATTAGTTTTTAATTCGATTTATCAGCTTTTTTCGGTTTGGCTAATAGCTATCTCACTCTGAAACCCAGCGTAAAAACTTATAAACAATTATTTAAGCCCGATTGCTAACCAGTGATTTCAATATTACAAGTAACTGCTTATTCTTGGTGGAGACTCTTTTATGTCTTTACACGTGAGCTTTGGGTAACACTCCCATGATAAAATAATGTGTTATTTGACCAAACTGTGAGTACTTACAATTTTTGTATTACCGTATCACACAAATGAAGAATATATAACGGCAGCATTGAACAATGGGTTTGTACCACATGAGACAATTTTTATTCCAGTTAACTGTAATGAAGTTATTAAAATCGTTAAAATGTTAGATACGATACTAGTATTGCCAACAGAGATTTTCGTATTTCCGAAAACAAGAAACCAAAAAATGTTGGTGGTTAACTCAAAATAGGGTCAGTTGGGAATTGCAAGCTGTCCCGCGATAGGTGAAAACTGGACCGGTTCCGAAAATACATATCACGAGTCATGACATGTTCTTTTGCGTTGCTTCTATGATATGTTCTTTGGGGTTAGTTGTGTGACAAGGTCTTTTAGACCAGTCCTGTGACATGTCACTAAGGCAATTGAGCCCCTCCTAGGACAAGCTCGTGTTAAAGTGACCGGTACTTTTCATATTAAAAAAACCGGTCCCGTGACCAACCACGAGTCGTGTCCTGGGATAGGTCCTTTTACCGCAGGGTATAAGCACTATAGAAAAACGATCATGTATGTACATATGTATTTAAATTTCATATCCTTTGTCCACCTTATTTCACAAATATCATTAGCATCGCATTACATTAAATCAATTCTTCTGTGAAAGCACGGGCCTTTGCAAAAGCTTTTTAAAATAGTTAAACTTCACCCATTGATGGTTAGTGGTTCTGGTTCTAGGTTGTCGCCGTTAACAACGCCGCCATGCGAAAGATCGCCGCATATGACATTAAGTCTTCAAGAGATACTTATAGTGGGTTCAGCATGCGAGCAAGCCAAATTTTCCGAACTAACAATGGATATGTTTAGGTAAGTATTCAACTGGATTGATAGATTAATCTCTTTAATAAAATAATTACAATAAGCCTCATTTTCACAATATCCCGTTACCTAATAACTGCGAATTTAACTGACACATTTGTTGTTGTTGTTTCCCAAATAAATATTGAATTTCACTGTGTTTAAATCCCAACAGGACATTTATTAATCGTGATTAAATGAGATTATTTTTTTAAGGAATTTACCCCCTTTAATCTTTTTTATTTATAGGTTGATTTATTCACATTTGACAGTTTTTACCTCTTTCCTTTAACTACAATAACCAAAATACATATATAATGGGTGAATTTTTAAGAGCTTTCAGATTTGATTAAAAAGAACACATAAAATTTAGAGAAATGTACAAAATCTTTATTTGAGTCGATAGAACGGTCTATATAGTTCAATGTTTAAAGACGATTTCATGTGAATGTTGACCGCGGCTGCGCCTCAAATGGATCATACGCTGGGCCCATACTATCTCCAATATATCGGTCGACATCCTACGAATAAATTCTTCAATATTGGCTTCCAGTGGTTCAACCGTTTCAGGCTTGTCTCTATAGACATGGACCTTAACACAGCAACACAAAAAATAATCTATAGGCGTTAAATCGCACGATCTGGGTGGCCAATTGACTGGCCCCAAATGTGAAATAAACTCTTCACCGAACTTGCCACTCAATCGGGCCATTGTTTCACCCTCTTGGCGAAACCATATGTCAGCCAAGTCCAGCTATTCCATTTTTGGCAAAAAAAAAGTTTGTAATCATCGCACGGTAGCGCCGAATCGAAAATTCAGAGTCATCAACAACACTGGCGGATACAGCTGCGATATTTTCCTCTGTCTGCACTCAACGTATGCGTGTTGGTGGTTTAATATCCAATAATGCAAACTTGGTGCGAAATTTAGTCACAAGATTCCCAATAGCCGCCTCAGAATGTCGCCCAAACTGACAATAAAATGGAAGAAGCGCTCAATGCACTTTCTTAACCCAGCATGAATTCGTTTCGTTCGTTTGTAAGTCGATTCATGGTTACATTATAGACCAAAATGAACATGTTTTACAGTAACATGTAACTTGAAAACAGCTGACCTGCCGAAAACAGTGTTGCTAAAAAGAAAGTTGCTAAAAAAATCACCCTTTACAATATGCAATATCAAAATATTTAATTTTTTGTGTACATCAATTAATTGTTTTTACAATGAAATATTATATTCAAACAATTTTCCATATCAAAGATACATATATAACAAGTACTTTGTTAAATTTTTATTTAAAAATTTTGAAAATGCAGCCATTGGGACATCATTTCCCTTGACCTTTCAAAAAAAGTTCCCTCGGCGTAGTCAGGTTAACTCATGACTGGTTTATTAGCAATAAAAAGAAACAAATTTTTCTGTTATTAGAGGAATGAAGCCCGTGCTTGAACGTAAGAAAAACAAAAAAAAAAATAGCATTTTTGGCGGAGTTATGAAAAAAAGTCGCATTTTTGGTCAAATGTTTACAACGTATTTCCTCATAAAATAACAATATCAGTTTACAACTTTGGTAAATCATGACTACCGACTTCAAAAATGATTTTTAAAGAAACGAAGTTTCAAAAACATAAAAATGTTGATGCAGAGTTGTGCAAAAATATGACCCCAATCTTGGAATGCAATTAAGATCAATTTTTTGGGGGGAAAATTTCTTAATGAAAATTAACCCCAGAAATATAATATAAAGAAATGACCCCAACCAAATGAAAATTAGCCCCAAAGTTCAATTTGGGGCATATTTTCATTAATTACATTGAGGCTTTTATTCATTATAATTATAAATGTAAATTACGTCTCCATCCATATTGCTAATTTGTATACTCTACAGAAAAAAAATTTAACGTACATCTTTGAATCGTAATTATTTTTGAACGACGATTTCGAGGATTTTATTTTTACAGTCGGATCTTAAAGTGTGATATATCGGTCACAATAGGACCAATGTTTTTCTCTAAGGGCCGTTCTAGTATTTGCCCACTAGAGCTCAGTTCCTACGACCCTAATATCAGAAAATTAAAGCTCGCAAAAATTATTAAACTTTTGATAAGGAAGCATTTCATAATTCTGGTAGAGTTAATGGACATTTTTTTATAATTCTCCATATTTTCGGCCCTTAGAGGAAATGGAGCAGTATTAACTGAAACACATGTTTCATAATTCTTGTCATATTAAAAAATAACAATCCAGTAACTTAAACTTAAATTGTATCTATGAACAATATCGTATTGTTTTAAGTTGATATTTAAGGTTTTGTAAGTCCGTAATTGTGGGAGGTCCGATCAAATCAAGCCCCTAGATTGATTTTCTATATTCCATATGTGAAAAAGTTGGTTGTTCTTCGCAGAGCTATGGTCAAAATAATTAGCTGCCTTCGACGAAAATTTCAAAAATACTTATTTTGTAATATTTTAAAACTTGTATTTATTTTAAAAACTTGTGTTTAATATTCACAGAATGTTACAAACCTTGGAACGAGAACCTACTGAAACTACACATCCTATGAGTGCTTCACATGGCCTGCACGGACATGATGCCAGTCCGGCAGCCAGTCGCATACCACCATATGGTGTTCCAGGTTCCAAGAGCTATTTAGAAAATAGCCGTCATTATCGAGACAATCCTCACAAATATTTATTGTATAAGCCTTCGATAAGCCAACTTCTAGTGTTCTTAGCTAGTGGTTTTAAAGAATTGCCTCCAGGAGGCGCATTACTTTTATATATGTCTGCTGATGGTTGTTTTTCAACAACAAAACATCCAGAAGACTGTATGTATCATATCGGAAGGAAAAGGTGATGTTGAGCATTTCTAATGTAACATTTTCTCTTTCCCACAGATGGATATGAATTAGGTGGCCTTGCCACGAGTGTAAAAAGAGATGGCGTTGATGGTGGTGGCTTAGCGTGTCGAGGGAAATCGTATAAGGAGACACATTGCTTATATCCTGGCGATTTATATCCTTTCACCCGTAGACCTATGTTCATTATTATTGATTCTGATAATTCATTTGTGTTTCAACATATACCGCGTTATTTTGGTCAACCTTTAGTTGTTCTTATGTCACCTCAAGATGTACCACCAGCATTTCAAGGTATGTTATTATGACAATGTTAATAAATAATGTAGATAACCGATTATTATTATTTTTAGCTGAAGTCCAACATCATGGTTCTTTGTTTACCCTTTTTTTGCATTCCCCTCTCACTGCATTGTGTTATATATGCAATGTTGGTGATGTGCCTATACATCATTGGGAACGTTGTCAATCATACGTTGATCATTTTATAACGGAAGCTTCGCGTTTAGTAACAAGATGTCGCATAGATGAAATTGACCAAGGCTATATAGGTAAGCTTAAGTAATTTTAATGAAAAAAGTTCAAAAAACGTCTTAATAGTATTTGTGAAAACTCATAACTCACAGCTGCTGTCACTGTATTTTACTTACGGACACCTGGACGCATTTATACTTCCCCATGTGACCCTTATATTTATTTTTTATATTAAAAAATAATATAAATCAATTTGATCCGATATTTTTCAGAAAAAAGTTATTCGAATACAAAGAAACCTAGCAATATCTCGGTGATGAATGTTCATTACTAATATAGTCATTACCAAGAAAGTGAAATAAGTAGTTACTTATGGTTAGTAGTTAGTAGTTAAAGTCAAATAAGAAGTTACTTATGGAATCACTAGTTAGCAAAGGGGCTAAAATAAGTGAGCATCTAGCGAGTAAAATAAGTCATGCAAAATAATAGTAAAATAAGAGAATGAACAACCAGGGACTGAAACCGAACCCGAACCCGAACCCAAACGGGTTCAGGTTCGCTGTTTATAGAAACTTTAAGCCCGAACCCGCTGAACCCAAAAATTTAACCAGGTTCGGGTTCAAAAACATAAAAAAAAAATATTCTTGCTGTTCATGGCGTGAAAAATGTTTGATAAAAAAGTCATAAAAAATATTGAACTTTTGCATTCCTTTTAAGGAAATACTAGATGGAATTCCAATTATGACATGGTTCAAGTCTAATTGGAACACAGAAGTTTTTGTTCTTAATAACTGGATGCTATGAATGATAATATTTGGAATATTTGTGAAGAATTCGCAGAAGTTTTTAAACCTGTTAAAAAATTACCGCTGAAACTTCAAGAAGAACAGATGACTTTAGTCGATTTTTATAGAATGTGGCATAGTTTTAAATTAGGCAAAACAAAAACATTTCCATAAGAATTATAAAATTATATTATATTATAAATCCACATATTGTTTGCAGCATTATATCTAGATAGCGGATTTAAGTTTATGCTAAGTCCCGAATATGTTGAAAATGCTAAAAAAAACTTATTTGAAAATCAATTGAAATTTTCAAAAATTTGCAAATGGAAAGAGGTCAATATCTTGTTCTTCAGAAGATGATGAAGATATGCTCGAACAAGTTTTTAAAAAGAATGAACGATTTTCTTCAAATGAGAGGGCCTTAGCCTTCTCAGCCTTAAAATTTAATTTGTCGTCACAAAGAACAAATTTAAAAGAAGAAAACTTAAAGAATATATTAATTATAAAGTTAAATGAAAATTTCTTTGAAAAATACATAAATTTCCTATTGATAAAACATTTGTACTTTTTTTAAATGTTGAACCCGAACCCTGAACCGAACCCGAACCTAATTTTTATTTCGATTAACCTGAAGCCGAACATGAACCCTTTTTTTCAGGGTTTCAGTCCCTGTGAACAACTAATAGCTTAACTTAAAAGTTTTTAAAAATCGCATGAAAATAAAAAAAATTGTTTTTTATTTTCTTTATTTATAAAAGGGTCATTCCATGTCAAACCGCACAGCATTCGGATTTGTCATCTCCGATTTTAATGAAATTAGCCACAAATATTGTAAATGGGTAGTGTTTATTAAATCATTAACCTTTCGACCCCAAACCCTTTCGGTTTTCAAAAGGGTTTGCCAATTATCACGATGTCATATTTCGAAAACTGAAAGGGTTTGGGGTCGAAAGGTTAATGATATAACAAACACTACCCATTTAAAATATTTGTGGCGAATTTCATTAAAATCGGAGATGACAAATCCGAAAATGACAGTTTTCTGTGCGGTTTGACGTTCGACGCTAGACGAATAAGTGACTTCATGTACTTTGTTTTTGTATTGCACCTGTTTCGTTATTGTATTTTCGTTCGTCTAAAGCAAAACATGATCTGGAAACACCACCATAATACCAAAAACTTATTTTAAATCCTCTAAATAATGCCAGTAATTTCAAGTAATAGATACACCTTCCAGTGCTTAAATATCTATTGGTTTTTGTTCGTCTACACGGTAGGTATCTACGCACTGGTAGCTATCTATTGCTTAAAATTACGGCCATAAGTAGCGATATATATATATATATATATATATATATATATATATATATATATATATATATATATATATATATATATATATATATATATATTCATTGCCCATACTTTGAAGACATCTGTATATACAGCCAAAAAAGTCCCTATAAAATGCGCTGTGTCCAGTAAAATGTCTTCAGAGTAAACACTAGAATAACGAAAAGTTAAAGGACAGTCCCCAAAGTAACAAAATGTCTTCATAGTAACTTGTGGAACGAAAACCCGTCCCCGCAACATGTGCTGTTTACACTGAGGACATTTTACTGGATACAGCGCATATTATAGGGACTTTTTTGGCTGTATATACAGATGTCTTCAAAGTATGGGCAATGAATATATATATATATATATATATATATGTATATATATATATATATATATATATATATATATATATAAATATTGGTAAGTCATTATTTCATAACTTTCAAATAAGTAGTGATATAACACAATATTTGTAACGTATTACTTTACGTATCAAAGAAAAGCAATAAAATATTGTGGTTTCATTATATATCCAATTTTTTGTTAATGAAAGATTTTGCTGGGAAGAGGAAATATTTTTTTTAAGAGTTCTTCTATTATAAAATCTCCTATAAACCATAAAGTAATTACCAAAGACTATTTTTTGTAACATTACCCAGAACAATAACATTCCCAAGTCCAAAAACTGCACACTACTTGATTCACTTAGAAATCTTAGTCAGTACATTTTAAGAAAAATTTGGTGCATCAGGGTTGCAACCTATCTCTAATAGACTTTGGAACACAGAACACAAATGTGGTCTTAGAATTCCAAAGATAGTTATACCCAGGAAAAAGACCTTACCAAATAATGGGTTTTAGAAGCAGCAGTAACTGGTTGAAGTTTGCCTGATAAGCTCATTATTTTAACAAGGAGTGTCATTTAAGGTAGCTAACTTCACCAAGTTTGAAATGGCAACTAAAAATTTTGCTGTTACTACGGGAAATTTCTATAATTTGAGCTCAGCGGTATTTTTTGCTTATCTTAGCAGCACATGTCTGCTGTGTAGTACAATGAAATTTGTAGAAAAATTAGCTGCCGCTACTAAATTTGAATAAACTTTTTTTAAAGTGGAATTTAAAATCTGTTTGCTAAAATCAGCAAAATAAATTTACTAAATATTATTAATATTAGTACAAAATTTCAAATTTATCTTTCTTTATCATTTTGTTATAATTTAATTTTGAAAAATATGTTAGTCAATCTCTTTACTTTTAAGGTAAAATTTTATTTTTTTTAGGGCTGATTTTTAGAACCAAAAGAACTTTCAAAAATTTGTAAAATGATTTCTGAAATTAGCAACAAAAATTTGTAAATATTTTGTAAAAATATTCTGTAAAATATAAATAGGAAACAGATTTGCTAAATAATAATTTTTTACTAAAAATCAGTACAAAAATAGTAAAGTGGGATTAAAAACCATTATTGGAAGGAGCTCTATAACACATTATTAGTAACTGATTATTTTCACTTTAGAAATAATGTAGTGGGCAGAGGTAGTGCAAAAATCAATGAGATGCTATTACTCAATATTTCCTGTGTAGTTTAAGAATTATTTCCAAAATAATTTTATAAAAATTTTGCAAAAATAAAAAAAAAAACAAAATTGAAAATCATAAAGGCATATTTTGAAACATTTAAATTGTATGAACTCTGCACTTTAATTTAATATATTACACGTTTCAACAGGTGCGCTAACATTCCCTTTACTTGTACGATATTTAAAATTTAAATTTAATTTAATTTTTTTCTCGATTTCCCTAATAAATAATCTACAACGAATTTACACTTTACCGAAATCTGGCATGGTCCAATGTTCTTTGTAAAGATTTTCTTCGCCAGAGGCTACATATACCTTTACTTTCAATTAGGAATGTTATTTTATTAGATCTACAAATCATATTGTAAAGTTTTCATAAATTTTCATTTTTTTGCACAAGGTGTTGCCACATTTTTTATAATATTTTTGTACATACTATAGCGATAATTAAAATCTTTCACTAATATTTAAAATTATTCTAATTTGTTCAAAATTTTAAAAATCATGGTAAAAATTAACACATGCCTTTTTCACATCGCATCAATTCTATTGATCGAATAATTTTTTATTTTATTCAATCAATATATAGTTTAAAGAATCAATTTGTTTTTTGTTGATTCTTTCAATAAATTCAAAGGAATTGAATCAATTTTAACAAAGTATTTCTACTAAAAATGGTTCTTTTAATTTATATCTTGTGAATTAAATTAAATTGTTCAATCATATCATAATTGAGTTGATATAAATGGAACTAAGTCACATATCAATTTATTCAATAGGATATTATTGATTATGAATTATGCACATAAAAATAATCAATTTTATTCGAATTTATTCAAAAAGCATTTATATATATTGCATGATTTGTTTGTAAGATATATTTTTATATATTTTATATTTTTGCAGAAAAATCAAAGTTTTCTTTAGAAAAACATTTTATGTTCTACCAAGTTCATTATACAAAAAATCCTCAGTGTCTGAATATTTTTTTAGAATTAATGTCCCAGAATCTGAAATATTGTTAATAAGAAAAACCCGCCGTATTTATTGGCTGATAAAAAATTTTAAAATCTATTTATTCAATCGTTAAAAATGTAAATTTAGATCTGAGAGTTCTTAAAAAATGTAAATTAATTTAAAATATTTTTAATAAATATTTTCTAAAATCTTGCAAATTTCAAGTTGAAACATTAAATTCAAAACTGGGTTTTAATGGCAGTGACAAAAGTTAGATAATTTTTCCAAAAAATGTTTTTTTTTATAGAATTAATTCATAAAATCATTTCTTATTGTTAGTGCTATTAAAAACCCACTTAAGAGCACGTTAATTTTTGCAATATTTTAGGAAGCATTTGCAAGCTCTATTACCCAGCAAAAAAAATTAGCAAAAGAAGAGAAAAAGAAGCAGTGATTTTGATTCCGGTGTTGTGAAAATTTGGATCGGAACCAATGATTTTTACATAGGGGTGTCATAGGGTGGAAGTTTTCTTGTATGATCCTTTTTCATTGCATCTAAAGCCCTTCTTATGGGTTAGTTAAAAAATAAAAATTTTTTTTTCTTCCCAAATAAATTTCCAATTTGTAATTTAGATTTCTACAGGACATCAGTAATCGAGCCTTAGCCTCAGTTTCACAATCTCCCGTTAGCTTCTACCTGGGAATTTAACTGACACATTTGTTGTTGTTTCCTATACAAAGTTTGAGTTTTACTTTTCGTTAAATTTTAGCGGGAAATTCAGCAATCGGGACTTATTTATCTCTATTCGAAATGCTTGCAACTTTTACTACAATAAATTTTTTTGTTTTTGTAGCGTCATAGATTTCAAAAGTGTTTAATCAGAAAAATCAGATCTAAAAGATACTTTAGAATCAATGAAAAATTAATTGCTTAAGAATCACTTCCATTTATTTTTGCTGGGTACCTATTTCTGAGTCTTTTATAATTATGTTTATAAACATTTTAAAAAATGAAGAAACTTATTAAATAACATAATCCCACAATCTACTTGGGCTTAAATATCGTAGAAAGGATAGAAGTTTACCACCAAAAATTTTCAAAAAAATCAGAGCACAAACATTTTAAAAAATGAAATTTTATTTTTAAAATTTAAAAATCACATATTAAAGGGTGGAACAACCATAATGCACGATGTTAATTGTGAATAAAACAAAAAGTTTTTAGAGAATTATAATTAATATTTTTTATTATGATAGAAGGATATATGACAATTATGTGTGAAACAAAATATCGGTAAAATACTTGCAACGGCTTCGGTGGCATACCTCTATCCCATTGTTCACATGGTTCAATGAATCTGAAACATAATTGAGGTTCAATGTCGTTAATGTGCTGAATTATCTCATCCTTTACCTCTTGAATTGTTCTTTGTTTATTGATGTACACTTTTTCTTTTAAATATCCCCAAAGAAAGAAGTTCAACGGTGTCAAATCACATAATCGTGGCGGCCAATTAACATCGCCACGACGTGAGATAACATGGCCATTGAATTTCTCGCGTTGGCTGTGTGGCAAGTGGCCCCATCCTGTTGGAACCATATATCGTCTAGGTCCAAATCCTTATAGCGAACACCAACGACGAGTCAAGATTGACGGCTCTTCTTCCACACTATCGCGAACGACAGCAATGTTTTCCGGAGAAAGAACTGGGCGAGCATGCACAGGTGTTTTCACATTTCCTACAAACCCGATTTGCTGAAATTTGCACACAATTCTCCCGATTGTGGATACATTTGGTCGATTATGCTGACCAAAACAATCACGAAGTGCACGTAATGCATTTTGATTTGAACGCCCATCTTCGTAAAAGGCTTCAACAATCTTAACGCGCTGTTTAATTGTGTACCTCTCTATGGTTGAATTTGTCAGACACTGAAACAAAGAAATGTCAAAGAATTTATATAACTGAACAAAAATATTAATTGTTCAAAAAAGTTAAATCTAAACATAGGGTATTTGTGCATGCAATTTAAATGACCAAAAACAATAAAAAAACAAGTAAAAAAGGGCTAAATTCGGCTGTGCCGATGTTCTCTTCTGTTTTTGATACAAATAATATATATAGGTGAAAAAATTTTTTGAGGTGAAAAACTTTTTTAGAGGTTAAAAGAACTTTTTTGGTGGAAAAAAAATTAAAGGTGAAAAAAATTTTTAAGGTGAAAAATTTTTTGTGGTGAAAAGAAATTTTAGTGGTTAAAAAATGTTTGAGGTGAATACAAAATATTTACTGCTAAGCGACTGGTGAAAAAATATGAGAAAATATGTTATGTACCAGTCGCTACTATGAAATTGTACTAAATTTGTATGGGCAATTTAGAGGCACCTTTACATTTTCACTAGTTCTTTTAAACATGGACTGCACAAATAACACAATTTAAAGCATAGTTTTTGTCAAATACTCAATATTTGTTCCGGCTAATGGGGACTAGCTCTGCATCTGAATATGCATAATGGAGAGAATGCACTTTCTGATGCGCCACGTATTGATAAATAGATGCAACGAATGTTCTTTCTTTAAAAAATTGAAGTGTGTTTGTCTAATAGAGAGAATACAGCAAAGAAATTAATTTAAAGAAAGAAAGAACATGAATTGTAACTATTTCTCAATAGATGGCCCATCAGAAGGTGCATTCTCTCCATTAGGCATATTTTGCTGCAGAGCTAGTCTCCATTAGCCATATTGTGCTACAATATGCAGTAGAGAATTATTGATTTTCTATTTTTTTCGTAACATAAATGAATATTTGCCAAAAACTATAAAAATATATGTTTTATGTGCATATTAAACCCTAATTTTTTTTTAATCAATACAGTTTACAATGTGCGCTCATCGAATAAAGTAGTGTTTAACATTAACCGTTTAACTATTTGTGTTCTCTTCTAATCAGTGATTCTTAGTGCAAAACAAACTATACACAAACCTTTTGTTTTTTTCTTTACAAGTATATATTTATATTCTCTATACAGTTTTAAGCTTAATACTTTAACATGACCCCAAGACCCGGGGGCAATTACTTTGCCCCCCTGGATCCGGATCCTGACCCAGTTCGAAAACGTAAAAGAAATGGAAATATGGACTTAAATAACATTAACGTTTTCCCTAACTTAGATGCAATCCATAAACCTAAAAACTACAATCCTAAATTTATTTTAATTAAAAGTAATGTCAAAGATAAACCATTAAAAGACTTAATATATTCTTAGTATCTAAAGCCCTAGAGGCAGTAACATCCGAAAAATTAGAAAAGGCCTCTTTTACCCGTGAAGGTGATTTGTTGGTTTTAACTAAAAATTTTATGCAAACAAATAAATTTTTGAAAACAAAAGCATTAATTGGTGTATGCCCTGTAACAGTCATTCTACATCCACGTCTCAATACTACTAGAGGAGTAGTGTTTGCACCCCCGCTAAAGAACTTATCGGAAGTAGAAATAACAGAAGGACTGAAAGACCAAGGAGTAGTAGAGTGTCATAATGTTAAAAAAATCATTGATAACCAACTTTCAAATACCTCTTTGCATATTCTTTCGTTTGTTCGGTATGCAGTACCAACCGAATTAAAAATAGGATTTCTTATTTTCTAAGTAAACCCATATATACCACAACCTTTACAATGTAAAAACTGCTTCAAGTTGGGTCATACAAAAAAACATTGCAAAACTGATCCAAGATGTGAGGTCTGTGCTTCTGGAGCCCATGACCCCGTATAATGTATAAATTGTACACATGAATACAATGCCCTTAACAAAAATTGCCCAACTATTAAAATACGACAACAAATTATCAAAATAAAAACAACGAACAACTTTCATTCACAGAAGCTAATCAAAAAGTAATTGAATTAAATGTAACAACAACTACAGAAATCCCAAAAGAATCATTAGATGAAGCAATGGAAAAACGTAGAAAAAGAATAACACAACTAAAAAAACAATCAAATGAATCAATTACTACAGAAAAATCTCAACAAAATTTAAATGCAATCAACTCAAAAAATAATAATATAGATACAACAACATCAAATACTCTCTTAGATCGAACAAACTCTCTTACAACAAAAGAAATTTTGGAAAAATATTCTCTTAACAAAAATCAGTCTTCGAAAAACAGCAAAACAACAACTTCAACTCTCAACAATGTAACTGAAACAGATGATAACATTAACCCAGCAAACAAAATGGATACTATATAAAATATCACTTTGATATACATCTGTATATCTCTGGTGATACATACGAACTCCTATTAAATTTATTCTAATAATTGTTATGGTCCTAAGTATTCTCCAGTGGAATATGAACGGATATCAAAACAATCTACATGAACTACAACTTTTAATTAATGATAGATCACCAGACGTGATAGCGCTACAAGAAACACATCTTAAATCAAACATAATAAATCTCTCCAACTATAACTTTTATTTAAACAACTGCAAAACCGCCCGAGCAAAAGGCGGTACCGCAATATTAATAAAAAAGATCCATACAACATAGTTTCTATACACCAAACTTAAGCTTTTACGCAGTCGGCGTAAAACTTGTAGCTGAAATAAAAATCAATATATTATCGTTGTACGCTCCACCAACAAAATCTATATCAAATGCCGACATAGAAATCTTAAATAATCATATAGACTCAACAACAATAATTCTTGGTGATTTAAATGCCCATAATACTATTTGGGGTTCAAATAGCTCTGATCAACGAGGTAAACTTTTAGAACAATTTGATCAACAATATAACCTAATAATACTAAATAATGGCTCCCCCACACACTACTCAACTCGCTCAACATTTACTCATGCAGATATTTCTATTGCGTCGGCTTCATTGTTTCCCTTCCTTACATGGGAAATAGACAACCAACTTTATGGTAGCGACCACTTTCCCATCTACATCACATTCAACAAAAATATAGATAATTCAATTAAAACCCCAAACAATCACATCATATTTAAAACTGATCTCGCAGACTGGCCTAAATACACAAATGTATTAAACTCAAAATTAGTAGATTTTCAATTAACAAAAAACAACAACAAAGATGCAGCGAAACTAAAAAAAAGTTATTATAGCTTCAGCCAATGACTCAGTACCCAAGAAAAACAGCAATTCCAAACACAAAATAGTGCGCTGGTGGAACAAGAATTTATCTCAATTACGGAAATGTAAGCAAAAAAGTTGGCAAAAGTTTTAGAATAGTCCTACTATTGATAACAAATTAGAATACCGAAGGGCAAACGCCCTATTTAAAAAGCATGCCAAATTAGCCAAAAAAGAAAGATTTTACGAATTTACATCAGAAATTAACCCTTCATCATCTATTCAAGCTGTATGGCGTAAAGTAAACAAAATCACAAAAACACTATTTATACCCAACCAGAAAGAATAGCTCTTCTCTTTGGTAACGAGTGGTCCTATCAATCAAGCGACTCAAATTTTAGCCATAATTTTATAACTAACAAATACGCAACTCAAATTTTAAGCAACTATACACCTAACCCTTCTTCAAAATTTATCGACTCGGATATTACGCTAATAGAAGTTAACTCTTCACGATATTCCTTAAAAGGGAAAACTGCGGGCTTTGACAAAGTAAACTATCCTATGCTTAAAAACATGCCTGCTTTAGGCAAAACAAATATTGTAAAAATATTTAATAATATATTTGATTCCGGTAACATACCGCAAGATTGGAAAATATCCACTATAATTCCCGTTTCAAAACCTGGAAAGGAAAAAAATAAACTTATTGGATATAGACCTACATATATCTTTACTTCCATGCATAAGCAAATTACTAGAGAAAATAATCGCTAAAAGGTTAGCGTGCTTTCTCCAAAAAAATAAGCTCATTCATCCAAAACAAGTGGCCTTTAAAACTCGTAAAGGTACTAGTGATGCTTTATTATATCTGGATCAACAAATTACCAAATCTCTTTCCACCGGTAACCACCTCACAATTTTATCAATGGACTTTGAAAAAGCCTTCGATAGAATAGGCATGCATGCCCTCATTTCTCAACTTAAAGCATGGCGTATTGGACGCAAAATCCTAAAATTTGTACTTAGCTTTCTAACCAATAGAAAATTTAGGGTAAAAATTCATAATACTTATTCACCAACTTTTCCTCTTGACAATGGTATACCACAGGGGTCACCCCTTTCAGTTGTTTTATTCCAAATTGCTTATGAAAAAATCAACAATATTATTTTGAAACACCCGTCCTTTAACCATTGCATGTATGCTGACGATTTATGCATTATTATTAAGTTGAAAAAACAACAACAAGCAATAGATCAAGAAAAAATCGAGAACTTAATAACAGAGTTAATAAATTGGTGTGACAAGTATGGAGCTAAAATTTCATTTTTGAAAACTAATGCCATACATTTCTGCCGTAAACGCAGTTGTTCTCAACCATCACTGACTATACAAACACATAATATTGATTTTAAAGAGAAAATGAAAATATTAGGCTTAGTATTCGACTCCCAATACAACTGGAAAGGACATATACTATACCTTAAAAATGCATTAGTAAACAGACTAAATCTAATAAAATGCATTTCTAGCCTAAATTCTAATTCACATCCAAAAACCATAATAAATATTATAAAATCATTGCTAATTACAAAAATTGATATGGTCTTCCAATATATGGTTACGCTGCTAAAACAGAATTAAGGAAAATACAATCAACATATTATGCCGCTGCAAGATTTGCTATTGGCGCGTTTAAATCAACACCTATCCGCAATATACTAACAGAAACTGGTTTATTAACACTCGAGAAGCTTACTGAACTCAATACCGCAAAACTAGCAACAAAACTACTCATGCCAACAGAAAACCAAATACTTCAATATAATCCAAACTCAGTATGTAACAAAAAGTTAAAATCAGCCGTTCAACGCATCACTAATTACATAAAATTGATAGATATTAGTCAGACTCCAAAAAAATCATTTACCTGCCTACGTCCACCATGGTTAATTTCAAATGATAGTATAGAGTCCTCTCTAATGTCTCTTCCTAAACAAAGTACATCTCAAGAAGTTTACACTTCACTCTTTCAGCGGAAAAAAGAAGAATACAACAAGAATTGGTGGAAGTTTTGCTATACAGATGGATCAAAATCAAATAGTGGAGTCTCCTATGATGTAGTAGACAACAACTTTCAAACAATTCAATCCGGTTTGATTCACCAAAATAACCCAATTTTCCATGCAGAAGCAGAAGCCATATTAAACGCAATTAAATGGGCTAAACAACAGCGCTCAAAACACATAATCTGTTCTGATTCGAAATCATGTATAATTGCAATACAAAATTTATCAAATAGTGAAAATATTATATGTGAAATAAGAGACAACCTAATCCGATTTTCAAGTAAAATCAAATTAATGTGGATACCAGGCCATTCTTATATTGCAGGCAACGAAGCAGCTGACAAAGCTGCAAAAGAAACGCTTAGATTTCCACTTATAATGAGCAGCACTCAAAACAAAAGTTTAATTTAGTCAGCAATTCGTCATTACATATACTTCAAAAAAACGTCAAAATGAATGGAATGTTTACTCCCATATTTACAAACAATTTAACCCGGATGGAGCACCACCTGTATATCCAGTAAATATACCAAAAGTGAATTTACTAAAATACACAAGAATGAGATTAGGGCATACCCGGCTGACACATCAACACTTCATGGAGAAGTCCCAAACACCACAATGCTCGTTCTGCAACAATTCGATCATTACAATGACCCATATAATTAATGAATGTAGTTATATCAAATCTTTTTGTAGGACAAATAATTTATATCTGTCTAATATACTTTTCGACATTACAAAAGAAAACGTTAATAATTTAATCAATCTTTTAAAGCAATTTAAAGCAAAATTTAATATAAATATTTTCTTCAACTAATGACCTTAATTTAAAATCATTTTATTTTGTAAATATTACCAAAGATTATAAAACAACACTATATTATATTTACATTTGTTATAAACTTCTTTATATTAATTTTCATTTTTAACTAAGAGCTGATGGCCATAGAAGCTAGTGCTCTACCCTCTCAAATTATGTAATAATTTATTATATATTTATATATAGTTATTCAATAAATAAATAAATAAATAAATAAATAATTTAAATCAATATTCATTTAGATGTTTAAGAGCATAATATTGCACTTTTTTCATGTGTATTTTTTTATAAAAGAAAAAATTAACATAAATATACATTTGCCAATCCCTCAATTCTCAAAAATACAAATACAAATGGAATAAAAAAAATACTATTTTCCTCTATGAAAATTTCTTTTGTTGACATAAAAATGTGAAACAAATGCTTTTATTACGTCAAACATTTGAAAAATTGACTTTAAAGTTATGTAATAAGTCTACTAGGAACATCTGAATGCATTATAATTTAAAGTATGTAATTAATTTAATATTTTTGGTAAATTAATTAATTGAAAGCCTAATCCAAGGCTATATCACCATGGGGCAGGATATAGTTTTAATGTGATTTTGCGCCACCTATTCAAAAATAGCGGCACTAAAGCAATTACGCATTTTGCTCTTTCTTTAGATATAAATATCTTTGGTTACAAAAACAAAAAATACATTTTATGGAATGAAACGAAAAACCAACAAAGCTTAACAGAAAAACCCAATCTGGTTTACTATATCTCCTATAGTAACTAAAGAATTGGAGATATTTGAACGGAAAATCCTAAGAAAATGCATCGGAAAAAATTATGAAAATGCCGATGTTCTACCCTTCTGTAGGTACTCCATGTCGTTACACGCCAGATTTGTTGAGAAACTTGCGCTAGACGATAATATGCTTGTCAGCCAAATATACGAAAGTATAATTAATTATACGGTATAATTAATTCTATATGAGCCCAGCCTCCCAGCCCAGAGGTACCTTCACATTTTCACTCATAACTTTTGAACCGCTGAACCGATTTTTCTCATTTTAAATACCAAACTGCTCGGGAGGATGTTCAATAATCTGGGTAAAAATAGGCACCCCCGCTTGTGTCTTCGCGTCGTGATCGCCATTTCAACAGACAGACGACAGACAGACGGACATCACCAAATCGACTTAAAATTGCATAAGCATCACGAATATATATACTTTATGGGGTCTTAAACCTATATTTCGACATGTTACAAACTGAATTACAAACTGATATATACCCTCACCATATATGGTGGAGGGTATAATAATAAAATCAGAACTTTGCTATCATATTATAGCTGTTAATATTAGTGTTCGCAAGCGCGAATATTGGCTGCTATTTGGAGAACATACTTCCTTGTAACAATATTGTTGTTCTCTTTAAATACTCTTAACTAAACACGCAAAAAATATTCGAATATAATATGTTAAACATTATAAGTATTCACCAAATATTAAAAAGGAAAAAAAATAATATAACTTAATTGTAATTACTTATATTATTATACCTAGTATTAATATATACATATATCCTAGTATTAGCTGAAGGCCATAGTCGCCATTGCTTAATAATGTTATCTTAATAAAACTCTAATTTAAGATAACTAATAAATAAATAAATAAATTGTTGTTCTTAGTTTTTTTATTTTTAATATGACAAGTGTTTTTACTAAACAAAAGACATTGCCATTGATGACTACTGGTCAAAAGATCCTTGCCTTAGAAGTTCAATTGTAAAGCAAACTATGTGCAGGAACAAATTCAAAGACATTAAACGCTTTCTTCTTTTTATTGGAATTTAAAAAACGGTATAGTTTATTTAGTTCGACTGTTGTTTAACCTTGCCAACAAAAAGTATTTACGATTTGGTGTATGGAGTAAACTTATATCGATCGATGAACAAATAGTGGGACTATTTGTTTTGTTTGCTTTGATTGTCAGTCATGCAAAATGTATATAAGAAAGAAATGAATTCGTTTTGGGTACAAAATTTGGTGTTTGTGTTGTTTTGGCGGTTATTTGTTTAAGTTAGTTCCATATTCCGGTTTGAGTGACAACTATGATCGTCAATTTGTTTTGGGTGCAGACGTTCTATATCCTATTCTATATCAAATAAATTTCGGCAACTTTTTTAAAACCATATTATTTGATGCGCCTTTTAAGTGACAATGCTGTTTCAAATAAGAAAGTAAATATAAGGTCACAGAAGTGGTAATGGTCTCTATTTATTTATTTAATGCGTGGAAACTGCATTGCTTCTTGGAAAGATATGATATATCAAAAATATTGAAAGCAAATTGAAGCTAGTGTTCATACTTGCGAGAACCTATATCCAGGACTCACGGACAAGATTGTGCCAAAGTAGATTTTTTAAAAAGCTCGCGTTTTAATATTATTGGCTGAATATGGGTTACAAATGAAAAAAAAAAATTGGACCATTTTTGATGGTTATGGGAGAAAAAAACTGGAAATTCGATAACTTTAGAACGGAAGGCTTTTTTGATGGGTACTAAAAAATGTAAAAGAGAAAACCTAAAATTGAAAAGAGAACAAAAAATGCTTACATATTTGTCTCTTTCTTAGGTAAAAAATAGAGCTGCCATTTTATCATAAAAAAGGAGATTATTATTTTTGGTAGGTAAGGTTAAAAAAGATGAATCGGAAGTGAAGCTACTCTTCACAACCTACTCACGTTAAAGAAATTGGGCATGAGAGTGCACAAGCCCGAAACTCGGCTTCTTGTGCACTTTCGTGTAGGCTCGAATTTTACTGAGGATCGCTCCACTCCTTTGTCTCAAACACTCCTCATCGTTAATATCAAGCAAGTCCCGAACCATTCAGGTTTATTTTTGATGGTACATATGTATATTTCACAAGTAGGCAGAGCTGAGTGACTGCGTCTATTTTGTTTTTGTATTGCATATGTTTTGTTGTTGTATTTTCGTTCGTCTACAGGAAATGACATCTGGAAACACCACCTATATTTTTACTTTCGCACACGAAGGGGAAAATATTTTATAATCCTTATATGAATATTATTTTGTGGAATAATTAAATATATTTTTCTTTCATAGATTCGTCGTATGTCCAATTCTTTGGCGATGATTTTTTACGTACACTGATATTACGTTTTGTATTCTGTGATGTTGTACTAAGACTGCATCGTGGTTTCCGGGGACGCCATATGAGACCAAGATGCGAACCACCATTGCCATCCACTGAGTTACTGGAACATCCAACATTATCGCATATAATATTTCAATTAGCAACTGCTCTCGATGTGCGCAGTCATTTTTCGGATGGGCCGGAATGCGACTGATGATTTATTTATCATGTTCAGTATACACAACATGTTCTAGACCTAAGTATAGTATATATTATTAACTTTCAATATTATTATTATTATTATTGGATACAAATGAATAATACTCCTTCTACAGAACCAAAAAATAAAAAATAAAACAATAATAAGAGAACAACAGTCTCTTTAAATTTAAGACGCTGATTCTAAGTCCTTTTTTCCTGCTAAATAAATACAGCTGAATAAAATGAAAACCATGATTCCATTTGCATGGCTAGATTTCATGCACAAATAAAAAAGGCTGACTTAATATAAGCAAAGCAACATTGCAGTGCATATAGTTCATACTGCCTTTTTTGACAATACCGATAGTTTATTAATGCATGGTAACGCTTTTGAACGCGCAACAGTTGTCAAACTAGTGGGGTGTTTTATTTATGACTTTTGGCGATTAAAATGACGAAAACGATGGAGCATAAAAATGCAACGCTGGGCCATATAATCTTTGAATGCATCAAAATAACGGTAACCAATTCATCTCTTCTTTTGGCTGTTTATTCTTTTATTTGAGAGTATACAAATTAGCAATATTCTGTTTTATTTTGTATTATTTTATATTTAACTACAAAAGTGAAAAATTTTGGCGAGCAAAAAACAACTTTAGAGGAAGGGAAATCCTTGCGTAAAGTTGGGCTGCTCTTTATTGTAAATAGACCTACGAAAGACGGCAGTTGAAGTTGCTAGTTTCGCAAATGAATATATTTGTGCCACTATTGGATTTCACATTGCGCGTCGTAGATTAAATTAAGCAAATTTGATTCTAGACAACCGGTATAGAAGCCACTCATTAGTAGAGTTAACAAAAGGAAGCGCCTTGACTTTGTCAAACAGTATCAGCATTGGTCAAGTGAACAGTGGGCTAAGGTTTTGTGGGGCAACGAAAGCAAATGTAATTTATTTGGCACGGATAGAACAAATTTCGTGCGTAGACCACCTAAACAAAGACATTCCCCTAGATATCAGTTATCCACAGTCAAACATGGCAGAGGATCAATTATGGTGTGAAGTAAGAAGCGATATGTTTAAAATAAAATCATATATTTTGTGTCATATATTTATAGGTGCGTTCTCCCGTGACAAAGTCGGTTAATTGATCAAAATTGGAGGGACTATGATATACTTGGACAACATATGCTTCCCAACATTTGGGAAAAAATGGCCCCTTAACTTGCAGGTTTCTAAGCGACAATGATGTGCATGTTTTGGATTGGTGATCACAATCCCCTGATCCCAACCCCATAAAAAACTACGGAAGCTTGTAAATCGGGAAGTTGAAAGAAAAACCCGTCTAATCTATATGAATTCGCATCAATTTTGAAGTCAGAATGAAACAAAATATCCTTCAACACTATCACATCATTGGTTGATTCGATTCCTTTCAGATTACAAGCAGTATTAAAAAATAATGGATACGCTACAAAATAATAGTTGAAGTACACCCAGTTTTATAAGAACTGTTAATTTAATTTTGAACATGTTGAAATACAAGCAGTTGCATTTTTTTTTTGCTCGCACAGAATTAGTACTTATTTCATTAAATAACCAAAACTAGTTTACCAAAAAACGAGGTGAACTGGATACCGTTTTTATCAAAGAGACACACTTAAAGATCATATAACCCAGCGTTGCATTTTTTTCGTAACTGTATTATCGTAACTTAAAATTAAACATAATTTATATACAAATAAAATTCATTTTACTCAATGATTATATATGATTTTATGCATTTAAATAGCTCTAGAAGTGGAAGCACGAGAGGAAGAATCAAAAAACAGTATTATCATTTATAAACGTTTTAGAATGTCATCGCATCTGTGTTGCCGTGAAGTGTGATTTGCATTGTAAACGCATATATTTGCAGTGTTGGTTTGCATACTGCGTTTATGAAGTCAGCCAAAGTCTATTAATGTTTGCACTAAAGTAATTAAATTTAGTTCAAAAGAGCCCAGCAAAAATTTTGCTGAAATTAGCAAAGATAAAAATAGCAAAAAAAAAAATAGTTAAGTTTAAAACATTTTAAATATATTTTGGATAACTGCAAACTACAGTTTACCCTGCTGAAAACAACAAATTCGGTTTTAAATATAAAACTGTTTTGTTTACTTTAAATTGTTAATTTACAATACATAGAGCCAATTTAGACGTGACTTTGTTGCATGCAATTATTGCGTGCAATTTTTGTTTGTTGGCGAACTGGGTAGAGAAGCAAGGGCGGTTTGTTGCTTCATTCACATTCGATTTTAGTGCAACAAAAGTCAACATATAAATAGACATAACTTTGGAAGTAACTTTGAAAAGGGAATTAAGAAAATTGCATGCAATCGATTGCATCATATAAATTGGCTCTTACATATTTTCAAAAGAACATACGGAAAACAACATTCTGTAATTTTTATTATTATTTAATTATACATACATTACGTTAAGTCAAACTGATCAAATTTCAAAAGCGGGGTATATTTCAAACTAAAATTTTTATTATTATTATAATCTGGTATTTTTATCTTACTTCAAGCAATGACATCACTTAAAAATACTTTTGTTTTATGTTATTTTGTGGAAATTTTTCATAAAAACTGATTGATGATTTTAAAATACTTATAATTATGTTGTAAACATTCATAATTTTTTTATATATAATGCTATCGGGCAGAGCCGGTATAGAAATGTTGTTGCCTGGGCTAAAGCCCAACCTCCTCATATACAAATATTTCAAAAAATATCTTTTTAGAAATTGAGCACACGCGCAAAGGAACACATATTTTATATTTCAGAGTGCACATATTTGAAATTCATCTTTTTGAGAAAAAGTGGTTTGGGAAGACTGCCTAAGGGGGACTTTTCTATCCTTGTAGACATTTCGAAAAATCAGTGGTTGGCCCATACTCAAACAAACAGTCATATCGTATTTCAGACTTCTAGCCAAATGGGTTTGTGTAGGCCGTGGGTGGGAGATTCTTCCTTTTTGCCTTCCTCATATGTATTCTATCGAATACGTATTTCAAATTTCAGGTTCCTAGCCAAAGAAGTTTGGGCAGGCCGTCAAAGGGAGACTTTTCCTCTTTTTGCCCCTCTCCATAAAAAAATACATTCTGGGCGGATCTCTACGCCAGAGAAACCAGTTGTTTTGGCAGGCAGTTAGGATTTGCCAAACATCTGAGGAGGAAGAAACAAGAGAGCGGTAGAGAGAAAGAGAGTGGGGGAGAACGTGATGGGGGAGAGAGATATGGGGGGAACATAAGCGGGAGAGAGAGCGGGCGGTAGAGAGAGCGGGAAACGAGAGAGATAGAGCAGAAGAGAAACAAAGCGGGAGAGAAAGGAAGAGTATGTGGGAGAGAGCAGGAGAGAGAAAGAGAGTACGAGAGCGAGAAAGCCCGGGATAACCCTTAGTCTCCAAATGAAATGGTTCATATATAGGGTGGCCATTAAGGTTCTTCCAGATGCAAGTGCTAATATAATAAATAAGGAATAAAATAATTAATACAGCATTTTTGCCCCTCCGCTTTGGATTTTCCAAAAGTTACACCATAGCACACTGGACAAGGGACCTGCATATCAAATTGCAACTTTCTAGTTTCAGCGGTTTAGCAGGGCGTTCAGGGGAGACCTTTTTACATACATCCCCTCCCCGTAGGAGTTTATAAAAATGCCTCTTGGGTGGATGTCTACGCCGGAGGGGGAATCTATATACCAAATTTCAACTTTCTAGCTGCAGCGGGTTTGGCAAGTCGCCAGGCAGGACCATTCTCCCCTTTTATGCGCACATTCGCAGATATGCAAATTTGCATTTTTGAAAATTTTAACATTGCACTTTTGCATATTTGCACTTTAGCAAATTTGCAAATTCACACATTTACACTTTTGTAAATTTGCACTTTCACTAATTTGCATATATGCGCATTTTCAAATTTGCACATTTGCAAGTTTGAACATATACACATTTACATTGGCGAAGGAATCTATGTACCAAATTTTAACTTCCCAGCTCAAGCAGTTTTGGCAGGCCGTAAAGGGGACTTTCAAAAAGTCACGTTTTATCTGTTATCTACACTGAAGAAGGAACCTGCATATCAAATTTTAACTTTCTAGTTTCAGCGGTTTGGGCAGACTGTTCGGGGGGAGACGTTTCCCCTTATTGCACCTCCCAATATGAATTTCCGAAAATCCTACCTGGGTGGATGGCTACAGCTCAGGTGGAACCAATGTACACAATTTCAACCTTCCAGCTCTAACGGTATTGGCATGCCGTCGGGGGGGGGGAGAATTTCGCCATTTTCTGCCCCTCCCCGTTGGATTCTTCAAAAATCACGTCTTATCTGTTATCTACACTGGAGAAGGAGCCTGCATACCAAATATCATCTTCCCATGTCCAACGGTTTGCGAAAGCCGTCGAAGGGGAGAATTTCACCATTTTCTGTCCCTCCCCGTTGGATTTTTTAAAAATCACGTCTTAGCTATGATCTACACTGGATAAGGAGACTGCATACCAAATATCAAGTTCGCAGGTCCAACGGTTTGGGAAGGCCGTAAAGGGGGAGACTTTTCGCCCTTTAAACCGCCATTTTTACCACATCCATGGTCAAATTTTTAAAATGTACCTTATCTAGGAGTTAGAACATACTCCCAGAAAGGCGTTTATCAAATTTCAGATTTCTAGATAAATGGGCTTAGGCAGGCTGTGAAAGAGGAGTTTTCCATCCTTTTTGTCCCTCCCCGAAGGAATTTTCAAAAACCCCTTCTTAGCGGATGTCTACGCCGGATGGGGAACCTACATACGAAATTTCAGCTTCCTAGCGATGTTGAATGAGTCAGTCAGTATGTTTTAATTTAAGGATACTGCACTTTAATTTGATAACATTTTGTAAACTAAACAAATTAAAAATTAAAAAGTTCAACGTTTCTAAAAAGTGTTTTAACAAGATTTTTAACATTGTTCATGGTAGGTTTTCCTGGCTGTTTGCTAAAATTTTCTTCGCCGGAGCCAAAAATAAGAAATTGGGTACTGCATTTGACTTTACTTTCAATTAGGAACACAATTTTGTGGGATCTAAAATTCATATTGTTACATTTTCGTAAATAATTAAAATTTATTTGATTTTCAAAATATTTGTATACATACTCTTGCTGAATGCTATGCAAACATAATTATGAAACTAGATTTTCAAAAAATCTAGTTATGAAACTGTTTTTAATATTAATTAAAATTTGGACAAAATGTGTAAGAGTATTAATGTGTAGCGGCAGTACGACGGTACCTTTTTGTCTGTTAAGTTTTTTCAAGCAATAACAAGAAATTGTTCATATTATTGTTTCTTAAAAAAATTGAAATATATGGAAATTTTTTCTACATTTTTCCTATATTTCAATGATATTTTCTACCTGTGTCAATTGTGATCAAAACCAATTGAAAATATTTATAACAGTTTCCTACTTTTCTCCTGTAAAGTTCTGGAATTAGATTATACATCCTTTTTAGACCCAGAGACTCATTTGTTTAAAAATAGAGAATAGTTTTCATTAATCTTGATACAGGGTGGGCCATTTAAAATTTAAATCGGCTAAAATAAAAGTACTGTATTTTTTCAAATTTCTGGTTGTATTGGAAAGGTTGAACTTTGTCATTTAAGAATGGAACACAATACTATTTATATGACTACCACAACTGGCTCGGCAGTACCTCATCCGATTAACCCAATTTTTCAGTACATTTTCGATCATTTCGGCTCGAATCTCTTCAATGGCAACTTCGATTTAATGTCTAATAGTCTCTGGATGGCTTGCGTAACATTTATCCTTAATTGCTCCCCACAGAAAATAACCCGAAGGGCTCAAATCACAGCACCGAAGCGGCCGATTGACATCACAATTTCGGCTGATTATTCGATTTTCAAAAACAGTGCGTAAAATACCGATGGTTGCGTTGGCTGTGTAACATGTGGCCCCGTCTTGTTGAAACCACATGTCGTCCATGTTATTCAGTTGAATTTTTGGAAACAAAAATTCGTTGATCATGGCACGGTAACGCTCACCGTTGACGATGACGGCGGCTCTTTGCTCATTTTCGAAGAAAAATGGCCCAGTCGTGGTAGTCATATGAATGATATTGTGCTCCATTGAAATTAAATCCTAAACTGTGATGGAAAAAGATTAAATAAAATAGCACCGGAAAGGAAGATTAAAATAAGATGAACAATTTGTATTTGATCAATCTTAAGGCTTTAAATTGAAAATAAAACTATATTTTTTAATCACATTGACAATTTTTTTTTTCGTATACATTTTATTTTAATTTTTTATACACACTTTCATCAATTAGTTTTATGCCCTTATTTTGCAAATTGCAACGCCTCACTTCAAATAATTTAAAAAAAAATAAATTTTCTAAATCACTTGAATAAAGTAGGTGATTGCTCGCGTTGAAACAGCTGTTCGATAGGTTATTTGAAATATTATAAAATAAAAAATAATCACTTGAGATTGAATTGTTTACCAAAGCTCAAATTGAAATTTTTCAAACTATTAAAAAAAACAGACAATCTGTAGTAGACCTAAATATTTACATAAAGAAAGCATGAATTTCAATCAGCTGTTAACATTGGTGTTGCCAATAGCAAAAAAGTAGGTTTAATGTAACAAATTAACTCAAATCGTCACAAATGTAAAATATGCTGTAAATGCCAAAGAATGCTGTGAGCAGCAAAACAATGCTCAATAAATGTAATAATTACGGATGTAGAGCAAAATCGATGGTGGATATCTTAGATTTAATACAAGATATCTTAAAACGAATTTAGGAATGAGAAAAAGGATATTCACAATATGTACATTAGGGTGACAATGAAAAATCAACTTTGGATTTTTGATGATAAATGTGAAGATTCTTTTTCCACTTGGTCTAAAACTTACTTACTGAAAATTTAAGCCAAATCGGATAACTCTATCCCGTGCACCTTTGAGGTCAAATTTTGAAGATTAAAAAAAAATAAATGCACAAATTGCTGATAGAGCCATAACAAAGGTTATTAATCATCTATATTACCTTAATGAAGAATGCGTAGCATTCAGTTTATTCAATGAAAGAATAGACTTTGAAACAAAAAACAAAATGGCTAAAAAAATTTTGACTTTTATGGAAGAAGAAAACCTTGAGGATGAAGAAATTTTGAAAAAGTTTTTAATTAAAAAAGAAAATCTTAATACTTTCTTCGCTAAAGATAATTCAACAATTTTGATTGAACTTGTATCCAAAAATACGAAAAGTGTTTTGAAGAGATTCCAAATTTCAATGGATTTTTTACAAAAAGACCCAAGTAGCTGGAAAGATTGTGAAGATTATAGAAAAGGAAAATTTATTATTCAAAAACTTAAGGTTGTTAATGACTGCGCCGAACGAGGTATTAAGCTTGTTGAAGATTATCATGAGAAGCTCACAAAAGATGAACAGCAGCGACAATATTTATTCAAAGTAAGTTATATTTAAATTTAACTAATTTACATTCAAATAATTATTGTGGTTCTTTTTAGGTTGTTCAAAACTATCGACAACAATATACGAAGCATGCGAATTTAAATATTTTAAGATATGATTACATTTAATCAAACTTACCGAAAAAGACCTTTCAAGTTGCCTTACTTTTTATATTAAAAACATATTTTTATTCCAATTAAAATATAGTGCTTTTGCTTCTTACGAAAAATATTCACATAAATATATATTTTTTAAATATTGGTTTTAAAATTTCAGTTTTTCGTTTTTAGAAATAATATTTTACACTTTTTTTAAATATTGGATTTATAGCTAATTTAAGCAAATGTGTAGTTTTCACCACCGTTGCACAAAAGGGTTAAATTTACTCATAATATTTCAGAATACTTTTAACAATATCTAAAACATTCAGTTTCTGAACAATTTAAATCAATATACTTAAAAAACGATATTTTTAGATCAATTATAGTTAAATATACAGAATGTCCCAAAATTTAAATTTTGACCTCAAAGGTGCACGGGATAGAGTTATCCGATTTGGCTTAAATTTTCAGCAAGTAAGTTTTAGACCAAGTGGCAAAAGAATCTTCACATTTTTGATTAAAATTCTGGACAAAATTTTTTCCCATATATTTCATTGTCGCCCTAATGTACATATAATCCATTTCTAACTCAATTTTTTTTCAAAAATGGTCAGTGGGTCAAACCTTTGCAACGTTAAATCGTTAGTTTATATTTAAATATATATTTTAGAAAATATTTTAAACTTTTTTTTGTTTAAATTCCCAATAGTGATGGACGAGTGGCCAAAAGAAAAAACTAGATCACTGTGATTTAAAACAAAACAGAATAGATAAAAACCTAACAAGAAGAAACGATAGTTATTTCACCCATCCAGAAATTAGATCGTTTCATTTTAATGTATGGAAAGTTCTGAAATTAGAATCTTGCTGGGCGATTCGAATTACTAATTCAAAAATCTTCAGAAATTAAAACCAATTGTTCTTATTAAGCCTTTTTGCAAAAACTAAATTATTAATACGCAGGCTTTTTTTTTAAATAAATAGAAACCGAACTTTAGGCCGAAAAGTTTTGTATTCTTTGAAAGCAATGTAAAAAATATTAATTCAAATTCTTTGCTGATTTAGCCGAGTAAAAAAATAGTTAGTTTACAAAAATAAAACAAAAAAATCTTTTGTTTTATCTTAGTAATATTAAGCAAACAGATTTCACAAATTTTTAGTTAAATTAAATTGTAATAAAAACACAAAGAATAACTCCACAACTAGTTCCGTACTAACCCCTAGATTTCAACAATCAAATAATGATATGCAAGATATCAAAGATATGATGAAACAGCTTATAACACAAGTATCTAATATGATGAATATAATCACAGTTCTACTTTCAAAAATTGATGGACAGACACAATGATTTAAAGATTATCCTTTGGAATTCGAATGGGCTAGGTCAACACGTCCTTGAACTAAAAACTTTTATATATAGGAACTCTGTAGATATCTTATTAATATCTGAGACACACTTCACACAAAAAAGTTACTTAAGTATACCTAACTTTACAATATTTAACACAAATCATCCCGACAATACCGCCCATGGCGGTACAGCAATAATTATCAAAAACTCAATTAAATGTACTGAACTTGAAAGTTTCAGAAAAGATTACCTCCAAGCTACCTCAATATTAATTGAAGACTTGTTCGGCCCACTCGTGTTGTCTGCTGTGTATTGTCCTCCCAAACACAATAACACTAAAATTGAATACATTAATTTCTTAAAGTCAATTGGTAATCGTTTTATTGCTGGAGGAGACTTCAACTCCAAAAACACTTTCTGGGGCTTGAGAATAACTCTTACAAAGGGCCGACACTTACTTGAAGCAATAAGAGAAACAAATAGCAAACTTTTAAGCACTGGAGAGCCTACTTACTGGCCAACTAACTTAAACAAAAAACCTGATTTAATTGACTTCTTTATCACGAAAAATATAAAACATGAACATTTAAAGATAGAATCGTGCTTCGAACTATCCTCCGATCACTCACCCATAATACTCAAATCACGAAAGTAATGATCTTCTTGCGACCCATAACAAATTTTCTTACAACAAGAAAACAGACTGGGAGTGCTTTAGAGAAATAGTTGAAAATAAACTTGATATACAGATATCACTAAAAACCAAAGATGAGGTGGACAGTTCAATAGCATATTTTAATGACACACTTTTGTATGCTGCAATTGATTCTACACCCATAATAACTCATAAATCAAACAAATATAGTATATCACCATTCATCAAGGAAAAAATTAAGGCAAAGAGAAAACAAAGAAAAAAATGGCAATCAACAAGATCACCCTTTGATAAAACAATCCCTAACAAACTAACCAGGAATTAAAGGATCTTTTGAAAAAGTACAAACAGGATAAACTGAAAAGTTATCTTGAAAACCTTGATTCAACCAAGACAACAAACTACTCATTATGGAAAGCCACAAGAAAAATTAACAATGCTATTATTCATCAACCGCCAATCCAAAAACCTGACTTAATGTGGGCCAGAAATCATAACGAAAAGGCTCAAGTATTAGCTGATCATTTTTACAGAACTTTCTCTAATGAAATGGACAAACAAAATATTACTCTGTCAAATATCATTTCATCCACAAACTGCCACATCAAAAACGTTTCTATACATGAAGTTAAAGCTACTATTAAAACAAGAATTGATGCTAAAAAATCCCCTGGCTATGACAGAGTAACGGGCAAACTATTAAAAGAACTACCAATGAAGGGACTTATCTACATAAGAAATATCTTTAACGTTATAATAGCAATGAAATATTTTCCTAAAGTATGGAAAGTTGCAGAAATAATCGCTATTGCAAAGCCCAACAAGGACGCCACAAGGGCTACTTCATACAGGCCAATAAGTCTATAACCACTTTTATCTAAATTATTCGAAAAACTTATTTTTGATCGACTAGAACCAATACTTATAGAAAGAAATTTTATACCAGCGCATCAGTTTGGTTTTAGACACATGCACTCTACGATCCAACAAATACATAGAGTAACTAACAAAATCTCATCTGAAATTGATAAGAAAAATTTTTGCGTGGCCACATATCTTGATGTAGCGAAAGCGTTTGACAGTGTGTGGCATGCTGGCCTACTTTATAAATTGGAAAAAAATCTACCAATGGACTTTTTTCGTATTCTACAAAGTTATTTAACTGACAGGCACTTTTATGTTAAATATAAAGATGAATGCTCAAGCATAATTAAAATGGAAGCGGGAGTTCCGCAAGGTAGTGTTCTTGGCTCTATCCTATACCTTCTGTACACAGCAGACATTCCTACTCCAACAAGAAACACAGATATGATTGCAACATTTGTCATCAAATAAAGATATAACTTTGGCCATATCAAACCTTCAATAATTGCTGTACAATACTCTAAACTGGTTTAAAACCTGGGGTATTTTAGTAAATAGTAAAAAAACAGTACAAGTGACTTACACAAGTAGGAAGATAAGTGATCATCAAGCAATTACGATAAACAACACTCCGATTCAAAATGATAATAAAGCTAAATATCTTGGCATGATAATCGACAGATCATATCATCCGTAAAAAAACGAAGTAAAGTACAAATTTGGACAACTTTACTGGCTCTTAGGAAAGGATTCAACTTTATCCTTACAAAACAAATTGCTTATATACAAAACAATAATAGCTCCTATTTGGAAATATGGCGCAGAGCTCTGGGGTACTGCAAGCAACTCTAATATAAAAATCATCCAACGAGTTCAATCAAAAATACTGAGAACTATTATAAACGCCGAATGGTACATATCCAATCAAAATATACATCGTGATCTTAACGTCAGCACAGTCCAAGAAGTCATAACGAATTCCAGCTTAAAACATACATTTAAACTTACAACTCATTCTAACAATGAAATTAGACAAATACCCTATAACGAGCTCTCAGGTTCAAGAAGACTTAAGCGATGCACTCCATCGGAGCTATTTGTCCGAAACTTATAATTGATAATTTGGCAAAATATATTTTATATAATTTAATATAAATGTTTACTTACACTAAATATAAGTTATCTTAAGTGTTGATTTAAGTTAATTAATACCCAAACCTCAAAATTAATTACTAATTGTCATATAAAGACAGGTGTAAATAAAATGGGATGAAAAAAAAAATTAATATGCTTTGTTTTATAAGCAACATTTTTGTCAGTAATTACTTGTATAAAAAAATTTAAAGTTTAGTTTGGGATTTGTCTTTCAGTTTTCAAATAAAAAGTTTAATTTTGTTACCAGCAATAAAGTATTTTATACGAAAAACTACTCAGAGTTTAGTTTCAACGACTTTATATTGAAACAATTTTAAATTTTTATCATTTTTTTTTTTAACCAATAAAATAAATTTAAGTTAATTTTTTCAAAAATATGTACTATAAATTAAATAAATTGCTACGGCCCTGACTACGGTACATTTTTAAATCAAAGACTGCATTCAGATGTAGTTCTTAAACACCTGTTTACAAATGTTCTTTATTTCTTTACACTCCATTTGGTTAAATACGTGTTTAGGATTTAATGTAAACGCTGCAAAATTTTTTCAAAAACAGTACAATCATATCAATTTTTTCATTTCAGATCCAAAGTGCCTTTATTATAATCATAATAATTCAAATACATTCCCTCACCTATATATATTTTTCTATGTACCTGCATGTATTGATTCGGATTTAAATTATAATTGTTATTCTTATTTTAAGCCGCACGAACCGAAACCCGTTTATATTTGATCAATTTTTGCAAACACTATACACTTTTATTTACATTTAAAGCAGTGATGTTCATTGCATGGGACAATTGTCCCCTGCTCAACTTATATGTATTCTTACGCTCTTGCTTTAGTCGTCACTGAAACCAAAAAGTATTTAATTTTCTATAGAGTATTTTTCCCGCTCTACCAGAAATACAACATGGTACAGAGTTCAGCGGCAACATTTTTAAATGAGAGGGCAACATTTTCAAAGTTGCTAAAGTGTTGAAAAACATTAAATTTGGTGTATGCAGTGCTGCCACATAAACGGTGTAATTTTTTATTCCAGTTTTTGGGATTCTTAACTGTTTACCAGTTTTTTCATAAAAACAATTTTTTTTCAAATCATTGCATTTTTTATAGGTTTTTAGTTATATGTTGCAACAATTAAAAACATATTTATTCTCTTTATTATATATTTTTACCATATAAATGGGAAATAATGGATATGAATAGACATAGTTGGTCAATGTGTATGTACACACTATAATACTTTTAATGTCACAATGTTATGTTTGAATTTGTAACTATTTTTTAACACAATTGCAAGTTTTTGTTGTATTTTTTTACTTTATAAGACATGTCTAATTTTAGTAAAAATAAATAGTATATTGAACAAATATTATATTTTTATATGAAAAATCTGAAAAAATACATGAATAAAATAAAAAAATATTTTTTATAAAATAATCTGAAAAATCTCTAGCATTCCAAAAAACGGCAATGGCAGCAACGCTAAACACTACTAAAAGTTGCCGACCAAAACTCACCTTTGTTGCCGCCAAACTATGTTCGTGTTCTAAGAGAGTACTAAAAAGTTCGTGAGAGAGAAACATACTCTATAGAAAATTATATACTTTTTGCTGAAACAGCGACGAATGAACACGTGTGGCGGATGAATGCTGATTTTTCTTTAATGCACTGAAAAAAATTAATAGCAATGTACGAAAAATATTTTAATAATACAAGATCTATAAAAATCTTTAATAAACCTAATAAAAAAAACGCATTTTTAATATAAAAGTTGAAATGTTTTTAAAAATTGAGTCCGATCGTTCATTCATTTATTCCGATCGAATGTATTGTATTTTTTTCCTTCCAATAATAGCATTTTTTAATAGAAACTCATAATAAACCCATACATATTACAGATATTTTATTAATATGTAAATATAATGAAATCATTAATATTGATGGAAAAAATTTACAACTTTTTGTTTTTTATAAAATGAAAAAAAGGCACCCTAATGTATATATGTATTTATTATTTTACTTTCAAAAATTTACTTTTTGTTTAATTCATATTTCTTTAAAACTGTTTTACACAAAACATAACAGTCTCATATTTTATATAAAAAATAAATTCATACAGATACTAACACTGCTATTAACCCATTGAACATTTCTTGCAGTGCAATTCTCATTTTCTCACCAACACAACTACATTTTTATTTTTGAACAGCACTGATTTAAAGGAATATGTTAATTATATTTACATACAATAATAATGAAGATAATTTGGAAAGAATAAACTTGAAAAACACATTTAACTCAAAAATACACCAACACATTAAAGCAACATTGATTTTAAAAGTTTTTTACACACACTTTTTTACTCATTCTCATTTTACCGACAATGAGTTTAGCTCAGTGAGAGAAATATCAATTTCATCATATTGCTATTAACAACAATTAAAGCACTTATATTGTATTACAATTTATTTGATTGTTAGATAGATAACGACGCGACGATGCAACCGATTTTGTTGAGTACTCAATTAAAACTAAAGAAAAAGGGCAATTTAGAAGAGTTAGAGGTCAAAAGTTATTTGTGTAATGAATAGGAAAGGAAAAGGAAAAAGATGAGAATATGCATGTAATATTCTGATCATGAGAGGATGCGCCAATGTTGGTAGCTTTTTTATATAAGTATGATAATGCGGCTTATACATAATATTTCAAATTATGCAAATATATTGGAGGTGTGTAGGTTAAATTTAAGGTTGAGCAATATTATAGTGGAAACAAAATAATTTTTGATTTTTAGTAAAAAACATAACGTATAGTATGATGTATTGCATAGGTTCCCACCTTAATTAGCTTCACGGACCCCTTGAGATATTTTTACAAGCTCGCGGACCCCCAAGCATTTTTATTTTAAAAAATGAATAAAACAAATGTGAAAATAATGAAAAAAAAAGATATGTTTATTATTAAAAAAAAACTTTAAGAAACTAAATAAAAAAAATAAAAATGTTTTGTAAAAAAAAGTCCGTTTAAATTAATAAATAAAAAAAACATTTATAATTCAAAAATAATAAAAATAACAGAAACTTTTAAAGTTCAAAGGCACTTAAAGAAACAACACATTTCAAAATAAATGGATTTATCCCATTTCAGGAATACTAAATAAAAATTAAAATAAATCGATGGCTTAATATAAAAAGGCCCTAACTGGATTCTTTGTTACTTGACAGAAGAAGGAAAAAACTTAATAAATCCGTAAAATTTTAGATACGAAAAAAGTTTTAATGCAATTTTTAATAAAAAGAGGCAACACATTTTCGGAAATTGCATTAAAAATTTTTTTGTATCTAAAATTTTACGGATTTTATTAACAAGTCAAGTAACAAAAAAATCGAGTTAGGGCCTTTTTATATTAAGCCATCGATATAGAAATAATAATTAAAATAATAAATACATGAGATCACATTTGTAATCAGTCGAAACATAAAATATCACTTCAAAATTTGTGTTGAAACACAAAATACATTTTTTACTAACACAAGCATAAAAGTCTATTAAAAATAAAATATAATTTAAAATACTGTATAATAAGGTTCATATTTTAAAAGTCTGATATAATTATCTGTAATGTTTGGAGATATTTTGGATAGCGCACATCTAATATCGCTTTCAACGTTCAAAGGTGAGCGGTATTTATATATATAATGTATAAAAGGGCAGAAAAGCTGGTTTCACATAAATATGTTGTTGAAAACTGAATTAAAAGTTTCAATGATTCAGATCCAACATGCGGATACACTTTGTAATATTTCAGCCAGAATGTCTTTATTTCCATAGAACCAAAGTCATTTTTTGCACATGAGTTGCACTGTAGCTCTATTAATTCTTCTTGAAAGGGATCGGATATGTCACCAATATTCACATTAAAAGGATTGCGAAGTAAATTAGTTTGCCAAGATTCCGTTTGGAACTCTGGAAAATATCTGGTGAATTCATCATGCAGCGCATCTAAATCTTTTGTAATTACACTTTTAAATTTATATTTTGGATATCGCAAGAATCCATGATATCATTTAGAAGCGGAAAAGATGAATATTTCGGCGTAACTGTTTGAAGACGACTTTTCCACAGTAAAATTTTACACATAAAAGCATTAATTGATTCAAATGGTTTTAAAATATTCATTTCATTGCCTCATTGTAATCTTAAGTTAAGGTTGTTTAATGCTTTAAAAAAATCAGTAATGTATGCGAAATAAGAAATAAATGTTGCATCCGTAAATCTTTCATAAGGATTGCCACTTTTTTCTTTCAAAAGAAAAATTTCAACCTCAGTCTTTAATTCAAACAACCTTTTCAGCATATTTTTTTTTGAAAGCCAACGCACCTCTGTGTGGAAAAATAATTTTGTTTGCTCTGCATTCATATCTTGACATAGCACTCCAAAAATTCTAGTTCTCAATGCACTGGTCTTAACAAAATTAACAACATCTATTGCAGTCTGCAGAGCACTTCTCAGTTCATCTGGAAGGGTTTTAGCAGCAAGTGCTTATCGATGAGTTATGCAGTGTGACACAATCATATCTTTAGTCATATCTTTGGCTAATTTTAAAAACCAAGATCGAGAACCCATCATCGACGGTGCACCATCAGTGCATATTCCCACTACTTTTTTCCAGGGAATATTGTTTTCCATTAAAGAATCAGAAAGGGTTTGAAAAATATCAGTTAATTTTGATGTTGTAGGCAATGCTTTAATAAATAAAAGCTCTTCACAAAATTCATTTTCTGCAATCAGTCTGCAATAAAATAAAAGTTGGCGTGAATAAGAAACGTCTGTGGTTTCATCACACTGAAGAGCAATGAATGGTGAATTCTTAATTTTATCTAATAACTGCTCCTTAATATTTTGTGCCATATCATCAATTCTTCTTTTCACAGTGTTATTTGACAGAGCTACTTTCATCAGTTTATCTTTATTGGCTGTATCAAGCATTACGTTACCAACTGCGGCAATACAAGGTTTGATCAAGTCTTCTCCAATTGTGTGTGGCTTTTTGTTTTAGCAATTAACCTTGTTATTTTAAAGGAAGCTGCCATAGCTCTTTCCTGTTCAACATTTAAATCACCTGTGGAATCCAATCTTACTTTATTCAGTGATCTGATTTAAGAACCAAAAAATCTGCATTTTTATCTTTAAATTGTGGGTGTTTTGTAATTAGATGCCTCTCTAATTTTGCTGGTTTCATAGCATCATTGGAAAGGGGTTTGAAGCATATTACACACTAAGGCATTTCAATATCGTTATTTTTTACAAATTTAAATCCGAAATTAATATAACTTTCGTCATATTTTCTTTTTTTGACATATTTTATATTTCATTACTAGTTAAAAAACACACACACGACTAACGACAATAAATATGAAATGAAAATAAAAACAAAATCAGCTGATTTATCTAGTGATGGTAAATATGGTATATGTGATATCAGTGTTGATCGAAAGGTACTTTATCAATTTTAGTACACAATTATATTTTATTGAAATATAATATGCTTAAAAAACAAATATTTTCATTTTAGAAATACAATTTTTATCGAAATTTTATCATATTAATAATTTTTTTTTTAAATAATTTTAATGGGTTGGATATCTTTATCAAGAGTTCTGTTAATTTCTTTTTTTTTATTTCGTTTTAAAAGTTAATTTTGTCAAAGGAAGGCCCCCACGGACCCCTGGGGGTCCGCGGACCACCATTTGGGAACCATTGATGTATTGGCTCTAATGTGCAATTTTTATTTTGTTTGCTTTACTCGTATGTATGTTGTTGTATATTTTAAGGAAATGTTTATTGTAAAAATATTGTATTTAAATTTTTTAAGAAATATTTTGCAAATAATTGTATAGTGTGAGGGAAATAATTAAAAAAAGGGACGTTAAACTAAACATAATTTGGCGGCCTGAAGGTGAGACAACTTACAGTGGTAACCAACGTGACGATTTCACGTCTTTTGGACGATTTTTATACCCTTCACCATAGGTGGAAGGGTATATATAAGTTTGTCATTCCGTTTGTAATTTCTACAATATTGATCTTAGACCCTATAAAGTATATATATTCTGGGTCCATATGAAGAGCGAAGTTGATTTAACGATGTCCGTCTGTCCGTCTGTCCGTCTGTGTGTTGAAATGGGTTTTCCGAAGAACCCAGACATGATGAGGACTTGATTCTTTTTTATTTCTGTTACATGTGATCCATTTCTGTTTGCTATTAAAAATCAGACAGATCGGTTAATAAATGGCTGAGATATTAGCAAAAAACCAGGACTACCTCTAATTTTTCCAGTAAAATCCCTTTGTTTAATAAGAGTGTGAAGATAAATACGTAGGTTAAATACGTTTCACAACTATTGTGAATTATATAAATAAAAAATAAATAGTAGTGTCGCCAACTTTTTTTTGCCTAGAAAATGCCAAATTTGACAAGAAAAGCGCTGAAACATATGGAAAAAATATAAATTTGAGATTTTACATGACATATTATTTTGGATTAAAATTTTTGGACATTTAAGAAAAAATAAATGGGGATACCGCTTGTTTGTGGAGAGCTATGAGGTAGTAGATTCCAACGATGTATTCATCTCCTTCAGAATACCATGGTGAAGGGTATATAAGATTCGGCATAGCCGAATTTAGCCGCTCTTACTTGTTTTTGACCAATTGATGATTTTTTTGGTACATATACAATAAGTTTGGACGATTTCTGAAAATTACAGATTTTTATAACCAATTTTATGTACAACTATAAAGGAAAGAGTATAAAATTTGCAAGTTTTTACAACCGTATTTTAAGTCATTCACAAATCTCGTGTAGTCTGAGTGGAAAAATATGTTCGTATGAAAGTATGTTTAGTTACCTAACAGCGTTTAAATTTATTAATAGAAATAAAAAAGTGTTTGTGCATAGAATTGAATCAAGTTTTTTAAAATGAAATTTCAAAGTGACACTTGATGGCAGACATCATGGCGAGTGTTGATTTCATGTCAACGATAACAAAACAATTATCAAACAGATAAATAAAGTTAATACTTTAAATAAGAACAAATTTTATCAGGCTTTTAAATATGATAGAAAAGATTTGCTCTTCTTCTTCACTTCATATTTTATATGGTAGTTTTAATTTCATTATTGTTGTTTCCATTTCCTAAAACCTCACTACTTTATAAATCATTCAGTCAATCTCTCATATTTTATAATATTTTTATAGTTAATATCTCTTTTCACTAATCCAAATAAAGTTCTGTTTTGTTTCCACGCATTCTTTATTTTCTTTTTCACAAATAAAATACTTTTGAGACTATTTAAAATACAACATTTATAGAAGAACATAATTCCGTCATTGTAGTGCGAAAACTCAAATACAGAAAAAAGTAAGAAAAAATATATTAAAAGAAGAGATCAACTTCTCTCAATTATTGTGGAATCAATTATGAAACAAACAAAATTATAAAGACAATTGCGAAATACATGTAGTATTGAAGTAATAATGTTTAAATATTTAAAATTTTCCATAAACATACATTTTTTTATTCAATTATTTGAAAACAAAATTTCTAATACATAGTCCCACAGCCCTCAACAAAAGTGTTCATTTAAAAAGTTGTAAAAATACATCGTATGTTGGGAATGTTAAGTTTTTGTTTTAATTAAGAGATGAAGAGATATTTTTCCACATAAAAGTTAAAACCTTTTAATTCAAAAAAAGTGTATAAAATCTATGAGTCACAGGCAATGCCTCAAGTTTATTGGAATAAAGACTTTTTTAAACAGTTTCAAAAAAGTCTTTTTTTAGTAACATTTCAGATTTTGAAACATAAAAATAATGTTTTAAAAAAATTTCTGTTGAAAAACAATACTTTCTCTAAGAAAATTGTATATAGTTTTTTAAAAGCTAAAATTATTTATTAGATTTCGTGAGTATTTTCAGATATAAATTCTGTTATATTTTTCATAAATGTAATTTTTATACCCATCCAGAAATTAGAAAGTTCCATTTTAATGTATGGAAAGTTCTGAAATTACAATCTGTGGTTCTAATTCCTGGACGGTTCGATTTACTGATACAATTTCTAATTTGTGAGAGTTTACTAAAAAAACCTCTTAAATTGGAACCCATAGTTCTAACTAATGTATGTTTTATTAGTTTTATTATTATATTTTATTATTATTTCAGAAATTTTAAAGTGGCTCTCAACTAAAAGAGTTTATTTAAAAATCAATTTTTTTTAGTCTACCGTTTGAGCACATATTTTTGATAAAAATATGAAATCTTTATTATTATTCTAAATAACAAATATTTTTTAATTCTTTCCAGGCTTCCCAAATAATATGTGGAAAAAATTGCAATGTTCTGACTGCATTATAGTATATTTTTATGTAAAATAATGATTCGTTTTAAATTATATTTTTAACGAATTTGCATACAAAGACAAAACTTTTTGCTCTGGATAAATTTATATATTTATACAAAAACTGGTTTGCATTCTCTGGGCATAGTTGATAACTTTGCCTTATGGCGATTTCCAAAAAAAAAATAAAGTAATCTAAAATATAACAGTTGATGAAATTACGAAATTTTATAGAGTTTTAAAACTGAAGATTACCGCTTATCATCGTTAGTAATTGTATTCTTTTATTATTTCTGGCTCTGTGATGAAACAAAATACAGAAACCAATATTTATGAATATACAGATTGTGTAAAACCCAATTTTTTCAGAATCTTTCGAATCTTCTTTTCAGAACATCCACAGAAGTTAATACAATTATTTAGTTGGTTCATAAATGGATAAATCTTGCAGTCATTTAATGCCTTATTAAAAACATATTTAAGATACCCAAATATTTTACAAATATAATGATGATGCAATGGATTTTTTGCCTATAAATCCTACCGAATTAATTTATAAAATACACTGTTTCCAATTAGTTTTTTATATTATTTTTATTGTTAATCTATTAAGACAGATTATTATAACATAAAACAAACAAAAATGTGCTGATAAGTAGCTGTATTCAAAATTAGGATGGATAACACGGTGCTACACTGAAAAAGAACTTGCGAAATGACCTAGTGTAGGTTGTAGGTCTAGCTGAGTGTATTATATAACCGGTTTTATAAGTTGCAATATACCCTCAAAATTTCGAGATATGGGGAAAAGAATATTTTTTTGGACGGGCGCACTTAAACTTTTCTAACTCAGTCATTTTTTAACCGATTTCGAAACGGTCAACGGCATTAATTAGAAGCGAACGTGCTCTTTAAAGTTTTTCAATTTCTATGAGGGTTTTTTCGAATCTTCTTTTAAAACTTCTGAGTAAAACAGGCTTTTATTTGTGCAAATCGGTTAAAAATTGACAAAGTTATAACACTTTTTCTAATCAAGAGATATTAGAATTCCTTAAACTATTTTTTTTTTAATTTTTGTTAACGAATAGCCGTTAAAACCCAATCAAAATTGGCTTTTGTTTTATTATTTACGTTTCAATTAACAAAAAAATTAAACATTTTTGTTTTTTACATTAGATTGTTACTCAAATTCGGCGTATGCCAAAGCCAACTTAAGGAACTTAGGTCAATAACAGTTCTAGCTTTAGGACTTTTTATATGAGTGTACTAAAAAAGAGCTAATTTAATACAAACAAGACATAAGTGCGAAGGAGAAATAAAGAAAATCCACTCTGTATAGTTTAGTACTCTATTATTGTAAATAAGGCATTATTTAAATTATTTTTGTAATAATACCCTTAATTTTTTTATACAGTTTTTGCATTCTCAATTGGAATTCTTCCCAGAAAATCTGGGTTATTTAGTGATGAGCAAGGCGAACGCTTCCACCAAGAGCTATCAACAATGGAAAAGCGGTTCGAAGGAAAAAGTCAGATCAGAATACTAACGAATTACTGCTGGTCGCTAAAACGTAAAAATTGATGATTTGTCTTTTAAACGTAGTAGATTAAGTAAACATTTTTAAAAAATAAACGTAATTAAAAAATAGTTCGTACTTTAAATTATTTCTTTTTGTTGAATCATATAATTGAAATCGGGTTTTCGTTGTTTAGCAAAAGTACTATAACATTGTCATTTTTTAACCGATTTACACGAAAAAAAGCTTGTTTTACTCAGAAGGAGACTGACTTTGAGAACATTGTTGTTTTACAAGAAGATTCGAAAAAAACTCTCGTAGAAAATAAAAAAGTTAAAAAAAAATGAAAAATCTCTACACATTTATATAAATAGTATACGGGAAGTATATATACATATATATATATATATATATGGAAATATCACGTTCATTTCTAATTAATGCCGTTGATCGTTTCAAAATCGGTTAAAAATGACTGAGGTTTAAGTGCGGCAGTCCAAAAAAATACTCTTTTTCCCATATAAAATCAGTTATATAATACTTTTAGCTACAACCTACACTAGGTCATTTCACAAGTTCTTGCAATTTTTTTTGTAGCAGTGTTATTGTTTAATAATAAGTTTATGAAGGCAAAATGAACGAATGGAAATACATTTTGGATTATTAGACGAAGCGGACGGATAGTATAACGAAGGAATATATAAAATCATTCATTTAAGGTTCTGCATTTTAGGCGGATGTACAAATAGAAAGAAAATACACAAAAAATATGAAAAAATATATTAAAAGAAGAGATCAACTTATCTCAATTATTGTGGAATCAATTATAAAAAAGATGATAAAGGAAATCGGGAAATATAGAAGTAATATTGTTTAATTATTTAAAATTTTCCATAAACATAAATTGTTGTATTCAATTGTCTGAACAAAAAATTTCTAATGCATAGTCCCATAGTAATCAACAAAAATATTAATTTAAAAAATTGCAAAAATACATCGTATGTTGGGAATGTTAAGTTTTTGTTTCAATTAAGTCAACGCTGCGTTAAATACTAAAGAGATATTTTTCCACTTACAAGTTAAAACCTTTTCATTAAAATAGTATATAAAATCATTACTTTTTTCAGACTCTGAGGCAATGTCTCAAGTTTATTGGAATAAAGGTTTTTTTAAACAGATGTGAAAAATTCTTTTAGAAAAATTTCGGTCTTTTCGGTCAATGTTTTAAAAAAATTTCTGTTGAAGACAATATTTTCCTAAAAAAAATATAAAAAGGAAATTTTATAGAGTTTTTTTAAAGCTTAAATGGTTAATTAGATTTCGTGAGTATTTTCAGATATAAATTCTGGATATTTTTCATTAAGGTAATTTTTAAGTTCAGTAGACTCTAGAGTATTCAAAAAGCGAAACCGAAAACCGGTCAACCGGTTTCTTTATTTTTAAAACCCGATCGGTTTCGAATATTTTGTAAATTCGAAGAAAACCGAAAACCGGTATTTTTTGTTCGGTTAACCGGTTTTTTTAATTACATCACCAACTGAGTTACTTAGTCTCTTTTATTTTTTCCGAACACTTTTATAATCGTTTGTTTGGTTATGAAGATTTAGATGTAAGTCTGATAGATTCCGATGAAGACTTAACTTTAGGTATTCCAAATTCAAATAGTTTAATTTCTAATCTAAATAACACAATAAACAGTATTCAAAATTCTTAAAAAGAGACTGTACAAAATCATTCATCATTATATGTGACCTTCTCCGAGAAAAGGGACCTAGTGTGTGAAAATGAAGTTTTGAGAAAAACGTATTTAAAGTTTTATAACGCATTGTCACTGTGAACACACCTTCAGTTGGGAGATGCGATTTGGTATGGTTAGTTATGATTGGGTGCCGACTTTGGTGACGGCTTGTCTATGTGGTGACGTATTTTTTTTCGCTTTTAGAGTGACAATTTAAAACCAAAAAATCAAAAAAAGTAAAATTTTATTGATTTTCCCAAGTTCGTTTTGTACGTTTTCATGGGGTAAATAAATTTTTATCAGAAATCTAACTCATTTCATCTTATTCTACACCTTTTAGGTACCAGAATCCACTCTTAAGTCCAAACCCGTTTTTTGACACACTTGGTCCTTTTCTCTGAGAAGGTCACATATGATTTCATATATCTTGATAAATGCGGCAAAAGAATTGAAAAGTTGGACAATTTATATAATTGTCTTTTGTCCAACATCTACTATTAGTGAAAGAGTATTTTCCACTTCTAGCTTTATCAAAAGCAAACAAAAAATCGTCTTAAAACGAAACATTTAAATTGCATATTATTTCTAAAATATTTTTAAAGAATGTATTTTTTTATTATTATTACAATTAACAAATTATATAAGCTTTTTATTAAAATTAAAAAAAAAAACCGGTTGACCGGTTTTTTGTGCAAGAACCGAAACCGGTTTTTTTAAAATTCGATTTTTCGAAGAAAACCGAAACCGGTTTTTTCAAAAGGCCGGTTTTTTGAATACTCTAGTAGACTCTAACAAATAAGAACTTGCAGTTAGTTCACCCATCCAGAAATTATTTAGAACGTTCCACATTAATGTATGGAAAGTTTTGAAATTACAATCTTGCAGGGCGGTTTGAGTTACTGATATTGTATCAATAATTTCATTTAATTTATGAGAGTTGACTAAAAAACCTCTGAAATTAGAATCCATTGTTCTGATTAATGTACGTTTTATTTTATTGAATTCAAAAAATTCAGAAATTTTTATTACACTAAGGACAAAGTGGCTCTCATCTAAGAGAGTTTACTAAAAAAATCAATTTTTTAGTCTACCGTTTGAGTTTTAAAACAATAACTTTTAACAGCACATATTTTTGATGAAAATATGAAATTTTTATTATTTTTAACAATATGTTTGTGGTATTTTTGAGGATTTTAATCTGCAAAATTGGGATATGATCTAAAATTTTTACTGGAAATACTGTGTATGCATTTGTTGTTTAAGGGTGTGTGTTAAGTGGTAGCAAAGTATGCTTCTTGGTAAATTTTTGACAGTTTTCAGGTGAATAAAATTTCACTAGCCCATAGGGCTAGTATAATTTTTGACAAAAGAATAGAGAATTTTGAAGTTTTAAAATTTGAAAGATTCTAAAAGCAAAATGAAAACAAAAGAAATGAAAAAATTTGATTCTTTTTCACACACAAAAATTAAAAACTTTTTTACCATGCCACTTTGCTACCGTTTCACACACACCCTAATTAAAAGACAACTCACCAATTTATCACAAAACAACGGTAGCTTTTTATACAGATCCACTTTATTATGTATAACTGTTATTAATACTTTTTTTTATTCCCTACACTTTTAACACTTTATTTTTATTATTTAAATTTTTATAAGATTTGCACTGGCTTTATTAAATTAATGAGCATTCAACATAAATAAAGTTTCAAATGCAACATTTAATTTAATTTTTGTTTTTCAACACTTGTATTGTTAGCAACATTTTAACTAGTAATTCACATATTTATTAAACATGTTGCATAAAAATGTAAAGCAAAATACTGTTAAAAATTTACTGAAAAGTTAACACTGTTACCAATGGTACAGAGGAAACTTTGTATTGTTAGCAACATTTCAAGTAGTAATCCCACATATTTAATAAACATGTTGCTTCAAAATGTAAAGCAAAGTACTATGAAGTCTGTGTACAGTGTTATTAGAGAAATGGTCTCTATAATTTTATTTAAAATATATTTATATTACCTTAAAATCTTCTTTGCACGTAGTGCTGTTGTTGATATCCAATAACGAATTAAATAATAAAAATAGAAAGAGAGTGGCAGCTAACAACGTTTAAGGCACAGTTAACTATTTACTCGTTATAAAAAGAGTAAAAACTCCTTACAAAGTGGTAGAGGAGTGGGGAAAAAAGGGAACGCAAAAGAAAGAATTAACCCTCAAATGGGTTTAAGGTTTTGAAAAGACCAAATTATAATTATAAAAATTCTTGGCTTAAACAGTTGTATTTACAAAAATGTTCTATAAATGGTGTTTAATATTACAAATAGGATTTTGTAATTTTTTAGAAAAAATTAACAAACCCCTGTTTTAATATTAAACATCTTTCATGAAATATTTTTGTAAATTCAAATAAATTTTTTTTTTTTAAATACCAACAGTGAAATTTGTAAATAGAAAAAACTTATTATTTTTTATAACTAAAATTTTTATATTTAAAGAATTTTCATATAAAAAATAAATGAGATAAAGTGATTAAATCATTTTAAGTGAATTCGATCAAATTTGTTAATTTATAGAATAACTTGGGGTAATTGAAGAATAATTTTAATCAGGTCCAAAAAAAGCAAATATGAATGTTTTGTTTTAATTATCAAATAAATTTATATTTACAGTTAAATTACAAGGTTTACACGGACGGACGGACGTCGACTCAGAACATCAATTTTTGTGATTGTTTTTCTTTCGTAACTAGATGGAATTTTTTACAAAAATATCGTACTAAAATTTCAAAACGAAATTCCATGTATTTCCAAAATTACAAGCACAAACAAATTAAGTCACAAATTTCAGAAACATCGAATGTGTTTTTTTAAATTTCCATAACATTTTTCTCAAACCTTCTTTTTCAAAAATTTGCACCACTACGTTTGCAAGGTGTCCCTGATTTTAATTCTATTTTAAAAAAGAATAAAATGTATATTATTTCTAGAAGATTTTTTCTGTAAAAATTTTCATTTTTATAAATTTCTTAGAAAAATTTTATTAAAAAAAATGTTTTACAAAAATTTTAAATTTTTCAATTTTGTTCTTTATACAATAAAAAAATGCATTAGAGGACTCTTCTACGGGTTTGCTTGGTCCATTTAGAACATAATTTTATGTATAAAAGCATTCTTTTATATTAAATTTTTTTAAATTACAGGTTGGTTGAAAAGTTCCTGCGCTCGAAATGAAAGAATACTGTTTTTGTTACGAAATATATTTTTTTATTCAATATAATCTCCTAGAAGCTCAATACACTTGTTCCAATGATCTTCCAATAATTTTATCCCATCCTTATAATGGTTTTATGGAAGCTCTGCAAAATAACCGTCTACGGCTGCTATGGCCTCTTCATTCGACGAAAAATGCTTTCCACGAAGGAATTGTTTGAGATTTCTGAAGAGATAGTAGTCACTGGGAGCCAAATCTGGTAAATACGGTGGATGTTCAAGCAATTCGTACTTTAATCCTTTGAATTTAGCCATCGTCAAAACACCTTTGTGAGCAGGTGCATTGTCATGATGAAAAATGATTTTTTTTTTCTTCTTTAAACCAGGTCTTTTCTCACGAATTTTTTCATCCAGCTGATCCAAAAGGCTGCAATAATATTCAGAGTTGATTGTTTTACCTTTCTGAAGATAATAAATCAACAAAATTCCTTTTGCATCCCAAAAAACTGATGCCATAACCTTCTGCTGATCGTTGTGACTTCAGATGCTTTGGAGCTGAGCAACCAGCTTCAGTCCACTGTAAACGTTCTTGTTTCAATTAAGGATCATGGTGGTAGATCCAAGTCTCATCCATAGTTATAAAACACGTTTTAAAGCATAGTTTTTGTCAAATACTCAATTTTGTTCAGGCTAATGGGGACTAGCCCTGCAGCTGAATATGCATAATGGAGAGAATGTACTTTCTGACGCGCCAAGTATTGAAAATTGTTGCAACGAAAGTTCTTTTTTTAAAAAATTGAAGTGTGTTAAAGAATAATTTGTTAAAGAAAGAACATGAATTGTAACTATTTGTCAATAGATGGCCCATCAGAAGGTGCATTCTCTCCATTAGGCATATTTTGCTGCAGAGCTAGTCTCCATTAGCCATATTGTGCTACAATATGCAGTAGAGTATTATTGATTTTCTATTTTCTTCGTAATATAAATGAATATTTGCCAAAAACTATGAAAAATATATGTTTTTATTTAATTTTTTAAATCAATATTCATTTAGATGTTTAAGAGCACAATATTGCACTTTATTCATGTGTATTTTTTTATTAAAGAAAAAATTAACATAAATATACATTTGCCAATCCCTCAATTCTCAAAAATACAAATGGAATAAAAAAAATACTATTTTCCTCTATGAAAATTTCTTTTTGGACATAAGAATGTGAAACAAATGCTTTTATTACGTCAAACATTTGAAAATTTGATTTTAAAGTTACACTCTAAAAAATGCTTGTAAATTTACTACAATAAAATGGGTAAATTTTTATGTAATATTACAAAAATTCGGTAAATATAAACAATGCGTAAAAATTTTTTGCGCACACATTCATATGCAATAATACACACATGAAGTATTTTTAGACACTATGTGTTTACAATTAAACACATTATGCCTAATATTAGTATTATTTAGTTGCATATACATTTTACGCAAAAGTTTGTAAATATACTAACTTATAATGGTAAAGAAACAATGACATTTTTAAATTGAAAAAATCGGAACATTTTTAAAAATTAAAAAAAAAGAAATAATAAGAGCGTTAAAATTTATGAATTTTTGTGCTAAAGTGATTGCAAACATTTATTAATGTATCAAAAGCATTTATACGTGCATAAAAAAAATCGAAATGCATTTTTCAAATGCATGCACCCTAATTGTGTAAACAAATTTTCAACATATAAAATATATAGCAACCACTTATATAGAAACTACAGCAAAATAAGTGTTAGTACCAATGAATTAAATCTTTATACGTGCAAGGTTTGCTCTTTTAGAACAGAGAAGTGGATGAAAATCATATCACACATTACAAGCCATATTGAAAATGAGCACCACTGCATATGTCCATTTGGAAGCTGCGATAAATCGTTCATAAATAAAAGCACGTTTAAAGTTCACACTTACCGACATCACCAGCACATCAACAATAATGCTTCATTAAATAAAAAGGACAGAGTGGTTAATATGCCTTCATTATTTGAATTGACCGAAGAGACTTTTCCTGAATTGAATTGTGAAGAAGGGATGTGTTCCTATCAATCTTTAAATATAAGAAATACAATGACAACCTTGAAATTCCAGTATCAAGTGAGTGATACAGCTCTAAATTTTTTAGTATCTCAAATGTCGGAGTTTTTTCAAAAACAAGATAGCGAAAATATGAAAAAGATACAAAAATACAGCAACGAATTAAATATTCAAAATCAAAATGATTTATTATCTAATATTTCCAATAACAATGCTTTACATGAATTATCAAGACTTAAATCTAGTTATCAAAGAAGTGAACTTTATGAAAAAGAAACTAGTTATGTGACTCCTGTAAAAATTACAATTGGTATTGACAAATTCCATAAAAATTGTTTTTTTTTTCATTATATTCCAATTCTGGAAACGTTGAAAAGCTTACTAAGAGACAGATGTTTTTTTAATCTTTTTAATCAGGAAAAACCACACCCAACTGATATGTTTTTGGATTATAATTGCGGCTCGTATTATAAATTAAATCGGTTCTTTACTGAAGGTGATAAAAAAATAGAAATAATTATTTTCCAAGATGCATTCGAAGTTTGTAATAATTTAGGGTCATCTAAAGGAAAACACAAATTAATCGGTTTCTATATGAACATTGGAAATATTCCCAAAGAATATCGTTCAAATACGAAAAATATACAATTGGTGTTATTATGTAAGGAAATGTACATAAAAATTTTCGGTTTTGAAACCATCTTAAATCCATTGATTCAAGATTTGAAAACGTTGGAAAATTATGGAGTAGACATCGTTATAGATGGTTCGATTAGAAATTATCGTGGTAGTGTAGTTGCTGTGCTTGGAGATCATTTGGGAAGCCATCAAATAGGAGGTTTCACCGAAAATTTCAGTACATGCAAATATTTTTGTAGATTTTGTATCATGACAATAGAATCATTGAAATGACAAATTTTACAACCGGCTTTGGAAAAAAATCCTTCAAATTACATCCAATGTGTTAATAATCTTGAATCTACATCTATGGGAGTAAATAAAATATCCTGTATAAATCAATTGAAGCACTACAATGTATGCAAAGGGTTGCGATCCTGCTTAGCTCACGATTTATTCGAAGGAATTATACCGTACGATCTATTAGAAATCATAAAATACTTTAATAATACGAAAATAATAACGATCAATTCTTTAAATATGTTTTTAGGAAACAGTTTGGATTATCTTTATCATTTCCAATTCTTGACGTAAAGATGAAAAAATTAACGGCAGATGAAGTGCGAAATTATATTTTTTTACTTCCCATATAATTTTTAAATTGTTCAGTTAACTATGAAAATCCTGTGTGGCAGTTTTTTACCTCTATGGTAGAAATGTGTTGAATAATATGTTGCGATCAAATAACTAAAAGTCAAGTATTTCTTTTAAAGCTCTATATTGATCTTTATATGAAGTATAGAAAAGAATGCTTTCCAGAATTAAATCTTAGACCAAAACATCATAATATATGCCATTATCCGGATGAGATAACGAATTTTGGTCCTCTTAAGCATTTGTGGACCTTAAGATTTGAGCAAAAACATCAGTATTTCAAGCAAATATGCAGAAGAATAAGAAAATTTAAAAATATTACGTTATCCCTCTCTTAAAACCATCAGCAGTATCAATCCAGTTTGCATGAAGATCGATTTAGAGTTAACATAATATGCGATGAATCTGAAAACATTTCGATTGGCATGTTCATGTTTTAAAAATGTCTTATATTCAGCTTATGTCAACTTAACGTATACAAAATTTATAACTATGCTGCAGTTTATATTTATACAATAATATAAATCAAGATTTATCGTGCTAAAAGTGGAAAAATTTTACCCACTCTTAGCTAATACTTTATAGTCTCAACCACAAAATGGTGTAAATATGTACATATATCCAAATCAGACATTTATTTAAATTCGAACTCCAATTTAATTTCGGATCCCAAATATAAATACAACCACTAAAACCATTGTCTCAAAATATTTAAAATTTTTTAAACCAAGATTTAAATCATATGCTCATTGAAATCTCCGTAATGCAAAAAAAACTAAACAAATCCACTGTGTTCAAATATTGTTTACCTGGAGATGTTGCTGGTTCGGGAGCGGTGACGGGTTCTCAAAAGCCGGCTGGTTTTCCGTGATGGTTGTTGCGGTGGTTGTTGCCCTTATGCGGTTTAAATGACACTCTCAAGGGAGTAGTTTTGTTTACACATGTATTTTTTATATATGTGAAGAGAAGACACACAGATTTTTTTTACTTTCGTTTATAATTAATTTTCTTTAAATTTATTAACACTTGTTGCTTCACTTTTTTTCTGTCATTTACGTTCTGGTTGCTTCTTCTTGTTTTTATTAAAAAAGTCTCTAAAGTTCCAAGTAGGCCACAATTTATGCTGAACGCCGTCAACAACAGGCCGTCACCCACCTACCATGCTATGGCTAGCTGCCACGCATAATAAAGTGGTTATGCGAAACCACTGCCGTTGGCGACGCCAACATACCGCCCACCTTGCAACAACAGTGCAAAGAACAAATAAAGATATAAATATAGCAATATAATCACTAGGAGCAACGTACAAGAAAAAAAGTGAACTACTATAAATACATGTATTAAACTATTCTTTAATATTTAAAGTTTAAAATTAACTATACATTTAAAGGTTAAATTCAAGGCACAATTCAAAATGTATATTAAAAAATTCAATAATGCGCTCCGTAGAGCAAAAAACCTAAGTTCAAAACTTTAAAATTTATTTATACCGCTCGATAGAGCAAAAAAAAAATAACAAAAACAAAAAAAAATTCATATCACGCTCCGTAGAGCTACAAGGAGATCATTTAAGGCTCCGAAGAGCTGAAAAAAAAAAAAAAATTTAAAAATAAATAAATACTTTAAAGGTTTAAAGGTATCAAGTAACGCCTCAGAGGTCGACCAATTAGTATTCTTCAGCAGCTACACCTTCTCCAAAGTAAGCAAAACCAAAAATCGTGTCCTGTACATACAGATTACCGGGTTTGCCCACAGCTGGGCCCTTCAGAATCTTTCCGGTGACATCAGCTCCCAAAATCACGTGATATTCGTTGCTGCGGTAGTAGTACCTGTTAGCAGAGCAATCCGAGCCCTCATCTCGGAACTCCAACTCAATGGGAACAGCAGGACTTCGGCCGTATATCTTGTCTTCTACCACCAGTTGCAGATCAAAACGCCTTTCCGTTTGCGCGTAGAAAATTGAGATTGTAGTGCGATCACGTCGAACCACACACTGTAACTCCTTAGCCTCAAGTCTAGTTATTGAAGATCTAGCCGCGTTGGGGTCTATCAGCGCCGTCGTCCAAGTCGGTTTCTTGCCGAGTTCTGTGATAATGCGTATACGGGCGGTCATCGGAACCCACACTCTATCAACAGGCATTGGGTGCAACCAGCTGTTGTGGTCTTGCTTACAACGGCGGCATCGATCGCTACTCGGGCAGTTGGAGCGGACGTGCGATTGGGCGAGACAGTTATAGCAAACTGCGTGTTGGGCGACGACTCGTACCTTTTGTTCTACGGGCAAGACAACAAACCGCGTGCACTGGCGTAGTGCATGGTATCGTTGGCACATTGGGCACGGGAAGTTACGGTTAAAAGCACCCTCTGCCATAACGATCTAAACGGAGAAAAAGAAAACTTGATTTATTGGGATACGATTGGAGAAAGTGCATGAAAACTTTATGCGTTGTGTGTCGGTAAAACAATTAATTTGTGGATCGGTCGCGTGATGACTCCATTTTGGGTTTTTAGTTCCGCTACTCGAACTTTTCTATCTTTACCGAGGTAAACCTTCAAAACACGACCTAGACGCCATTCTGAGAGACAAGCAGGTTCATTTTTGAGAACGACAAGGTCATTTTCTTTTATATTCACTTGCGGAGTTTGCCATTTATTACGTTTGTGCAACTCTTTTAAATACTCCTCCTTCCACCGATGACAAAGTTCCTGGTGCAGAGCCTTTATTTTCCGCCATCGATTAGAGATACTGAGAGGGGAGACTACTTCTTCTGGTTCTGCCGGAGAAAGTAGAGAAGACCCTATCAAAAAGTGACCTGGAGTGAGAGCGGACAAATCTTCGACGTTTTCAGACATAGGTCCGAGCGGACGTGAATTGAGACACGCCTCTATTTTTGCCAATAATGTGGAAAACTCCTCAAAGGTGTATTTCATCTGACCAGCTGTCTTCTTAAAGTGCATTTTTAGACTTTTAACGCCTGCCTCCCATAACCCCCCCATATGAGGGGCTGCCGCAGGAATAAAATGCCAATCTAACCGCTGGTGACCATATTTTTCGACAGCAGTATCACGAAGCTCTTTCACGTGCTTCGAAAAGTTCGCTTCGACTTCTCTGGCAGCTCCAACAAAATTTCTACCATTATCAGAGTAGATACAACTAGGGCAACCCCGACGAGCGATAAAACGTGCTAGTGCGGCTAGAAAGGCAGGGGTAGACAAATCACTGACGGCTTCAAGGTGAATCGCCTTTGTTGAGAAACAAACGAAAAGACACACATAGCCTTTGGTAATTCGACAATATCGACCTGTAAAACTTTTTATTTCGAACGGACCCGCAAAGTCGACACCGGTGTTCGTAAAAGGGCGACATAATGTAGTTCTTTCTTCAGGTAACGCGGCCATAATTTGAGTTTGAAGTTTTTTACGGTGCAAAACGCAAATTTTACAATTGTGAACAACTGTTTTTATAAGATTTTTTAATTTTATAATCCAACACTCCTGTCGAACAACATTTAACAACAAACGAGAGCCCCCATGATGAGTTAGCTGGTGGACATTTTCCACGTAGAGACGCGCCAGCCTACTGCCATATGCAAGTATAATCGGATGCCTTTCATTGTAGGACAAACAAGTGGAAGCAACAAGACGACCGTTAGCTCGGATAATATTATCTTTGTCCAAAAAGGGCGTAAGGGGTAACAAGGGACTCCGCGATTCGATTTGCCTTTGCGAGGCAAGGCTATTGAATTCTTTAGGGAAATAATGTTGCTGAGACAGCCAAAACAATCGATTTTTCACAAAACATAATTCATTCGCCGAAATTTGCAAACAATCAAAATGGCAACCTTTGCGTTTTTCTTTATGGGTCGAGAGGAAAAATCTGAACATATATGCTATCACTCGATATGCTCGTGATAAATTGGAAAAGCGAGCGAGTATATCTTCTCTTTCTTCCGATCTAGCAATAAATGTCTGTGTCTTTTTTGACTCTTCTGCCGTTTCAAACTCTACAACACCTAAGGGCCACAATGCTTTTTCAGAACTTAGCCAATCAGGACCCTGCCACCAAAGCCTATTATCTTCCAAATCCGAAGGAGTCAGCCCCCGGGTTGCTAGATCGGCAGGGTTGTCGCCAGACGAAACATGATTCCAATTAAGATTCCCGACTTTTTGCAGTATAGTAGCTACTCTGTTAGCCACGAAAGTTTTCCAGTTACAAGGTTGTTTTCGTAGCCAAGCGAGGACTATAGTTGAATCGGACCACAAGTAAATAGAATTGGAATTGATTTTGAAAGAAGGGGCAACACTGTCGACTAAATTCGCCAAAAGAACAGCTCCACATAATTCTAGTCTCGGTAATGACGGCCTTTTCACTGGGGCAACTTTGGTCTTACATACGAGCAAATTTGAATAAACTTTGTCTCCAACACTAACTCTGACATATATTGCGGCTGCGTATGCCAACTCAGACGAGTCACAAAACCCATGAAATTGAACCTCACAACTAGGAGAATATTGAACCCAACGTGGTAGTTTCATTGTTTCAATATCTTTATAGTTCTGCACAAAATTCTGCCATTTTTGCAGCGTCACTGGCTTGATGGCTTCGTCCCAATCTATTTTATCAAGCCACATTTGTTGCATTAGAATTTTTGCAGTAATTACCACTGGAGCTAACCAACCCGCTGGATCGAACAACCTAGCGATTACTGATAAGACCTCTCTCTTTGTATAAGACGTTTTGAGTTGTATCCTTTCAGTGGTAAAGAAAAATACGTCCTCTGACGCATTCCAGCGGATCCCAAGTGTTTTCGTAGTACTTTTATCATCGAGTGACAAAAAAGATGAATTTAATAAATGCTCATGTGGCAAATTTTTCAAAATTTCTTTTGAGTTAGAAGCCCATTTATGTAACTCAAAACCACCCATTTCCAAGATACCAATTAATTGGTCACGCGAAGCCAAAGCATCAGGCAAAGAATGTGCTCCAACTAGGGCATCATCCACATACATACATTCACGTAAAATTTGTGCACCTAAGGGAAACAGTCGCTCTTCATCATCCGCCAACTTAAGCATTGTCTTAAGAGCTAAATAAGGAGCACAATTTACACCAAAAGTAACCGTATTTAATTGATAATCTTCAATTTCATCTTTTTCAGAGCTACGAAAAACAATTTTTTGGAATTTCCTATGTTCAGGCTTAACTAAAATTTGGCGATACATTTTTGAAATATCCGCATTAAATACAAACTGAAAAAATCGCCATTTTAAAATCAGATTAACTATTTCAGCTTGCAAAACAGGGCCAGTATACAACAAATCATTCAAACTTTTTCCACTAGATGAAGCACATGACGCATTGAAAACGACTCTTAATTTTGTTGTCGTACTCTCAGGTTTAAATACGCCGTGATGAGGTAAATAATAACTAGGATCACTTCCCGTACTTCGTACCTTTTCCATATGTCCTAACGCTAAATATTCTTTAAGGACCTCATCATATTGAATCTTATTATCAATATTGCGCATTAAAGACTTTTCATTTCGTAAAAACTGGCTTACTGCTATATGCCTATTGGGACCGAGCGACTGAAAATTCTCCTTAAAGGGCAGACTAACAATGTATCTCCCTTCGGAATTTCTCGTGGTAGTAGAACGATAAATCTCCTCACATTTTCTATCATCTTCGGATAAAAACTGCCTTTGAGAAACCTCTTCTAACTCCCAAAACTTAGTCAATTGGTCATCAATAGAAATCCTTGTCATAAAGGATACTTTAACCGACTGAGAAGGAGCATTACTGGGCGTTGGACCAGTAAAAACCCAACCAAAAATAGTTTCCTGAGCCACAAGCGTTTCAAAAACACCATGCTGCACCCCTTTCAGAAGAATTGATGGGTACAGATCGCCGCCCAACAAAAGATCAACTGGACCGCTTTTGAAAAACTCTGGATCAGCGTAGTTAAGCTTTGGTATCTCTGCGCCCCCTTTAGGGCTAAAGGAATGTGTAGGAATGCTACCAGTAATTTTTGGAACAACCAGAGCTTTCATATTAAGGGCATAATTCGAGTTAGAAATAGGACAAATTTTAAAGGCCGCAATTTTCCTTGAGATACTAACCAATTCTTCGCCCAGACCTGTAACTGAAGCCTCAAGAGGCATACAGGGCAACTTTAATAATTTTTGTATTTTTTCAGAGACAAAACTTTCGTCTGAACATGGATCTATTAGAGCTCGAACTTTGTACGCAGTACCAAAATTGACAATATTCATCCATGCTGTAGCTAACATCACTTTTTTCGCAACCGCAGTATGATGAGATTGAACGACACCTGATGGGCCAGTAGTAATTGTGGACTGTAATTGACTTGCCCCATTTAAGTTTTCGACCTGTCTTGCTTGACCCTGATTACTATTATTATTAGCATTGAAATCTCTATGCAAGAGCGTATGGTGTTTCTTTTTGCACTTTGAGCAACAATTTTGACTTTTGCAATCGCCGTACATATGGCCAATAGTAAGGCAATTGAAACAAAATCTAAATTTTTTCAAAGTTGAAACCCGGTTTCTGTAGTCCATGCCCAAAAATTTAGCACATGAGACTATTTTATGGCTTTCTTTGCACAGTTTGCATTGAATTGGGTCAATTTTTGTGTGATGGGCCTTAAATTGCTTAACTTTGGGTGTTGAATTATTATTGCCATTACTAGAGTAAGGTTGGGAACTACTGATGACATTATTAGTAGCAATAATGTCAGAAACACTTTCAAGGGCATGAAATCTATTCGTGAGAAAAGAATTTAATTCATCCCATTTGGGAACCTCTGTTTTATTTGTTATCGACTGCTCCCAAAGATTTAAAGTTCGTTCCGAGAGACGCGATGAACACTGAAATACGAAAATAGGGTCCCACGATTCAATATCAACAGCATATAACTTTAAAATCGACATACAATTATTTATTTCCCTTTGCAGCCTTTTAATTTCAGCTGCTGAATCATGTAGACAGGGTGATAAATTAAAAAGTACTTTTAGTTGGCTGTTTATTAATACGCGTTTATTTTCATATTGAGTCTTTAAATTGTTCCACGCAATCTCAAAATTCTCACCCGTTAAAGCTACATTTCTATTAATATCCCGGGCCTCACCATCTGTTTTTCTAAATAGGTAAAAAAGTTTTTCAACTGGGCTAAGTCCTGTATTATTTCTATAAATTGCCGTAAACATGTCTCTAAATGTAGGCCACGAAACGTAATCCCCATAAAAAATTTCAGTATCGCATGGAGGAACAGAAATTGAGCTGCAAGGATTGGGAATCACTGTATCGACATTTTCGTGGCTTGTCTTTAATGTGGCCTCTCTTGCCCCGGCAAGTATATTAAGGCAACGAACGTAAGCTTTTCTAACCTGTGGGTGTTTTGTTTGGGCTGTCACTTGGTCTTTTTTCTTTTCTGCCGCATCTGCAGAAAAATCTTCATACAGTTTTTTGTATTTACTCCAAAATTTTCCTAACTCACTTTTCTCAAACTCGAAGGCATCTTTAGAATAATTAGAAAAGTCTTCCTCAGCCAAAACCGTTTCAAAATTTATCACGTCTTCTGCTGCACGTAAATATTTTTCAAAAGACGACATTTTGTATTGTGTATTTAAAAAAAATTACACCGATTGACCAACGAGACTCTTTTCCAAAGCAATGTATAAAAACGCCAATGAAAAATGAAAATTAAGAGAAACAAAATCGCGTCACACAAGATTATAAAGAGAAACTCAAAGGCAAAAAAAAATGGACACCAAAATTATCTTCCTTATGTATTTCGGAGGTAAATAAGAACAACAAATATTACTGTATATAACTTCCAGCAAAAATGGCGACAAAAAGTATATAAGAACCGCTTCAATTTTTTCACGAGACGTAACGTTACTTTTTTCGAGCCACAAATTTTGAGACACCAATATTTTATAATATAAGATAAAATATTTAACGCACCTTTTCTTTCCACGGGAGGAGGACCAAATGTTTACCTGGAGATGTTGCTGGTTCGGGAGCGGTGACGGGTTCTCAAAAGCCGGCTGGTTTTCCGTGATGGTTGTTGCGGTGGTTGTTGCCCTTATGCGGTTTAAATGACACTCTCAAGGGAGTAGTTTTGTTTACACATGTATTTTTTATATATGTGAAGAGAAGACACACAGATTTTTTTTACTTTCGTTTATAATTAATTTTCTTTAAATTTATTAACACTTGTTGCTTCACTTTTTTTCTGTCATTTACGTTCTGGTTGCTTCTTCTTGTTTTTATTAAAAAAGTCTCTAAAGTTCCAAGTAGGCCACAATTTATGCTGAACGCCGTCAACAACAGGCCGTCACCCACCTACCATGCTATGGCTAGCTGCCACGCATAATAAAGTGGTTATGCGAAACCACTGCCGTTGGCGACGCCAACAAATATTTTAAAATAAAATTCAAGTCATTGAATTTTAAGTCAATAAATAAAAGAAGCAAACGTGCACAAAAATATCAACAATTAAAATCATCAAAACCGTAAGTAAATTTTACATATTTAAAAAATTGTTTTTTTTTTAATAATTATTTTTAAAAGTTGTAGATTAAATATTGTGCTTGAACTCGTCAGTCTGTCTTTCCTAACAACCATAAACCAGAAAAAATGGATTATATGCCGTGCAAAATATGGAGTGAAGATCGCGTCATTAAAAAAACGTTCATGACGATTCCATCAGTCAAAAGTATTTTACAAGAAGTTAAGTGTTTTGCTCATTACTGGGGCTGAATCGTAGATTGTCGTAAATTGTCATACTCTTACATTTCCTGGGATTCTCGATTAAGTAGCAGATAATCTTTTTTTGTGATATTTCTTTCTTTTTTTCCATTTCTTGTTTAAGTTCTTCAATAGTATCATGCAATTCTTTGAGTTGTTTTTCAAAATTCTTATTCAATTTTGATTGTTGTAACTTATTTAATTATTTTTCAATTAGATCGATTTTCTTAAATTTTAAGGCACAATAGCTGTGTTTATGCCGGAAGCTATAGACGTTGGTTTCTGTAATTCCCATACAAATTTGACATAACTAACGTTAAGCGTTAACACTAAACGTTGGCTCATGTCAACTTTATATGAGAATGACACTAGCCAATTTTGATAGCTGGCCACAGCTAATATGCCTGGCGTGTTATAGTTTTATGTCGCATGTGTACGGGATATCCAATTTTAAAGACAAAACACAATCATCATAGGCTTGTTGATAATAACCAAAGGGCCATAGCACGATGAGCAAAGTCTAATGATAATTCATCACTGTTAATGGTATCCAAAGCTGCAAATATAGCAACATTGTAGAGGCGGCATGACCCCAGGGCGTTACCATGTTTCCCTTTGGCAGCCAATACTTGATTACCTTGTTGTCGCAAATAATTGGATTCTTTGATATTTTCAACATTATCTTTTAAGGATAATTTGTGCAAGAAAACAGATGATCAAACTCACCACTATTGTGGTGTAAAAACGGCTGAATGTAAATTGTTTTGGTGTAAATAGCTTTGCTTAAGCAGCAAGCTAGCAAAGTTGGCTTATGTCATTCCCAAGAATATTTGACGAAAGCAAACGTTTAAGGCTGGATTAGCCAGACGTAAACGTATCTTTTTCGTAAATCAGTTCTATATATGGGCCAGAAATCATAACGAAAAGGCTCAAGTATTAGCTGATCATTTTTACAGAACTTTCTCTAATGAAATGGACAAACAAAATATTACTCTGCCAAATATCATTTCATCCACAAACTGCCACATCAAAAACGTTTCTATACATGAAGTTAAAGCTACTATTAAAACAAGATTTGATGCTAAAAAATCCCCTGGCTATGACAGAGTAACGGGCAAACTATTAAAAGAACTACCAATGAAGGGACTTATCTACATAAGAAATATCTTTAACGTTATAATAGCAATGAAATATTTTCCTAAAGTATGGAAAGTTGCAGAAATAATCGCTATTGCAAAGCCCAACAAGGACGCCACAAGGGCTACTTCATATAGGCCAATAAGTCTATTACCACTTTTATCTAAATTATTCGAAAAACTTATTTTTGATCGACTAGAACCAATACTTATAGAAAGAAATCTTATACCAGCGCATCAGTTTGGTTTTAGACCCATGCACTCTACGATCCAACAAATACATAGAGTAACTAACAAAATCTCATCTGAAATTGATAAGAAAAATTTTTGCGTGGCCACATATCTTGATGTAGCGAAAGCGTTTGACAGTGTGTGGCATGCTGGCCTACTTTATAAATTGGAAAAAAATCTACCAATGGACTTTTTTCTTATTCTACAAAGTTGTTTAACTGACAGGCACTTTTATGTTAAATATAAAGATGAATGCTCAAGCATAATGAAAATGGAAGCGGGAGTTCCGCAAGGTAGTGTCCTTGGCCCTATCCTATACCTTCTGTACACAGCAGACATTCCTACTCCAACAAGAAACACATATATGATTGCAACAGTTTTCTCTGTTAAACTGTCGAGACGTGAAAATGAATATTCCGCCTAAATCGCTTTGTGCTTTGTGTTTTAAAAACTTAAAAAAAGATACAATTGCATGTCATATTTGCAAAGCAAAATACCATTTTTTTTGTGCTAATATTGACAATAAATAATGTGAAATTTTTAATAAAAATAAGAATATTGTTTTTAATTGTAATTGTTGTTTAAACATAACTTCAAATTTGCTTTTACACCTCTCTGAATTGTCTAATGAAGTAAGAGAGCTAAAACAATTAGTAAGCTCATCTGTAAATCATGAACTTAGAGAGTTGAAAGAACAGTTCATTAACTTTACAAAAAATAAACAAAAACCTAAATTGCATAAAAAACAGCAAAGAAAACATAACAGTGACCTTCATAATTTAAATAAATTGGATAATTGTATTGTTGTTGCTGAGCCAAGTACAAGTGCACTAGCTGTAACAAACAGACAACCTTTTTTATCTGCTGCTTCGTCTATCTCCTCTATCCCTGCTGCTGTCCCTAATACGGTAGTTAATGATGCTAACATGTTTGATGACAACATACAACCGATGCAAAATACATCTGATTGGACTAATGTGCAGAGGCGTATATGTAAAAGGGGTCCTGTTGTATTGGGAGTTAACACTTCAGATGAACTAGAAGTTGTCGTCCAAAAGAAATAGATTCATATTTCGTCATTTAAGCCAACAGTGTCATCTGATCAAATTATTGAATATGTTGACAAAATGACTAATATCGGTAAAAAACATATTGAATGCTATAAATTAATAAAAAAGGACGTAGATGTTAATGAGCTAAAACGGGTCAACTTTAAACTTGGAATATCCCCCTGTTTCTACAATGAAATCATTAAGCCTAAAACTTGGCCAACTGACATTAAAGTGCGCCCTTTTGTAAATTTTCCAAAGAAAGCCATACCGTTGAAGCAGAATTAGTTTCTGGTAAATCGAACATTAGATTATATTATCAAAATGTTTCCGGAATGCGTACTAAATCCAAAATAATCTATGATTTTTCATCTCAATTGGAATTTGATGTTATTGTGTTGGTTGAAACTTGGTTAAATGCTGATTTTACAGATTCTGAATTTTTCGATCCCAAGCTCTACAACGTTTATCGTAAAGATAGAAATGCATTTCTCACTAATCATACTCGGGGAGGTGGTGTACTGGTAGCAATTAAACGCAAATATAAATCTTCTTTGCATTCTATTGATGATAAGAATGGACTGTTGGATCAACTTTTATTTTTATTTATGGATTTAATTTTACATTTTGTATTTGTGTGTCTTATATTCCTCCAAATAGTCCAGATGAAATATATGAGGCACATGTTTCAAATATAATATTAATGGATTCCAATCTGACAGTAAACTCACGTATCTGTGTTTTGGGAGACTTTAATCTAAAAGACATATTATGGTCACAAATTGGTGACAGCTATGATTTATTACCAATTAATGTTAATAAAAATCATGAAATTAATTTCATTGATAGTATGTTAAGTTTAAATTTGAATCAAATTAATAACATTTCAAACAAATTAAACCGTTTTTTGGATTTAATTTTTGTTCCATATAATTGTAAATTTTCCATGCGCGAATGTTTACTGCCAATTTCTCCATCTAATATTCATCATACTCCTTTAGTGATTGAAATTGATTCCTATAAATTTTTTAAATATTCAGAACATTTAAATTCAGTTAATTTTAATTTTAATAAGTGTAATTTCGATGTGCTAAATTCTTTGCTCAAAGGTATTGATTGGATGGTGTTATTTTCGTCTCATTCCACAGCATTGTGCTATGAAAATTTTTTAAAAACTTTCTTGGGTATATGTAGAGAAAATATTCCTCTTAAGAGATCTAAACCTTATAAGCTTCCATGGTACACTATGGGTCTTAAAAAGCTTAAGAATTTGCGTAACAAGTTTCATAAACGTTTTCTTGTATCGGGTAGTTTATATGATAACCAAAAGTTTATTCATTATAAAAGAGAATTTAATTTTTTAAATAAATTTCTATTTAAACAATTTATTTTACAAAAAGAGCGTGAGATAAAATCAAATCCCAAGTCTTTTTGGTCTTTTGTAAAAGCAAAGAAGCAAATTTCTGATATTCCTTCAACCATGTATTATGGTGATAGGATTTCCGAAACGGTTAGTGGTGTTGTGAGTATGTTTGCTCAATTCTTTAGTTCAAATTTTGATTCTTCAACGATCTATGCAGCTAGATACTCAAATTTGCTTGACATGCTAGACATCGGTGTCTTAGAAGTTTCAGAAGATGATGTTTTGAACGGAATAAAGCGGATTAATAATAATTTTAAATCGGACTCCGATGGTTTATGTGCAAATTTATTAAAGATGTGTGCATCATCTATTTCTTTTGCGCTAACTTACATTTTCAATTTGTCTCTTACTGAAGGTAATTTCATTGATAAATGGAAGTCATCTTCAGTCACGCCGGTTTTTAAAAATGGGCGGAAAGATAACGTTACTAGTTATAGGCCGATATGTAAATTATCTTGCGTTTCAAAAGTTTTTGAACATGTGATTTATGAAAAGTTATTTTTTCTAACTAAGTCTTATATATCAACTCGTCAACATGGATTTTTCTCCGGAAGGTCAACTACGACTAATTTAACGGTTTTTAGTGAGTATTGTATGTTAGCCTTAGAGCAGGGTAATCAAGTTGAAGCAGTGTATACTGACTTCTCTAAAGCCTTTGACAAAGTATCTCATTATATTCTTTGTGCTAAGTTGCAGGCAATGGGTTTTCATTCAAATATTTTAGATTGGTTAAAATCGTATTTATCAAATAGAACTTGTAAAGTTGTAGTTGATGCTTTTGAATCTTCGCCATACTTACAAACATCTGGTATCCCTCAGGGTAGTATTTTAGGCCCGCTTTTATTTAATTTGTTCATTAATGATGTGACAAATTGTTTTTCTAAAGCCAATTTTATTATTTATGCGGATGATTTAAAAATATTTCATAAAGTATGCTCCATTGCTGATGTTTTGGATATGCAAAATGAATTAAATAATCTCCTTAACTGGTGTGAGCTCAATTGCCTTTATTTAAATTTATCGAAATGTTTTCACGTTTCTTACTCCCGATCTCGAAATCCAATTCGATCAGTTTTTAGGTTGGGGAATTATATTTTGGAGAAAACTGACACAATTACTGATTTAGGTGTTGTTTTTGATTCCACCTTGTCATTTATTCCACATATTAATTACATAATTCCGAAAGCTTATGCAATGCTTGCATTCATTAGGAGAAGTTGTTCCGATTTTTCTGATCCCAATACGTTAAGATTGGTATACACTTCATATGTTAGATCGAAATTGGAGTATGCATCTGTAGTATGGAGTCCATATTGTAGAATTCATATCTCTCGTATTGAAAGGGTGCAACGAATATTTCTTAAATATGCACTTTCATCGTTTACGTTTGATAACCCTTTACCTTCTTATAGGTCAAAGAGTTTATTTTTAGGTTTAGAAACGTTAGAAAATCGACGTAGATTTCAATCTGCATTACTTATATATGATATAGTTACTGGGAGAATTGACTGTCCTAAGCTGTTATCGCTGATATCGTTTTATGTGCCACGTAGAATACTTCGCTATAAGCATTATATTTTCAACATCCCTTTTCATCGCACTAACTATGCCCAAAATAGTATTTTAAATCGAGCGTGTAATGATATAAATTCTATAAATGAGATTGCTTTCAATAAAAATCCAAACCATGTCATTGAATTTTGCACTTCGAAAGAAACCTTTAAATTATTACTTTTTGAATTTTTTAATTTGTAATTTTTTTTTTAACTATAATACATGTTGTATCTAGTCTGTAAGGAAATTTTATATATTCCATTGACTTAATAAACTGAAATAATAATAATAACATTTGCCGACGACACTATCCTTTTGTCAACAAATAAAGATATAACTTTGGCCATATCAAACCTTCAACAATTGCTGGACAATACTCTAAACTGGTTTAAAACCTGGGGTATTTTAGTAAATAGTGAAAAAACAGTACAAGTGACTTAAACAAATAGGAAGATAAGTGATCATCAAGCAATTACGATAAACAACACTCCGATTTAAAATGATAATAAAGCTAAATATCTTGGCATGATAATCGACTCTAAATTAATCTGGAAAGATCATATCATCCGTTAGAAAAACGAAGTAAAGTACAAATTTGGACAACTTTACTGGCTCTTAGGAAAGGATTCAACTTTATCCTTACAAAACAAATTGCTTATATACAAAACAATAATAGCTCCTATTTGGAAATATGGCGCATAGCTCTGGGGTACTACAAGCAACTCTAATATAAAAATCATCCAACGAGTTCAATCAAAAATACTGAGAACTATTATAAACGCCGAATGGTACATATCCAATCAAAATATACATCGTGATCTTAACGTCCAAGAAGTCATAAGGAATTCCAGCTTAAAACATACATTTAAACTTACAACTCATTCTAACAATGAAATTAAACAAATACCCTATAATGAGCTCTTAGGTTCAATAAGACTTAAGCGATGCACTCCATCGGAGCTATTTGTCCGATTCTTATAATTGATAATTTGGCAAAATATATTTTATATAATTTAATATAAATGTTTACTTACACTAAATATAAGTTATCTTAAGTGTTGATTTAAGTTAATTAATACCCAAACCTCAAAACTAATTACTAATTGTCATATAAAGACAGGTGTAATTAAATAGGATGTTAAAAAAAGTATATGCATATATATATATATATATATATATATATATATATATATATATATATAAATTAAAGTGGCCATTTATTTTTGAAAAAGATTGTTTTAATGACCATTTCCAAATATTAATGAATCTAGATTCATCTATTTTTACAAACAATTTTAAATCATCTCAGGATAAAATTCTTCAATTTTTTAAAAGTCGCATGAAGCAAAGAGTAACTGAAAATATAAAAAACACCGATAGAATTTTCAATTTAAGGTGCAATAGCTGCGTACTTCAAGAATATAACCTATTTGTATAAACATTTTGAGGTAGAAGTTGAACTATATCAAAGTAAAATTATTATTTTTTATAGTTGTTATTTGTATTTTTTTACAGTTGGAAAAACATTGGACGACATTAAGGAGGAAGTCCCAACTAATACACCATTCATTGCTTTTATTCGTAAGTATTTTTAATGGTAAAAATTAAAAGAGAGCATAAGCAAATTTTAAATTTTTGAATGAAACAAGCTTTATGAGAACCCTGTACAAAACGGCTAAACGATCAGCTGTTTTAGTCTTGTAAATGTACATGTATTTAGGGTGTGTGTCACACGGTAGCAAAGTGGCATGTTAAAAATATTTTTTGTATGGTGAAAAAGTTTTAAATTTTTATGTGTGAAAAAGAATGGAATTTATTTATTTGTTTTGTTTTCATTGGATTTAAGAAGCTTTCAAATTTTAACACTTCAAAAATTTCTATTCTTATGTCAAAAATTCTACTAGCCCTATGGGCTAGTGAAATTTTATTCACCTCAAAACTGTCAAAAATTTACTAAGAAGCATACTTTGCTACCATTTAACACACACCCTTACTATACCTTTTGGTCTTGTTATATTTCCCTACATTCGTAAATAATATTTCTTATAAAGTTTTTCGTTTTTTCTTTTTAGAACATGAATTCATTGAGAAGGGGTACATATTTATAGAAAAAGAACTTGTGCTTGATGGCAAAATTAACGTGATCGAATAAATTAATTCAGTAATACAGTTTTATTATATTTTTAATATTTTATATCCTAATCAAATATCTCAAACTATGGAATTTTTATTCCGCTATTTTTACAAATCATATCCATCGGATAGTCGAGGCAACAAAAGAAATGTGAACAACGTACAAAAAATCAACAATTTAATCAAAAAACTATCAGAATTTAAGTAACTTCTGTTAATTACACTGCGCTGCAGCAATTTCACTCAATACTTTTAAGCAATTTTATTACATCCTTAAGAAATTCCCTCTCATAAGGCGTTGGCGAATTTAGTAAAACGTTTCCATAGAAATTAAATTTTTTACAACCAAAATGAACAAAAACTTAATTTTTTTTTGGTAAATTTAATACAGTTTTTATGAAATATGTATAAGTTTTACTTGACTTGATAAATATTTCAATAGAAGTGGTTATACCGACCTTACTGTCATATACGCATAAAAACGTCTGCGCATACGAATTAAATTTAGTTATTGAGATATAACTCATTATAAATAAAATTCATTTTTAAAATAAATGTATTGTCTTTATTACAAAAATAATTGGATTGTTTTATTTTTCAACATTGTGGTGGTAAATACACAAATTTTTGGGGGATTTTTACGCATTTGCAATGGATTTTTTGCGCATTTTATGTGTAATTTTACACGTACACATTTGGTAAATTTACCCTTTAAATTAAAAATTTCATTTAATTTTTACGCACTTTCAAAGTAGTTTTACTCATTTTGTGTTCACCAGCTTACGCATAATGTGTGTATTTTTTTCATTTACGCACACAGAGTAAATTTACCCATCTTATAGTAGGAGTACAGTTTCCTACTATAAGTTGGGTAAATTTAAAATATGTAGTTAATTTAATATTTTTGGTAAATTAATTAATTGAAAGCCTAATCCAAGGATATATCGCCATGGGGCAGGATATAGTTTTAATGTGATTTTGCGCCACCTATTCAAAAATAGCGGCACTAAAGCAATTATGCATTTTGCTCTTTCTTTATATATAAATTTCTTTAGACATAGCCTAGCGCCACCTACTCAAAAGCAGCGGCACTAAAGCAATTATGTATTTTGCTCTTTCTTTAGATATAAATATCTTTGGTTACAAAAACAAAAAATACATTTTATGGAATGAAACGAAAAACCAACAAAGCTTAACAGAAAAACCCCATCTGGTTTACTATATCTCCTATAGTAGCCAAAGAATTGGAGATATTTGTACGGAAAATCCTAAGAAAATGCTTCGGAAAAAATTATGAAAATTCCATAAAACGATTTTCAATTAGTTACGTCTATGAAAATGCCGATGTTCTACCCTTCTGTAGGTACTCCATCTCATTGCAAGCCAGATTTGTTGAGAAACTGCGCTACACGATAATATGCTTGTCAGCCAAATATACGAAAGCGAGAAAAACACCATCTGGGCTGGATCTACATATTTTTCTCCTGTCGGTATAATAAATGGACGTATTAACGACGATCTAGCTCCTCTGGACCTTACCTCATTCTATATGAGCCCAGCCTCAGGCAATCATAGGGGATGAAGACGATATACGTATATACTAAATTTTGCATAAACTGTAATATAAATATGTTTTGTCAATTTATGTAACAGAACTTTTGTTAATTAGTTTTAGGCTCAATATTATAACTTGCCTTTCAGGTGCGTGTTAGTTAAAAGTAACTTTAGCTAAAGTGAGGAATAAAGTGACCTTTAACATTTTTTGGTTATTACAACTTTCTCATAAAATAAAATTAAGTTTTTTGAAAATATGGCATTACCAGAGCAAAAGCCAATTACTTTTGACAAATTAAAATGGTTTTTTAAAATACATAGTGGCAACGACGTACTTTTATTTATTTATTTACTTACAACAAACAAAAAACAAAATTTCTTCGAATTGTGTAAAAGATCAAAATGTTTGTTGTAAAAAAATTTACATTGTCGACGCCGAACACAGAAATAAAACAAGTAGCAAAGATACGGTCAAAAAACTACACGGCAACTACACTGCAGAGCAGAAAATGTGGAAACTTTAAATGCTTAAACCTTAAGTTAAAAGTTAAAGGTAAGATGAACTTACCTTTAGCTTATCGGCCACTTTTAGGGTAAAGTGTACTTATAATAACGAGAAACTAATAATCTGCCCGTTAACATCCTACCTTTAGCTATCGGCAAGTTATAATAATGGGCCTTAGTAAAGTTATTTATTTAGTTTTAGTAATGTTATTTACAGAAGTCTGTTCTGTTAGCGACTTTAACAATGCTGCTTTTTACGTTAACTTAGTTATTAGAGTAACACACATATAGCATAGAATGTTATTATTCTCATAGTATGTAAGACAATAAATGTAATCGAACAAGAAGAAGACTTAATAACATTTTTACCTACTTAACAGAAAAAAATAGATACAGAAAAGTTGTACAAATTTGTATGGAAAATTTGGAGGTACCTTCACATTTTTACTCATAACTTTTGAACCGCTGAACCGATTTTGCTCATTTAAAATACCAAACTGCTCGGGAGGATGTTCAATAATCTGGGTAAAAATAGGCTTGTGTCTTCGCGTCGTGATCGCCATTTCAACAGACAGACGGACAGACAGACGGACATCGCAAAATTAACTTAGAATTGCATAAGGATCACGAATATATATACTTTATGGGGTCTTTAACCTATATTTGGAGCCAAGTGTTCCGTTGCTTGATTCCTAAAGTTCGGCGCAGTAATTATTACTAAATCGAAATTTAGGAGACAGGCAGCAATAACACAGGGGGTCCTTGAAGCGTATACACAGCACATCGAACGATGGTGCCTTAGCCTATCAGGACCCCAATGACCGTCCATGCGTGGAGTTTAAGCTAGACTTATCCAGATGCAGACGTGGTTCCTTGTGATGAACAACACGGAGTCGCATCTGCGACTGGATAATCCATGCTTTAATCCACATCCTGCTCGAGGTGGCTCTGCTTTTACAGAACATGGCGGATCTAGAGCGGACACTCGATAAAAACCCGTAATCCCAGGTGTTATCTGTACCGTGCCTATGGGACGAATAGCACTACGTTAGTGTGTTTTTGAACGGTGGCCTCCAGGGCGTGGCGTATCCTGGTTGTATCAGCTCACTGGTAGCACAGGGCTCTGCTACTATGTATTCTGTTGTAATCCCTTATTTTTCTTTTCTTTTAGATGGACTCTAATAATCTATTAAATAAAGAGCAAGAGAAGACCGATGCAGGTCTCACCTTAGGTGGCAAAGAGGTTTCAAACCTAAAAGACACAGAGGTAGCAATAGTTTCGGCTGAGCAGACATTGGGCGCTCTGGATTCCAATGTTGCCGAACCCATGGATGTTAGTAGTTTAACTCAGGACCCTCCGGGCCCTATTTCAGACACAACTACGAACATTCCAACGGATGAGGAGGATGAGCTGTTAAGCTCCCAGCCTGTAAGTGCCGTCACAGTCCCAGGCGATCGGTCGAAACCGAAGACTGAGCGCGTGAAGCTCTGCGGGGCGGCTCGCAAACGCTTGCAGACGTACCTGGATGAAGGTTGCGCGGCGGCTTTGTCAGTTGCCAATGCGCGAGGCCCGTAAGGAGGTCAAAGAGCTCACAGGTAGCAGGAAAAGGGTGCGCTCAGATGGCTCGACACCACCTGAAACTAGACATCCTGCAAAGCGGACAGCTGATATGGCTGCAGATGGCACACCTTGCAAGACTGTAGGCGCTATACTGCCGAAACCAGCCTTGCCAGTTCCGGCCAACCAGCGGAAACAAGAGGTATCCTACAAGGATGCAGTTGCCACCGTGAAGATTGGTGTTATTCCACCTGATTTCCCGGCAACTAGATGGACGGATGAGCAGCTCTACTCCATCCAAAGAGCTGTGCTGCACAAAATAGCGGAGCTGAGTAAGGGAACAATTAAGCCCAGTTTCTCGAGTTGCTCCTTTAAGCCAGGGTGGCTCAGTTTTGTTTGCCGCGACAAGGACACGGCGCAGTGGCTGGAGACTTATGTCCCCACTCTAAAGCCATGGAGCGACGCTGTGTTGAAGGTGGTTGCGGAGGAAAAAGTGCCGAAGGCCCAAGTGTTCGTGGGTTATTTTCCCGAGAAGGAGGACACGTCTAATGATCTAATTCTTAGACTAGTTGAGGGCCAGAACTGCGAGCTTTCGGTTGGGTATTGGAAGGTGTTGAATAGGGTTATCAAGGGTGGCATAGTTGAGCTCACCCTGTCTATTGACCCTATCTCAGCTGATATACTCAAGCGAAAGGATCACAGGGTGAACTTTGGGTTTGGAACAGCGCTGGTAAGACCCACCCGACAACAACATGGGGTCGGGCGCGACATACCCAAACAGGCAAAGGCAAGCATTTCTGCAGCCACGGCCAAATCCGACACACGAGTTGTTACTAGCTCACACACGTCGGATGATAAACCGTGCTGTTCGAAGGACCTTGCTATGCCTAGTTCTACTGAGCCCACAACCAAAAAACGGGTCGATTTTAAGGCTTCCGAAAGGCGGAAAAAGGGTGAGCGGCACTCGGCAGAAGAAGCTGTGCTGCTTAACTCAAATCGTGGCAGAAAGGTGGCAAAGCGTGCTGCCAAACACAAATAATGGCAATAATGGCAATTCAAGTCAAGGTAAGCTGATCTATAATTCTCAATTAACTAGGCCCAGAGTGGCCATCTTTGTGAGAAATAGTCTAACCTTTCTTCCAATTTCAGAATTTGTCTTGGGAGATTTGGTAGCAATCTCCGCAATGTTACCCTCCCTATCCGGGGTACATGAGGTAGTACTCGCCTCCGCGTACTTGCCTGGCGACGCAGAAGCGGCACCAACAGCTGAGGTTTCGGCCTTGGTTGAATATTGCCGAAAGAGGTCAGTGAGCTGGATCCTAGCATGCGACGCCAACGCACATCACACGGTATGGGGGAGTAAGGATGTCAACAAACGTGGTGAGTACCTGCTAGAATTTATATGTAGGAATAATATAAACATAGCGAACAGGGGTGACGTACCGACTTTTAGGAATGCAATTAGGTCAGAGGTCTTGGATCTCACTCTTACGAGCTCCAATTTGTCTTTTGCCATCTCTGACTGGCATGTCTCCAACGAACTATCAATGTCTGACCATCAGCACCTGGTCTTTGATGTTATCGGTTCATTGGATTCCAATCAGGTTTATCGCAATCCTAGACGTACGAACTGGGAAAACTTCCGCCATCACTTGGGGGGCGACACCAACTTTTCCAAGGGGTTGATTCTGAGCTCAGGGGAAATTGATTATGAGGCGGCGGAAATTCAAGGGAATTTAACTTCTGCTTACGCTGCGAGCTGCCCACTAAAGACCAGGAGGACAAAGAGAGATGTTCCATGGTGGAACAGTGGTTTGGAGGAGCTCAAAAGTAAAGCCAGAAAGCTCTTTAATAATGCCAAACGAACAGGTGACTGGGTCACCTATAGGGCTGCACTCACTGCATATAACAAGGAACTACGCAGATCCAAAAGGTCCACGTGGCGCAGTTACTGTGAGAGGATCTCGAATCTTCCAGAAGCTGTGCGACATCAAAAGGCCCTATCACAGGATCATACTCTGAGGAGACCAGATGGGTCCTACACTGAATCTCCCGTCGAAACCTGCAAACACCTGCTAGATACGCACTTCCCGGGATGCGTAGTCTCCGGCGGGTCGGATGCTACTTGGTGGATTCCCAAACCTAACGGGGAGGAATGTACATCTATCGGGGTCTATCTTTCAGGAGAGCAGGGTAAGGTGGGCGGTGAATGAGTTTTCTCCATACAAATCTCCAGGTCCGGACGGGGTCTATCCATGCCTGTTGCAGCAGGGGTTGTACGCAATTATCCCAAGGCTGGTTAGGATATTTAGATCCAGTCTGCTATTTGGTCATGTACCATCACCTTGGAGAGAGGTGAAAGTGGTCTTCATACCAAAGGCAGGGAGAAAGTCCGAACAGTTGCCTAAATCGTATAGACCAATTAGCCTCAGCTCGTTTCTCCTTAAGACTATGGAGAAAGTCTTGGATCGCTATATTAGGGACACTTACCTCGCACGGAGACCGATACACGGTCTTCAGTTCGCGTATCAGCGGGGAAAGTCTACCGAAACAGCTGTTCATCACGTTGTCGATATGGTTGAGAGGGCACTAGGGGCAAAGCACATTGCCCTTTGTGCCTTTATAGATATACAGGGCGCTTTTGACAACACGTCCTACGGTGCGATTAAAGGGGCCATGCTACGTAAGGGTATCTCTCCAGTCATTGTGGACTGGACTCTAGAGATGCTAAGGTCCAGGGTAATCACCGTTGGTATAGGGTCTGCACTCAGGACTGTGAATGCGACCAGAGGGTGTCCTCAGGGGGGTGTTTTATCGCCATTATTATGGACACTGGTCATAGATGAGTTGCTCGAGGGTCTAAACGACCAGGGCTTCAAGACCTACGGCTATGCAGATGATCTTGTCATATCCGTCGTTGGATGGGATGACAGGACGATCTCAGAGCGCATGCAAGAGGCTCTGAACTTTACTCTTTCATGGTGCCAGGGAAAGGGCTTATCCATCAACCCGTCGAAGACGATACTGGTACCATTTACAAATAGAAGGAAGGTTAATCTATCAAGGCCCGTTGTGGGGGGCATGGTGATAGATTACTCTGATAAGGTTAGGTATTTGGGGGTTACTCTTGACAAATCTCTAACCTGGAATGATCATATTGACTCGCTGTCCAAAAAGGCCACCAGAGCTCTTTATGCCTGCCAAAGGCTCTTTGGGAAGACATGGGGTCTGAGTCCGCGGATGGTGTATTGGTCATTCATTACTATTGTCAGACCTATGATCACCTATGCGGCCATCGCATGGTGGCCTAAGGTCGAGCAGTCGAAAACGATGAGTGCTCTTAAGAGGATCTACCGTTTGGCGTGCATTGGTATAACGGGCGCCAGCGGGACGTGTCCTACGGATGCCATCGGGGCCATGCTGGGAATTCCTCCGTTGCATATCACTGTAATGGAGGCGGCCGTCATGGGCTCAACTAGACTTAGGGAATTCGGTAGCATGAGGGGCGGCGACCTAGGACCCGGTTTCCAGCGCGCCCTTCCCATGGGCAAATATCCCTCCATTTTTCAGGCGGAAATCTACGCCATATGTGTGTGTGTGGAGGAATGCCTACGGAGGCGTGTGGTCAGATCTCGTATCTATATTCTCTCTGACAGTCAGGCGGCACTCAGGGCTCTTATGTCCCACGAGGTGTCATCTAAACTTGTCATGGAATGTATTACGGCACTCAACCGACTCGGTAGGAGCAACTCCCTTACCCTGGGATGGATTCCGGGCCATGAGGGGCATGAGGGCAACGAAAGGGCGGACTGTCTGGCCAACCGTGGTGCCCGCCGGCCCTTCATAGGCCCTGAACCTTTCTGCGGGGTGCCCATGGGCTACATTAAGGAGAGGCTCAGGTTGTGGAGAGAGTCGAAATTCTACGATTATTGGCAAACATCTCGTGGCCAACGACAGGCTAAGAGATTTATATCTATGCTCAGTGGTGGGTCTGGGCGACTACTGGCCCTTGGTCGAAGGGACCTAGGGACCCTGACTGGATACTTTACTGGACATTGCAACCTTAGGTACCATAAGCACAAGAAGGGTCAATCGGACACTGAACTGTGCAGGTTTTGCGGGTTGGAATCGGAGACGTCAGAGCATGTCCTCTGCGATTGTCCTGGGCTTTGTGTCAGGAGGATCAAGTTTTTGGGTGACCGTTTCTTGTCGCCTTCCGACATTTGGAACACTTCACCCGGCAAGGTTCTTGGCTTCATCAATAGCTTGAACCCTTAGGGTGATTCTAGGCAGCACAAAAGACCTACTGTGGTCGCGGTGCGTAGTGCCATTTGAAATAAATAAATAAATAACCTATATTTCGACATGTTACAAACGGAATGAAAAACTGATATATACCCTCACCATATATGGTGGAGAGTATAAAAATTTGTTCAAGTGACACTCGAACAACTTAATGTTATTTTATCTTAAATAAATTCAATTATAACCCGGGCTGTCAACTTTCTGACTTCTTTTACTTTTCCAAAAAAAAATAAATACATTTTCAGCATTTTACTTTATTTATTAACAAAAAAAAATTGATATAAATTGATATTTTTTATGTGTAAAGGATATTGATATAAATTGATATAAATTTATTTCAAATTTGTCAAGCAATAATTAAAAAAATTCTGATATTTTTATAATTTGTGTACCTTTGGAACTCTTTTTTTATTTTTGTTTCCAGTTGTGAAAGATAATTTGCAAAAAAAGAAAATTTATTCATGTAAAATCCTCTAAAAAAAACTAACCGAAATTTCATTTCTGTTTTCAGTGGTTTTCAAATGAAGTAACGATTAATACATTTATGGCAAATCATCCCTTTTGGTAACATATAAAAAAAAATTCTTTAATTTTTTGAAATATTTTAAAGGAAAATTGTACCGTAAATTGATTAGCGAAATATTTTAAATAACAAAGAATTGCGGTTTGCGATTGTGTAATGCAATCTTAATCGACATGTCATCGTTATTTGGAATCACTCGTTTTCACTGAAGTTTTTTTTTATTAAAGTGCCGCATAGTGTAATTTATATTTTTTATATCAATATACATAATAATAAAAAAAATGAAACCCATTGCCTTTTGACTCTGTAATTTTTGGGGTTTATTTAGTAAATTTGTAGGTAGACCACGAATAGGCGGGATGGTAAAAAAAATATACCAGAATGATAAAAACTACAAAAAAGGAATTTTTTAAATTACATTTAAATGCATTTGGAACAGATATTTTTGCAGCATCTATAAAGTAAGCTAATAAACCATTCAAATCAGTCTCGTAGTTTTTAAAATACATCAATCGTCATGCCGGAAAATTTATCCAGCTTTTAAATTTAAATACCAGCTTCCTAAAATTTATTTTTATTTCATTTTTTTTTTTCAAGAACCTGCTAAAAATATTTTTTAGCAAATTTTTAAGCAAAACTAAAATTGTGATGTAAAAAAGTATTCGATTTAACATGGAATGGATAATATCTAACAGCGGGTATAAATGGGTTGAGATTGTAGCCGAAATGCCGGCTAAATAATCGGTTGCTCACTAATTGTAATATTTATTTGATATTATGCATTTGTAACACTCACCAATTAGTTATTTGTAATGCAGTCAGAGCTTCTTTTATTAAATCTTTATTTTATTTTTATCGCGCGAACCGATTACCGTTTAAACTTTATTAATTTTTACAAGATTTTAATATAAACTTGATTATAATTAATATTTTTTTAAATATCAGTAACAACTGATAATTACAAAAAAAAAAAACACACACACACAAATCAAAATGCATTTGATTATTATTGAATTTCCAATACAAAGATCAACCCTTTTCACTGAACTTGCTAAAATATTCTTTTTTTTTAACATAACAAATAGCTCTCTTTTTTCTAGGAGAAATATTACCATTGAGGAAAAATATGAATTAATTTTAATTTTAACAAACACCCAAAAATAAATATTTTAAATTTGAAAAGAAGAACAAAAAAAACAAGAACATTTTTTTACTTGCAAATTTAACTACTTTACCAATCAGGAACCTTATTAGGCTCTTTTCAATCATGATTACTTTCGCTCAATGCAAAAATATAGAAACAACAATAATTACCAATTTTTTTATTTATTTGAGAATATAGAAAATAGAGCAAGCAAAATGAATAACTTTTTTCATAAAAAAATGAGCAAACACTGGAATGAATTTTATATATTTACTTTTATTTAAAACATATATTGCTTATATTCGGCAATTTCTTTTATTTTTTAACACTTTTTTAAAATACTCAATGGTATATACATTTTTCTAATATTTTCAATGAAATAAAACACTTACACTATTCACAATATATATGTATTAATTTCGAACACGGAATATGCATTCATACAACCGGTTTACTTGAGGGATAAGCTGCAACTAAATTTTAAAACGAATTCAAGGAGAATATATAAATAATCGGGAATTAAAGTATTTGGAATTTAGGCAAATAAACTGGAAAGCAACGTAAGTAACAACAATAAAAACTCAAGTTCAATATTATTTTGATTTAAATATGATGCTTACTCCAGAAATACATTATCAAAAAAATCTAATTTTTTTTTTGTAAAATAGATTTGCCGTTCTCTGAAGCTAAATAAGACAATAAAAATCTTATAAATATTTGAATAAAATAAATTATGTTTTTGCTCCTCTTATATGAATTTGAAAAGTGTTGTTGATTTTTTAAAGGTTCCAGTAGATGTTACGATGTTACGTTTCGTAACGTGTCGTTATGGATGGCTCTTTGTGTACGTATTTAGTCTTTTTCGTAAAATCGTTTCAGCTACTTTGGCTGAAAATTACTAATTTGATAATTAGTTGAATATAAGGTCAATTCCAGAATATGAATTAATTAATTTTATATGTACCCATTAGAGATGTTTGAAAAATATGAAAGTGAATTCTTAAGTCCACGAATGCGATAATTTGGTTCTTTGGTATATTAAAATGTGTACTATGAAGTAGAGTATTCAAGAACCGAAACCGAAAACCGGTCAACCGGTTTCTTTATTTTTAAAAACCGATCGGTTTCGAATATTTTGTAAATTCGAAGAAAACCGAAAACCGGTCTTTTTTGTTCGGTTAACCGGTTTTTTTAATTACATCACCAACTGGGTTACTTGGTCTCTTTTATTTTTTCCGAACACTTATAATCGTTTGTGTGGTTATGAAGATTTAGATGTAAGCCTGATAGATCCCGATGAAGACTTAACTTTGGATATTCCAAATTCAAATAGTTTAATTTCTGATCTAAATAACACAATAAACAGTATTCAAAATCCTAAAAAAGAGACCGTACAAAATCATTCATCATTATATGATGATTTCATATATCTTGATAAATGCGACAAAAGAACTGAAAAGTTGAAAAATTTATATAATTGTTTCTTGACTATTTGTCCAACATCTACTATTAGTGAAAGAGTATTTTCCACTTCTAGCTTTATCAAAAACGAAACATTTAAATTGCATATTATTTCTAATATATTTTTTTAGAAGGGAAAAATAGATTTTCTTTTTACATATTTAAAATGTAATATTAAAAAACTTATTTAATGCCAAACGTTTTACCCAATTTACAAACTTAATGATCTCTATTCATTTGATATGAATATAGTTTTAAATATTAATTTTTAAGATATTATATTAAAAAATATTAAAACCAATGAATGAAATGTTGAAATGAAATACAATAAAAAAAATTATTTATTTTATTTCAAAGAATGTATTTTTATATTTTTATTACTTTAAGTTTCTGTTTTTTTTTTTTACATAATTAACAAATTATATAAGCTTTTTATTCAAATTAAAAAAAACCGAAAAAAACCGGTTGACCGGTTTTTTCTGCAAAAACCGAAACCGGTTTTTTTTAAATTCTATTTTTCGAAGAAAACCGAAACCGGTTTTTTCAAAAGGCCGGTTTTTTGAATACTCTACTTGCGATTATTTGGCTTTGCTATTTGTGGATTTGGGGGTGCATTATGGTTTTCATGTTCATTTTCTACTTGCGATTTTTCATCATTTGCTATCTGGGACAGAATTTCAAATCTGCTTGCTGTTGAAGGTTGGCCTAACCAGTAAGATTTCTATTTGTATTGTTAGGTGAATTGCGGGACCTTTTTGAGCTGTTGAAGGTTGGCCTAACCAGTAAGATTTCTATTTGTATTGTTAGGTGAATTGCGGGACCTTTTTGAGCTACTATTATTATGTGTGTTGATTTTCTCTTTATTTACGGGAGTTTTTACTTGGCTTGGTAAGCATGTTATGTAGACATAATCGGCATAAGAGAAGATTTTGTCGATGTAGACATGGTTGTAGTTGTAATAGCGGAGTATGAAGTAGTACTTGTTGTTGTTGTGGGAGCGAATGAACTGACTGATGTGTATGTATGCGAGAGATTATTAATTTGAGTTGTTATAGTTGAGGATGTAGTTGCAGGTTGAAATTGATAGATATTATTTGCCGTTGTATTTAGTTTAGGAGTAGCACACTGTGAACTCCATGAGAGCGGAGTCAACTGCGCATGCGCCATGAGAGAATTTGTGTTATTATTTTTGGCGGGGGAAAGACTTGATCTTGATTTTATATCTTGTTCGTTTACACTTGCACTACTTATCTTATTTACTGTTTTAGGACAACTAGAGTTTAGTTTTTGCATACGGTTTCGTGGGTGTGTATTCTCCTGAGTGGGGGTGTGCCCAACAGGCATTATATTTATATTGTTGTTATCAGTGTTGCCGTTTTGCTTATTTCTAAGCAATAGTGCTTATTTTTTATACTCATGTTTACTTGTTTATTTTTTCTACATTTTGCTTACTTTTTTGAAGTCGGTCTCATTAAATTTTTTTTTTATTAATTTAAATACTTAAATTGTTTTTGATTTTTTTTATTCTTTTGAAGTACTTCAATTTTTTTCTCGATTTTTTGTTGCAAAACAGCTTCACAACACTGTTAAGCACCATTATGTTAATCGTATAAAAATATGGTGTTGACAACACTATTTCGATTTGACGTTTGCAAATTTTCGCGCAAATTGTGTGAATTGTGTGTTCTGTTGGTGCTCACTCAATTTGATATAATGGATAGGTAAGTTTAAATTGCGATTATTTTTGTCTACTAATTCAACAAACAATTTTCAATAGGTTTTTAACTAAAAAGGCCAAATCATCCGAATCAACGGAAATAATTGATTCAGATTCAGACACTGAAAACAGGTAGGTGATGCTGCACTGATGCATTAAAAACTAATTCATTTTATTAAAAGCCGTTTATTTTCTATATTACAGCGATATTGATGCATCAACTAAAAAACAAACTAAAAGAAAGTTTAGGTCAGTTTGGCCGAGCCAATATAATTGGCTGAAAGACAATAATGGCTGTAGCTTTTGTGTAGCCTGTGATAAAAAACTTTACAACAATGTCACTTACTTGAAAAAACATGAAAAATTATCATGCCATGTAAAAAATGTTAAACGTAAAAAGAACCAAGTGCAACTCGAATCATGTATTAATTTAGAGGAAAAGCACCTTTCTCAGCAAGTATACCATGCTGAGTTAACATTGGTCATGTTTTTAATACACCATAATCTACCATTTTTGTTAATGGATTACTTACCACAACTCATCAAAGAATGCTGCCCAGATTCGAAAATTGCTGGTGCTCTCCACATAGCAAGAACAAAGGCAACGAATGTTTCGGGAATTTTAGGCAACAGGGCGAAAAATAAAATAATTGAACAATTAAAAACTTGTAAGTTTTCACTCATTGTGGATGAAACCACAGACATTTCTACCAAAAAATGCCTTGTGTTAGTTGTCAGATATTTTGATAAATTATCTAAAAGAATTAGTGACCAATTTTTGGCTTTGATTGGCGTAACAAAAACCGATGCAACCACTTTATATTCAACCATCAAAGAATTTATTAATAACCATGGAATTCCACTAGACAATATCATAGGCCTTGCAACTGACGGAGCAAATGTAATGGCATCAGAACTTAATGGGTTAGTTGGAAAGTTTAAAAATGACAAAAATTTATTTTATTTGAAATGTTCTTGCCATTCACTGCATTTATGCTCCGCTTACGCGTTTAAAAAAATTCCTGCGCAAATCGAAAAAATTTGTAGAAACATATACAACTTTTTTTCCCATAGTCCAAAAAGAATCGACGAATTTAAGGAGTTTCAAGAATATTGTGAAGTGCAGCCCCATAAAATTCTTGGAGTCTCAATGACAAGATGGCTTTCACTGGAATCAGTGATCAACAGAATAATTGAGCAGTGGAATCCCTTGCAGTTATATTTTATAGATTCTGTCTTGGAAGTGAATGGAGTGAAAGCCATGGAGATTGCAACACAAATGAATGATCCGGAAATTAAAATTTATTTTTTCTTTTTGTCGTTTATTTTAAAAACAATAAACGATCTTAACAAGGAATTTCAATCCGAGAAAGTGCGTTTGCCATATTTATACTCCCATCTCGAAACGAATTTCAAATTAATAATGAGCAACTTTATGAAAATAGAATATATAAATAGTTTGCAGTCACTTCAATGTGTTGATTTACAAAATAATCAAAATTATCTGCCAATACAAAAAGTGAACATTGGATCTAAAGGTGAACAACATTTGCAAAAACTTAAGCTGCCTATTTCAAAGACTATAGAAATAAAAAAAAATATTTTAAATTTTTATGTGGAGTTTTTACAACAACTTCAAAAAAGATTCGATTTTGCGAGAGATGATTTAAAATTTCTTTCTATTATAACACCTTACAAAGTTTTATCGGAAAACCAAATATCTATTGAGCCTTTACTGTCACAATTTTCCAACTTATTTGATTTTGATGAAGATGAAATAGTTAGACAGTGGAATAAGTTGCGATTTTCTTCAATTGAATTAAAAAAAGAAATGGATATTGTAGATTTTTGGGAGAAAGTTTCATTGCATAAAGATGGAATGGGTGAGCATTGTTTCAAAGACCTGACAAAGTTCATACAAAATTTAATGACATTGCCGCATAGCTCAGCAGCTGCAGAGCGGAAATTTTCAACTTTAAACCTTATTAAAACTAAGCTAAGAAACAAGCTGTGCTTGGAAATAATAAATAATATTATGCTTGCCAAAGAATTGTGCATAAGTCAGGATTCTAAGTATGTGTGGTCTGCAGTAAAAGAAAAATTTTAAATTTTACTTATATTTTATTACTTTTTATAAAAGTAAATTGTTAATTTTTTATTACATTTTAACTTATTTGTAAATGCGGAAATTCGCAAACCTGATTTTTTTATATAACAATTATATGTGTTCCTTTATTTTTTTTTATTACATAAGTACATAAATATGTAAGAAAAATGACTGAAAATATGAAATAAATATGTATTCTTTTTTGTTTAAAAAATGTTTACTTTTTTTTCATTTTGTTTACTTTTTTCGAATTGTTTGATTACATATTTTTTATCGTTGTGGCAACGCTGGTTGTTATGTATGTTTTTTTATTTTGTTTATGAATTTCAAATGAAAACAAAAAGAAAACGGTCGCCCGAGTTACGTTGACACTTTACCATCACTTATTGTTAATCCCTTTTGTTATATTAAAATCTTTGTTTTACTTTGTTACTATTTTATTATACCTTTTCCTTTATTTTAAACTTTAACGTATTTTTAAGAAAGCTTTCAATAGTATACCAAATTCCTAATTATTATTTTTATTAAGTTAATAGCTCAGTAAGAAAATAACCTTTGTATAATAAAGTTGATTTTAAATTTTAAAATATAAAATTGAGTTTGATTACTTAAGTGGCGCAGTCTTTATCGAACCTATTTCAAATACAAAAAAAGTTGATAAAATTAACTAAAGTTAATAAAATAGATGGAAAAAACATATATTTAAAAATGTATAGTTAAAAAACTAAAAAAAAAGAACCAATTGAATAAATAAAATTAACATATAGATAAAGAAAAAAACAAATAAGTTTCAAACTGATATGAAAATTATAAGTACAGTTTCAAAAAAAAACAAAAGTTAATAAAAATTTTATATAAAATTAGTGAACAAGTTCTGGAAAAAAAGAAATAACGAACATAGCGTTAACAACAAACAATTTAAATTTTCCTTTAAATTAACGTACAAGTAAAAAGCTGTAACAAAAACAATATTTATATAAACCGGTTTCTTTTTTCAAAAAAAAGAGACATTTTTCATGTTCTTATTTATAAAAAAAAACATAAATAAAAAGTTTAAAACAAAATAAGCCGTTAACAACAATTTGAAAATTTGAAATTATATTGTACAACGTTAAAGTAAAAAAAACAACATACCACAGCATTAAGCTTAAAACTTTTAACAACAACAACAATAAAAAAAAAACTTTCAAGCTTAATTAGTTAAAGCTTTTAGCAAAAATACAATTATGTAGCAAATCAATCAACAATAGAATATTAATAAAATAAACGTTTGAGTGTTATTAAACTCTTAATTTTCTTAACAAAGAGATGAAGAGATATTAAAATAAACACTAATCTACTAATTTAAAAAAAAAGAGCTTTGAACAGTCAAAAACAATAAATAAATAAATGATGTATTAAAAGACGCTCAAAGAATTCACGAATTTAATGGTGATAAATCGTATGCTCTTACGTCGTTCCTTAGAGAAGTTGACACCGTACTCTTACTAGCACAAGCAGACCCTAGTGCTAAACTATATAAATATCAAAGAGTTATTTTAACGAAACTGCAAGGAGAAGCTCTTGATGTGATTAGAACTTTTTGGCAAAATCCAAGTTGGGAGGAGGTGAAGGATGGATTGATTGCTAATTTTGGAGTTAAAGAGACTTACCATCAACTGTATCAGGAGGCGCTTTCTGCTAAAAATTATGGTATTGTAAGTTATTTTAAATATTTAAGAGAAATTTTATGTAAAATTAATGAAAAGTTTGAATATGATTCTGAAAAACCCATTGAGTTTAGCCCTGCATATGCAGAGAAAATAATTTTAAAAACATTCATGAATAATATTGATACTAACCTAGCATCTGTAATTATTAATAAAAACATAACTAAATTAAGAGATGCATATAATTTACTGGAAAGAGAAGGATTGATACGAAATGAGGTTGAAAAGAAAAATACTAATCCTAAACAAAATATCAGTAATTATAGTGACAGGAAAGAGTTTAAGGGAAGTAACGAAAATTTTAGTAATCAGAACAATAGTAATAGACAGAAATATAATTTTAACCGAAATTCTAATAATAATTTCTCTGGAATAAACAGACAAAATTTTGACCCCAACCAGAATGTTATTGGCTATTTTAATATGCCAAGTTACCAAAATAATGGATATAATTATGGAAATTCACAGATTGATCGTAGAACAAATCAGTCTCGTTATAATAGTGGTAATTTTGGAGGCAATAATAACAACCAAATGGAAGTTGATTACTTTCAAGAGGGAGGACAAAATTTCAATAATGGAGAGCAGGTAAATTTTCATACAATTGCCCCTTCAAGGCACTTCCAATAGTAAGACTTACCATTGGTAATGATATCATAAAGGCTTTAATAGATACAGGTTCAACGACTTCATTATTAGACCAAGATAAATTACCACAATATAAAAGATTACTACTTGGAGAACCTATCCCATTTTCGTCCATGATTGGAAAATCAACAGTAAGTTATGAAATTATTACAAAATTACCTAGAGAATTTGGCGAAAATGCCACTATGTCTTGGAAATTAATGAATTTTGAAAATAGGCAATTTGATGCTATTTTAGGGCAAAATATATTAAAACCTTTGGGTGCTGTTGTTGATATGGGCAGAGAGACTTTATTAATTAATCAGAACACTATAGAGTTTTTGAAAACATGTCCATATGATGAACATGAAATACATAAATTGGAAATTGTAGATATTAATGAAAAGGTTTTAGAAAACTTATATAGTGGATTAAATGGGGAGGAAAAATCGGCTTTGGAGAACATCTTAAATTTATTTCAGGATTTAATATTTGTTGAAGGTAAAATTTTAGGAAACACAAATGTGATAAAACATGATATCAATACAATAAATGAGAGACCTGTCTATACGAAAATGTATCGTTATCCACATGTCCACGAACAGGAAATTTGCGATCAAATAGATGACATGTTAAGACAGGGCATTATAAGGGAAAGTAACTCACCATACAACAGTCCATTATGGATAGTTCCTAAAAAAATTGATAGTTCAGGTGAAAAAAAATGGAGAATTGTGATAGATTATAGAAAGTTAAATGATATTACAGTAGATGACAAATTTCCTATCCCGAATATAGATACAATCTTAGATAAGTTAGGCCGTGCTCAGTATTTTTCGACAATTGATTTGGCAAAAGGGTTTCACCAAATTCTTGTTAAAGAAAAAGACCGGTCGAAAACAGCATTCTCAGCGCCTTATGGTCATTATGAATTTGTTCGGATGCCTTTCGGTTTAAAAAATGCTCCAGCAACATTCCAGCGACTTATCAACCATATTCTCCGAGATCTTATTAATAAAATTTGTGTCGTTTATTTAGATGACATACTAATTTTTTCCACTAGTTTTGCGAAACATGTTTGCAATATAAATAAAGTTTTTGAGAAATTAAGAGAAGCAAATCTTAAAATTCAAATAAAAAGTGCAAGTTTTTTGCAAAAGAAACCCTGTATTTGGGTCATATATTGACACCTGAGGGAGTTAAACCAAATCCGGCTAAAGTCGATACAATTTTAAAACTTCAGTTACCTAATACTGTCAGAAAAATCAAATCATTTTTAAGTATAACAGGCTACTATCGTAAATTTATCAGAGATTACTCTAAAGTAGCATATCCCATGATAAAATATTTAAAAAAGGACGTTCGGTTAAATATTAATGACCCTAATTATATAAATGCGTTTGAGAAATTAAAGAATATTATCACCGAAGCTCCTGTACTAAGATATCCGGGTTTTAAAGCGCCATTCCAGCTTATAACAGATGCTAGCCTGAATTCCCTTGGTGCTGTTTTGCAGCAAAACGGGCATCCTATCTGTTTTGCAAGTAGGACCTTGAATGAGCACGAAAAAAACTATTCGGCGACGGAAAAGGAGCTGTTGGCAATCGTATGGGCCACAAATTATTTTCGTCCTTATTTATACGGAGTTAAATTTGAAATTCTTTCAGACCATCAACCATTACGATGGTTATTTGTTAAATCTCAAAGTAGAGAGTTGAATCCTAGGCTTTATAGATGGATTATAAAACTTAGTGATTTCAATCTAACTGTAAATTATATAAGAGGCAAGGATAATCAGGTTGCTGATTTTTTGAGCAGGATCAATAATGATTCAGGGTAAATAAATCATTTGAACAATTCTAACGACTCTCTTTATAATAACAACGATGATGAATTGGCAACGGTGCACTCTCAAGAGGAAGATTCTCAAAATCACATCGGAATTTTAGATACAATAGTAAATAGATTTAAAACTCAGATTATATTAACTGATAATAAAACTAGAGAGTCTGAAATAAATAATGGCAATATGAAAATTTATATTAATTCAGTCGACTTAAATGAAAATTTAGATTCAATATTAAGGGGAAATATAGAGAAAGGAAAAATAGGAATTTTTACGGAGCTTGATGACCACAAGTATAATATTTTACAGAAAAAGATTATTGAAATATTTGAGGGAAATAATAGCGTTAAATTTGTGAGATGTTCTTATCATGCTATGGATATGTCATCTGAAGATGAAACTTTTAAACAAATACACCATTACCACAAAAATGAAACAGGACATACTGGGATTAATGAAAACTATGAAGGATTAAAGAAACGGATATATTTCCCAAATTTAAAGCAATTAATACAAAAATATGTCAATAATTGTGATATCTGTAATAGGGCGAAATTCGATCGTAATCCCGTAAGACCAAAATTTCATTTGACTGAAACTCCAACTGATATTCGGCAGGTAGTTCATATGGATGTATACACAAATTCTAAATCAAACTTTTTAACGTTTATAGATAAATTTTCAAAATTTGCAACTGCTTATTACTTGGAAGATAGAACGAATCAAACCATTATCGAAAAGCTCCGGTTATATAAGTCTCAAAGGGGCCATTTTGCTAGACTAATTGCTGATAATGAGTTTAAAAGTATAAATATTAAAGATTTCCTGAAAAACGAAAATATAGAATTTCATTTAGTCAAACCTAATAATCACACCGGAAATGCTGACATTGAAAGACTTCATTGCACTTTAGGTGAAAAGATAAGAACTTTGACCATAGAACAGAGATCTCTTAATATTAAGAATAAAATTAGTCAGTCAATAGAACACTATAACAATAGCTACCACTCTGTTATAAGAGAAAAACCATTTAATGTGGAATATGGCTTCTGTGATAAAACAAAAATTTATAAACTAGTTGCGGCAAATAAGGAAAATTACATTAATAGAAGAAACGAAAATAGGGAAGCTTATACTGATCACAGAAATGTTGGTTATATAAAAAATTATAGAGCATTGAGGCACAAGGAACAACCCAAGTTCAGAGTCAGTGAACTTCAAAACATACACAGTTCTAATATAAAAAGAAAGACAAAATATGATGGACATTTAGATATAGGACAGTACAATAATAGGAGCAATTAAAGTAAATTTATGTGTCTTTTATTTAAAAATATCAGCAAATTGTTTAAAAAATATAATATTTGTTAAAAAGATTAAAAAATATTTTAAAAAATTGTGTATTGAATAAAGTAATAATTATCTTCAATTATTAAATGTTAAATAAATGTTAAAAAAAACTGTATAAAAATATTTACTTATTAGATACAAGTTTAAGAAATACAACAAAATATGTTTAAAAAAAAATAACACTTTGAATTTTAAAGAAATCATAAAAATAATACTACATACATATTTAAAAAAAATATATATTTTATTTATTTTATTATACTAGCTATAAGATTTCTGTAATTTAAAATTTTTTATTTGAATTTAATTTTAAAAGGACTCAGGAGTGTCCGTAATATAAAGGGGGAGTAGTTACGTTGACACTTTACCATCACTTATTGTTAATCCCTTTTGTTATATTAAAATCTTTGTTTTACTTTGTTACTATTTTATTATACCTTTTCCTTTATTTTTAACTTTAACGTATTTTTAAGAAAGCTTTCAATAGTATACCAAATTCCTAATTATTATTTTTTATTAAGTTAATAGCTCAGTAAGAAAATAACCTTTGTATAATAAAGTTGATTTTAAATTTTAAAATATAAAATTGAGTTTGATTACTTAAGTCCTGTGAACATTTGTTAATTGTTTTAAGCGTCTTTTCGCAATTTATTTATTTTTCGTATGCCCTTTGATATATTAAAAAAGGCCGGTTTTCGCCATTTATGCTTCTTGGTATTCTTCAAAACTGAAAATTTTACAATTGGGTATGAAAGTAATTGAAAATATTTCTTAAAATTCTAATTCGATTTTAAACAATTTTTTGTTTGAAATATTTGTAAATTGTTACCCCCCTGTTTTAATATTAAACATATTTTTTTAAATTCAAATAATTTTTTTTTTAAATATACCAACAGTGAAATTTGTAAATCAAAAAAACTTATTATTTTTTATAACTAAAATTTTTATATTTAAAGAATTTTCATATAAAAAATAAATGAGATAAAGTGATTAAATCATTTTAAGTGAATTCGATCAAATTTGTTAATTTATAGAATAACTTGGGGTAATCTGAGAATAATTTTGATCAGGTCCAAAAAAAGCAAATATGAATGTTTTGTTTTAATTATCAAATAAATTTATATTTACAGTTAAATTACAAGGTTTACACGGACGGACGGACGTCGACTCAGAACATCAATTTTTGTGATTGTTTTTCTTTCGTAACTAGATGGAATTTTTTACAAAAATATCGTACTAAAATTTCAAAACGAAATTCCATGTATTTCCAAAATTACAAGCACAAAAAAATTAAGTCACAAATTTCAGAAACATCGCATGTGTTTTTTTAAATTTCCATAACATTTTTCTCAAACCTTCTTTTTCAAAAATTTGCACCACTACGTTTGCAAGGTGTCCCTGATTTTAATTCTATTTTAAAAAAAAATAAAATGTATATTATTTCTAGAAGATTTTTTCTGTAAAAATTTTCATTTTTATAAATTTCTTTGAAAAATTTTATTAAAAAAAATGTTTTACAAAATTTTAAATTTTTCAATTTTGTACTTTATACAATAAAAAAATGCATTAGAGGACTCTTCTCCGGGTTTGCTTGGTCCATTTAGAACATAATTTTATGTATAAGAGCATTCTTTTATATTACATTTTTTTAAATTACAGGTTAGTTGAAAAGTTCCTGCGCTCGAAATAAAAGAATACTGTTTTTGTTACGAAATATATTTTTGTATACAATATAATCTCCTAGAAGCTCAATACACTTGTTCCAATGATCTTCCAATAATTTTATCCCATCCTTATAGTGGTTTTCCGAAAGCTCTGCAAAATAACCGTCTACGGCTGCTATGGCCTCTTCATTCGACGAAAAATGCTTTCCACGAAGGAATTGTTTGAGATTTCTGAAGAGATAGTAGTCACTGGGAGCCAAATCTGCTGAATACGGTGGATGTTCAAGCAATTCGTACTTTAATTCTTTGAATTTAGCCATCGTCAAAACACTTTTGTGAGCAGGTGCATTGTCATGATGAAAAATGATTTTTTTCTTCTTTAAACCAGGTCTTTTCTCACGAAATTTTTCATCCAGCTGATCCAAAAGGCTGCAATAATATTCAGAGTTGATTGTTTTACCTTTCTGAAGATATTCAACAAAATTCCTTTTGCATCCCAAAAAACTGATGCCATAACCTTCTTTGCTGATCGTTGTGACTTCACATGCTTTGGAGCTGAGCGACCAGCTTCAGTCCACTGTAAACGTTCTTGTTTCAATTAAGGATCATGGTGGTAGATCCAAGTCTCATCCATAGTTATAAAACACGTTTTAAAGCATAGTTTTTGTCAAATACTCAATTTTGTTCAGGCTAATGGGGACTAGCCCTGCAGCTGAATACGCATAATGGAGAGAATGCACTTTCTGATGCGCCACGTATTGATAAATAGCTGCAACGAAAGTTCTTTTTTAAAAAAATTGAAGAATAATTTGTTAAAGAAAGAACATTAATTGTTACTATTTGTCAATAGATGGCCCATCAGAAGGTGCATTCTCTCCATTAGGCATATTTTGCTACAGAGCTAGTCTCCATTAGCCATATTGTGCTACAATATGCAGTAGAGTATTTTTATTTAATTTTTAAATCAATATTCATTTCATGTGTTTTTTTTTTTATAAAAAAAAAAAATAACATAAATATACATTTGCCAATCCCTCAATTCTCAAAAATACAAATACAAATGGAATAAAAAAAATACTATTTTCCTCTATGAAAATTTCTTTTTGGACATAAGAATGTGAAACAAATGCTTTTATTACGTCAAACATTTGAAAAATTGACTTTAAAGTTATGTAATAAGTCTACTAGCAATATCTGAATGCATTATAATTTAAAGTATGTAGTTAATTTAATATTTTTGGTAAATTAATTAATTGAAAGCCTAATCCAAGGCTATATCGCCATGGGGCAGGATATAGTTTTAATGTGATTTTGCGCCACCTATTCAAAAATAGCGGCAATAAAGCAATTACGCATTTTGCTCTTTCTTTAGATATAAATATCTTTGGTTACAAAAACAAAAAATACATTTTATGGAATGAAACGAAAAACCAACAAAGCTTAACAGAAAAACCCCATCTGGTTTACTATATCTCCTATAGTAGCCAAAGAATTGGAGATATTTGAACGGAAAATCCTAAGAAAATGCATCGGAAAAAATTATGAAAATTTCATAAAACGTCTATGAAAATGCCGATGTTCTACCCTTCTGTAGGTACTCCATGTCGTTGCAAGCCAGATTTGTTGAGAAACTGCGCTACACGATAATATGCTTGTCAGCCAAATATATGAAAGCGAGAAAAACACCATCTGGGCTGGATCTACATATTTTTCTCCTGTCGGTATAATAAATGGACGTATTAACGACGATCTAGCTCCTCTGGACCTTACCTCATTCTATATGAGCCCAGCCTCAGGCAATCATAGGGGCTGAAGACGATATACGTATATACTAAATTTTGCATAAACTGTAATATGAATATGTTTTGTCAATTTATGTAACAGAACTTTTGTTAATTAGTTTTAGGCCCAATATTATAACTTGCCTTTCAGGTGCGTGTTAGTTAAAGGTAACTTTAGCTAAAGTGAGGAATAAAGTGACCTTTAACATTTTTTGGTTATTACAACTTTCTCATAAAATAAAATTAAGTTTTTTGAAAATATGGCATTACCAGAGCAAAAGCCAATTACTTTTGACAAATTAAAATGGTTTTTTAAAATACATAGTGGCAACGACGTACTTTTATTTATTTATTTACTTACACCAAACAAAAAATACAAACGAAAAACAATTAAAATTAAAAAAAATTCTTTTACTTTGATACAAATATGTGGGCTACAACACATCTTCTCTTTTATTAGGTCTTACTGATTCCATTAGAAGAACGTTAGATGCTCGTCAAGTAGGTGTTTTATTATCATTAGATTTGTTAGTCCATCCATTTTAATTCATAAACTTTGTAATTTTCTTGGATTTTCTCGAATGGCTTGCCATTTAGTTTTTTCTTATTTGACTGGAAGAAGGCAGTTTACTCATCTGAAAAGTGTTGATTCTGAATGGATGCCTGTGACAAGTGGGGTCCCTCAGGGATCAGTTTTAGGGCCGTTACTGTTTATATTATATATAAATGATTTTTTTTCCATCATTGATGGTTCTCCTTGTGAGGCTTTTGTTTTTGCTGATGATATTCAGCTATTTTTTTCAGGTGATCGCCAATTTCTTGGTGTTTTTGAACTGTCTATTAATCAGTTGTTGACTGATGTTGTTTCTTGGATGTCTAATAGTAATCTTTGCATAAACCCTTTCAAGACAAAGGCTATGCTCTTTAAATCACCTACTTCTGTTGTAAATTTGAAAATAAAGATTAATGATGTTCCTGTGAACTTTGTTGACACTATGAAATGCCTTGGGGTCATGCTTGATTCTAATCTCCACTTTGATCAACATATAAACTTGTTATCCTCCAAGACAAATTTCACATTAAGACGATTGTACTCCTTAAATATTTATCTCCCTTTGTCTGTTAGGAAACGTATTGCACATGCTTTGCTAATGTCGAACATGTTATATTGTGCTGAAGTTTTTACTGGAACTTCAGATGGAGAATTAAGGAAACTTAAACTTCTTCTTAATAAAGTAGCTCGTTTTGTGTATTGTGTTAGGATTCGAATGCCTATTTCAAATTATGTTATTGATTTTTTAGGGTGTGATTTAAAAAGCTTTCTTGATACTCGAATTATGTTGCATTTTTATAAAATTATAAAATTTAATTGCCCCGAGTATTTACGTAGTCAATTTTTGTTTTCTCCATTTTTAAGAAACCAACAGATAGTGTATCCTCTTATGAGACTTACTTGTCATGAACTCTCTTTTCAAGTGAGAGTTTCGAGAATTTGGAACCATTTGCCTGATGAACTTAAATCTTTTTCTTTTTCTGTAAATTGTTTTAGATGCAAACTTTTGGAACATGCTCAATTGACGATTTCCTAATTTTTGCGCCCTATATATTTTTGTTTTGATGAGTTGTTATAATGTTTTATTTATTTAAATATGATTTTAATTTTACAATTTTTTTGTACAACATAACAGCCTTTATATATTATGTTTTTAGTGGTTTTCAAATGAAGTAACGAATTATACATTTATGACAAATCATCCCTTTTGGTAACATATAAAAAAAATTCTTTAATTTTTTGAAATATTTTAAAGGAAAATTGTACCGTAAATTGATTAGCGAAATATTTTAAATAACAAAGAATTGCGGTTTGCGATTGTGTAATGCAATCTTAATCGACATGTCATCGTTATTTGGAATCACTCGTTTTCACTGAAGTTTTTTTTTATTAAAGTGCCGCATAGTGTAATTTATATTTTTTATATCAATATACATAATAATAAAAAAATGAAACCCATTGCCTTTTGACTCTGTAATTTTTGGGGTTTATTTAGTAAATTTGTAGGTAGACCACGAATAGGTGGGATGGTAAAAAAAAATATACCATATACTACAAAAAAGGAATTTTTTAAATTACATTTAAATGCATTTCAGTCCTTGATATATCGCTTATGCGATCAGACGTGTTAATATTATTTGTGTACAAGTGTATAAAACAAAATTGAAAATTATTAAACAATAAAAACATCTATTGGCTTAGCAACACAATTGTTTACAGCAAGTGTCGCAATAAATATTAAAAAAATAAAAACAAATTAAAAATAAAAACAAAATAAACAATAAACAATAAAAAAAAAAACAATTATAACAACAACATCCATGGCTAGTTCTAGTGCCTGCACTAGAGCTAGTGCAAACGAAATGGATGATTTAAACGAAGACAGTGAAAGTGAAATAGAATGGCAAACCGTTACTTATACAAGAAAACGTCCAAGCTCACAAGAATTATACAATACTAATAAATATTGAAAAGGCAATAATTTTCTTCTATATCTCAATACGAAGTGAGTATTTTATTTTCTTATAAAATTATTTAACAAACAAATTTGAAGTAAAAATATTACAATATGGTTTTTAAAAATTGTATAAATTCAAAGTAAAATTTGCTAAAGTATTTTAACAAAAAACGTGGACAAATCTACAACAATGATGAACCCATCAGCTCAAGCAGCAATAGATTTATCGATCTCGATAATATTGAACCAGAAGATGTTAATATATCAGATTCTTCGGAACCAAAACCTCCACCTTTGTATATCCCAAATGTATCAAACATTAAAGAAATGACCCAACATTTTTCCAAAATTATTTCCCCAAACCAATATTTCTTTAAAGCTTTAAGAGACGGACAAATTAGAGTTATGGTTAAAACCATAAGTTCATATAGAACTCCAGTTACAAATCTTAAACTTAAGAAAATAAGCTTTCATACATTTCAGACAAAACAAAACAGGGCTAACCGCGTAGTCATTAAAAACTTACACTACACAACCAACATTAATGATATTAAAATGTTCATTGAACAACTTGGCCACAGAGTAAGAAATGTTTCAAACATTAGAAGCAATATTACTAAACAACAACTTTCCATGTTCTTCCTCGATCTTGAACCGAAAGACAACAATAAAGAAATTTACAATCTGACCAATATAAATAACGCAATTATAACAATCGAACCACCTCGAAAATCTAAAGACCTTCCACAATGACACCGCTGTCAACAGTATGGCCATACCAGGTCATATTGCAACAAACCATACAAATGCGTCAAATGCGGAGAAAGTCATATTACTGCAGAATGCACGAAGAGTAAAACGTTGCCTGCAAAATGTGCAAATTGTAATGATTCTCACCCTGCAAGCTACAGGGATTGTATTGTCCACCAAGAATTAAAAAGAACATTGCAACACAAAATTTCGGCATTTCAACAAACAAGAACACAAGCATCGTACATTTCAAATAACTTTCCTCAAAACAACAACTCACAACCAACACCAAATTTAACATATTCTGAGGCCCTCAGAGGTAATTCTAATTCAAATAACGATAATACTATTTTACAAAAAAATTGAAACACTACTCGAAAAACAAATGGAGTTGACAAATACCTTATTAAATATGATGTCAGTTGTGTGTAATAAATTATGTCAATAGATCTTCGATTAGCAACATGGAATGCCAACGGATTGTTAACTCATTTTCATGAGGTTGAAACTTTTCTACAGTCAAACAGTATAGACATATTTTTAATATCGGAGACACATTTTACTAAGAAATCATTTTTTAAGATAAAAGGCTATGACCTCATTAATGCAAACCACCCTAATGAAAGAGCTCACGGGGGCTCTGTAATTTTAATCAAGTCCTGTATTAAATACGAGCAAGATGAACCATATACAGAGGCAAGCATACAAGCTTCATGTATTAAAATTAAATGTAACAAAATCACAGTATCTGTAAGTGCAATTTACCTTCCACCTCGTCACAACATTACATGTGACGATTTCAAAAGTTTCTTTCAAAAACTCGGTCCAAGATTTATTGTTGGCGCGGATCTAAATGCAAAACACCCTTGATGGGGCTCGCGTCTTATAAATCCCAAAGGTAGAGAGCTTTATAAATGTCAAACTGCCAAGAAATATTCTGTTCTCTCAACGGGCAAACCCACATATTGGCCCAGTGACCCCAATAAAGTTCCTGACGTAATGGACTTTTTTGTATATGCTGGTATACCTAGCAGTCAATTCGGCATTATAGACAATTATGATCTTAGTTCGGACCACTCACCCATAATAGTAACGTATAATACCACGCCTTCATTAATCAATAAAAATCCAAAACTAATTACAAATAAAACTGGTATGGAATCTTTTTCATATTGGCTAGAAACAAATCTGAACTTAAAATTACCCATAACTAATAACTTGGAGTTGGATAATGCGGTAGAACTTCTAACGAACTTAGTACATGAAGCTGCTTTTTTGTCAAACCCATCAAACAATTTGACAGATGCACAAAATAAAGTTCAAATTTCATCGCAGAACTTATAAGAACCAAACGAAGGCTCAGAAAAACATGGCAATTAAGCAGAAATCCTAACGACAAAAAACGTCTAAACCAAGCTACAAAAAAACTTAAACTCCACTTATTGAACATAAACAACAAATCTATTGTTGATTTTTTCGATAACATAAACACATCTAAGGATAACAACAACAATTTGTGGAAAGCTACACTCTAATCAATGCTTGTAAAATTACTACTATAAAATGGGCAAAGTTTTATGTAATATTACGAAAATTCGGTATATATAAACACCAAATGCGTAAAAATTTTCAAACCTAATAAATAGATTCATTAGTTTTTTAAATTTATCAATTATTTGGAATTTCTAAACAATAAATTTATTGTTTTTATTCTTGCTGTGAGTTAACAAACAATAAAATAATGTTTTTTATTGTGAATTACTAAATAATAAATTTATTGTTTTTTATTACAAAACAAAATTTTTTTTGCTTTATAATTTTCAATATCATGGTAGAAAATGTGCGCAATTTTGTAGGATTTTTCCGCATTTTTATGTACATTTACAGGAAAATTGTGTTTCTTTACGCACAAATTTGGTGAATTTACACTTTAATTTTATAATTTCATTGAATTTTTACGCACTATTCATGAAATTTTACCTATTTTGTGTTCATCAACTTACGCATAATGTGTGTTTTTTCATTTACGCACACAGAGTAAATTTACCCAACTTATAGTAGGAGTACAGTTTCCTACTATAAGTTGGGTAAATTTCAACAGAAATTAATTAGAGTGTACTAAATTTTTAAAACGTCCAACAAAAAGAAGCCAACCGTTTAAAGAGAATAATGGCGCGTGATGTAGATCAGATGCAAACAAAGCTCAAGCATTTGCTCAGTATCTATATAATACTTTTGACAATCACCCAATTAATAATCCCGCCGAAGACACAGACATTTCTCAATTTTTAGATGTTACTAATCAGATGAGCTTACCAATTAAGCATTTTTCACCTTCTGAAGTTAAAACCGAAATTAAAAAACTTAATCCCGAAAAATCTCCCGGATATGACAATATTGACGCCAATGTTATGAAAAATTTTCCAAAAAAAGCAATCCTGTTTCTTACATTAATATATAACTCAATTTTACGACTAAGTCACTTTCCATCCCAGTGGAAATGTGCCGAGATCATAATGATAAAAAAAACCAAACAAACCAGAAAACGAGATAACGTCGTACATGCCGATAAGTTTATTATGTATTTTTTAAAAAAATTTTGAAAAAATCTTCTTAAGCCGTTTGTCACCAGCTCTTGAAAATTTAAGAATTATTCCCGAACATCAGTTTAGACAAAAACATGGCACACCTGAACAGTGCCACAGAGTTATAAATGTAATTCGACAATCATTCGAAGAAAAGAAATACTGCTCAGCGGTTTTCTTAGACATCCAACAGGCGTTCGACAGAGTTTGGCACATTGGTCTTTTGTCCAAAATAAAAAGGTTTCTCTCAGCACCACTATATTTAATTATCCAATCTTTTCTACACAATAGAATTTTCTACGTCAAGATCGCTGACGAAAGATCTTCTCTTTTTGATATAAGAGCAGGAGTTCCTCAAGGCAGTGTACTGAGTCCTGTCCTTTATACAGTATTCACGGCTGATATGCCAATTTCAGAAAGTATCAGTATATCAACATATGCTGATGATACCGCTATACTATCGACAAATGAATCGCCATCCATAGCATCTAGTAATGTACAAAATTATTTAAAATTGTTAGAATTGTGGTTGCGAAAATGGAAAATTAAAATAAATGCAGAAAAGTCGGTACACGTTACATTTACACTAAGAAGAGGAGATTGTCCTAATCTTTTTATTAATAATATCCAAACTCCCAAATGGGATTGCGTCAAATACCTTGGGATGCAGTTGGATCGTCGACTGACATGGAAGCAACATATAAAAGCCAAACGTCAACATTTAAATATACAAAATAAAAGGCTTTTCTGTTTGATTGGACCAAAATCTCAACTAAATATTGAAAACAAGTTAAGACTGTACAAGGCTTTTTTGAAACCAGTTTGGACATACGGACTGCAAGCCATTCGAATATCGAAATAATCCAAAGATATCAGTCTAAGACACTTAGACTTATAGTCCAATCACCTTGGTATATAACTAACGAGTCAATCCATAATGATCTCAAAGTTCCAACAGTGAAGGAAGTCATAAGTCATTTTAGTGAAAAGTATTTGACTAGACTAAGCAATCACGTTAACTCTACGGCAATTGCCTTATTAGACGAAACAGACGAAATTAAAAGACTGAAGAGATACCACACCCTAGACCTTCCTTTCCGAAACTAGTTAAATTATTTAATACAAAATGTCATCAACACTTAAATTTCTCTTATTTATATAATTTGTTTTTCATTATTGTTTTTATTTTTCTTAAATAGCGTAGCAAACTTTTTTTGTAAACAAACTATGTATTAGTAAAATCTTTGTTAAAAAAATGTAAATAATTCTTTGAATTTACTGCTAAATTTAAATTTAATTATTATCCTGCTCATATCATTTAAAAATGTATATATTGTTAAACTAAAGATATAATTATCTGAACTTATAGTTGTACTTATAAGAGTACATCTACCAATGTAATTTTAACAATCATCAAATTTGCTTATTATCTTAATGTATGTGATTAGATTGCAATTAAAATAAAGATAACTAAAAAAAAATCTAAATGCATTTGGAAAAGATATTTTTGCAGCATCTATAAAATAAGCTAATAAACAGTTCAAATCAGTCTCCTAGTTTTTAAAATACATCAATCGTCATGCCGGAAAATTTATCCAGTTTTTAAATTTTAATACCAGCTTTCTAAAATTTATTTTTATTGTATTTTTTTTTCAAGAACCTGCTCAAAATATTTTTTAGCAAATTTCTAAGCAAAACTAAAATTGTGATGTAAAAAAGTATAAATGGGTTGAGATTGCAGCTGAAATTCCGGCTGAATAATCGGTTGCTCACTAATTGTAATATTTATTTGATATTATGCATTTGTAACACTCACCAATTAGTTATTTGTAATGCAGTCAGAGCTTCTTTTATTAAATCTTTATTTTATTTTTATCGCGCGAACCGATTACCGTTTAAACTTTATTAATTTTTACAAGATTTTAATATAAACTTGATTATAATTAATATTTTTTTAAATATCAGTAACAACTGATAATTACAAAAAAAAAAACACACACACACACACAAATCAAAATGCATTTGATTATTATTGCATTTCCAATACAAAGATCAACCCTTTTCACTGAACTTGCTAAAATATTCTTTTTTTTTAACTTATAACAAATAGCTCTCTTTTTTCTAGGAGAAATATTACCATTGAGGAAAAATATGAATTAATTTTAATTTTAACAAACACCCAAAAATAAATATTTTAAATTTGAAAAGAAGAACAAAAAAACAATAACATTTTTTTACTTGCAAATTTAACTACTTTACCAATTAGGAACATTATTAGGCTCTTTTTAATCATGATTACTTTCGCTCAATGCAAAAATATAGAAACAACAACAATTACCAATTTTTTTTTATTTATTTGAGAATATAGAAAATAGAGCAAGCAAAATGAATAACTTTTTTCATAAAAAATGAGCAAACACTGGAATGAATTTTATAAATTTACTTTTATTTAAAACATATATTGCTTATATTCGGCAATTTCTTTTATTTTTTAACACTTTTTTAAAATACTCAATGATATAAAATTTTTTTAATATTTTCAATGAAATAAAACACTTGCACTATTCACAATATATATGCGTTCGGACAACCGGTTTACTTGAGGGATAAGCTGCAACTAGATTTTAAAACGAATTCAAGGAGAATATATAAATAATCGGGAATTAGAGTATTTGGAATTTAGGCAAATAAACTGGAAAGCAACGTAAGTAACAACAATAAAAACTCAAGTTCAATATTATTTTGATTTAAGTATGATGCTTACTCCAGAAATAAATATTTGAATAAAATAAATTATGTTTTTGCTCCTCTTATATGAATTTGAAAAGTGTTGTTGCTTTTTTAAACGTTCCATTAGATGTTACGATGTTACGTTCCGTAACGTGTCGTTATGCCGATTGAATACAGAAAATTCTATGCAGAAATGGAGTGAAAATTGGAATATGAAGTGGAAAAAATCACTTTTTATAGTTTTTTTTTATTTATTGCTCAAGATATATTTTTACTCAAAATGCTAAAATAATCGAAATGTATACTTAAGAATCTTTCTTAAAACGTATAATAAATGGAAATTGGTTAATAATGCTTTAAACACCTTTAGGTGATGGAATTAAGGAACAAATTTTATTATTTTTTTAATTTTTTAATTATACACAGAATAAAATTACAAAATTCTGTGTGTAATATTGAACATCTTTCGTAGAAAATTTTTGTCAACACAAATAATAATTTTTAAATAAATGTTATTTTTTTGTAATTTCAATTTTTATTTGAAAAGTAACAATTCACAAACATTTCAAAAAAAATTGTTAGAAATCGAATTTGAATTTTAACAAATATTTTTACTTACTTAAAATTTTGTGATATTTGTTTCTGTGGTTATTATTTATTAACTTCTTAAATTGTTTAAGCTTAAAGTTTGTTTTTTTTTTCTTATAAATTAAAATATTATTTATTTTTCAATACTTCGCTACTTGATTTTGTAGCATCTTCAGGAAAAAAGTAAATAATATTTTAATTTATAAAAAACCAACTTAATGCTCAAAAAATTTAAGAAGTTTAAAATAAAAAAAGGTTAAATAGGAGAGGTTGCTAAGCAAAACTATATAAATAGGTACTCTCTGATATAATCCGAACACACAGTGTTATTGTTATTTATTAATTAAATGCAACTCTTTAACTCATTATTTTAAAAAGTCTCAAAAGTATATTATTTCAGAAAAGGGAAATACAGAATGCTTGGAAAGGAAAAACATAACAAAACAGAACTTTATTTGCATTATAGAAATCAGAGAATAACTATAAATATTATAGAGATTGAGAGAATGAGTTACAAAGTAGTGAGTTTATTGTAGAAACGGAAACAACAACAAGGAAACTGAAACGCCAATATACAATTAAAAATGAGAAGAAAGACAGAAAGTAAAGATCTAATATACATAAACTTATGTACCAAAATTTCGTCCAACTATATTTAGATTTGCGAAGTGTACTTTGATTAAAGTTCATTTAAGCAAATTCAGGGGTGGGGGAGGTGGGTTTATACCAGAAATGATAAAGTTGGTACTGTAGTTATTTTTGTGGTACTATAAGAACCTCAAAAGTGTTATGGTACTGCTATGACTAATTTGGTACTGTTTATAGTTCCCTATGTTTTAAGTTTCTTTGTGCTTTTTTAAACTTTTTCATTCAAATATTTAAATTATTTAATGTTAAAAACTCAGTGAATTAAATTATTCAAATATCTATACACAGAAAAAAGTATCACAAAATTTGAAAGTAATTAAAAATATTTCTTAAAATTCAAATTTGATTTTTAACAATTTTTAGTTTGAAATATTTGTAAATTGTTACTTTATAAAAATTGAAGTTGAATTGAAAAAATAACAAATTCCATTGTTGGTGCCTTTTTAAAAACTATTTTTTTTTTTTGTTGTATTTACAAAAATGTTCTATAAATGGTGTTCAATATTTCAAATAGGATTTTGTAATTTATTAGAAAAAATTAACAAACCCCTGTTTTAATATTAAACATCTTTCATGAAATATTTTTTTAAATTCAAATAATTTTTTTTTAAATATACCAACAGTAAAATTTGTAAATAAAAAAAACGTATTATTTTTTATAACTAAAATTTTTATATTTAAAGAATTTTCATATAAAAAATAAATGAGATAAAGTGATTAAATCATTTTAAGTGAATTCGATCAAATTTGTTAATTTATAGAATAACTTGGGGTAATTTGAGAATAATTCTGATCAGGTCCAAAAAAAGCAAATATGAATGTTTTGTTTTAATTATCAAATAAATTTATATTTACAGTTAAATTACAAGGTTTACACGGACGGACGGACGTCGACTCAGAACATCAATTTTTGTGATTGTTTTTCTTTCGTAACTAGATGGAATTTTTTACAAAAATATCGTACTAAAATTTCAAAACGAAATTCCATGTATTTCCAAAATTACAAGCACAAACAAATTAAGTCACAAATTTCAGAAACATCGCATGTGTTTTTTTAAATTTCCATAACATTTTTCTCAAACCTTCTTTTTCAAAAATTTGCACCACTACGTTTGCAAGGTGTCCCTGATTTTAATTCTATTTTAAAAAAGAATAAAATGTATATTATTTCTAGAAGATTTTTTCTGTAAAAATTTTCATTTTTATAAATTTCTTAGAAAAATTTTATTAAAAAAAATGTTTTACAAAATTTTAAATTTTTCAATTTTGTTCTTTTTACAATAAAAAAAATGCATTAGAGGACTCTTCTACGGGTTTGCTTGGTCCATTTAGAACATAATTTTATGTATAAAAGCATTCTTTTATATTAAATTTTTTTAAATTACAGGTTGGTTGAAAAGTTCCTGCGCTCGAAATGAAACAATACTGTTTTTGTTACGAAATATATTTTTTTATTCAATATAATCTCCTAGAAGCTCAATACACTTGTTCCAATGATCTTCCAATAATTTTATCCCATCCTTATAATGGTTTTATGGAAGCTCTGCAAAATAACCGTCTACGGCTGCTATGGCCTCTTCATTCGACGAAAAATGCTTTCCACGAAGGAATTGTTTGAGATTTCTGAAGAGATAGTAGTCACTGGGAGCCAAATCTGGTGAATACGGTGGATGTTCAAGCAATTCGTACTTTAATTCTTTGAATTTAGCCATCGTCAAAACACTTTTGTGAGCAGGTGCATTGTCATGATGAAAAATGATTTTTTTTTCTTCTTTAAACCAGGTCTTTTCTCACGAATTTTTTCATCCAGCTGATCCAAAAGGCTGCAATAATATTCAGAGTTGATTGTTTTACCTTTCTGAAGATAATCAATCAACAAAATTCCTTTTGCATCCCAAAAAACTGATGCCATAACCTTCTTTGCTGATCGTTGTGACTTCAGATGCTTTGGAGCTGAGCAACCAGCTTCAGTCCACTGTAAACGTTCTTGTTTCAATTTAGGATCATGGTGGTAGATCCAAGTCTCATCCATAGTTATAAAACACGTTTTAAAGCATAGTTTTTGTCAAATACTCAATTTTGTTCAGGCTAATGGGGACTAGCCCTGCAGCTGAATATGCATAATGGAGAGAATGTACTTTCTGACGCGCCAAGTATTGAAAATTGTTGCAACGAAAGTTCTTTTTTTAAAAAATTGAAGTGTGTTAAAGAATAATTTGTTAAAGAAAGAACATGAATTGTAACTATTTGTCAATAGATGGCCCATCAGAAGGTGCATTCTCTCCATTAGGCATATTTTGCTGCAGAGCTAGTCTTCATTAGCCATATTGTGCTACAATATGCAGTAGAGTATTATTGATTTTCTATTTTCTTCGTAATATAAATGAATATTTGCCAAAAACTATGAAAAATATATGTTTTTATTTAATTTTTTAAATCAATATTCATTAAGAAGTTTAAGAGCACGATATTGCACTTTATTCATGTGTATTTTTTTATTAAAGAAAAAATTAACATAAATATATATTTGCCAATCCCTCAATTCTCAAAAATACAAATGGAATAAAAAAAATACTATTTTCCTCTATGAAAATTTCTTTTTGGACATAAGAATGTGAAACAAATGCTTTTATTACGTCAAACATTTGAAAATTTGATTTTAAAGTTACACTCTAAAAAATGCTTGTAAATTTACTACAATAAAATGGGTAAATTTTTATGTAATATTACAAAAATTCGGTAAATATAAACAATGCGTAAAAATTTTTTGCGCACACATTCATATGCAATAATACACACATGAAGTATTTTTAGACACTATGTGTTTACAATTAAACACATTATGCCTAATATTAGTATTATTTAGTTGCATATACATTTTACGCAAAAGTTTGTAAATATACTAACTTATAATGGTAAAGAAACAATGACATTTTTAAATTGAAAAAATCGGAACATTTTTAAAAATTAAAAAAAAAGAAATAATAAGAGCGTTAAAATTTATGAATTTTTGTGCTAAAGTGATTGCAAACATTTATTAATGTATCAAAAGCATTTATACGTGCATAAAAAAAATCGAAATGCATTTTTCAAATGCATGCACCCTAATTGTGTAAACAAATTTTCAACATATAAAATATATAGCAACCACTTATATAGAAACTACAGCAAAATAAGTGTTAGTACCAATGAATTAAATCTTTATACGTGCAAGGTTTGCTCTTTTAGAACAGAGAAGTGGATGAAAATCATATCACACATTACAAGCCATATTGAAAATGAGCACCACTGCATATGTCCATTTGGAAGCTGCGATAAATCGTTCATAAATAAAAGCACGTTTAAAGTTCACACTTACCGACATCACCAGCACATCAACAATAATGCTTCATTAAATAAAAAGGACAGAGTGGTTAATATGCCTTCATTATTTGAATTGACCGAAGAGACTTTTCCTGAATTGAATTGTGAAGAAGGGATGTGTTCCTATCAATCTTTAAATATAAGAAATACAATGACAACCTTGAAATTCCAGTATCAAGTGAGTGATACAGCTCTAAATTTTTTAGTATCTCAAATGTCGGAGTTTTTTCAAAAACAAGATAGCGAAAATATGAAAAAGATACAAAAATACAGCAACGAATTAAATATTCAAAATCAAAATGATTTATTATCTAATATTTCCAATAACAATGCTTTACATGAATTATCAAGACTTAAATCTAGTTATCAAAGAAGTGAACTTTATGAAAAAGAAACTAGTTATGTGACTCCTGTAAAAATTACAATTGGTATTGACAAATTCCATAAAAATTGTTTTTTTTTCATTATATTCCAATTCTGGAAACGTTGAAAAGCTTACTAAGAGACAGATGTTTTTTTAATCTTTTTAATCAGGAAAAACCACACCCAACTGATATGTTTTTGGATTATAGATGGTTCGATTAGAAATTATCGTGGTCATTTGGGAAGCCATCAAATAGGAGGTTTCACCGAAAATTTCAGTACATGCAAATATTTTTGTAGATTTTGTATCATGGCAATAGAATCATTGAAATGACAAATTTAACAACCGGCTTTGGAAAAAAATCCTTCAAATTACATCCAATGTGTTAATAATCTTGAATCTACATCTATGGGAGTAAATAAAATATCCTGTATAAATCAATTGAAGCACTACAATGTATGCAAAGGGTTGCGATCCTGCTTAGCTCACGATTTATTCGAAGGAATTATACCGTACGATCTATTAGAAATCATAAAATACTTTAATAATACGAAAATAATAACAATCAATTCTTTAAATATGTTTTTAGGAAACAGTTTGGATTATCTTTATCATTTCCAATTCTTGACGTAAAGATGAAAAAATTACCGGCAGATGAAGTGCGAAATTATATTTTTTTACTTCCCATATATTTTTTAAATTGTTCAGTTAACTATGAAAATCCTGTGTGGCAGTTTTTTACCTCTATGGTAGAAATGTGTTGAATAATATGTTGCGATCAAATAACTAAAAGTCAAGTATTTCTTTTAAAGCACTATATTGATCTTTATATGAAGTACAGAAAAGAATGCTTTCCAGAATTAAATCTTAGACCAAAACGTCATAATATATGCCATTATCCGGATGAGATAACGAATTTTGGTCCTCTTAAGCATTTGTGGACCTTAAGATTTGAGCAAAAACATCAGTATTTCAAGCAAATATGCAGAAGAATAAAAAAATTTAAAAATATTACGTTATCCCTCTCTTAAAATCATCAGCAGTATCAATCCAGTTTGCACGAAGATCGATTTAGAGTTAACTTAATATGCGATGAATCTGAAAACATTTCGATTGGCATGTTCAATTTTACTCTACTACCACAATTCCAATTGGCATAAAAAAAAAATACTTTTCTTAATACTGAATATAAAGAAAATGATTACATTATAATAAATAAAGATGAAATCGGAAATATAAAGGTGATGAAAATAAACTCAATTTTTGTGGATACAAGTTACCAAAATGCAATATTTTATGGAGAAGTCTTATCGATGTGGCATAACTACACATCGCTTTTGTTCCAAAGTTATAACATACAACAAACGTACAGTTTGGCTTATATAAAAAAAATAGTTAATCCACATCCAGTAAAAATTTATAATGGGGAAGGAACATACTATTGCAGTTTATTTGAATCGCTACCTGATCATCATCTTTATGAAAATATCGACTAGTAATTAAATCGTTTTTAAAATGTATTACATATAAAAAATACAACAAATTAGAAATGGATAATTGGTCAGGACTTTATATAAGATAGCATACGATACACCTTTTTGTAGTACTGTTGTATTTTTAATTAACCTTTAGACTTTTGATTGGTTTATTCCAATATTCGATACGCAATGAGTTTAATATCTATTCATTTTTAAAAATGTGTTATATTCAGCTTATGTCAACTCAACGTATACAACATTTATAACTATGCTGCAGTTTATATTTATACAATAATATAAATCAGGATTTATCGTGCTAAAAGTGGAAAAATTTTACACATTCTTAGCTAATACTTTATAGTCTCAACCACAAAATGGTGTAAATATGTACATATATCCAAATCAGACATTTATTTAAATTCGAACTCCAACTTAATTTCGGATCCCAAATTTTTTATTTTTATTTTGTGGTAGAAAGGATAATTTAGATGTACTTCAGTCTGTGTTAAATTATTCTACAAACTGTATTTCAAATTGGATGATTAATAATTACTTATCAATTAATGCAATGAAGACAAAGGCAATGTTATTTTCGACCTCACATAATTATGTTCAGGATGTTTATTTATCTATTAATGGAACTAATATTGAATTTGTACACCATTTATCTATCTTAGGTGTAGTTATTGACTGCAATTTGACATTTGAATATCATATTAGATATCTTACGTCAAGGGTATTTTTTATTTTGAGGAGATTATATAATACAAATCTTATTATTCCTGTTTATGTCAAGGAAAGAATTGTTCACAGTACTATAATGCCTCTTTTTCTATATTGTTTGGAGGTATTTTCTGGTACTTGGGGTTATAATATTAGGGACATTCAGTTGCTATTTAACAGAGTTATAAGATATGTATATTCAGTAAGAATTCGTGAACATATTACAGAACATGTTATTCGTTTTCTTGGAACATCGTTTCGTGATTTTATTAAAATACGTCTCCTATTATATTTCTATCGAGTTTTTAATATAAATTGTCCTTTGTTTATATCAAATTTTTTTAGATTTACTAGATCTCATAGTCTAATTGCACCTTTCAATACTCCTTGGGTAAGTCGGTCTTTTCATAGGCGTGTGTTTTTATTATTTAATGCGCTGCCAGCATCTTTAAGGCAATTCAATTATAGCGTTCATGTTTATAAAAGAAAACTTTTAAATAATTTTCAATAATTACAACAATTTTATTTTCTTTTTGATAATTTTTTATTACTACATTATTCTTTTTTTCTCGTTTCAATTTGGGATAGCAAAATGTTATATACTTTATTTATACGGTATCAAATAAATAGTTATCAGGGTTTTAATTTATAAATTTTAAGGTAACCTTAAGTGAGTGGTATATTGTAATTTATTAATTGGCCTCTAGGCTTTGAAATTACAAAATGTTGAATAAAAAAAAAAATATAAATACAACCACTAAAACCATTGTCTCAAAATATTTAAAATTTTTTAAACCAAGATTTAAATCATATGCTCATTGAAATCTCCGTAATGCAAAAAAAACTAAACAAATCCACTGTGTTCAAATATTTTAAAATAAAATTCAAGTCATTGAATTTTAAGTCAATAAATAAAAGAAGCAAACGTGCACAAAAATATCAACAATTAAAATCATCAAAACCGTAAGTAAATTTTACATATTTAAAAAATTGTTTTTTTTAATAATTATTTTTAAAAGTTGTAGATTAAATATTGTGCTTGAACTCGTCAGTCTGTCTTTCCTAACAACCATAAACCAGAAAAAATGGATTGTATGCCGTGCAAAATATGGAGTGAAGATCGCGTCATTAAAAAAATGTTCATGACGATTCCATCAGTCAAAAGTATTTTACAAGAAGTTAAGTGTTTTGCTCATTACTGGGGCTGAATCGTAGATTGTCGTAAATTGTCATACTCTTACATTTCCTGGGATTCTCGATTTAGTAGCAGATAATCTTTTTTTGTGATATTTCTTTCTTTTTTTCCATTTCTTGTTTAAGTTCTTCAATAGTATCATGCAATTCTTTGAGTTGTTTTTCAAAATTCTTATTCAATTTTGATTGTTGTAACTTATTTAATTATTTTTCAATTAGATCGATTTTCTTAAATTTTAAGGCACAATAGCTGTGTTTATGCCGGAAGCTATAGACGTTGGTTTCTGTAATTCCCATACAAATTTGACATAACTAACGTTAAGCGTTAACACTAAACGTTGGCTCATGTCAACTTTATATGAGAATGACACTAGCCAATTTTGATAGCTGGCCACAGCTAATATGCCTGGCGTGTTATAGTTTTATGTCGCATGTGTACGGGATATCCAATTTTAAAGACAAAACACAATCATCATAGGCTTGTTGATAATAACCAAAGGGCCATAGCACGATGAGCAAAGTCTAATGATAATTCATCACTGTTAATGGTATCCAAAGCTGCAAATATAGCAATATTGTAGAGGCGGCATGACCCCAGGGCGTTACCATGTTTCCCTTTGGCAGCCAATACTTGATTACCTTGTTGTCTCAAATAATTGGATTCTTTGATATTTTCAACATTATCTTTTAAGGATAATTTGAGCAAGAAAACAGATGATCAAACTCACCACTATTGTGGTGTAAAAACGGCTGAATGTAAATTGTTTTGGTGTAAATAGCTTTGCTTAAGCAGCAAGCTAGCAAAGTTGGCTTATGTCATTCCCAAGAATATTTGACGAAAGCAAACGTTTAAGGCTGGATTAGCCAGACGTAAACGTATCTTTTTCGTAAATCAGTTCTATATATGGGCCAGAAATCATAACGAAAAGGCTCAAGTATTAGCTGATCATTTTTATAGAACTTTCTCTAATGAAATGGACAAACAAAATATTACTCTGCCAAATATCATTTCATCTACAAACTGACACATCAAAAACATTTCTATACATGAAGTTAAAGCTACTATTAAAACAAGATTTGATGCTAAAAAATCCCCTGGCTATGACAGAGTAACGGGCAAACTATTAAAAGAACTACCAATGAAGGGACTTATCTACATAAGAAATATCTTTAACGTTATAATATCAATGAAATATTTTCCTAAAGTATGGAAAGTTGCAGAAATAATCGCTATTGCAAAGCCCAACAAGGACGCCACAAGGGCTACTTCATATAGGCCAATAAGTCTATTACCACTTTTATCTAAATTATTTGAAAAACTTATTTTTGATCGACTAGAACCAATACTTATAGAAAGAAATCTTATACCAGCGCATCAGTTTGGTTTTAGACCCATGCACTCTACGATCCAACAAATACATAGAGTAACTAACAAAATCTCATCTGAAATTGATAAGAAAAATTTTTGCGTGGCCACATATCTTGATGTAGCGAAAGCGTTTGACAGTGTGTGGCATGCTGGCCTACTTTATAAATTGGAAAAAAAAAACTACCAATGGACTTTTTTCTTATTCTACAAAGTTGTTTAACTGACAGGCACTTTTATGTTAAATATAAAGATGAATGCTCAAGCATAATGAAAATGGAAGCGGGAGTTCCGCAAGGTAGTGTCCTTGGCCCTACCCTATACCTTCTGTACACAGCAGACATTCCTACTCCAACAAGAAACACATATATGATTGCAACATTTGCAGACGACACTATCCTTTTGTCAACAAATAAAGATATAACTTTGGCCATATCAAACCTTCAACAATTGCTGGACAATACTCTAAACTGGTTTAAAACCTGGTGTATTTTAGTAAATAGTGAAAAAACAGTACAAGTGACTTACACAAATAGGAAGATAAGTGATCATCAAGCAATTACGATAAACAACACTCCGATTTAAAATGATAATAAAGCTAAATATCTTGGCATGATAATCGACTCTAAATTAATCTGGAAAGATCATATCATCCGTAAGAAAAACGAAGTAAAGTACAAATTTGGACAACTTTACTGGCTCTTAGGAAAGGATTCAACTTTATCCTTACAAAACAAATTGCTTATATACAAAACAATAATAGCTCCTATTTGGAAATATGGCGCATAGCTCTGGGGTACTACAAGCAACTCTAATATAAAAATCATCCAACGAGTTCAATCAAAAATACTGACAACTATTATAAACGCCGAATGGTACATATCCAATCAAAATATACATCGTGATCTTAACGTCCAAGAAGTCATAAGGAATTCCAGCTTAAAACATACATTTAAACTTACAACTCATTCTAACAATGAAATTAGACAAATACCCTATAATGAGCTCTTAGGTTCAAGAAGACTTAAGCGATGCACTCCATCGGAGCTATTTGTCCGATTCTTATAATTGATAATTTGGCAAAATATATTTTATATAATTTAATATAAATGTTTACTTACACTAAATATAAGTTATCTTAAGTGTTGATTTAAGTTAATTAATACCCAAACCTCAAAACTAATTACTAATTGTCATATAGAGACAGGTGTAATTAAATAGGATGTTAAAAAAAAGTATATGCATATATATATATATATATATATATATATAAATTAAAGTGGCCATTTATTTTTGAAAAAGATTGTTTTAATGACCATTTCCAAATATTAATGAATCTAGATTCATCTATTTTTACAAACAATTTTAAATCATCTCAGGATAAAATTCTTCAATTTTTTAAAAGTCGCATGAAGCAAAGAGTAACTGAAAATATAAAAAACACCGATAGAATTTTCAATTTAAGGTGCAATAGCTGCGTACTTCAAGAATATAACCTATTTGTATAACCTATTTGTATAAACATTTTGAGGTAGAAGTTGAACTATATCAAAGTAAAATTATTATTTTTTATAGTTGTTATTTGTATTTTTTTACAGTTGGAAAAATATTGGACGACATTAAGGAGGAAGTCCCAACTAATACACCATTCATTGCTTTTATTCCTAAGTATTTTTAATGGTAAAAATTAAAAGAGAGCATAAGCAAATTTTAAATTTTTGAATGAAACAAGCTTTATGAGAACCCTGTACAAAACGGCTAAACGATCAGCTGTTTTAGTCTTGTAAATGTACATGTATTTAGGGTGTGTGTCACACGGTAGCAAAGTGGCATGTTAAAAATATTTTTTGTATGGTGAAAAAGTTTTAAATTTTTATGTGTGAAAAAGAATGGAATTTATTTATTTGTGTTGTTTTCATTTAGATTTAAGAAGCTTTCAAATTTTAACACTTCAAAAATTTCTATTCTTATGTCAAAAATTCTACTAGCCCTATGGGCTAGTGAAATTTTATTCACCTCAAAACTGTCAAAAATTTACTAAGAAGCATACTTTGCTACCATTTAACACACACCCTTACTATACCTTTTGGTCTTGTTATATTTCCCTACATTCGTAAATAATATTTCTTATAAAGTTTTTCGTTTTTTCTTTTTAGAACATGAATTCATTGAGAAGGGGTACATATTTATAGAAAAAGAACTTGTGCTTGATGGCAAAATTAACGTGATCGAACAAATTAATTCAGTGATCCAGTTTTATTATATTTTTAATATTTTATATCCTAATCAAATATCTCAAACTATGGAATTTTTATTCCGCTATTTTTACAAATCATATCCATCGGATAGTCGAGGCAACACAAGAAATGTGAACAACGTACAAAAAATCAACAATTTAATCAAAAAACTATCAGAATTTAAGTAACTTCTGTTTATTACACTGCGCTACAGCAATTTCACTCAATACTTTTAAGCAATTTTATTACATCCTTAAGGAATTCCTTCTCATAAGGCGTTGGCGAATTTAGTAAAACGTTTCCATAGAAATTAAATTTTTTACAACCAAAATGAACAAAAACTTAATTTTTTTTTTGGTAAATTTAATACAGTTTTTATGAAATATGTATAAGTTTTACTTGACTTGATAAATATTTCAATAGAAGTGGTTATACCGACCTTACTGTCATATACGCATAAAAACGTCTGCGCATACGAATTAAATTTAGTTATTGAGATATAACTCATTATAAATAAAATTCATTTTTAAAATAAATGTATTGTCTTTATTACAAAAATAATTGGATTGTTTTATTTTTCAACATTGTGGTGGTAAATACACAAATTTTTGGGGGATTTTTACGCATTTGCAATGGATTTTTTGCGCATTTTATGTGTAATTTTACACGTACACATTTGGTAAATTTACCCTTTAAATTAAAAATTTCATTTAATTTTTACGCACTTTCAAAGTAGTTTTACTCATTTTGTGTTCACCAGCTTACGCATAATGTGTGTATTTTTTTCATTTACGCACACAGAGTAAATTCACCCATCTTATAGTAGGAGTACAGTTTCCTACTATAAGTTGGGTAAATTTAAAATATGTAGTTAATTTAATATTTTTGGTAAATTAATTAATTGAAAGCCTAATCCAAGGCTATATCGCCATGGGGCAGGATATAGTTTTAATGTGATTTTGCGCCACCTATTCAAAAATAGCGGCACTAAAGCAATTATGCATTTTGCTCTTTCTTTATATATAAATTTCTTTAGACATAGCCTAGCGCCACCTACTCAAAAGCAGCGGCACTAAAGCAATTATGTATTTTGCTCTTTCTATAGATATAAATATCTTTGGTTACAAAAACAAAAAATACATTTTATGGAATGAAACGAAAAACCAACAAAGCTTAACAGAAAAACCCCATCTGGTTTACTATATCTCCTATAGTAGCCAAAGAATTGGAGATATTTGAACGGAAAATCCTAAGAAAATGCATCGGAAAAAATTATGAAAATTTCATAAAACGATTTTCAATTAGTTACGTCTATGAAAATGCCGATGTTCTACCCTTCTGTAGGTACTCCATCTCATTGCAAGCCAGATTTGTTGAGAAACTGCGCTACACGATAATATGCTTGTCAGTTATATTTCCCTACATTCGTAAATAATATTTCTTATAAAGTTTTTCGTTTTTTCTTTTTAGAACATGAATTCATTGAGAAGGGGTACATATTTATAGAAAAAGAACTTGTGCTTGATGGCAAAATAACGTGATCGAACAAATTAATTCAGTAATCCAGTTTTATTATATTTTTAATATTTTATATCCTAATCAAATATCTCAAACTATGGAATTTTTATTCCGCTATTTTTACAAATCATATCCATCGGATAGTCGAGGCAACACAAGAAATGTGAACAACGTACAAAAAATCAACAATTTAATCAAAAAACTATCAGAATTTAAGTAACTTCTGTTTATTACACTGCGCTACAGCAATTTCACTCAATACTTTTAAGCAATTTTATTACATCCTTAAGGAATTCCTTCTCATAAGGCGTTGGCGAATTTAGTAAAACGTTTCCATAGAAATTAAATTTTTTACAACCAAAATGAACAAAAACTTAATTTTTTTTTTGGTAAATTTAATACAGTTTTTATGAAATATGTATAAGTTTTACTTGACTTGATAAATATTTCAATAGAAGTGGTTATACCGACCTTACTGTCATATACGCATAAAAACGTCTGCGCATACGAATTAAATTTAGTTATTGAGATATAACTCATTATAAATAAAATTCATTTTTAAAATAAATGTATTGTCTTTATTACAAAAATAATTGGATTGTTTTATTTTTCAACATTGTGGTGGTAAATACACAAATTTTTGGGGGATTTTTACGCATTTGCAATGGATTTTTTGCGCATTTTATGTGTAATTTTACACGTACACATTTGGTAAATTTACCCTTTAAATTAAAAATTTCATTTAATTTTTACGCACTTTCAAAGTAGTTTTACTCATTTTGTGTTCACCAGCTTACGCATAATGTGTGTATTTTTTTCATTTACGCACACAGAGTAAATTTACCCATCTTATAGTAGGAGTACAGTTTCCTACTATAAGTTGGGTAAATTTAAAATATGTAGTTAATTTAATATTTTTGGTAAATTAATTAATTGAAAGCCTAATCCAAGGCTATATCGCCATGGGGCAGGATATAGTTTTAATGTGATTTTGCGCCACCTATTCAAAAATAGCGGCACTAAAGCAATTATGCATTTTGCTCTTTCTTTATATATAAATTTCTTTAGACATAGCCTAGCGCCACCTACTCAAAAGCAGCGGCACTAAAGCAATTATGTATTTTGCTCTTTCTATAGATATAAATATCTTTGGTTACAAAAACAAAAAATACATTTTATGGAATGAAACGAAAAACCAACAAAGCTTAACAGAAAAACCCCATCTGGTTTACTATATCTCCTATAGTAGCCAAAGAATTGGAGATATTTGAACGGAAAATCCTAAGAAAATGCATCGGAAAAAATTATGAAAATTTCATAAAACGATTTTCAATTAGTTACGTCTATGAAAATGCCGATGTTCTACCCTTCTGTAGGTACTCCATCTCATTGCAAGCCAGATTTGTTGAGAAACTGCGCTACACGATAATATGCTTGTCAGTTATATTTCCCTACATTCGTAAATAATATTTCTTATAAAGTTTTTCGTTTTTTCTTTTTAGAACATGAATTCATTGAGAAGGGGTACATATTTATAGAAAAAGAACTTGTGCTTGATGGCAAAATAACGTGATCGAACAAATTAATTCAGTAATCCAGTTTTATTATATTTTTAATATTTTATATCCTAATCAAATATCTCAAACTATGGAATTTTTATTCCGCTATTTTTACAAATCATATCCATCGGATAGTCGAGGCAACACAAGAAATGTGAACAACGTACAAAAAATCAACAATTTAATCAAAAAACTATCAGAATTTAAGTAACTTCTGTTTATTACACTGCGCTACAGCAATTTCACTCAATACTTTTAAGCAATTTTATTACATCCTTAAGGAATTCCTTCTCATAAGGCGTTGGCGAATTTAGTAAAACGTTTCCATAGAAATTAAATTTTTTACAACCAAAATGAACAAAAACTTAATTTTTTTTTTTGGTAAATTTAATACAGTTTTTATGAAATATGTATAAGTTTTACTTGACTTGATAAATATTTCAATAGAAGTGGTTATACCGACCTTACTGTCATATACGCATAAAAACGTCTGCGCATACGAATTAAATTTAGTTATTGAGATATAACTCATTATAAATAAAATTCATTTTTAAAATAAATGTATTGTCTTTATTACAAAAATAATTGGATTGTTTTATTTTTCAACATTGTGGTGGTAAATACACAAATTTTTGGGGGATTTTTACGCATTTGCAATGGATTTTTTGCGCATTTTATGTGTAATTTTACACGTACACATTTGGTAAATTTACCCTTTAAATTAAAAATTTCATTTAATTTTTACGCACTTTCAAAGTAGTTTTACTCATTTTGTGTTCACCAGCTTACGCATAATGTGTGTATTTTTTTCATTTACGCACACAGAGTAAATTTACCCATCTTATAGTAGGAGTACAGTTTCCTACTATAAGTTGGGTAAATTTAAAATATGTAGTTAATTTAATATTTTTGGTAAATTAATTAATTGAAAGCCTAATCCAAGGATATATCGCCATGGGGCAGGATATAGTTTTAATGTGATTTTGCGCCACCTATTCAAAAATAGCGGCACTAAAGCAATTATGCATTTTGCTCTTTCTTTATATATAAATTTCTTTAGACATAGCCTAGCGCCACCTACTCAAAAGCAGCGGCACTAAAGCAATTATGTATTTTGCTCTTTCTTTAGATATAAATATCTTTGGTTACAAAAACAAAAAATACATTTTATGGAATGAAACGAAAAACCAACAAAGCTTAACAGAAAAACCCCATCTGGTTTACTATATCTCCTATAGTAGCCAAAGAATTGGAGATATTTGAACGGAAAATCCTAAGAAAATGCATCGGAAAAAATTATGAAAATTTCATAAAACGATTTTCAATTAGTTACGTCTATGAAAATGCCGATGTTCTACCCTTCTGTAGGTACTCCATCTCATTGCAAGCCAGATTTGTTGAGAAACTGCGCTACACGATAATATGCTTGTCAGCCAAATATACGAAAGCGAGAAAAACACCATCTGGGCTGGATCTACATATTTTTCTCCTGTCGGTATAATAAATGGACGTATTAAATACGACGATCTAGCTCCTCTGGACCTTACCTCATTCTATATGAGCCCAGCCTCAGGCAATCATAGGGGATGAAGACGATATACGTATATACTAAATTTTGCATAAACTGTAATATAAATATGTTTTGTCAATTTATGTAACAGAACTTTTGTTAATTAGTTTTAGGCCCAATATTATAACTTGCCTTTCAGGTGCGTGTTAGTTAAAGGTAACTTTAGCTAAAGTGAGGAATAAAGTGACCTTTAACATTTTTTGGTTATTACAACTTTCTCATAAAATAAAATTAAGTTTTTTGAAAATATGGCATTACCAGAGCAAAAGCCAATTACTTTTGACAAATTAAAATGGTTTTTTAAAATACATAGTGGCAACGACGTACTTTTATTTATTTATTTACTTACAACAAACAAAAAATACAAACAAAAAACAAAATTTCTTCGAATTGTGTAAAAGATCAAAATGTTTGTTGTAAAAAAATTTACATTGTCGACGCCGAACACAGAAATAAAACAAGTAGCAAAGATACGGTCAAAAAACTACACGGCAACTACACTGCAGAGCAGAAAATGTGGAAACTTTAAATGCTTAAACCTTAAGTTAAAAGTTAAAGGTAAGATGAACTTACCTTTAGCTTATCGGCCACTTTTAGGGTAAAGTGTACTTATAATAACGAGAAACTAATAATCTGCCCGTTAACATCCTACCTTTAGCTATCGGCAAGTTATAATAATGGGCCTTAGTAAAGTTATTTATTTAGTTTTAGTAATGTTATTTACAGAAGTCTGTTCTGTTAGCGACTTTAACAATGCTGCTTTTTACGTTAACTTAGTTATTAGAGTAACACACATATAGCTCTAAGAATGTTATTATTCTCATAGTATGTAAGACAATAAATGTAATCGAACAAGAAGAAGACTTAATAACATTTTTACCTACTTAACAGAAAAAAAATAGATACAGAAAAGTTGTACAAATTTGTATGGAAAATTTGGAGGTACCTTCACATTTTTACTCATAACTTTTGAACCGCTGAACCGATTTTGCTCATTTAAAATACCAAACTGCTCGGGAGGATGTTCAATAATCTGGGTAAAAATAGGCTTGTGTCTTCGCGTCGTGATCGCCATTTCAACAGACAGACGGACATCGCAAAATTAACTTAGAATTGCATAAGGATCACGAATATATATACTTTATGGGGTCTTTAACCTATATTTGGAGCCAAGTGTTCCGTTGCTTGATTCCTAAAGCTCGGCGCAGTAATTATTACTAAATCAAAATTTAGGAGACAGGCAGCAAGAACACCGGGGGTCCTTGAAGCGTATTCACAGCACATCGAACGATGGTGCCTTAGCCTATCAGAACCCCAATGACCGTCCATGCGTGGAGTTTAAGCTAGACTTATCCAGATGCAGACGTGGTTCCTTGTGATGAACAACACGGAGTCGCATCTGCGACTGGATAATCCATGCTTTAATCCACATCCTGCTCGAGGTGGCTCTGCTTTTACAGAACATGGCGGATCTAGAGCGGACACTCGATAAAAACCCGTAATCCTAGGTGTTATCTGTACCGTGCCTATGGGACGAATAGCACTACGTTAGTGTGTTTTTGAACGGTGGCCTCCAGGGCGTGGCGTACCCTAGTTGTATCAGCTCACTGGTAGCACAGGGCTCTGCTACTATGTGTTCTGTTGTAATCCCTTATTTTTCTTTTCTTTTAGATGGACTCTAATAATCTATTAAATAAAGAGCAAAGAGGTTTCAAACCTAAAAGGCACAGAGGTAGCAATAGTTTCGGCTGAGCAGACATTGGGCGCTCTGGATTCCAATGTTGCCGAACCCATGGATGTTAGTAGTTTAACTCAGGACCCTCCGGGCCCTATTTCAGACACAACTACGAACATCCCAACGGACGAGGAGGATGAGCTGTTAAGCTCCCAGCCTGTTAGTGCCGTCACAGTCCCAGGCGATCGGTCGAAACCGAAGACTGAGCGCGTGAAGCTCTGCGGGGCGGCTCGCAAACGCTTGCGGACGTACCTGGATGAAGGTATTGACCTAGAGGTTGCGCGGCGGCTTTGTCAGTTGCCAATGCGCGAGGCCCGTAAGGAGGTCAAAGAGCTCACAGGTAGCAGGAAAAGGGTGCGCTCAGATGGCTCGACACCACCTGAAACTAGACATCCTGCAAATCGGACAGCTGATATGGCTGCAGCTGGCACACCTTGCAAGACTGTAGGCGCTATACTGCGAAACCAGCCTTGCCAGTTCCGGCCAACCAGCGGAAACAAGAGGTATCCTACAAGGATGCAGTTGCCACCGTGAAGATTGGTGTTATTCCACCTGATTTCCCGGCAACTAGATGGATGGATGAGCAGCACTACTCCATCCAAAGAGCTGTGCTGCACAAAATAGCGGAGCTGAGTAAGGGAACAATTAAGCCCAGTTTCTCGAGTTGCTCCTTTAAGCCAGGGTGGCTCAGTTTTGTTTGCCGCGACAAGGACACGGCGCAGTGGCTGGAGACTTATGTCCCCACTCTAAAGCCATGGAGCGACGCTGTGTTGAAGGTGGTTGCGGAGGAAAAAGTGCCGAAGGCCCAAGTGTTCGTGGGTTATTTTCCCGAGAAGGAGGACACGTCTAATGATCTACTTCTTAGACTAGTTGAGGGCCAGAACTGCGAGCTTTCGGTTGGGTATTGGAAGGTGTTGAATAGGGTTATCAAGGGTGGCATAGTTGAGCTCACCCTGTCTATTGACCCTATCTCAGCTGATATACTCAAGCGAAAGGATCACAGGGTGAACTTTGGGTTTGGAACAGCGCTGGTAAGACCCACCCGACAACAACATGGGGTCGGGCGCGACATACCCAAACAGGCAAAGGCAAGCATTTCTGCAGCCACGGCCAAATCCGACACACGAGTTGTTACTAGCTTACACACGTCGGATGATAAACCGTGCTGTTCGAAGGACCTTGCTATGCCTAGTTCTACTGAGCCCACAACCAAAAAACGGGTCGATTTTAAGGCTTCCGAAAGGCGGAAAGAGGGTGAGCGGCACTCGGCAGAAGAAGCTGTGCTGCTTAACTCAAATCGTGGCAGAAAGGTGGCAAAGCGTGCTGCCAAACACAAATAATGGCAGCCAAAAAAGCTGGAGCACCAAAGCACCTCAGGTGCTTACAGGTGAACCTTCACCATGCAAAGGCGGCATCGGACATCGCCAGCAGAAGGTTCACAACGGATGTCCTGGACGTAATGTTCATCCAGGAGCCTTGGGTGCACAATGGAGTCATAAAAGGGCTCAATGCAAGTCAAGGTAAGCTGATCTATAATTCTCAATTAACTAGGCCCAGAGTGGCCATCTTTGTGAGGAATAGTCTAACCTTTCTTCCAATTTCAGCATTTTTCTCGGGAGATTTGGTAGCAATCTCCGCAATGTTACCCTCCCTATCCGGGGTACATGAGGTAGTACTCGCCTCCGCGTACTTGCCTGGCGACGCAGAAGCGGCACCAACAGCTGAGGTTTCGGCCTTGGTTGAATATTGCCGAAAGAGGTCAGTGAGCTGGATCCTAGCATGCGACGCCAACGCACATCACACGGTATGGGGGAGTAAGGATGTCAACAAACGTGGTGAGTACCTGCTAGAATTTATATGTAGGAATAATATAAACATAGCGAACAGGGGTGACGTACCGACTTTTAGGAATGCAATTAGGTCAGAGGTCTTGGATCTCACTCTTACGAGCTCCAATTTGTCTTTTGCCATCTCTGACTGGCATGTCTCCAACGAACTATCAATGTCTGACCATCAGCACCTGGTCTTTGATGTTATCGGTTCATTGGATTCCAATCAGGTTTATCGCAATCCTAGACGTACGAACTGGGAAAACTTCCGCCATCACTTGGGGGGCGACACCAACTTTTCCAAGGGGTTGATTCTGAGCTCAGGGGAAATTGATTATGAGGCGGCGGAAATTCAAGGGAATTTAACTTCTGCTTACGCTGCGAGCTGCCCACTAAAGACCAGGAGGACAAAGAGAGATGTTCCATGGTGGAACAGTGGTTTGGAGGAGCTCAAAAGTAAAGCCAGAAAGCTCTTTAATAATGCCAAACGAACAGGTGACTGGGTCACCTATAGGGCTGCACTCACTGCATATAACAAGGAACTACGCAGATCCAAAAGGTCCACGTGGCGCAGTTACTGTGAGAGGATCTCGAATCTTCCAGAAGCTGTGCGACATCAAAAGGCCCTATCACAGGATCATACGAATGGTATCTGTACTCTGAGGAGACCAGATGGATCCTACACTGAATCTCCCGTCGAAACCTGCAAACACCTGCTAGATACGCACTTCCCGGGATGCGTAGTCTCCGGCGGGTCGGATGCTACTTGGGGAATCCCAAACCTAACGGGGAGGAATGTACATCTATCGGGGTCTATCTTTCAGGAGAGCAGGGTAAGGTGGGCGGTGAATGAGTTTTCTCCATACAAATCTCCAGGTCCGGACGGGGTCTATCCATGCCTGTTGCAGCAGGGGTTGTACGCAATTATCCCAAGGCTGGTTAGGATATTTAGATCCAGTCTGCTATTTGGTCATGTACCATCACCTTGGAGAGAGGTGAAAGTGGTCTTCATACCAAAGGCATGGAGAAAGTCCTAACAGTTGCCTAAATCGTATAGACCAATTAGCCTCAACTCGTTTCTCCTTAAGACTATGGAGAAAGTCTTGGATCGCTATATTAGGGACACTTACCTCGCACGGAGACCGATACACGGTCTTCAGTTCGCGTATCAGCGGGGAAAGTCTACCGAAACAGCTGTTCATCACGTTGTCGATATGGTTGAGAGGGCACTAGGGGCAAAGCACATTGCCCTTTGTGCCTTTATAGATATACAGAGCGCTTTTGACAACACGTCCTACGGTGCGATTAAAGGGGCCATGCTGCGTTAGGGTATCTCTCCAGTCATTGTGGACTGGACTCTAGAGATGCTAAGGTCCAGGGTAATCACCGTTGGTATAGGGTCTGCACTCAGGACTGTGAATGCGACCAGAGGGTGTCCTCAGGGGGGTGTTTTATCGCCATTATTATGGACACTGGTCATAGATGAGTTGCTCGAGGGTCTAAACGACCAGGGCTTCAAGACCTACGGCTATGCAGATGATCTTGTCATATCCGTCGTTGGATGGGATGACAGGACGATCTCAGAGCGCATGCAAGAGGCTCTGAACTTTACTCTTTCATGGTGCCAGGGAAAGGGCTTATCCATCAACCCGTCGAAGACGATACTGGTACCATTTACAAATAGAAGGAAGGTTAATCTATCAAGGCCCGTTGTGGGGGGCATGGTGATAGATTACTCTGATAAGGTTAGGTATTTGGGGGTTACTCTTGACAAATCTCTAACCTGGAATGATCATATTGACTCGCTGTCCAAAAAGGCCACCAGAGCTCTTTATGCCTGCCAAAGGCTCTTTGGGAAGACATGGGGTCTGAGTCCGCGGATGGTGTATTGGTCATTCATTACTATTGTCAGACCTATGATCACCTATGCGGCCATCGCATGGTGGCCTAAGGTCGAGCAGTCGAAATCGATGAGTGCTCTTAAGAGGATCTACCGTTTGGCGTGCATTGGTATAACGGGCGCCAGCGGGACGTGTCCTACGGATGCCATCGGGGCCATGCTGGGAATTCCTCCGTTGCATATCACTGTAATGGAGGCGACCGTCATGGGCTCAACTAGACTTAGGGAATTCGGTAGCATGAGGGGCGGCGACCTAGGACCCGGTTTCCAGCGCGCCCTTCCCATGGGCAAATATCCCTAAATTTTTCAGGCGGAAATCTACGCCATATGTGTGTGTGAGGAATGCCTACGGAGGCGTGTGGTCAGATCTCGTATCTATATTCTCTCTGACAGTCAGGCGGCACTCAGGGCTCTTATGTCCCACGAGGTGTCATCTAAACTTGTTATGGAATGTATTACGGCACTCAACCGACTCGGTAGGAGCAACTCCCTTACCCTGGGATGGATTCCGGGCCATGAGGGGCATGAGGGCAACGAAAGGGCGGACTGTCTGGCCAACCGTGGTGCCCGCCGGCCCTTCATAGGCCCTGAACCTTTCTGCGGGGTGCCCATGGGCTACATTAAGGAGAGGCTCAGGTTGTGGAGAGAGTCGAAATTCTACGATTATTGGCAAACATCTCGTGGCCAACGACAGGCTAAGAGATTTATATCTATGCCCAGTGGTGGGTCTGGGCGACTACTGGCCCTTGGTCGAAGGGACCTAGGGACCCTGACTGGATACTTTACTGGACATTGCAACCTTAGGTACCATAAGCACAAGAAGGGTCAATCGGACACTGAACTGTGCAGGTTTTGCGGGTTGGAATCGGAGACGTCAGAGCATGTCCTCTGCGATTGTCCTGGGCTTTGTGTCAGGAGGATCAAGTTTTTGGGTGACCGTTTCTTGTCGCCTTCCGACATTTGGAACACTTCACCCGGCAAGGTTCTTGGCTTCATCAATAGCTTGAACCCTTAGGGTGATTCTAGGCAGCACAAAAGACCTACTGTGGTCGCGGTGCGTAGTGCCATTTGAAATAAATAAATAAATAACCTATATTTCGACATGTTACAAACGGAATGAAAAACTGATATATACCCTCACCATATATGGTGGAGAGTATAAAAATTTGTTCAAGTGACACTCGAACAACTTAATGTTATTTTATCTTAAATAAATTCAATTATAACCCGGGCTGTCAACTTTCTGACTTCTTTTACTTTTCCAAAAAAAAATAAATACATTTTCAGCATTTTAATTTATTTATTAACAAAAAAAAATTGATATAAATTGATATTTTTTATGTGTAAAGGATATTGATATAAATTGATATAAATTTATTTCAAAATTGTCAAGCAATAATTAAAAAAATTCTGATATTTTTATAATTTGTGTACCTTTGGAACGCTTTTTTTATTTTTGTTTCCAGTTGTGAAAGATAATTTGCAAAAAAAGAAAATTTATTCATGTAAAATCCTCTAAAAAAAACTAACCGAAATTTCATTTCTGTTTTCAGTGGTTTTCAAATGAAGTAACGATTAATACATTTATGGCAAATCATCCCTTTTGGTAACATATAAAAAAAATTCTTTAATTTTTTGAAATATTTTAAAGGAAAATTGTACCGTAAATTGATTAGCGAAATATTTTAAATAACAAAGAATTGCGGTTTGCGATTGTGTAATGCAATCTTAATCGACATGTCATCGTTATTTGGAATCACTCGTTTTCACTGAAGTTTTTTTTTATTAAAGTGCCGCATAGTGTAATTTATATTTTTTATATCAATATACATAATAATAAAAAAATGAAACCCATTGCCTTTTGACTCTGTAATTTTTGGGGTTTATTTAGTAAATTTGTAGGTAGACCACGAATAGGCGGGATGGTAAAAAAAATATACCAGAATGATAAAAACTACAAAAAAGGAATTTTTTAAATTACATTTAAATGCATTTGGAACAGATATTTTTGCAGCATCTATAAAGTAAGCTAATAAACCATTCAAATCAGTCTCGTAGTTTTTAAAATACATCAATCGTCATGCCGGAAAATTTATCCAGCTTTTAAATTTAAATACCAGCTTCCTAAAATTTATTTTTATTTCATTTTTTTTTTTCAAGAACCTGCTAAAAATATTTTTTAGCAAATTTTTAAGCAAAACTAAAATTGTGATGTAAAAAAGTATTCGATTTAACATGGAATGGATAATATCTAACAGCGGGTATAAATGGGTTGAGATTGTAGCCGAAATGCCGGCTAAATAATCGGTTGCTCACTAATTGTAATATTTATTTGATATTATGCATTTGTAACACTCACCAATTAGTTATTTGTAATGCAGTCAGAGCTTCTTTTATTAAATCTTTATTTTATTTTTATCGCGCGAACCGATTACCGTTTAAACTTTATTAATTTTTACAAGATTTTAATATAAACTTGATTATAATTAATATTTTTTTAAATATCAGTAACAACTGATAATTACAAAAAAAAAAAACACACACACACAAATCAAAATGCATTTGATTATTATTGAATTTCCAATACAAAGATCAACCCTTTTCACTGAACTTGCTAAAATATTCTTTTTTTTTAACATAACAAATAGCTCTCTTTTTTCTAGGAGAAATATTACCATTGAGGAAAAATATGAATTAATTTTAATTTTAACAAACACCCAAAAATAAATATTTTAAATTTGAGAAGAAGAACAAAAAAAACAAGAACATTTTTTTACTTGCAAATTTAACTACTTTACCAATCAGGAACATTATTAGGCTCTTTTCAATCATGATTACTTTCGCTCAATGCAAAAATATAGAAACAACAATAACTACCAATTTTTTTATTTATTTGAGAATATAGAAAATAGAGCAAGCAAAATGAATAACTTTTTTCATAAAAAAATGAGCAAACACTGGAATGAATTTTATATATTTACTTTTATTTAAAACATATATTGCTTATATTCAACAATTTCATTTATTTTTTAACACTTTTTTAAAATACTCAATGGTATATACATTTTTCTAATATTTTCAATGAAATAAAACACTTACACTATTCACAATATATATGTATTAATTTCGAACACGGAATATGCGTTCAGACAACCGGTTTACTTGAGGGATAAGCTGCAACTAAATTTTAAAACGAATTCAAGGAGAATATATAAATAATCGGGAATTAAAGTATTTGGAATTTAGGCAAATAAACTGGAAAGCAACGTAAGTAACAACAATAAAAACTCAAGTTCAATATTATTTTGATTTAAATATGATGCTTACTCCAGAAATACATTATCAAAAAAATCTAATTTTTTTTTTGTAAAATAGATTTGCCGTTCTCTGAAGCTAAATAAGACAATAAAAATCTTATAAATATTTGAATAAAATAAATTATGTTTTTGCTCCTCTTATATGAATTTGAAAAGTGTTGTTGATTTTTTAAAGGTTCCAGTAGATGTTACGATGTTACGTTTCGTAACGTGTCGTTATGGATGGCTCTTTGTGTACGTATTTAGTCTTTTTCGTAAAATCGTTTCAGCTACTTTGGCTGAAAATTACTAATTTGATAATTAGTTGAATATAAGGTCAATTCCAGAATATGAATTAATTAATTTTATATGTACCCATTAGAGATGTTTGAAAAATATGAAAGTGAATTCTTAAGTCCACGAATGCGATAATTTGGTTCTTTGGTATATTAAAATGTGTACTAAAACAGACTTCAGTTGCCGATTGAATACAGAAAATTCTATGCAGAAATGGAGTGAAAATTGGAATAGTGAAGTGGAAAAAATCACTTTTTATAGTTTTTTAGTTTTTTTTTTTATTTATTGCTCAATATATATTTTTACTCAAAATGCTAAAATAATCGAAATGTATACTTAAGAATCTTTCTTAAAACGTATAATACATGGAAATCGGTTTAAAAATATCCAAGTTATTACAAATGCCACAGGTCAATAATGCTTCAAACACCTTTAGGTGAGGGAATTAAGGAACAAATTTTTTTTTTTAATTTTTTAATTATACACAGAATAAAATTACAAAATTCTGTGTGTAATATTGAACATCTTTCGTAGAAAATTTTTGTCAACACAAAAAAAAATATAATTTTTAAATAAGAAAACTTTTTGTTATTTTTTTGTTATTTCAATTTTTATTTGAAAAGTAACAATTCACAAACATTTCAAAAAAAATTGTTAGAAATCGAATTTGAATTTTAACAAATATTTTTACTTACTTAAAATTTTGTGATATTTGTTTCTGTGGTTATTATTTATTAACTTCTTAAATTGTTTAAGCTTAAAGTTTGTTTTTTTTTTCTTATAAATTAAAATATTATTTATTTTTCAATACTTCGCTACTTGATTTTGTAGCATCTTCAGGAAAAAAGTAAATAATATTTTAATTTATAAAAAACCAACTTAATGCTCAAAAAATTTAAGAAGTTTAAAATAAAAAAAGGTTAAATAGGAGAGGTTGCTAAGCAAAACTATATAAATAGGTACTCTCTGATATAATCCGAACACACAGTGTTATTGTTATTTATTAATTAAATGCAACTCTTTAACTCATTATTTTAAAAAGTCTCAAAAGTATATTATTTCAGAAAAGGGAAATACAGAATGCTTGGAAAGGAAAAACATAACAAAACAGAACTTTATTTGCATTATAGAAATCAGAGAATAACTATAAATATTATAGAGATTGAGAGAATGAGTTACAAAGTAGTGAGTTTATTGTAGAAACGGAAACAACAACAAGGAAACTGAAACGCCAATATACAATTAAAAATGAGAAGAAAGACAGAAAGTAAAGATCTAATATACATAAACTTATGTACCAAAATTTCGTCCAACTATATTTAGATTTGCGAAGTGTACTTTGATTAAAGTTCATTTAAGCAAATTCAGGGGTGGGGGAGGTGGGTTTATACCAGAAATGATAAAGTTGGTACTGTAGTTATTTTTGTGGTACTATAAGAACCTCAAAAGTGTTATGGTACTGCTATGACTAATTTGGTACTGTTTATAGTTCCCTATGTTTTAAGTTTCTTTGTGCTTTTTTAAACTTTTTCATTCAAATATTTAAATTATTTAATGTTAAAAACTCAGTGAATTAAATTATTCAAATATCTATACACAGAAAAAAGTATCACAAAATTTGAAAGTAATTAAAAATATTTCTTAAAATTCAAATTTGATTTTTAACAATTTTTAGTTTGAAATATTTGTAAATTGTTACTTTATAAAAATTGAAGTTGAATTGAAAAAATAACAAATTCCATTGTTGGTGCCTTTTTAAAAACTATTTTTTTTTTGTTGTATTTACAAAAATGTTCTATAAATGGTGTTCAATATTTCAAATAGGATTTTGTAATTTATTAGAAAAAATTAACAAACCCCTGTTTTAATATTAAACATCTTTCATGAAATATTTTTTTAAATTCAAATAATTTTTTTTTAAATATACCAACAGTAAAATTTGTAAATAAAAAAAACGTATTATTTTTTATAACTAAAATTTTTATATTTAAAGAATTTTCATATAAAAAATAAATGAGATAAAGTGATTAAATCATTTTAAGTGAATTCGATCAAATTTGTTAATTTATAGAATAACTTGGGGTAATTTGAGAATAATTCTGATCAGGTCCAAAAAAAGCAAATATGAATGTTTTGTTTTAATTATCAAATAAATTTATATTTACAGTTAAATTACAAGGTTTACACGGACGGACGGACGTCGACTCAGAACATCAATTTTTGTGATTGTTTTTCTTTCGTAACTAGATGGAATTTTTTACAAAAATATCGTACTAAAATTTCAAAACGAAATTCCATGTATTTCCAAAATTACAAGCACAAACAAATTAAGTCACAAATTTCAGAAACATCGCATGTGTTTTTTTAAATTTCCATAACATTTTTCTCAAACCTTCTTTTTCAAAAATTTGCACCACTACGTTTGCAAGGTGTCCCTGATTTTAATTCTATTTTAAAAAAGAATAAAATGTATATTATTTCTAGAAGATTTTTTCTGTAAAAATTTTCATTTTTATAAATTTCTTAGAAAAATTTTATTAAAAAAAATGTTTTACAAAATTTTAAATTTTTCAATTTTGTTCTTTTTACAATAAAAAAAATGCATTAGAGGACTCTTCTACGGGTTTGCTTGGTCCATTTAGAACATAATTTTATGTATAAAAGCATTCTTTTATATTAAATTTTTTTAAATTACAGGTTGGTTGAAAAGTTCCTGCGCTCGAAATGAAACAATACTGTTTTTGTTACGAAATATATTTTTTTATTCAATATAATCTCCTAGAAGCTCAATACACTTGTTCCAATGATCTTCCAATAATTTTATCCCATCCTTATAATGGTTTTATGGAAGCTCTGCAAAATAACCGTCTACGGCTGCTATGGCCTCTTCATTCGACGAAAAATGCTTTCCACGAAGGAATTGTTTGAGATTTCTGAAGAGATAGTAGTCACTGGGAGCCAAATCTGGTGAATACGGTGGATGTTCAAGCAATTCGTACTTTAATTCTTTGAATTTAGCCATCGTCAAAACACTTTTGTGAGCAGGTGCATTGTCATGATGAAAAATGATTTTTTTTTCTTCTTTAAACCAGGTCTTTTCTCACGAATTTTTTCATCCAGCTGATCCAAAAGGCTGCAATAATATTCAGAGTTGATTGTTTTACCTTTCTGAAGATAATCAATCAACAAAATTCCTTTTGCATCCCAAAAAACTGATGCCATAACCTTCTTTGCTGATCGTTGTGACTTCAGATGCTTTGGAGCTGAGCAACCAGCTTCAGTCCACTGTAAACGTTCTTGTTTCAATTTAGGATCATGGTGGTAGATCCAAGTCTCATCCATAGTTATAAAACACGTTTTAAAGCATAGTTTTTGTCAAATACTCAATTTTGTTCAGGCTAATGGGGACTAGCCCTGCAGCTGAATATGCATAATGGAGAGAATGTACTTTCTGACGCGCCAAGTATTGAAAATTGTTGCAACGAAAGTTCTTTTTTTAAAAAATTGAAGTGTGTTAAAGAATAATTTGTTAAAGAAAGAACATGAATTGTAACTATTTGTCAATAGATGGCCCATCAGAAGGTGCATTCTCTCCATTAGGCATATTTTGCTGCAGAGCTAGTCTCCATTAGCCATATTGTGCTACAATATGCAGTAGAGTATTATTGATTTTCTATTTTCTTCGTAATATAAATGAATATTTGCCAAAAACTATGAAAAATATATGTTTTTATTTAATTTTTTAAATCAATATTCATTTAGATGTTTAAGAGCACAATATTGCACTTTATTCATGTGTATTTTTTTATTAAAGAAAAAATTAACATAAATATACATTTGCCAATCCCTCAATTCTCAAAAATACAAATGGAATAAAAAAAATACTATTTTCCTCTATGAAAATTTCTTTTTGGACATAAGAATGTGAAACAAATGCTTTTATTACGTCAAACATTTGAAAATTTGATTTTAAAGTTACACTCTAAAAAATGCTTGTAAATTTACTACAATAAAATGGGTAAATTTTTATGTAATATTACAAAAATTCGGTAAATATAAACAATGCGTAAAAATTTTTTGCGCACACATTCATATGCAATAATACACACATGAAGTATTTTTAGACACTATGTGTTTACAATTAAACACATTATGCCTAATATTAGTATTATTTAGTTGCATATACATTTTACGCAAAAGTTTGTAAATATACTAACTTATAATGGTAAAGAAACAATGACATTTTTAAATTGAAAAAATCGGAACATTTTTAAAAATTAAAAAAAAAGAAATAATAAGAGCGTTAAAATTTATGAATTTTTGTGCTAAAGTGATTGCAAACATTTATTAATGTATCAAAAGCATTTATACGTGCATAAAAAAAATCGAAATGCATTTTTCAAATGCATGCACCCTAATTGTGTAAACAAATTTTCAACATATAAAATATATAGCAACCACTTATATAGAAACTACAGCAAAATAAGTGTTAGTACCAATGAATTAAATCTTTATACGTGCAAGGTTTGCTCTTTTAGAACAGAGAAGTGGATGAAAATCATATCACACATTACAAGCCATATTGAAAATGAGCACCACTGCATATGTCCATTTGGAAGCTGCGATAAATCGTTCATAAATAAAAGCACGTTTAAAGTTCACACTTACCGACATCACCAGCACATCAACAATAATGCTTCATTAAATAAAAAGGACAGAGTGGTTAATATGCCTTCATTATTTGAATTGACCGAAGAGACTTTTCCTGAATTGAATTGTGAAGAAGGGATGTGTTCCTATCAATCTTTAAATATAAGAAATACAATGACAACCTTGAAATTCCAGTATCAAGTGAGTGATACAGCTCTAAATTTTTTAGTATCTCAAATGTCGGAGTTTTTTCAAAAACAAGATAGCGAAAATATGAAAAAGATACAAAAATACAGCAACGAATTAAATATTCAAAATCAAAATGATTTATTATCTAATATTTCCAATAACAATGCTTTACATGAATTATCAAGACTTAAATCTAGTTATCAAAGAAGTGAACTTTATGAAAAAGAAACTAGTTATGTGACTCCTGTAAAAATTACAATTGGTATTGACAAATTCCATAAAAATTGTTTTTTTTTTCATTATATTCCAATTCTGGAAACGTTGAAAAGCTTACTAAGAGACAGATGTTTTTTTAATCTTTTTAATCAGGAAAAACCACACCCAACTGATATGTTTTTGGATTATAGATGGTTCGATTAGAAATTATCGTGGTCATTTGGGAAGCCATCAAATAGGAGGTTTCACCGAAAATTTCAGTACATGCAAATATTTTTGTAGATTTTGTATCATGGCAATAGAATCATTGAAATGACAAATTTAACAACCGGCTTTGGAAAAAAATCCTTCAAATTACATCCAATGTGTTAATAATCTTGAATCTACATCTATGGGAGTAAATAAAATATCCTGTATAAATCAATTGAAGCACTACAATGTATGCAAAGGGTTGCGATCCTGCTTAGCTCACGATTTATTCGAAGGAATTATACCGTACGATCTATTAGAAATCATAAAATACTTTAATAATACGAAAATAATAACAATCAATTCTTTAAATATGTTTTTAGGAAACAGTTTGGATTATCTTTATCATTTCCAATTCTTGACGTAAAGATGAAAAAATTACCGGCAGATGAAGTGCGAAATTATATTTTTTTACTTCCCATATATTTTTTAAATTGTTCAGTTAACTATGAAAATCCTGTGTGGCAGTTTTTTACCTCTATGGTAGAAATGTGTTGAATAATATGTTGCGATCAAATAACTAAAAGTCAAGTATTTCTTTTAAAGCACTATATTGATCTTTATATGAAGTACAGAAAAGAATGCTTTCCAGAATTAAATCTTAGACCAAAACGTCATAATATATGCCATTATCCGGATGAGATAACGAATTTTGGTCCTCTTAAGCATTTGTGGACCTTAAGATTTGAGCAAAAACATCAGTATTTCAAGCAAATATGCAGAAGAATAAAAAAATTTAAAAATATTACGTTATCCCTCTCTTAAAATCATCAGCAGTATCAATCCAGTTTGCACGAAGATCGATTTAGAGTTAACTTAATATGCGATGAATCTGAAAACATTTCGATTGGCATGTTCAATTTTACTCTACTACCACAATTCCAATTGGCATAAAAAAAAAAATACTTTTCTTAATACTGAATATAAAGAAAATGATTACATTATAATAAATAAAGATGAAATCGGAAATATAAAGGTGATGAAAATAAACTCAATTTTTGTGGATACAAGTTACCAAAATGCAATATTTTATGGAGAAGTCTTATCGATGTGGCATAACTACACATCGCTTTTGTTCCAAAGTTATAACATACAACAAACGTACAGTTTGGCTTATATAAAAAAAATAGTTAATCCACATCCAGTAAAAATTTATAATGGGGAAGGAACATACTATTGCAGTTTATTTGAATCGCTACCTGATCATCATCTTTATGAAAATATCGACTAGTAATTAAATCGTTTTTAAAATGTATTACATATAAAAAATACAACAAATTAGAAATGGATAATTGGTCAGGACTTTATATAAGATAGCATACGATACACCTTTTTGTAGTACTGTTGTATTTTTAATTAACCTTTAGACTTTTGATTGGTTTATTCCAATATTCGATACGCAATGAGTTTAATATCTATTCATTTTTAAAAATGTGTTATATTCAGCTTATGTCAACTCAACGTATACAAAATTTATAACTATGCTGCAGTTTATATTTATACAATAATATAAATCAGGATTTATCGTGCTAAAAGTGGAAAAATTTTACACACTCTTAGCTAATACTTTATAGTCTCAACCACAAAATGGTGTAAATATGTACATATATCCAAATCAGACATTTATTTAAATTCGAACTCCAACTTAATTTCGGATCCCAAATTTTTTATTTTTATTTTGTGGTAGAAAGGATAATTTAGATGTACTTCAGTCTGTGTTAAATTATTCTACAAACTGTATTTCAAATTGGATGATTAATAATTACTTATCAATTAATGCAATGAAGACAAAGGCAATGTTATTTTCGACCTCACATAATTATGTTCAGGATGTTTATTTATCTATTAACCCTTTCCGGGGCACTATAAGATATCAGTAAATATAAAACAAAATTTTAAGTTGATTTCGTTTATAATAGTGTTTCATTGGAAAATATGTATTAAAATTTTTTTTATCCTTGTAGGATTCTGAACAAGGGCATGTTATTACATATGTACCACCGCGCACAAAATGAAGGATTCATTTATGAAAATCACTAAAGCATGATTTATTTTTGCTTAACCAAAGAGGCAAATTAAAAGTCGAAGTCGATTATTATAGTAGATCCCTGTTTCGTGTCAGAAAATTATGTTATTCGACCTGTAGTATTTTGTTTAATTTTGGCACTTCTCTAACGTTCACTTTTGTGCTTAAATAAATCCCATATCTATTTTTTCTCACATAAAAGTAATTTTATTTTTAAAATATAAACTTAAAATTACATGTTAAAACTGTATTTATACCATACCAATGCGCACAGAATTTATAAAAAATATTTGAAATGGTGGTATGTTTTTCATACCACCGGCCCGGAAAGAGTTAATGGAACTAATATTGAATTTGTACACCATTTATCTATCTTAGGTGTAGTTATTGACTGCAATTTGACATTTGAATATCATATTAGATATCTTACGTCAAGGGTATTTTTTATTTTGAGGAGATTATATAATACAAATCTTATTATTCCTGTTTATGTCAAGGAAAGAATTGTTCACAGTACTATAATGCCTCTTTTTCTATATTGTTTGGAGGTATTTTCTGGTACTTGGGGTTATAATATTAGGGACATTCAGTTGCTATTTAACAGAGTTATAAGATATGTATATTCAGTAAGAATTCGTGAACATATTACAGAACATGTTATTCGTTTTCTTGGAACATCGTTTCGTGATTTTATTAAAATACGTCTCCTATTATATTTCTATCGAGTTTTTAATATAAATTGTCCTTTGTTTATATCAAATTTTTTTAGATTTACTAGATCTCATAGTCTAATTGCACCTTTCAATACTCCTTGGGTAAGTCGGTCTTTTCATAGGCGTGTGTTTTTATTATTTAATGCGCTGCCAGCATCTTTAAGGCAATTCAATTATAGCGTTCATGTTTATAAAAGAAAACTTTTAAATAATTTTCAATAATTACAACAATTTTATTTTCTTTTTGATAATTTTTTATTACTACATTATTCTTTTTTTCTCGTTTCAATTTGGGATAGCAAAATGTTATATACTTTATTTATACGGTATCAAATAAATAGTTATCAGGGTTTTAATTTATAAATTTTAAGGTAACCTTAAGTGAGTGGTATATTGTAATTTATTAATTGGCCTCTAGGCTTTGAAATTACAAAATGTTGAATAAAAAAAAAAATATAAATACAACCACTAAAACCATTGTCTCAAAATATTTAAAATTTTTTAAACCAAGATTTAAATCATATGCTCATTGAAATCTCCGTAATGCAAAAAAAACTAAACAAATCCACTGTGTTCAAATATTTTAAAATAAAATTCAAGTCATTGAATTTTAAGTCAATAAATAAAAGAAGCAAACGTGCACAAAAATATCAACAATTAAAATCATCAAAACCGTAAGTAAATTTTACATATTTAAAAAATTGTTTTTTTTAATAATTATTTTTAAAAGTTGTAGATTAAATATTGTGCTTGAACTCGTCAGTCTGTCTTTCCTAACAACCATAAACCAGAAAAAATGGATTGTATGCCGTGCAAAATATGGAGTGAAGATCGCGTCATTAAAAAAATGTTCATGACGATTCCATCAGTCAAAAGTATTTTACAAGAAGTTAAGTGTTTTGCTCATTACTGGGGCTGAATCGTAGATTGTCGTAAATTGTCATACTCTTACATTTCCTGGGATTCTCGATTTAGTAGCAGATAATCTTTTTTTGTGATATTTCTTTCTTTTTTTCCATTTCTTGTTTAAGTTCTTCAATAGTATCATGCAATTCTTTGAGTTGTTTTTCAAAATTCTTATTCAATTTTGATTGTTGTAACTTATTTAATTATTTTTCAATTAGATCGATTTTCTTAAACTTTAAGGCACAATAGCTGTGTTTATGCCGGAAGCTATAGAAGTTGGTTTCTGTAATTCCCATACAAATTTGACATAACTAACGTTAAGCGTTAACACTAAACGTTGGCTCATGTCAACTTTATATGAGAATGACACTAGCCAATTTTGATAGCTGGCCACAGCTAATATGCCTGGCGTGTTATAGTTTTATGTCGCATGTGTACGGGATATCCAATTTTAAAGACAAAACACAATCATCATAGGCTTGTTGATAATAACCAAAGGGCCATAGCACGATGAGCAAAGTCTAATGATAATTCATCACTGTTAATGGTATCCAAAGCTGCAAATATAGCAATATTGTAGAGGCGGCATGACCCCAGGGCGTTACCATGTTTCCCTTTGGCAGCCAATACTTGATTACCTTGTTGTCTCAAATAATTGGATTCTTTGATATTTTCAACATTATCTTTTAAGGATAATTTGAGCAAGAAAACAGATGATCAAACTCACCACTATTGTGGTGTAAAAACGGCTGAATGTAAATTGTTTTGGTGTAAATAGCTTTGCTTAAGCAGCAAGCTAGCAAAGTTGGCTTATGTCATTCCCAAGAATATTTGACGAAAGCAAACGTTTAAGGCTGGATTAGCCAGACGTAAACGTATCTTTTTCGTAAATCAGTTCTATATATGGGCCAGAAATCATAACGAAAAGGCTCAAGTATTAGCTGATCATTTTTATAGAACTTTCTCTAATGAAATGGACAAACAAAATATTACTCTGCCAAATATCATTTCATCTACAAACTGACACATCAAAAACATTTCTATACATGAAGTTAAAGCTACTATTAAAACAAGATTTGATGCTAAAAAATCCCCTGGCTATGACAGAGTAACGGGCAAACTATTAAAAGAACTACCAATGAAGGGACTTATCTACATAAGAAATATCTTTAACGTTATAATATCAATGAAATATTTTCCTAAAGTATGGAAAGTTGCAGAAATAATCGCTATTGCAAAGCCCAACAAGGACGCCACAAGGGCTACTTCATATAGGCCAATAAGTCTATTACCACTTTTATCTAAATTATTTGAAAAACTTATTTTTGATCGACTAGAACCAATACTTATAGAAAGAAATCTTATACCAGCGCATCAGTTTGGTTTTAGACCCATGCACTCTACGATCCAACAAATACATAGAGTAACTAACAAAATCTCATCTGAAATTGATAAGAAAAATTTTTGCGTGGCCACATATCTTGATGTAGCGAAAGCGTTTGACAGTGTGTGGCATGCTGGCCTACTTTATAAATTGGAAAAAAAAAACTACCAATGGACTTTTTTCTTATTCTACAAAGTTGTTTAACTGACAGGCACTTTTATGTTAAATATAAAGATGAATGCTCAAGCATAATGAAAATGGAAGCGGGAGTTCCGCAAGGTAGTGTCCTTGGCCCTACCCTATACCTTCTGTACACAGCAGACATTCCTACTCCAACAAGAAACACATATATGATTGCAACATTTGCAGACGACACTATCCTTTTGTCAACAAATAAAGATATAACTTTGGCCATATCAAACCTTCAACAATTGCTGGACAATACTCTAAACTGGTTTAAAACCTGGTGTATTTTAGTAAATAGTGAAAAAACAGTACAAGTGACTTACACAAATAGGAAGATAAGTGATCATCAAGCAATTACGATAAACAACACTCCGATTTAAAATGATAATAAAGCTAAATATCTTGGCATGATAATCGACTCTAAATTAATCTGGAAAGATCATATCATCCGTAAGAAAAACGAAGTAAAGTACAAATTTGGACAACTTTACTGGCTCTTAGGAAAGGATTCAACTTTATCCTTACAAAACAAATTGCTTATATACAAAACAATAATAGCTCCTATTTGGAAATATGGCGCATAGCTCTGGGGTACTACAAGCAACTCTAATATAAAAATCATCCAACGAGTTCAATCAAAAATACTGACAACTATTATAAACGCCGAATGGTACATATCCAATCAAAATATACATCGTGATCTTAACGTCCAAGAAGTCATAAGGAATTCCAGCTTAAAACATACATTTAAACTTACAACTCATTCTAACAATGAAATTAGACAAATACCCTATAATGAGCTCTTAGGTTCAAGAAGACTTAAGCGATGCACTCCATCGGAGCTATTTGTCCGATTCTTATAATTGATAATTTGGCAAAATATATTTTATATAATTTAATATAAATGTTTACTTACACTAAATATAAGTTATCTTAAGTGTTGATTTAAGTTAATTAATACCCAAACCTCAAAACTAATTACTAATTGTCATATAGAGACAGGTGTAATTAAATAGGATGTTAAAAAAAAGTATATGCATATATATATATATATATATATATAAATTAAAGTGGCCATTTATTTTTGAAAAAGATTGTTTTAATGACCATTTCCAAATATTAATGAATCTAGATTCATCTATTTTTACAAACAATTTTAAATCATCTCAGGATAAAATTCTTCAATTTTTTAAAAGTCGCATGAAGCAAAGAGTAACTGAAAATATAAAAAACACCGATAGAATTTTCAATTTAAGGTGCAATAGCTGCGTACTTCAAGAATATAACCTATTTGTATAACCTATTTGTATAAACATTTTGAGGTAGAAGTTGAACTATATCAAAGTAAAATTATTATTTTTTATAGTTGTTATTTGTATTTTTTTACAGTTGGAAAAATATTGGACGACATTAAGGAGGAAGTCCCAACTAATACACCATTCATTGCTTTTATTCCTAAGTATTTTTAATGGTAAAAATTAAAAGAGAGCATAAGCAAATTTTAAATTTTTGAATGAAACAAGCTTTATGAGAACCCTGTACAAAACGGCTAAACGATCAGCTGTTTTAGTCTTGTAAATGTACATGTATTTAGGGTGTGTGTCACACGGTAGCAAAGTGGCATGTTAAAAATATTTTTTGTATGGTGAAAAAGTTTTAAATTTTTATGTGTGAAAAAGAATGGAATTTATTTATTTGTGTTGTTTTCATTTAGATTTAAGAAGCTTTCAAATTTTAACACTTCAAAAATTTCTATTCTTATGTCAAAAATTCTACTAGCCCTATGGGCTAGTGAAATTTTATTCACCTCAAAACTTTTAAAAATTTACTAAGAAGCATACTTTGCTACCATTTAACACACACCCTTACTATACCTTTTGGTCTTGTTATATTTCCCTACATTCGTAAATAATATTTCTTATAAAGTTTTTCGTTTTTTCTTTTTAGAACATGAATTCATTGAGAAGGGGTACATATTTATAGAAAAAGAACTTGTGCTTGATGGCAAAATTAACGTGATCGAACAAATTAATTCAGTGATCCAGTTTTATTATATTTTTAATATTTTATATCCTAATCAAATATCTCAAACTATGGAATTTTTATTCCGCTATTTTTACAAATCATATCCATCGGATAGTCGAGGCAACACAAGAAATGTGAACAACGTACAAAAAATCAACAATTTAATCAAAAAACTATCAGAATTTAAGTAACTTCTGTTTATTACACTGCGCTACAGCAATTTCACTCAATACTTTTAAGCAATTTTATTACATCCTTAAGGAATTCCTTCTCATAAGGCGTTGGCGAATTTAGTAAAACGTTTCCATAGAAATTAAATTTTTTACAACCAAAATGAACAAAAACTTAATTTTTTTTTTGGTAAATTTAATACAGTTTTTATGAAATATGTATAAGTTTTACTTGACTTGATAAATATTTCAATAGAAGTGGTTATACCGACCTTACTGTCATATACGCATAAAAACGTCTGCGCATACGAATTAAATTTAGTTATTGAGATATAACTCATTATAAATAAAATTCATTTTTAAAATAAATGTATTGTCTTTATTACAAAAATAATTGGATTGTTTTATTTTTCAACATTGTGGTGGTAAATACACAAATTTTTGGGGGATTTTTACGCATTTGCAATGGATTTTTTGCGCATTTTATGTGTAATTTTACACGTACACATTTGGTAAATTTACCCTTTAAATTAAAAATTTCATTTAATTTTTACGCACTTTCAAAGTAGTTTTACTCATTTTGTGTTCACCAGCTTACGCATAATGTGTGTATTTTTTTCATTTACGCACACAGAGTAAATTTACCCATCTTATAGTAGGAGTACAGTTTCCTACTATAAGTTGGGTAAATTTAAAATATGTAGTTAATTTAATATTTTTGGTAAATTAATTAATTGAAAGCCTAATCCAAGGCTATATCGCCATGGGGCAGGATATAGTTTTAATGTGATTTTGCGCCACCTATTCAAAAATAGCGGCACTAAAGCAATTATGCATTTTGCTCTTTCTTTATATATAAATTTCTTTAGACATAGCCTAGCGCCACCTACTCAAAAGCAGCGGCACTAAAGCAATTATGTATTTTGCTCTTTCTTTAGATATAAATATCTTTGGTTACAAAAACAAAAAATACATTTTATGGAATGAAACGAAAAACCAACAAAGCTTAACAGAAAAACCCCATCTGGTTTACTATATCTCCTATAGTAGCCAAAGAATTGGAGATATTTGAACGGAAAATCCTAAGAAAATGCATCGGAAAAAATTATGAAAATTTCATAAAACGATTTTCAATTAGTTACGTCTATGAAAATGCCGATGTTCTACCCTTCTGTAGGTACTCCATCTCATTGCAAGCCAGATTTGTTGAGAAACTGCGCTACACGATAATATGCTTGTCAGCCAAATATACGAAAGCGAGAAAAACACCATCTGGGCTGGATCTACATATTTTTCTCCTGTCGGTATAATAAATGGACGTATTAACGACGATCTAGCTCCTCTGGACCTTACCTCATTCTATATGAGCCCAGCCTCAGGCAATCATAGGGGATGAAGACGATATACGTATATACTAAATTTTGCATAAACTGTAATATAAATATGTTTTGTCAATTTATGTAACAGAACTTTTGTTAATTAGTTTTAGGCCCAATATTATAACTTGCCTTTCAGGTGCGTGTTAGTTAAAGGTAACTTTAGCTAAAGTGAGGAATAAAGTGACCTTTAACATTTTTTGGTTATTACAACTTTCTCATAAAATAAAATTAAGTTTTTTGAAAATATGGCATTACCAGAGCAAAAGCCAATTACTTTTGACAAATTAAAATGGTTTTTTAAAATACATAGTGGCAACGACGTACTTTTATTTATTTATTTACTTACAACAAACAAAAAATACAAACAAAAAACAAAATTTCTTCGAATTGTGTAAAAGATCAAAATGTTTGTTGTAAAAAAATTTACATTGTCGACGCCGAACACAGAAATAAAACAAGTAGCAAAGATACGGTCAAAAAACTACACGGCAACTACACTGCAGAGCAGAAAATGTGGAAACTTTAAATGCTTAAACCTTAAGTTAAAAGTTAAAGGTAAGATGAACTTACCTTTAGCTTATCGGCAACTTTTAGGGTAAAGTGTACTTATAATAACGAGAAACTAATAATCTGCCCGTTAACATCCTATCTTTAGCTATCGGCAAGTTATAATAATGGGCCTTAGTAAAGTTATTTATTTAGTTTTAGTAATGTTATTTACAGAAGTCTGTTCTGTTAGCGACTTTAACAATGCTGCTTTTTACGTTAACTTAGTTATTAGAGTAACACACATATAGCTCTAAGAATGTTATTATTCTCATAGTATGTAAGACAATAAATGTAATCGAACAAGAAGAAGACTTAATAACATTTTTACCTACTTAACAGAAAAAAAATAGATACAGAAAAGTTGTACAAATTTGTATGGAAAATTTGGAGGTACCTTCACATTTTTACTCATAACTTTTGAACCGCTGAACCGATTTTGCTCATTTAAAATACCAAACTGCTCGGGAGGATGTTCAATAATCTGGGTAAAAATAGGCTTGTGTCTTCGCGTCGTGATCGCCATTTCAACAGACAGACGGACATCGCAAAATTAACTTAGAATTGCATAAGGATCACGAATATATATACTTTATGGGGTCTTTAACCTATATTTGGAGCCAAGTGTTCCGTTGCTTGATTCCTAAAGTTCGGCGCAGTAATTATTACTAAATCGAAATTTAGGAGACAGGCAGCAAGAACACAGGGGGTCCTTGAAGCGTATACACAGCACATCGAACGATGGTGCCTTAGCCTATCAGGACCCCAATGACCGTCCATGCGTGGAGTTTAAGCTAGACTTATCCAGATGCAGACGTGGCTCCTTGTGATGAACAACACGGAGTCCCATCTGCGACTGGATAATCTATGCTTTAATCCACATCCTGCTCGAGGTGGCTCTGCTTTTACAGAACATGGCGGATCTAGAGCGGACACTCGATAAAACCCGTAATCCTAGGTGTTATCTGTACCGTGCCTATGGGACGAATAGCACTACGTTAGTGTGTTTTTGAACGGTGGCCTCCAGGGCGTGGCGTACCCTGGTTGTATCAGCTCACTGGTAGCACAGGGCTCTGCTACTATGTGTTCTGTTGTAATCCCTTATTTTTCTTTTCTTTTAGATGGACTCTAATAATCTATTAAATAAAGAGCAAGAGAAGACCGATGCAGGTCTCACCTTAGGTGGCAAAGAGGTTTCAAACCTAAAAGGCACAGAGGTAGCAATAGTTTCGGCTGAGCAGACATTGGGCGCTCTGGATTCCAATGTTGCCGAACCCATGGATGTTAGTAGTTTAACTCAGGACCCTCCGGGCCCTATTTCAGACACAACTACGAACATCCCAACGGACGAGGAGGATGAGCTGTTAAGCTCCCAGCCTGTAAGTGCCGTCACAGTCCCAGGCGATCGGTCGAAACCGAAGACTGAGCGCGTGAAGCTCTGCGGGGCGGCTCGCAAACGCTTGCGGACGTACCTGGATGAAGGTATTGACCTAGAGGTTGCGCGGCGGCTTTGTCAGTTGCCAATGCGCGAGGCCCGTAAGGAGGTCAAAGAGCTCACAGGTAGCAGGAAAAGGGTGCGCTCAGATGGCTCGACACCACCTGAAACTAGACATCCTGCAAAGCGGACAGCTGATATGGCTGCAGCTGGCACACCTTGCAAGACTGTAGGCGCTATACTGCCGAAACCAGCCTTGCCAGTTCCGGCCAACCAGCGGAAACAAGAGGTATCCTACAAGGATGCAGTTGCCACCGTGAAGATTGGTGTTATTCCACCTGATTTCCCGGCAACTAGATGGATGGATGAGCAGCACTACTCCATCCAAAGAGCTGTGCTGCACAAAATAGCGGAGCTGAGTAAGGGAACAATTAAGCCCAGTTTCTCGAGTTGCTCCTTTAAGCCAGGGTGGCTCAGTTTTGTTTGCCGCGACAAGGACACGGCGCAGTGGCTGGAGACTTATGTCCCCACTCTAAAGCCATGGAGCGACGCTGTGTTGAAGGTGGTTGCGGAGGAAAAAGTGCCGAAGGCCCAAGTGTTCGTGGGTTATTTTCCCGAGAAGGAGGACACGTCTAATGATCTACTTCTTAGACTAGTTGAGGGCCAGAACTGCGAGCTTTCGGTTGGGTATTGGAAGGTGTTGAATAGGGTTATCAAGGGTGGCATAGTTGAGCTCACCCTGTCTATTGACCCTATCTCAGCTGATATACTCAAGCGAAAGGATCACAGGGTGAACTTTGGGTTTGGAACAGCGCTGGTAAGACCCACCCGACAACAACATGGGGTCGGGCGCGACATACCCAAACAGGCAAAGGCAAGCATTTCTGCAGCCACGGCCAAATCCGACACACGAGTTGTTACTAGCTTACACACGTCGGATGATAAACCGTGCTGTTCGAAGGACCTTGCTATGCCTAGTTCTACTGAGCCCACAACCAAAAAACGGGTCGATTTTAAGGCTTCCGAAAGGCGGAAAAAGGGTGAGCGGCACTCGGCAGAAGAAGCTGTGCTGCTTAACTCAAATCGTGGCAGAAAGGTGGCAAAGCGTGCTGCCAAACACAAATAATGGCAGCCAAAAAAGCTGGAGCACCAAAGCACCTCAGGTGCTTACAGGTGAACCTTCACCATGCAAAGGCGGCATCGGACATCGCCAGCAGAAGGTTCACAACGGATGTCCTGGACGTAATGTTCATCCAGGAGCCTTGGGTGCACAATGGAGTCATAAAAGGGCTCAATGCAAGTCAAGGTAAGCTGATCTATAATTCTCAATTAACTAGGCCCAGAGTGGCCACCTTTGTGAGGAATAGTCTAACCTTTCTTCCAATTTCAGCATTTTTCTCGGGAGATTTGGTAGCAATCTCCGCAATGTTACCCTCCCTATCCGGGGTACATGAGGTAGTACTCGCCTCCGCGTACTTGCCTGGCGACGCAGAAGCGGCACCAACAGCTGAGGTTTCGGCCTTGGTTGAATATTGCCGAAAGAGGTCAGTGAGCTGGATCCTAGCATGCGACGCCAACGCACATCACACGGTATGGGGGAGTAAGGATGTCAACAAACGTGGTGAGTACCTGCTAGAATTTATATGTAGGAATAATATAAACATAGCGAACAGGGGTGACGTACCGACTTTTAGGAATGCAATTAGGTCAGAGGTCTTGGATCTCACTCTTACGAGCTCCAATTTGTCTTTTGCCATCTCTGACTGGCATGTCTCCAACGAACTATCAATGTCTGACCATCAGCACCTGGTCTTTGATGTTATCGGTTCATTGGATTCCAATCAGGTTTATCGCAATCCTAGACGTACGAACTGGGAAAACTTCCGCCATCACTTGGGGGGCGACACCAACTTTTCCAAGGGGTTGATTCTGAGCTCAGGGGAAATTGATTATGAGGCGGCGGAAATTCAAGGGAATTTAACTTCTGCTTACGCTGCGAGCTGCCCACTAAAGACCGGGAGGACAAAGAGAGATGTTCCATGGTGGAACAGTGGTTTGGAGGAGCTCAAAAGTAAAGCCAGAAAGCTCTTTAATAATGCCAAACGAACAGGTGACTGGGTCACCTATAGGGCTGCACTCACTGCATATAACAAGGAACTACGCAGATCCAAAAGGTCCACGTGGCGCAGTTACTGTGAGAGGATCTCGAATCTTCCAGAAGCTGTGCGACATCAAAAGGCCCTATCACAGGATCATACGAATGGTATCTGTACTCTAAGGAGACCAGATGGGTCCTACACTGAATCTCCCGTCGAAACCTGCAAACACCTGCTAGATACGCACTTCCCGGGATGCGTAGTCTCCGGCGGGTCGGATGCTACTTGGGGAATCCCAAACCTAACGGGGAGGAATGTACATCTATCGGGGTCTATCTTTCAGGAGAGCAGGGTAAGGTGGGCGGTGAATGAGTTTTCTCCATACAAATCTCCAGGTCCGGACGGGGTCTATCCATGCCTGTTGCAGCAGGGGTTGTACGCAATTATCCCCAGGCTGGTTAGGATATTTAGATCCAGTCTGCTATTTGGTCATGTACCATCACCTTGGAGAGAGGTGAAAGTGGTCTTCATACCAAAGGCAGGGAGAAAGTCCGAACAGTTGCCTAAATCGTATAGACCAATTAGCCTCAGCTCGTTTCTCCTTAAGACTATGGAGAAAGTCTTGGATCGCTATATTAGGGACACTTACCTCGCACGGAGACCGATACACGGTCTTCAGTTCGCGTATCAGCGGGGAAAGTCTACCGAAACAGCTGTTCATCACGTTGTCGATATGGTTGAGAGGGCACTAGGGGCAAAGCACATTGCCCTTTGTGCCTTTATAGATATACAGGGCGCTTTTGACAACACGTCCTACGGTGCGATTAAAGGGGCCATGCTGCGTAAGGGTATCTCTCCAGTCATTGTGGACTGGACTCTAGAGATGCTAAGGTCCAGGGTAATCACCGTTGGTAAAGGGTCTGCACTCAGGACTGTGAATGCGACCAGAGGGTGTCCTCAGGGGGGTGTTTTATCGCCATTATTATGGACATTGGTCATAGATGAGTTGCTCGAGGGTCTAAACGACCAGGGCTTCAAGACCTACGGCTATGCAGATGATCTTGTCATATCCGTCGTTGGATTGGATGACAGGACGATCTCAGAGCGCATGCAAGAGGCTCTGAACTTTACTCTTTCATGGTGCCAGGGAAAGGGCTTATCCATCAACCCGTCGAAGACGATACTGGTACCATTTACAAATAAAAGGAAGGTTAATCTATCAAGGCCCGTTGTGGGGGGCATGGTGATAGATTACTCTGATAAGGTTAGGTATTTGGGGGTTACTCTTGACAAATCTCTAACCTGGAATGATCATATTGACTCGCTGTCCAAAAAGGCCACCAGAGCTCTTTATGCCTGCCAAAGGCTCTTTGGGAAGACATGGGGTCTGAGTCCGCGGATGGTGTATTGGTCATTCATTACTATTGTCAGACCTATGATCACCTATGCGGCCATCGCATGGTGGCCTAAGGTCGAGCAGTCGAAAACGATGAGTGCTCTTAAGAGGATCTACCGTTTGGCGTGCATTGGTATAACGGGCGCCAGCGGGACGTGTCCTACGGATGCCATCGGGGCCATGCTGGGAATTCCTCCGTTGCATATCACTGTAATGGAGGCGGCCGTCATGGGCTCAACTAGACTTAGGGAATTCGGTAGCATGAGGGGCGGCGACCTAGGACCCGGTTTCCAGCGCGCCCTTCCCATGGGCAAATATCCCTAAATTTTTCAGGCGGAAATCTACGCCATATGTGTGTGTGAGGAATGCCTACGGAGGCGTGTGGTCAGATCTCGTATCTATATTCTCTCTGACAGTCAGGCGGCACTCAGGGCTCTTATGTCCCACGAGGTGTCATCTAAACTTGTCATAGAATGTATTACGGCACTCAACCGACTCGGTAGGAGCAACTCCCTTACCCTGGGATGGATTCCGGGCCATGAGGGCAACGAAAGGGCGGACTGTCTGGCCAACCGTGGTGCCCGCCGGCCCTTCATAGGCCCTGAACCTTTCTGCGGGGTGCCCATGGGCTACATTAAGGAGAGGCTCAGGTTGTGGAGAGAGTCGAAATTCTACGATTATTGGCAAACATCTCGTGGCCAACGACAGGCTAAGAGATTTATATCTATGCCCAGTGGTGGGTCTGGGCGACTACTGGCCCTTGGTCGAAGGGACCTAGGGACCCTGACTGGATACTTTACTGGACATTGCAACCTTAGGTACCATAAGCACAAGAAGGGTCAATCGGACACTGAACTGTGCAGGTTTTGCGGGTTGAAATCGGAGACGTCAGAGCATGTCCTCTGCGATTGTCCTGTGCTTTGTGTCAGGAGGATCAAGTTTTTGGGTGACCGTTTCTTGTCGCCTTCCGACATTTGGAACACTTCACCCGGCAAGGTTCTTGGCTTCATCAATAGCTTGAACCCTTAGGGTGATTCTAGGCAGCACAAAAGACCTACTGTGGTCGCGGTGCGTAGTGCCATTTGAAATAAATAAATAAATAAATAACCTATATTTCGACATCTTACAAACGGAATGAAAAACTGATATATACCCTCACCATATATGGTGGAGAGTATAAAAATTTGTTCAAGTGACACTCGAACAACTTAATGTTATTTTATCTTAAATAAATTCAATTATAACCCGGGCTGTCAACTTTCTGACTTCTTTTACTTTTCCAAAAAAAAATAAATACATTTTCAGCATTTTAATTTATTTATTAACAAAAAAAAAATTGATATAAATTGATATTTTTTATGTGTAAAGGATATTGATATAAATTGATATAAATTTATTTCAAAATTGTCAAGCAATAATTAAAAAATTCTGATATTTTTATAAATATTTTTATAATTTGTGTACCTTTGGAACGCTTTTTTTATTTTTGTTTCCAGTTGTGAAAGATAATTTGCAAAAAAAGAAAATTTATTCATGTAAAATCCTCTAAAAAAAACTAACCGAAATTTCATTTCTGTTTTCAGTGGTTTTCAAATGATGTAACGATTAATACATTTATGGCAAATCATCCCTTTTGGTAACATATAAAAAAAAATTCTTTAATTTTTTGAAATATTTTAAAGGAAAATTGTACCGTAAATTGATTAGCGAAATATTTTAAATAACAAAGAATTGCGGTTTGCGATTGTGTAATGCAATCTTAATCGACATGTCATCGTTATTTGGAATCACTCGTTTTCACTGAAGTTTTTTTTTATTAAAGTGCCGCATAGTGTAATTTATATTTTTTATATCAATATACATAATAATAAAAAAATGAAACCCATTGCCTTTTGACTCTGTAATTTTTGGGGTTTATTTAGTAAATTTGTAGGTAGACCACGAATAGGCGGGATGGTAAAAAAAATATACCAGAATGATAAAAACTACAAAAAAGGAATTTTTTAAATTACATTTAAATGCATTTGGAACAGATATTTTTGCAGCATCTATAAAGTAAGCTAATAAACCATTCAAATCAGTCTCCTAGTTTTTAAAATACATCAATCGTCATGCCGGAAAATTTATCCAGCTTTTAAATTTAAATACCAGCTTCCTAAAATTTATTTTTATTTCATTTTTTTTTTCAAGAACCTGCTAAAAATATTTTTTAGCAAATTTTTAAGCAAAACTAAAATTGTGATGTAAAAAAGTATTCGATTTAACATGGAATGGATAATATCTAACAGCGGGTATAAATGGGTTGAGATTGTAGCCGAAATGCCGGCTAAATAATCGGTTGCTCACTAATTGTAATATTTATTTGATATTATGCATTTGTAACACTCACCAATTAGTTATTTGTAATGCAGTCGGAGCTTCTTTTATTAAATCTTTATTTTATTTTTATCGCGCGAACCGATTACCGTTTAAACTTTATTAATTTTTACAAGATTTTAATATAAACTTGATTATAATTAATATTTTTTTAAATATCAGTAACAACTGATAATTACAAAAAAAAAAAAAAACACACACACACACAAATCAAAATGCATTTGATTATTATTGCATTTCCAATACAAAGATCAACCCTTTTCACTGAACTTGCTAAAATATTCTTTTTTTTTAACTTATAACAAATAGCTCTCTTTTTTCTAGGAGAAATATTACCATTGAGGAAAAATATGAATTAATTTTAATTTTAACAAACACCCAAAAATAAATATTTTAAATTTGAAAAGAAGAACAAAAAAACAATAACATTTTTTTACTTGCAAATTTAACTACTTTACCAATCAGGAACATTATTAGGCTCTTTTCAATCATGATTACTTTCGCTCAATGCAAAAATATAGAAACAACAATAATTACCAATTTTTTTTATTTATTTGAGAATATAGAAAATAGAGCAAGCAAAATTAATAACTTTTTTCATAAAAAAATGAGCAAACACTGGAATGAATTTTATATATTTGCTTTTATTTAAAACATATATAGCTTATATTCGGCAATTTCATTTATTTTTTAACACTTTTTTAAAATACTCAATGGTATATACATTTTTCTAATATTTTCAATGAAATAAAACACTTATTCACAATATATATGTATTAATTTCGAACACGGAATATGCGTTCAGACAACCGGTTTACTTGAGGGATAAGCTGCAACTAAATTTTAAAACGAATTCAAGGAGAATATATAAATAATCGGGAATTAAAGTATTTGGAATTTAGGGAAATAAACTGGAAAGCAACGTAAGTAACAACAATAAAAACTCAAGTTCAATATTATTTTGATTTAAATATGATGCTTACTCCAGAAATACATTATCTAAAAAATTTTATTTTTTTTTTTGAAAAATATATTTGCCGTTCTCTGAAGCTAAATAAGACAATAAAAATCTTATAAATATTTGAATAAAATAAATTATGTTTTTGCTCCTCTTATATGAATTTGAAAAGTGCTGTTGATTTTTTAAAGGTTCCAGTAGATGTTACGATGTTACGTTTCGTAACGTGTCGTTATGGATGGCTCTTTGTGTACGTATTTAGTCTTTTTCGTAAAATCGTTTCAGCTACTTTGGCTGAAAATTACTAATTTGATAATTAGTTGAATATAAGGTCAATTCCAGAATATGAATTAATTAATTTTATATGTACCCATTAGAGATGTTTGAAAAATATGAAAGTGAATTCTTAAGTCCACGAATGCGATAATTTGGTTCTTTGGTATATTAAAATGTGTACTAAAACAGACTTCAGTTGCCGATTGAATACAGAAAATTCTATGCAGAAATGGAGTGAAAATTGGAATAGTGAAGTGGAAAAAATCACTTTTTATAGTTTTTTTTTTTTTTTTTTTTTTTATATTTATTACTCAAGATATATTTTAACTCAAAATGCTAAAATAATCGAAATGTATACTTAAGAATCTTTCTTAAAACGTATAATAAATGGAAATCGGTTTAAAAATATCCAAGTTATTACAAATGCCACAGGTCAAGAATGCTTTAAACACCTTTAGGTGAGGGAATTAAGGAACAAATTTTATTATTTTTTTAATTTTTTAATTATACACAGAATAAAATTACAAAATTCTGTTTGTAATATTGAACATCTTTCGTAGAATATTTTTGTCCACACCAAAAAAAAAAATATAATTTTTAAATAAGAAAACTTTTTGTTATTTTTTTGTAATTTAAATTTTTATTTGAAAAGTAACAATTCACAAACATTTCAAAAAAATTGTTAGAAATCGAATTTGAATTTTAACAAATATTTTTAATTACTTCAAATTTTGTGATACTTGTTTCTGTGGTTATTATTTATTAACTTTTTAAATGCTTTATATTTTTTTAAGACCAACAACTGCAAAAACTTAAAAAATTAAAAAACAAAATAAACACGGTCTTTTTAAAAAAGTTTATGTTTTATTTGAAAAATTTATTAAAACACCTCTGTTTCTTTTACACACTTTTTTAATTCACAAAACTCACCACTTAGCATTAGTGTCATGAGGCTATCTCTATTATTATAAAAGAAAACTCGCCTGATATAACGGTTTTTGTAAACAATTGGTCGATTCCCTCTAAACATAGCGCAAATTTTTACAAATTAAACTGTTTTATATTTTTTTAAGACCAACAACTGCAAAAACTTAAAAAATTAAAAAAACAAAATAAACACGGCCTTTTTAAAAAAGTTTATGTTTTATTTGAAAAATTGATTAAAACACCTCTGTTTTACACACTTTTTTAATTCACCAAACTCGCCACTTAACATTAGTGTCATGCCTGATATTGGTCGATTTTTAAAATGAATAAGAGTATAAGCACAATAGAAATTAAACTGTAAGGCGTGGTGGAAAATATAAAGAAAATTTTAACGGATTTACGAGAATTTACAAAAATTGTTGCAACAATTAATAGCATATTTATTCTCTTTATTATATATTTTTACCATAGAAATGGGAAATAATGGATATGAATAGACATTGTTGGTCAATGTGTGTGTACACACTTTAATACTTTTCATGTAACAATGTTATCTTTGAATTCGTAACTATGTTTTAACACAATTGCAAATTTTTGTTGTATTTTTTACTTTATTAGACATGTCTAATTTTAGTAAAAATAAAGAGTATATTGAACAAATATTATATTTTTATATGAAAAATCTGAGAGTACTAAAAAGTTCGTGATTGAAAATATACTCTTGAGAATTATATACTTTTTGGTGAAACTCAAACAAAAAAAAAAACTACAATAATGCAACAAAAACAATAATAATAAAGGGTTTTGATTGGATAAACTATATACAGTCATTATACCTACATGGGGACTCAACCAAAATTATGAGTTTACTCAATAGTTTCTCTCATTTTTTTACTCTCTCTTGCTCACTAATGCAACTGCAAAAGTCGTGAGCCCACCACTGTTCTAAGACAAAAGTTATTAGTGCAATGAGATGTGAGTAATAAAGGAAAATAGGGAATCATTCTGAGCATGAGAGGATGCCAATGTTAGTAGTAAAGTTTTTTATAACTATTATTAAGCGGCTTATACCTATCGATATTATCAACACAACTCTTCAAGTAATGCCAATATTTATATTGATGGTGTGTATCAGGGATGCGAAAGTTGGTACAATTATACCATTTTTGGTACGATTTTGGTCTTAAAAGTACGATGGTACTCCCATGGCACAGTTTTCGTTTCTCGTGCATGTTTCTGTTATCTCACTTCACACTCATATGTACTCTTATTTTGTTGCTTAATTTACATTCAGTTTTCGTGCAATTAAAGTTACCGTATAAACAGACATAACTTTGGAAGCAACTTTGCATCGTATGAATTGTCAAAAGTTTCTAGTCTAGTCCAAACGAAAGATTTGTTACAATTATCGAATTTTTGTTGCTATAATTTTAAAATAACAAATAGTTTGTTACCTACTTTTTATCTAATTTTTGGGGTTTATTTAGAAAATTTGTAGGTAGACCACGAATAGGCGGGATGGTAAAAAAAATATACCAGAATGATAAAAACTACAAAAAAGGAATTTTTTAAATTACATTTAAATGCATTTGGAACAGATATTTTTGCAGCATCTATAAAATAAGCTAATAAACCATTCAAATCAGTCTCCTAGTTTTTAAAATACATCAATCGTCAAGCCGGAAAATTTATCCAGTTTTTAAATTTTAATACCAGCTTCTTAAAATTTATTTTTATTGTATTTTTTTTTTCAAGAACCTGCTAAAAATATTTTTTAGCAAATTTCTAAGCAAAACTAAAATTGTGATGTAAAAAAGTATTCGATTTAACATGGAATGGATTATATCTAACAGCGGTTATAAATGGGTTGAGATTGTAGCCCAAATGCCGGCTAAATAATCGGTTGCTCACTAATTGTAATATTTATTTGATATTATGCATTTGTAACACTCACCAATTAGTTATTTGTAATGCAGTCAGAGCTTCTTTTATTAAATCTTTATTTTATTTTTATCGCGCGAACCGATTACCGTTTAAACTTTATTAATTTTTACAAGATTTTAATATAAACTTGATTATAATTAATATTTTTTTAAATATCAGTAACAACTGATAATTACAAAAAAAAAACACACACACACAAATCAAAATGCATTTGATTATTATTGCATTTCCAATAAAAAGATCAACCCTTTTCACTGAACTTGCTAAAATATTCTTTTTTTAACTTGTAACAAATAGCTCTCTTTTTTCTAGGAGAAATATTACCATTGGGGAAAAATATGAATTAATTTTAATTTTAACAAACACCCAAAAATAAATATTTTTAATTTGAAAAGAAGAACAAAAAAACAATAACATTTTTTTACTTGCAAATTTAACTACTTTACCAATTAGGAACATTATTAGGCTCTTTGCAATCATGATTACTTTCGCTCAATGCAATAATATAGAAACAACAACAATTACCAATTTTTTTATTTATTTGAGAATATAGAAAATAGAGCAAGCAAAATTAATAACTTTTTTCATAAAAAATGAGCAACACTGGAATGAATTTTATAAATTTACTTTTATTTAAAACATATATTGCTTATATTCGGCAATTTCTTTTATTTTTTAACACTTTTTTAAAATACTCAATGATATAAAATTTTTTTAATATTTTCAATGATATAAAACACTTGCACTATTCACAATATATACATATGTATTAATTTCGAACACGGAATATGCGTTCGGACAACCGGTTTACTTGAGGGGTAAGCTGCAACTAAATTTTAAAACGAATTCAAGGAGAATATATAAATAATCGGGAATTAGAGTATTTGGAATTTAGGCAAATAAACTGGAAAGCAACGTAAGTAACAACAATAAAAACTCAAGTTCAATATTATTTTGATTTAAATATGATGCTTACTCCAGAAATACATTATCAAAAAAATCTAAATTTTTTTTGAAAAATAGATTTGCCGTTCTCTGAAGCTAAAAAGGACAATAAAAATCTTATAAACATTTGAATAAAATAAATTATGTTTTTGCTCCTTTTATATGAATTTGAAAAGTGTTGTTGCTTTTTTAAAGGTTCTATTAGATGTTACGCTCCGTAACGTGTCGTTATGGATGGCTCTTTGTGTACGTATTTGGTCTTCAGCTACTTTGGCTAAAAATTAATAATTTGATAATTAGTTGAATATAAGGTCAATTCCAGAATAATAAATAACAACCACAGAAACAAATATCACAAAATTCGAAGTAATTAAAAATATTTGTTAAAATTCAAATTCGATTTCTAACAATTTTTTTTGAAATGTTTGTGAATTGTTACTTTTCAAATAAAAATTTAAATTACAAAAAAATAACAAAAAGTTTTCTTATTTAAAAATTATTTTTTTTTTGTGTTGACAAAAATTTTCTACGAAAGATGTCCAATATTACACACAGAATTTTGTAATTTTATTCTGTGTATAATTAAAAAATTAAAAAAATAATAAAATTTGTTCCTTAATTCCCTCACCTAAAGGTGTTTGAAGCATTATTGACCTGTGGCATTTGTAATAACTTGGATATTTTTAAACCGATTTCCATGTATTATACGTTTTAAGAAAGATTCTTAAGTATACATTTCGATTATTTTAGCATTTTGAGTAAAAATATATATTGAGCAATAAATAAAAAATAAAAACTAAAAAACTATAAAAAGTGATTTTTTCCACTTCACTATTCCAATTTTCACTCCATTTCTGCATAGAATTTTCTGTATTCAATCGGCAACTGAAGTCTGTTTTAGTACACATTTTAATATACCAAAGAACCAAATTATCGCATTCGTAGACTTAAGAATTTACTTTCATATTTTTCAAACATCTCTAATGGGTACATATAAAATTAATTAATTCATATTCTGGAATTGACCTTATATTCAACTAATTATCAAATTAGTAATTTTCAGCCAAAGTAGCTGAAACGATTTTACGAAAAAGACTAAATACGTACACAAAGAGCCATCCATAACGACACGTTACGAAACGTAACATCATAACATCTAATAGAACCTTTAAAAAATCAACAACACTTTTCAAATTCATATAAGAGGAGCAAAAACATAATTTATTTTATTCAAATATTTATAAGATTTTTATTGTCTTATTTAGCTTCAGAGAACGGCAAATCTATTTTTCAAAAAAAAATTCGATTTTTTTGATAATGTATTTCTGGAGTAAGCATCATATTTAAATCAAAATAATATTGAACTTGAGTTTTTATTGTTGTTACTTACGTTGCTTTCCAGTTTATTTGCCTAAATTCCAAATACTCTAATTCCCGATTATTTATATATTCTCTTTGAATTCGTTTTAAAATTTAGTTGCAGCTTATCCCTCAAGTAAACCGGTTGTCTGAACGCATATTCCGTGTTCGAAATTAATACATATATATTGTGAATAGTGTAAGTGTTTTATTTCATTGAAAATATTAGAAAAATGTATATACCATTGAGTATTTTAAAAAAGTGTTAAAAAATAAAAGAAATTGCCGAATATAAGCAATATATGTTTTAAATAAAAGTAAATATATAAAATTCATTCCAGTGTTTGCTCATTTTTTTATGAAAAAAGTTATTCATTTTGCTTGCTCTATTTTCTATATTCTCAAATAAATAAAAAAATTGGTAATTATTGTTGTTTCTATATTTTTGCATTGAGCGAAAGTAATCATGATTGAAAAGAGCCTAATAATGTTCCTGATTGGTAAAGTAGTTAAATTTGCAAGTAAAAAAATGTTCTTGTTTTTTTTGTTCTTCTTTTCAAATTTAAAATATTTATTTTTGGGTGTTTGTTAAAATTATAATTAATTCATATTTTTCCTCAATGGTAATATTTCTCCTAGAAAAAAGAGAGCTATTTGTTATAAGTTAAAAAAAATAATATTTTAGCAAGTTCAGTGAAAAGGGTTGATCTTTGTATTGGAAATGCAATAATAATCAAATGCATTTTGATTTGTGTGTGTGTGTCTTTTTTTTTGTAATTATCAGTTATTGCTAATATTTAAAAAAATATTAATTATAATCAAGTTTATATTAAAATCTTGTAAAAATTAATAAAGTTTAAACGGTAATCGGTTCGCGCGATAAAAATAAAATAAAGATTTAATAAAAGAAGCTCTGACTGCATTACAAATAACTAATTGGTGAGTGTTACAAATGAATAATATCAACTGTAAAAAAATACAAATAACAACTATAAAAAATAATAATTATACCCTCCACCATATATGGTGAGGGTATATATCAGTTTGTCATTCCGTTTGTAATATGTCGAAATATAGGTTTAAGACCCCATAAAGTATATATATTCGTGATCCTTATGCAATTTAAGTCGATTTAGATTTTCTGTATCTATTTTTTTTTTCTGTTAAGTATGTAAAAATGTTATTAAGTCTTCTTATTGTTCGATTACATTTATTGTCTTACATACTATGATAACTAAGTAAACGTAAAAATGAACAATGTTAAAGTCGCTAACAGAGCAGACCTCTGTAAATAACATTGCTAAAACTAAATAACAAAAGTTCGTTACATAAATTGACAAAACATATTCATATTACAGTTCATGCAAAATTTAGTATATACGTATATCATCTTTATCCCCTTTGGTGGAGGGTATTCAAAGATTCGGCACAGCCGAATTTAGCCCTTTTTTACTTTGATATAGTTCAACTTCTACCTCAAAATGTTTATACAGATAGATTATACAAATAGGTTATATCCTTGAAGTACGCAGCTATTGCACCTAAAATTGAAAATTCTATTGGTGTTTTTTTATATTTTCAGTTACATTACAATTACGTTTGCAAACGCATTCAATAGTTTGCTTAATTTTTCCTTTTTTTTCCAACATTTGCATTATATCTCCAGGACCTTTTACCCATGGTATTTGAAAATTTAAAAATTCAATTTCATTATTTTTATGTAAATTATCTTCTTTACTTGTATTAACATTTGCGGCGTTTATAATAGTTCTCAGTATTTTTGATTGAACTCGTTGGATGATTTTTATATTAGAGTTGCTTGTAGTACCCCAGAGGAACATACTATTGCAGTTTATTTGAATCGCTACCTGATCATCTTTATGAAAATATCGACTAGTAATTAAATCGTTTTTAAAATGTATTACTTATAAAAATTACAACAAATTAGAAATGGATAATTGGTCAGGACTGTTTATTCAATATCCGATACGCAATGAGTTTAATATCTATTCATTTTTAACAATGTGTTATATTCAGCTTGTCAACTCAACGTATACAAAATTTGTAACTATGCTGCAGTTTATATTTATACAATAATATAAATCAAAATTTATCGTGCTAAAAGTGGAAAAATTTTACCCACTCTTAGCTAATACTTTATAGTCTCAACCACAAAATGGTGTTAATATGTACATATATCCAAATCAGACATTTATTTAAATTCGAACTCCAATTTAATTTCGGATCCCAAATATAAATACAACCACTAAAACCATTGTCTCAAAATATTTAAAATTTTTTAAACCAAGATTTAAATCATATGCTCATTGAAATCTCCGTAATGCAAAAAAAACTAAACAAATCCACTGTGTTCAGTCTGTCTTTCCTAACAACCATAAACCAGAAAAAATGGATTATATGCCGTGCAAAATATGGAGTGAAGATCGCGTCATTAAAAAAACGTTCATGACGATTCCATCAGTCAAAAGTATTTTACAAGAAGTTAAGTGTTTTGCTCATTACTGGGGCTAAATCGTAGATTGTCGTAAATTGTCATACTCTTACATTTCCTGGGATTCTCGATTAAGTAGCAGAGAATCTTTTTTTGTGATATTTCTCTCTTTTTTTCCATTTCTTGTTTAAGTTCTTCAATAGTATCATGCAATTCTTTGAGTTGTTTTTCAAAATTCTTATTCAATTTTGATTGTTGTAACTTATTTAATTATTTTTCAATTAGATCGATTTTCTTAAACTTTAAGGCACAATAGCTGTGTTTATGCCGGAAGCTATAGAAGTTGGTTTCTGTAATTCCCATACAAATTTGACATAACTAACGTTAAGCGTTAACACTAAACGTTGGCTCATGTCAACTTTATATGAGAATGACACTAGCCAATTTTGATAGCTGGCCACAGCTAATATGCCTGGCGTGTTATAGTTTTATGTCGCATGTGTACGGGATATCCAATTTTAAAGACAAAACACAATCATCATAGGCTTGTTGATAATAACCAAAGGGCCATAGCACGATGAGCAAAGTCTAATGATAATTCATCACTGTTAATGGTATCCAAAGCTGCAAATATAGCAACATTGTAGAGGCGGCATGACCCCAGGGCGTTACCATGTTTCCCTTTGGCAGCCAATACTTGATTACCTTGTTGTCTCAAATAATTGGATTCTTTGATATTTTCAACATTATCTTTTAAGGATAATTTGAGCAAGAAAACAGATGATCAAACTCACCACTATTGTGGTGTAAAAACGGCTGAATGTAAATTGTTTTGGTGTAAATAGCTTTGCTTAAGCAGCAAGCTAGCAAAGTTGGCTTATGTCATTCCCAAGAATATTTGACGAAAGCAAACGTTTAAGGCTGGATTAGCCAGACGTAAACGTATCTTTTTCGTAAATCAGTTCTATATATGGGCCAGAAATCATAACGAAAAGGCTCAAGTATTAGCTGATCATTTTTATAGAACTTTCTCTAATGAAATGGACAAACAAAATATTACTCTGCCAAATATCATTTCATCTACAAACTGCCACATCAAAAACATTTCTATACATGAAGTTAAAGCTACTATTAAAACAAGATTTGATGCTAAAAAATCCCCTGGCTATGACAGAGTAACGGGCAAACTATTAAAAGAACTACCAATGAAGGGACTTATCTACATAAGAAATATCTTTAACGTTATAATAGCAATGAAATATTTTCCTAAAGTATGGAAAGTTGCAGAAATAATCGCTATTGCAAAGCCCAACAAGGACGCCACAAGGGCTACTTCATATAGGCCAATAAGTCTATTACCACTTTTATCTAAATTATTTGAAAAACTTATTTTTGATCGACTAGAACCAATACTTATAGAAAGAAATCTTATACCAGCGCATCAGTTTGGTTTTAGACCCATGCACTCTACGATCCAACAAATACATAGAGTAACTAACAAAATCTCATCTGAAATTGATAAGAAAAATTTTTGCGTGGCCACATATCTTGATGTAGCGAAAGCGTTTGACAGTGTGTGGCATGCTGGCCTACTTTATAAATTGGAAAAAAAAACTACCAATGGACTTTTTTCTTATTCTACAAAGTTGTTTAACTGACAGGCACTTTTATGTTAAATATAAAGATGAATGCTCAAGCATAATGAAAATGGAAGTGGGAGTTCCGCAAGGTAGTGTCCTTGGCCCTATCATATACACAGCAGACATTCCTACTCCAACAAGAAACACAGATATGATTGCAACATTTGCAGACGACACTATCCTTTTGTCAACAAATAAAGATATAACTTTGGCCATATCAAACCTTCAACAATTGCTGGACAATACTCTAAACTGGTTTAAAACCTGGGGTATTTTAGTAAATAGTGAAAAAACAGTACAAGTGACTTACACAAATAGGAAGATAAGTGATCATCAAGCAATTACGATAAACAACACTCCGATTTAAAATGATAACAAAGCTAAATATCTTGGCATGATAATCGACTCTAAATTAATCTGGAAAGATCATATCATCCGTAAGAAAAACGAAGTAAAGTACAAATTTGGACAACTTTACTGGCTCTTAGGAAAGGATTCAACAAAACAATAATAGCTCCTATTTGGAAATATGGCGCAGAGCTCTGGGGTACTACAAGCAACTCTTATATAAAAATCCTCCACCGAGTTCAATCAAAAATACTGAGAACTATTATAAACGCCGAATGGTACATATCCAATCAAAATATACATCGTGATCTTAACGTCCAAGAATTCATAAGGAATTCCAGCTTAAAACATACATTTAAACTTACAACTCATTCTAACAATGAAATTAGACAAATACCCTATAACGAGCTCTCAGGTTCAAGAAGACTTAAGCGATGCACTCCATCGGAGCTATTTGTCCGATTCTTATAATTGATAATTTGGCAAAATATATTTTATATAATCTTTATATATATAATTCTCCTGTACGTGTGTTAGTGACTGCACTCCTCCTTAACGGCTGGGCCGATTTCGATGAAATTTGTTGTGTCTGTTTTATTTGATCCCTGAATGGTTTAGATTCACAATTGACCTATATGGGTACAATGGGCGTGGCACCTCCCATACGAAGTAAAAATGTATTTTTGTATATCTGGAGTACTGTTACAGTGGGAGTCTTCAAACTTTGTGTGAGCTTTTTTTATAATAATACTCATAATCTCCCAAAAAAATGAGTGCCATCCAAGCAATGGGCGTGGCACCTCCCATACGAAGAAAACATTCATTATTGCATATCTGGGGTACTATTAAAGTGGGAGTCTTCAAACTTTGTGTGAGCTTCTTTGATAATAATATTCATAATCTTCCAAAAAATATGGGGGATCCAAGCAATGGGCGTGGCACCTCCCATACGAAGTACAAATTTATTATTGCATATCTGGGGTACTATTATTGTGAGAATATTCAAACTTTGTGCGAGCTACCTAGATAATAATGTAATCCTATTCCTAGGCAGAACAACGTTTGCCGGGTCAGCTAGTTTAATATAAATGTTTACTTACACTAAATATAAGTTATCTTAAGTGTTGATTTAAGTTTATTAATACCCAAACCTCAAAACTAATTACTAATTGTCATATAAAGACAGGTGTAAATAAAATGGGATGTTACAAAAAAATATATGCATATATATATATTTTTTTTTAACATCCCATTTTATTTACACCTGTCTTTATATGACAATTAGTAATTAGTTTTGAGGTTTGGCATATATATATATTTTTTTTAACATCCCATTTTATTTACACCTGTCTTTATATGACAATTAGTAATTAGTTTTGAGGTTTGGGTATTAATAAACTTAAATCAACACTTAAGATAACTTATATTTAGTGTAAGTAAACATTTATATTAAATTATATAAAATATATTTTGCCAAACTATCAATTATAAGAATCGGACAAATAGCTCCGATGGAGTGCATCGCTTAAGTCTTCTTGAACCTGAGAGCTCGTTATAGGGTATTTGTCTAATTTCATTGTTAGAATGAGTTGTAAGTTTAAATGTATGTTTTAAGCTGGAATTCGTTATGACTTCTTGGACTGTGCTGACGTTAAGATCACGATGTATATTTTGATTGGATATGTACCATTCGGCGTTTATAATAGTTCTCAGTATTTTTGATTGAACTCGTTGGATGATTTTTATATTAGAGTTGCTTGTAGTACCCCAGAGCTATGCGCCATATTTCCAAATAGGAGCTATTATTGTTTTGTATATAAGCAATTTGTTTTGTAAGGATAAAGTTGAATCCTTTCCTAAGAGCCAGTAAAGTTGTCTAAATTTGTACTGTACTTCGTTTTTCTTACGGATGATATGATCTTTCCAGATTAATTTAGAGTCTATTATCATGCCAAGATATTTAGCTTTATTATCATTTTAAATCGGAGTGTTGTTTATCGTAATTGCTTGATGATCACTTATCTTCCTATTTGTGTAAGTCACTTGTACTGTTTTTTCACTATTTACTAAAATACCCCAGGTTTTAAACCAGTTTAGAGTATTGTCCAGCAATTGTTGAAGGTTTGACATGGCCAAAGTTGTATCTTTATTTGTTGACAAAAGGATAGTGTCGTCTGCAAATGTTGCAATCATATCTGTGTTTCTTGTTGGAGTAGGAATGTCTGCTGTGTATATGATAGGGCCAAGGACACTACCTTGCGGAACTCCCGCTTCCATTTTCATTATGCTTGAGCATTCATCTTTATATTTAACATAAAAGTGCCTGTCAGTTAAATAACTTTGTAGAATAAGAAAAAAGTCCATTGGTAGATTTTTTCCAATTTATAAAGTAGGCCAGCATGCCACACACTGTCAAACGCTTTCGCTACATCAAGATATGTGGCCACGCAAAAATTTTTCTTATCAATTTCAGATGTGATTTTGTTAGTTACTCTATGTATTTGTTGGATCGTAGAGTGCATGGGTCTAAAACCAAACTGATGCGCTGGTATAAGATTTCTTTCTATAAGTATTGGTTCTAGTCGATCAAAAATAAGTTTTTCGAATAATTTAGATAAAAGTGGTAATAGACTTATTGGCCTATATGAAGTAGCCCTTGTGGTGTCCTTGTTGGGCTTTGCAATAGCGATTATTTCTGCAACTTTCCATACTTTAGGAAAATATTTCATTGCTATTATAACGTTAAAGATATTTCTTATGTAGATAAGCCCCTTCATTGGTAGTTCTTTTAATAGTTTGCCCGTTACTCTGTCATAGCCAGGGGATTTTTTAGCATCAATTCTTGTTTTAATAGTAGCTTTAACTTCATGTATAGAAACGTTTTTGATGTGGCAGTTTGTGGATGAAATGATATTTGGCAGAGTAATATTTTGTTTGTCCATTTCATTAGAGAAAGTTCTGTAAAAATGATCAGCTAATACTTGAGCCTTTCCGTTATGATTTCTGGCCCATATATAGAACTGATTTACGAAAAAGATACGTTTACGTCTGGCTAATCCAGCCTTAAACGTTTGCCTTCGTCAAATATTCTTGGGAATGACATAAGCCAACTTTGCTAGCTTGCTGTTTAAGCAAAGCTATTTACACCAAAACAATTTACATTCAGCCGTTTTTACACCACAATAGTGGTGAGTTTGATCATCTGTTTTCTTGCTCAAAAAGTATATAAAAGATAGAGAGAAGTTCGCTACCACGAATTTTTTAGTATTCTCTTTGAACACGAACATATTTTGGTGGCAACAAAGGTGAGTTCTGGTTGCAATTTTTAGTAGTGTTTAGCGGTGCTAACATATAACCAATATCAACTTTTTTTGCAGTTTTTTAAAAAGTTGCCGACCAAAACTCACCTTGTGTACGCCAAACTATCTTCGTGTACAAAGATAATATTAAAAATTCGTGAGAGGAAACTTCTCTCTATATTTTGTATACTTTTTGTGTTAAGACGTTTATTATTTGACAAAACGCCAAGAACATGTTGTGGTATATTCCCCTACAATGGCTGCAGTTATTGGAGGAAGATGAAAATTAGAATTATCCTTAAAAGATAATGTTGAAAATATCAAAGAATCCAATTATTTGCGACAACAAGGTAATCAAGTATTGGCTGCCAAAGGGAAACATGGTAACGCCCTGGGGTCATGCCGCCTCTACAATGTTGCTATATTTGCAGCTTTGGATACCATTAATAGTGATGAATTATCATTAGACTTTGCTGATCGTGCTATGGCCCTTTGGTTATTATCAACAAGCCTATGATGATTGTGCTTTGTCTTTAAAATTGGATATCCCGTACACATGCGACATAAAACTATAACACGCCAGGCATATTAGCTGTGGCCAGCTATCAAAATTGGCTAGTGTCATTCTCATATAAAGTTGACATGAGCCAACGTTTAGTGTTAACGCTTACGTTAGTTATGTCAAATTTATATGGGAATTACAGAAACCAACGTCTATAGCTTCCCGCATAAACACAGCTATTGTGCCTTAAAATTTAAGAAAATCGATCTAATTGAAAAATATTTAAATAAGTTACAACAATCACAATTGAATAAGAATTTTGAAAAACAACTCAAAGAATTGCATGATACTATTGAAGAACTTAAACAAGAAATGGAAAAAAAGAAAGAAATATCACAAAAAAAGAAAGAAATATCACAAAAAAAGATTATCTGCTACTTAATCGAGAATCCCAGGAAATGTAAGAGTATGACAATTTACGACAATCTACGATTCAGCCCCAGTAATGAGCAAAACACTTAACTTCTTGTAAAATACTTTTGACTGATGGAATCGTCATGAACGTTTTTTTAATGACGCGATCTTCACTCCATATTTTGCACGGCATATAATCCATTTTTTCTGGTTAGGAAAGACAGACTGACGAGTTCAAGCACAATATTTAATCTACAACTTTTAAAAATAATTATTAAAAAAAACAATTTCTTAAATATGTAAAATTTACTTACGGTTTTGATGTTTTTAATTGTTGATATTTTTGTGCACGTTTGCTTCTTTTATTTATTGACTTAAAATTCAATGACTTGAATTTTATTTTAAAATATTTGAACACAGTGGATTTGTTTAGTTTTTTTTGCATTACGGAGATTTCAATGAGCATATGATTTAAATCTTGGTTTAAAAAATTTTAAATATTTTTAGACAATGGTTTTAGTGGTTGTATTTATATTTGGGATCCGAAATTAAATTGGAGTTCGAATTTAAATAAATGTCTGATTTGGATATATGTACATATTTACACCATTTTGTGGTTGAGACTATAAAGTATTAGCTAAGAGTGGGTAAAATTTTTCCACTTTTAGCACGATAAATCTTGATTTATATTATTGTATAAATATAAACTGCAGCATAGTTACAAATTTTGTATACGTTGAGTTGACATAAGCTGAATATAACACATTTTTAAAAATGAATAGATATTAAACTCATTGCGTATCGGATATTGAATAAACAGTACTGACCAATTATCCATTTCTAATTTGTTGTAATTTTTATATGTAATACATTTTAAAAACGATTTAATTACTAGTCGATATTTTCATAAAGATGATCAGGTAGCGATTCAAATAAACTGCAATAGTATGTTCTTTCCCCATTATAAATTTTTACTGGATGTGGATGAACTATTTTTTTATATAAGCCAAACTGTACGTTTGTTGTATGTTATAACTTTGGAAAAAAAGCGATGTGTAGTTATACCACATCGATAAGACTTCTCCATAAAATATTGCATTTTGGTAACTTGTATCCACAAAAATTGAGTTTATTTTCATCACCTTTATATTTCCGATTTCATCTTTATTTATTATAATGCAATCATTTTCTTTATATTCAGTATTAACAAAAATTTTTTTTTTTGATGCCAATTGGAATTGTGGTGGTAGAGTAAAATTGAACATGCCAATCGAAATGTTTTCAGATTCATCGCATATTAAGTTAACTCTAAATCGATCTTCATGCAAACTGGATTGATACTGCTGATGATTTTAATTTAAAAAATCGCAAAAATTCATCGTATGTTGGGAATGTTAAGTTTTTGTTTCAATTAAGTCAACGCTGCGGTAAATGATAAAGAGATATTTTTCCACTTAAAAGTTAAAACCTTTTCATTAAAAAAGTATATTAAATTATTACCTTTTTAGACTCTGAGGCAATGTCTCAAGTTTATTGGAATAAAGGTTTTTTTAACCAGATTTGAAAAATACTTTTAGAAAAATTTCGGTCTTTTCGGTCAATGTTTTAAAAAAATTTCTGTTGAAAAACAATATTTTCCTAAAAAAAATATAAAAAGGAAATTTTATAGAGTTTTTTTAAAGCTTAAATGGTTAATTAGATTTCGTGAGTATTTTCAGATATAAATTCTGAATATTTTTCATAAAGGTAATTTTTATGACACAGATAATTTTTTGTGGAGATTATTTTGAAACATATTTACTAAGAAAAATATTAAGTTCAGTAGACTCTAACAAATAAGAACTTGCAGTTAGTTCACCCATCCAGAAATAATTTAGAACGTTCCACATTAATGTATGGGAAGTTTTGAAATTACAATCTTGCAGGGCCGTTTGAGTTACTGATATTGTATCAGTAATTTGATTTAATTTATGAGAGTTGACTAAAAAACCTCTGAAATTAGAATCCATTGTTCTCATTAATGTACGTTTTATTTTATTGAATTCAAAAAATTCAGAAATTTTTATTACACTAAGGACAAAGTGGCTCTCACCTAAGAGAGTTTACTAAAAAAAATCAATTTTTTAGTCTACCGTTTGAGTTTTAAAACAATAACTTTTAACAGCACATATTTTTGATGAAAATATGAAATTTTATTATTTTTAACAATATGTTTGTGGTATTTTTGAGGATTTTAATCTGCAAAATTGGGATATGATGTAAATTTTTTTACTGGAAATACTGTGTATGCATTTGTTGTTTAAGGGTGTGTGTGAAATGGTAGCAAAGTATGCTTCTTGGTAATTTTTTGACAGTTTTCAGGTGAATAAAATTTCACTAGCCCATAGGGCTAGTATAATTTTTGACAAAAGAATAGAAAATTTTGAAGTTTTAAAATTTGAAAGCTTCTAAAAGCAAAATGAAAACAAAAGAAATAAAAAAATTTGATTCTTTTTCACACACAAAAATTAAAAACTTTTTTACCATGCCACTTTGCTACCGTTTCACACACACCCTAATTAAAAGACAACTCACCAATTTATCACAAAACAACGGTAGCTTTTTATACAGATCCACTTTATTATGTATAACTGTTATTAATACTTTTTTTTATTCCCTACACTTTTAACACTTTATTTTTATTATTTAAATTTTTATAAGATTTGCACTGGCTTTATTAAATTAATGAGCATTCAACATAAATAAAGTTTCAAATGCAACATTTAATTTAATTTTTGTTTTTCAACACTTGTATTGTTAGCAACATTTTAACTAGTAATTCTACATATTTATTAAACATGTTGCATCAAAATGTAAAGCAAAATACTGTTACAAATTTACTGAAAAGTTAACACTGTCACTAATGACGCCTTGTTAAAAAAGCTTAAGTTCGCAAGGTTGCGGGTTCGAGCCCGGCTGCAGGCATTCATATTTTTTTTATATATTTTTTTAAGACTAACAAATGTAAAAACTTAAAAAAATTAAAAACGGCCATTTTAAAAAAGTTTATGTTTTATTTGAAAAATTGATTAAAACAAAAGGTTTTTTCAAGTTTTTTATTAAAGATACGCCATTCTTTTTAGTTCACGATAAAAACACATGGAAAATAGAAATGCAAACATGCAAATTAATATTTCTTTAAAAATTTTCAAATATAATATGCACAAAAATATATAAATATTTGCATAGTTTTGGGCAAATATTCATTTAAATTACGAACAAACAGAAAAACGATAACACTCTGTTACGTATTATAGTACTTTCTGATGCGCCACCTGTCTTTTGATATTTGTAACTGAAAGGTTTTTGCTTTAAAATCAAAAAGCAGCTTTTTGCAGGAAAGAAACAAAACAGAATATTGAATTATAATTTACCTCTAAGATTTCATTATCCGATAATTCTTTTGTATAAGCAAAAATGCATTAATTTTTTCCTTAAGAAATTATGGCATATATTTTTTATACTACTAGCATGATTTTTTTATTTAAATAACATACATTTTTAATAACTTTAATTGCATTTTATTCGCCATTTAATATAATGACATTTTATTTGACATTTTTCTTTATACTTTGCTTTCTCATTTATTTGATAATTTTCTTTTTTACTTTTTTAATTGCATTTTATTTCTATTGAAAGCTTATTTATAGCAATAAGCTTTTATATTTATTTGCACATCTTACTAATGCAACGAAAAGCAAAAACAACAACCAGAATGGCCGGCATTCAAAAAAAATTTCATTGAATTTTTAAAACGATTTGCACGTATTAATTTTTAATATATTAAAGAAATGTTCAAACCAAAATGTTACGCTACACTCGAACTATATTTTTATCAAAAAATATTTAAATTTTCTTTATTATTTAAACAATTATGATGAAATAACCACAAGCACTACTGCCGACCACGTGTTTTCTTTGAAATTAGCGGGATAACTAAAAAAGCCGAATAAGAATGAGAAGAAGTGACAAGTATCAGGGATGTAAAATTCAATTGTCTAATGCTTTTTAAGTACTTGTTGAAAAAGTACTGCAGTTTTCCCATGGAAGTATTTAGTACTTTTTCAGAAAACTGATACATAAAACAATTGTTGCCAAGTAATTTAAAGCATTTCAACTTATAAGGTTTTTTTTTAATAAATT